>JANCIK010000009.1:2400000-3000000 GCA_028532985.1 Stropharia rugosoannulata | reverse complement strand
TTGGTGAAGGGCGCAAGAGGCAGGACAATACATGCGCCTCACCTTAAGCAATTCTTGTCTAACACATTGGGGAGCCCGCGCACAACTATCCGGTTTTGGCCCGCCTTTACTGCTACATCGAATACGCGAGTAACCTCTGCATGTCGAGGGTAGACGCTAACGCCGGTGATTTTGCCGTCCGTGACAGGGATAAGCTCTACTTCATGAAAGCTTTTGGATATTGAAGATTGTGAGTTGCTGGACGCTGCTTCTGTCCGCGTCACAGTCATTTGTGATGTACACTGATTGTTTCTGGATCTGAATGTTGAATGAATATTCACAGTTTATAAACTCTTGCTGCGCCAAGTCCTAAGCCAGTATATTAGATTATTACCAGCCCGATTGATTCGCGTGGTCCCGCCCAGAGATAGCGCATCCGTCGAGTGTTCGGACGTCTGCGACAAGTCTGCGAGTCAATAACTTGCATTGTACAGTGCAAGATATAAGCCAGAATTTTCGGTTCTGGCAGTCGTAATTCAACACCTCAGTAGGCTCTGCATTTCTGATGTCTTATGATCACAGTGCTGTTACACTACAATCAAACCAATACATTCACATGTAGACCGTGGAACTGTTGTCTTTCTACAAGTTCTGAATGCCTCAGGTAGTTACTAATGTCGTCTATGTACATGATACTTGTTTTACATAATAGCACTAAAAATATCTATTACGTTGATTTTCTACTAGCGTCAGCTATCAACTTTACAAATATTCGTGGACAAGTCACTTTCATCTAATAAGCTTGAATCTGGGTTCGCGAGGTCGATTATGCTATATGAACGTAAGGAAGTATAGTCGGTGGCCAGTTGCACCGGTACTATTACCTGAGTAGCTCTAAGTCTAGCTTCTGACCATGATTAACATGGTTATGTTACTTGTTAAATAGCTAAGCAGATGTCGTGAGGTTCGGTACATTTCGAAGACGTTCGACAAAGCTGTGTTATAGATAATCCGGAAACTAGTGATAGTGGCCTCATAAGAGTGTGACCGCCCCGCCCGGCCTTGAACTTCGGAGATGCATAACATCGGAACTTTCCATTGCAAATATTCTTCAAACGAAGTTGTCTACTACTGCCTAAGTGTATTTGTACAATATGTATTGGAGTTGCAACCATGAGACGGTAAGTCTGACATAGTAATTGCCATACAATATGCAGGATGCAGACTCGGGCTTACTCAGAAAAGAACAGCCACTAAGCAGTGTTTTCGAACCAAACTAACTTGTTTATGTAAATGACATAATATACAGGAATGCAGCTAATGCCCTCATCTCTGCTTCTTCACTGGACAAGCATCTGACAGTCATCTGAGTAGTACAAGTGACTACATTGTGGTAGCAAGTTGTATGTGTCTTCTGGTTTACTGACCAACGTGAAACCCGAGCATAGAAATCAAAATTTATTACTCCAAACATGTACATAATTCCGGACTCTTTATGATAAGGATTATACAGCTCAACCGTCGGTACTATAAACATTGACAAGAATAAACTGTGTGTGGCCAGTATAAATAGTTGAGTCCGTGAAGGCAAACAGCTATCCCTCAACTTCAGCAATTTCAGTCAAGGAGACCTTTTTATATATACACATCCTACAATGAAGTTCGCTTTGTCTTCTGCTATTCTCGCTATTTCTGGCCTTGTATCTGCCTCAACAATCGAGACGCGCCAGTCATGCCCCCAGGCTACACGCTTCGGCGTTCTTACAGTCTCTCCGACAACTGTCAGTGCAGGAGATGTAAGTTGTTCTGTCCACAGTCTTTGAAAGGACTGTACTTATAAATGATGTTATAATTTAGGCGCTCACACTCTCCGTTGACCTCACCTGTGCTGTCCAAAACTTTGACATAGTCGCCCAGTTCATCGACTACACTCTGGAAGTTCCAGCGGCGAGCAACAACGGGTTTGAGCAGCCAATCGTTCTCGCGCGTCGCACCATCCCCGCGGGAGCGCTCTCTGACTCTGTTACTGTCACGGTATGTATTATCCTCAGAGTCAGCACGACAACTAGTTGATAAATTCTTTTAAAGGTTCCCCACGCGTTCTTCACTGCCGGAGCTCCCTACAATGTTATTCTTACTAACGTTTACAACATTAATGGCACAGATGGAAGCCCTGTTACTGTGGAGGGTGGTGTTCAAATCCCCATCACAGTCAATGCTTAAATACTGTCTCTATATTGTAGATATTGCCTGATAGTCTTTTAAATACATTTAATCGGTTGCGTATTGGAAGCCTGACTGCAGTGAATTTTGGGTGTGATAGTTGTAGGGTCGGCAATTATTATTCACTCACAATTGGCAGTGGATACTTAGCCTGTACTTGTAGGCCATGTAGACTCATAATACGTGAGAATGGAATTTATATTTGAATACACACTCTATGTGCACCCATATTGTACAGACAACTAGCCCCACTTTACTTTATGGTTCATCAATCAAATTGTTGGCGCCCACCTGTTTATAGTGATCAAGGTGTCTTCATATACAATGCCATGTAATTCATGCAACGTTTACGGGCTGCAAATAGGCTTGAAACTTGCTTGAGACGGCCTCGGGCTTACCATAAACAACAAGCCCGATATCTATTTCTAGTCCAAACCTTGTTCAAATAAACATAACGTAATTTGCCACCTGTTGTTCGTGACCAAAAACGATTGACGACAGCAGTGAATTGACCCTGAACGTGAATAAAGTTGAGCCGTGAAGTGACAAACGGCTCGGTCTCACCGTCGCACTGTATTAAACTGAAAGCCGTTGCTGGCGCGTCAGAATAGCGACCTCAGAGCCTTGAGTTGCAGTGAATTCAGAAGAATGCACGGGCAATAATTAGAGCCGCTCATCTATTACTGTCCGTAGAGTTTGTTTTGGGTGCTTTATACCACAAAGAAACTTCTTTTCACGACGCTGTCAACAGCTTCCATTACGTGCGAAGTATGTCATTTAAAATGACTTGCACTGAAATTTTTGAGCCAGGAGCGCTAGCCTGCAGAAATCTAAATCTAGACGTCTCGAGTTGATCAAGCAGCAAAGAAGGTAGGTACACTCCATACATCAGGTCAGAGTAATACTTCTTTGAAGGTCGACCTGAGGTCTCTCTCTCAGCGTTTAGCTGTTCAAGATAACACTGGAACCGAACGTAGTTCAAATTACGAAGACTTTGTCAGATTGTTATCCGCCTTTTTCTCTCATTATCACCCGTACGACACCTGATCGTGATCTGTATCCTGCCAGAGTTCTAAATTGTGTTATGTGATATCAGGCAAGTTCCAGTCCCAGATCTTGGATTTTTAATGGGTATGACACCGACATGACCGATAAATAGAACTTGAAACGCCGGAAGGCTCATTCCGCCTGAGTGTCAGTGGTAGGGATCGACAGGATTTGCACGGCATAGCGATCAATATCAACGTCCTTGGTACACACTGTGTTACCCATTAATACAATTCCTTTTTTAGCCCGAGCTTCCTCCTCCACTGCAGAAGAGTTATAAATAGTACACAGTATTACAATAGAACATGACCTCGCCGTTATTGGTATAAAAGCTGGGGACCAGAAGACTAGGAAGTAGTATTCTCAACCGAGAATAGTATCCTCTTACTCTTTATCATGAAGTTCACAGCCTCTCTTGTTTCTCTCATCACCGCTGCCACCTTTGCCAGTGCTCGCACCTGCGCGGAGTCGGATCGCTTTGGAGACCTCACTGTTTCCCCAACCACTGTCAGTGCCGGCGACGTATGTATTGACCCCAAGAAATATATCACTTTCTTGTAGAGCTAATGTTGTTTGTCAGACGTTGAACATCTCAACTGATCTCACCTGCGCCTTAAACTTCGACATAGTTGCCCAGTTCCTCGACTACACTATTGAAGTCCTTGCTCCCAACAACAATGGTTTCGAGCTTCCGATCGTTCTTGCTCGCCGCGCAATCCCGCCAGGTGCTTTGTCCGACTCCTTCAGCGTCACTGTACGAAACTGTCTAGTTCCCGATTTATGTGTATTATTAATAAAATTATACAGGTCCCACACGCATTTTTCTTCGCTGGTGCAGACTACAGCGTTGTTGTAACCACCACATACGCAGTCAACGGCTCTGATGGTAACCCTTTCCTCCAGGAAGGGGGCACCGATCAGCCTATTACAATCAACGTGTAGATACTCACAGCGGATAACTGATTCTTGTACAGCGCAAGTTATAAATATGCTGATATATGTCCTCTTTTAACCGGAACGTATTCGTAGGATTAGTTCACATGCCTGTAAATGACAATTCATTCCGTTCAAAGATTGCTTGAGACGTGAAATTTGAAGGTTCTTATTGGTAGATAGGACTGACGATACGTGTACTAAAAATGTAAGAAGGATGATCCTGTCTTTTACTAGGTTTCCCGTCCTGCTTTATGCAGACCATGACGGTAATTATTGGCGTCATCCACAAGAGAGAAGTTTACTAGATCTTCGCTCGTTAGGAGCTTTACTAGTCACCGCAGCCTGAATGACCATTTGAAATTAACCACTTAGTGTGCATTCAAGTCGAGTTATATTTTAACCGGAGCTTTCCTATGTTCGGTAACGTGTGAAGCTTGAAGTTCCGTGAAGGTTTAAACAATTTCCAGAAGAGACCTTTAAAACATGGAATCCACATCAATGCGTGTACACAACATATAATAATGGTCACACACGGCCAAACAGAGTAATTCCTGATAGTACTACCGTCAAAAATGGTCACACACGGCCTGAATATTATTTGTATGTGCAAAATTCTCCAAAAGCGAACTCATATTGCACGGCCGTGCCTTACACTAAAATCCCCCCGATTCAGCCGTAGTCGAAACACTGAGTAGGACCAACTATATAATTAAAGTTTAATCAGTGATGTACTGACTCTAGTATAATAACTAGGCAAAGCTTGGGCTTGATCATGGCCGTTTTATGAAAGTAATGATTCATTAGATAATCCCATCCTTGAGTAAGTATCGTTAGAACCGGAGAAAGTGCATTCACCTTGTAACATAATGCAAAGATACTGTGTGATTTATTCCCCAATCATGGCGAGCCAACTATCCCGGGGTCCGGATAGGATGCAAATTCTCTCAGACATACAGAGCACGCCACAGATTGCACATGGTTCTGCTTCTATCTGTGTATTCTTTAATAGACTAATTATAATAGCACTTACAATCAGTAAACGCATAAAAGGTCTTTGAAGTTCTCAAACCCAGTAGCACAATCCCTTTACTTTATTCCCTCATTCGCAAGTATGTCGACACATCGCGGGGTATCTCACTTGTTGTGGTCGCTCTTGCCATGTGTCCCATTAGCCCTAGCTTCTGGCTGGAATTTTGTCCAGAACGGAACGTCTGGTGTGCTCGCTCTAGAGGCCATCATTGTCTCTCCTACCTTGGCCATTTTCTTTGACAGGGCTTCAAATGATCCTCTTATGATTGACGACCATGCAGCCTGGGGAGCTCTATGGAACCTTGAAACAAATACAGCCAGTCCTTTGCAAGTAATCTCCGACACATTCTGCGCGTCTGGGGGATTTTTGAGCAATGGAACCATGGTCAGGAATTTTTTGATTTCAAATACCCAATACTAAGACCCAACAACTAGGTCAGCGTTGGAGGCAACATTCCGGCTATCTCAGAAGCTGGGGATGGTCGCATGGCAATCAGAATATTTGAGCCATGCGCTGACCCTTCCGGTTTAAACTGCACTCTCTTTGAAGATCCAGAAACACTTCACCTGGAAGAGACGAGATGGTACCCTTCCAGCCTACGCATCTTTGACGGATCATTGGTGAGCACATATATTTTACATGCAGAAAGTATTTTGTCTAATATGAGTATGCATGTGCAGATGGTTGTGGGAGGTATTCATGAAGGTACTCCGTTCTACAACACGGACCCCGTCAATAGCTTCGAGTTCTTCCCACCCAAGGATGGTGGTGTCCCGCGGCCATCACAATTCCTAGAGCGAAGTCTTCCTGCCAATTTATTCCCTCGGTAAGCCAAGACAATCTCTGTCTAAAAATGCATAACACATGTATATTTTCCTGAATCCTAGTGTATTTGGCCTTCCCGATGGCAAGGTCCTCATGATCGCTAGCAACCAAACAATCATCTACGACATCGAAAAGAACACAGAGACCCTTCTACCAGACATTCCCAATGGCGTGAGAGTAACCAACCCATTTGACGGCTCTGCCACTCTCCTTCCGCTTTCCCCGCCTCTGTACACCCCTGAAGTTCTCGTATGCGGTGGAACCACTACCAGTCCCCTCATCCAGCCTGCGAATCTGTCTTCCCAAGACCCTGCTTCTGATCAATGCAGTAGACTTACGATCACTTCAGAAGGAATTAAGAAAGGGTGGCAGGTGGAGAAGATGCTTGAGGCACGCATAATGCCCGAGCTCCTTCTTCTCCCGGACGGCCAAGTTCTTATAACCAATGGCGCAAAGACCGGTTATGCGGCTTTTGGTAGTGTGTCTGACCCGGTCGGCTTCCAATCCAACGCCGACCACCCAGCGTAGGCCGTATCGTTTTCCCCTCATGTCAATCGACTAAGTCCCGATATGCAGATTCACACCATCGCTGTATAACCCGGCCCTACCCCTTGGTAAAAGGATAAGCAATAGTATTATGCCAACGACGGATATCGCACGTGTATACCACTCCATCGCCAGTTTAACTCCTCAAGGGTAGGCACCATAGATAAACGTTACTACTTACTGTACATCTCACACTATTTCCCACAGAAATATCCTGATTGCAGGATCCAATCCGAATGGCGAAGTCGTCAATGGTACTGGAGAGTTCCACACGTCAGTGCTTCTTCTCATCTCCCAGTCATAGCCCTTTAACTAATCCAATTTACTGACCAGTGAATTCCGCGTCGAGTATCTCAATCCTCCATACATGTCAGAGGAGCGGCCAATCATATCTGGCGTGCCTTCCAAGATCCCATTCAACAAAGAATTCAACGTATGGTGCAACAGGCCTAGTCACCACATATTTAGAACAAGAAATATCCCACGCGGGGAATTTACCCTTTTCCTTAGTTACTTGGCCAAAATGATCCTTTTGTAATTACCTACCAAACCCCCAGAGCATTTGTTGATTGGTCAAAAACTGGGCAAGTTATAAAATTTGACCAACCCGAATTTGGCCAGATAAGATTATCTGGCCAAATATAGCAATATCGGCTAGATTATGATTATCTAATCATACGCACATGACATGTAATAGTTATCTCAAGGCTATCTACAAGCTATCTACTGGTCGAAACGATGTGCAAGAGACTCTGGAACACGTCTATGAGACTTGTACTTCTTTGAACTAAATTTCTGCACTTCAAACTATGCATCCTTTGCATTTAATCCACTGCGATAGGCCTCCATCCACCTGATCATATGGTGCTCCCATTTTCGGATAGTATCAATGTTGACAGATTCAAGTGCTTTTGGAAGATTTTCTTTCAGTGTTGAGAAGGTGTAATCACAGTTGTTGCAAAGATATTTCTTTGTTGCACCCCGGAGTCTATAGGCTGTAGCCGCAATCTAATCTTATCTATGTAATCTCTCATTATTGCTCCCTTCTTACACATCTGGCAGTGTCGCAATTTAGCGCAAAATGCCAGCCTTTGCATTTCTAACAAAACTAACAACTTTCTACAATTTTTTTTTTTTGGCCACCAATTTGGCCACTGTCCAAACATGTGGTGACTAGGCCTGTTGCACCATAGGCATTTCCGTCCCGAAGAGCCTCAAGGCCACCTCTATAAAAGGTACGAACCAACTCTTCATTGCTTTAATGTCATCTACTCAGACGAACATCGACACCTACTATTTTTAGTTGCCCTCATGGACCTTGGTTTCTCTTCTCACGCGTTCCACTCGAGCTCGCGTCTTGTCTTCCTGGACGCGACTCTATCGCATGATCGCAAGACGCTCTCCATCACAAGTCCCCCGAATAACAGGATATATCCGCCTGGCCCAGGTAAGCCTTTCTTAGTAGGTTCTTCGTCGCGTTGAAGTCTGATAACATTTTGCACGCCACAGCATACATTTTCGTCACGATTGATGATGTTACAAGTGAAGGCGCACATGTTCTCGTAGGCAATGGTCTACCTCCACCTGTTGCCGACCAGGGCATCCTTCTGCCCTCTTTTTTGTAGAGTGGTTATGACAGATCTTGATGAAATCACTCACGTTTGAGATGCACAACAACGCAGGAATGTACTCGAGTACCCAGACTATTATTATGCATACTACATAGTCAAGGGTCTGCCTTCCGTTCTTCAACGAGTGCCATGAATTCAATTTCAAAAATGACTGTTATACATGAACAATGTGCAATGTTTAAGGACGAAATGGAATAGAAAAAAAGTGATGCAAGACTAAAAGAGCTATTTAACAACAAGAAAGCGGTAGAATAGGATAAATAAAACATCAGCGCCACCGATGGTCTAGCGAGCGAGTCTGGCAGATAACAGTCTAGCCAGCGCGTAAACGAACGAACGAGCCCGTCGGACAGGAATAGAATGGACAGAAAGAGAGCGGGAGGACAGGCCGGTGAGGTGGCTTCAGACTCGGGCAGTGATGGATGAATATAATGACATATGTAGGCTCAAGTATCATAGTGGCATAGCGGTGGAACATGGATTGCAAAGCGTACGTTCAGTGCATTCTGACTGCGTTACCACCCCAGGACGACGATCCTGCAGTATTTCCCTTCTCAGAATGGACCCCGGATTTATCCCTGAACTGCAGCAGGCCGTAGAGCGACGCGATTTGGTCACCCTAAGCAGTTTATATGAGCTACATGTCAAAGAAAAGTTGATGAACCTCACCTTTTGTTCTAGCACATCCACCACTTCCTTAAGATGCTTGGCAAGCGTATTCCGCCTGCGCACATCAGAAGCCGCGTCCATGACTTTGTACTGGTCCGCCAGTTCGACATATATGCTATCCACACAATCAACATCTCGTCCTCCCAAGAGGCAGAGAATATTCGACGAACCTTTTATAATGAGTAAAGTCATCCTCAAGCTCGCGCACGACACGCGACACCACTGTCTGTGGGGGCACACCATACTTCTGTGCCGCCGTGCGCCATTGCCGCATGTCACCCCCAAGCAGTAGCTCAACCTTGCTCCGCTCCAGCGCGCTCCCCGGCCGCTCCCCCTCAGAGCCCTCGTAGCCCTCGTCCGACTGATGCGCCTCCGCGCGCTCCCGCGCTCCTCCTGCACCGGGCAGGCGCTGGGTTGTGCGGCGCGGCGAAGACCAGCCAACCGGGGACATCCTGCCAGCGCCATTGCCATCTCGCCCGCGGAAGCACACCGCACATGTCTGTGCATTATGCTCGGGCGCCGAGAAGAACAAGCGTTCGGCGTGGGAGCCGCGGATCTTGGGGAACGGCGCGTCGAGCTCGCAGTTTGCGGAGGCCGTCGGCGATGGAGCACGGCGCGCGGCGTGCATAGGCGTGGGCGCAGACGGGCGCGAGCTGGAGGACTCCCGGTGTACGTGGGACCGTTGCTGGCGCTCCCGGGGATGCAGATCACGCAGGTCGTCGACATCCTGTGTGTCGTCCACAGTAGCGCGCATGCCGCGTGGGGCAGGGGAAGAGCACCGCGGTGACGGAGCACGGATCGACCCAGAGGACGCATTTGCACGGCGTTCCTGGAGCTCAACGCTGATGTTTTGTAGTTCTACATCGTCAACGAACCGTTCGCGAGCGGCGTTGGTCGTCGTCGATTCGCCGAGGGTTGCAAAGTCCGTGCGCATAGTCCGATCCGCTGCGCGCTGACGGTCCGCGTCCAGGGAGGTGGGGTCGAAGGGCTCTGGCTCGTCGTCAGTCTCTTGCTGGTACTCGTCTTCCGAGGGTTCTAGCTCGTCGGCATCTTCCTCTTCCTCCTCCTCCTCGTCTTCGCGGTCATGCGTCATACTCCGCTCTTCCTCAGGAATCTCAACTTGGCTCATATCCCGTGACGCACGGCGCTCGTTAAGCCCCTCCTCCACAACACCGCGAAGAACTTCAACCTCGCCTGCGAGGCGTTGGACCTGCTCTCGAAGCTCGAGTATCTCTGCACTGTGTGCACGCAACTCCTGTGCATCAGCCTCACGTAACTGGCGGAGTGAGGTGAGCAGCTCCTGGTGCGACGCAAGCTCCTGAGTGAGACGCGTCAGGTGCGTGCGTAGCGACGTAATTAGTGCTTCGAGAGCTATATATAAATGAAAAAGGAATGAGAATTATACACCAAAAAAGCGCATATAACCGACCTTTTTTCTCGTCCACCGCATCCATATACCGCCTATGCATTTGTGCATCTTCAACTGTAGTGTCTTTTGCCTTGCCTTTGCCGTTTGATTTTGCGCCGCGACTCTGACTCTGGAGGCTGGCCTCCTTGCGCTCGAACAGCCGCGTACGCTCGCGAGCCACTTCTCGTTTACATTCGTCAAGCTCCAACTCCAACTCGCGAACGCGCCGCCGCGATATACTATTTTCCTCCTCAAGTTCATGAAGCTGTCCTTGAACGGCGGCGAGCGTTTGGATGAGACGTGCTGAACCTAAATCATAAGCATACATCATACTTTCTATACACCTCCGAAACTGACCTTCTGATTCTCGTGGTCGCCCATTAGGGGAGTATCTATAATACTGAGTTCCAGCGCGCGCGGGACTCTCCACTGCAGCTGTAAGACCGGTGACATCTGGCAAATGCACTCTGCCTTTGGTTGTATTTGCACTTGCATTTGGATCTTTCATGGCACTGGGTCGTCTCAGACCAGACAGCCTGGGAGGGTCAGGAGGGTCATGAAAAGGATTGTGGTCGACTGGAACAGACACCGGGCGGATGGGTGCTGCAGCAGCGGTGGCTGACTGCTGTTGCAGTTGCTGCTGTGCCCCTTCAATCTCCCTGTTTATTCCCCGCGCCATACGCGTAAATTTGGAGCTCGTCTGTGAGGGGGTAGCTGGTTGCAGGCGAACCTCAGGCTGGCGGGTGGCCTTTGGGGTTGGCGCGTTCGCATTCACGTACATGGACTCGTTTGGGTCCGCCTCCGGGAGTTGCCGTCTTGGGCGGTTGAGAGGTGAGGCTACAGGATTCGTAGTGGGAACAGGTTTGCGGGGTCGCTTGGGCGAAAAGGAGACGTGGCGCAGGTGGTCGGCGAGTTTTGGGCGCGACATGGGGGACAGGGGGTGCCCAGAATCTGACGTTGACGCCGATGAGATGGGCGACGGCGGCCCTACAACAGCTTTAGGAGACGCGTGTCCTGTTTGAAGAATCTTATCGAGTTCGGCGGTGCTGTCGACGACGAGGGGGTCGAATGTGACTCCGATGTTCTATTTGTGCTGTGAGCATCGCGAAGAAACGGCTGAGGTAAGACATACAGAGGTTCTCGTCCGGTCAAACATGCTATGCTTGCTGGTGACGCCTGCAATCATGTCGTGTAGTGGACGCTCAGGATCAAACTCGGCACCACTGATGCTGATGTCTCGTCTGGCAGCCCGCCCGCCGCCCAGCCCTGCACTGAGGGTCACGGCGCTTGCATGGTGGGCCGCTGTCGACATCGTCTCCCCGCCATAGGGACTAATGCCATCCTCGTCGTCAGCGGTGCGGTAGGACCAGCCTCGCGAGTGACTATGCTCCTCATCGCCATAGCGGTGGACAGAGCGGTGGGTGAAGGACGGAAAATCTTGGAGAGAAGGTTCAGAGAGGTGGCGAGGGTATTCAAGCGAGCTGTCTTCGTAGCGGTCGCGCTTATAGGCAGCTTTGTGGCTGGGGGTACGCTGCTGACGCTGGCGGCGGGGGGCGGGGTCGTCGTCAGTGTTTACAGAGAGGCGGAAAGAGATGTCGGTGTTCTGGAGGCCGCGCTCGAGCATGATGCGCTGGGTCTCGAGCTCGTCGTCAGGGATGCTGAAGTCAAAGGCAGACCCTATGGAATGCCTGTGCATGGTGAATGTATGCGGTATCGCAGAGAACGAGGACGACGACGAAGGAGCGCAAAATAACGACGAACAAGAGCTGTCATCAACATAACCCGGCGCGTAAGTCACGTGCACCGTGTAGCCCTAACCCTATTACCCAACCTGCTCACCGCCATTTTTTACTCTCGACGTTGTCTCGACATTTGCTCGACATTATGGACGACCGCCCCCACAAGGCCCATAGGGCTTCCCAGTCTGGAGGAAAGGTCAACAAGAAGGGCAAGGATAAACAACATGGATTTAATGAAAAAGTACTCTGTCTTGCAACCATTTTTCTTACCTTCTAATGAGTTTCGTCGCAGGCATTTGCGCCGATGTCGGGGCGCAGAGCCAACCGCCAGGGCCGTCGCAACGTCGAGCGCGACCAGACGAGGCTGCATGTGCCTCTTGTCAACAGAACTCCCGACGAGGACCCCCCACCGGTCATCATAGCCATCGTCGGTCCGTCAGGCGTCGGCAAAACAACGCTGCTCAAGTCTCTCGTCCGACGCTATGCGAAACAGACCCTGAACGAGGCCAAGGGCCCCATTACAGTCGTCAGCGGCAAGAAAAGACGACTGACGTTTATCGAGTGCAACAACGACATCAATAGTATGATCGATATTGGCAAAATTGCCGACCTCGTTCTGCTCATGGTCGACGGATCTTTTGGGTTTGAGATGGTACGCTTATTCTCTGAAAATTCCTCTTACATCTCCTTATGTTCGCGTAGGAAACATTCGAGTTCCTAAATATCCTGCAGTCGCACGGATTCCCAAAAGTAATCGGCATCCTCACCCACCTCGATCTCATAAAAAAAGCCTCGACACTCAAGGACACAAAAAAGGCTCTCAAAAAGCGTTTCTGGACTGAAATTTACCAGGGCGCGAAGCTCTTCTATCTCTCTGGTGTCCTCAACGGCCGCTACCCCGACACCGAAATTGCCAACCTCACCCGCTTCGTCTCCGTAATGAAGTTCCGCCCCCTTATCTTCCGCAACACCCATCCCTACCTCCTTGCCGACCGTCTCGAAGATCTTACCCCGCGTGAAGAGATCCGCACGTTCAAGGGTAAATGCGACCGTATTGTCACTGTCTACGGCTACGTGCGGGGCACCAACCTGCGTCTCGGAACCAAGGTGCATATACCGGGTGTGGGCGACCTCGACATGAAGAGCGTCACCGTGCTCGGGGACCCATGCCCTCTGCCTACCGCAGAGTCAGAGAAGCGCCGGAAGCTGAGTGAAAAGAAAAAGTTGCTCATCCACGCACCTATGAGCGACGTCGGAGGCGTCATGTACGACAAGGACGCGGTGTGGGTGAACGTCCCGGGAAACTTTACGCGAGGGAACACGGACGTGCTTCAGGGAGAGGGCGAGCAGATGGTCATGGACCTGCAGGACGTCGACAAGACACTCGCAGACCGCGTCGCGCAGAGCAGCATCAGGCTGTTTGGGTCGTCTTCGAAAGCGCTCACGGTCGATCCGGATGTGGCGCGGGAGGAAGGAATGGATGAGGATGAGGATGACGAGTTCGATAACGACGACGAGGGCGATGAGGAGGAGCATTCAGATTCCGGACTCGGGTCGGAAGACGAAAGTGAGGGTGAGGACGATGAAGATATGGACGAGGATACCCCCCGACATGGAGAAAATACGGGGCGTACGAGTCGGCGGACAGTCACCCGCAGCCTCCCTGCGTCCACAAAAGAGCGCAATGACGTCGAGTATGCAGAGACAGACTCGGATCTGGGTGACGACGAGGTTGAGCAGCGCAACGCCGCTCGGGTGAGGTTTGGGGACGACGAGGAAGACCAGGATATCCCCAGTGACGAAGACGTCGACGAGGAGGACGGGGAAGACGAGGATGAAGATGTACCTCGGTGGAAAGCGAATCTGGCAGACCGTGCTCACCAACTGGCATCAGGCTCCCGCAAGCGTAGAACGGACTGGATAAAGCTAATCTACAACAGCGACCTGCCACCAGAACTGATACTGAACGGGAATAATGTCGAGGAGAAGGCCAACGATGACGAGGACGACTTCTTCCAGGTCAAAACAAAGGTGACAGAGGATCCTGATGTGCTTGATCGCACCAAGGAACCAACGGACCCCGAGAGCCTGAAGAAGTGGGAGGCCGAGGATATGCTAGACTCTATCAGACACCTATTCATCACAGGCGCAGAAGCCGAAGCTGATGCCCCAGAGGGAGATGAAGAGGGAGCCGACGAGGAGGAGAATGACGATGATGAGGACGGATCCGGGGATGACGAACAGGCTGACGGGAGCAAGAAACCCAAGGGCCAGATGTCGCGCGAGGAGGCCTTGGCCCGAAAGAAGGAAATCCTGAAGCGCAAGTTCGACGAGCAGTATGACGACCCAGATGGGCCCAAGACCGACTTCTATGACGAGAAAAAGGAGGAGATCGCCCAGCAGCTGGCGATGAACCGCGCCGAGTTCGAGGGAGTCGACGCCGAGGCGCGCGCGCTCATTGAGGGTTACCGGCCGGGACAGTACGTGCGCATTGAGCTGCACGATGTGCCGTGTGAGATGGTGGAGCACTTCGACCCGACGTACCCAATCGTCGTGGGCGGGCTGCTACCCTCCGAGGAGCGCTTTGGGTACGTACAAGTGCGCATCAAGCGGCACCGGTGGTACAATCGCATTCTGAAGACAAACGACCCGCTCATCTTCTCGCTCGGTTGGCGGCGCTTCCAGAGTATCCCGATCTATTCACTCGACGATCACAGTATCCGTATGCGCATGCTCAAATACACACCAGAGCACATGCACTGCTACGCGACGTTCTACGGGCCTGTGTCCGTCCCCAACACGGGATTCTGCGCGTTCAACTCGCTCGATGCGAACACGCCCGGATTCCGAGTGTCCGCGACAGGCGTGGTGCTGGACATCAACCGCTCGTCGAACATCGTAAAGAAGCTCAAGCTCACGGGTGTGCCGTACAAGATCTTCAAGAACACTGCGTTCATTAAGGACATGTTCACCACCGCTCTGGAGGTGGCCAAGTTCGAGGGAGCGAATATCCGCACCGTGTCAGGTATCAGAGGACAAGTGAAAAAGGCGCTCCCCAAACCTGACGGTGCATTCCGTGCGACGTTCGAGGATAAGATCCTCAAAAGCGGTATGAATAACTCTTTTCACAAGGCCCCGTTCTCTCTGACTTCTCCCCGTAGACATTGTCTTTCTTCGTGCGTGGTACTCGATCCAGCCGCGCAAATTCTACAACCCCGTCACCTCGCTCCTCCTGTCCGAAAAGTCCAAGTGGCAGGGGATGCGGCTGACAGGCCAGGTGCGGCGGGACGAGGGACTGAAAACGCCGCTCGACGTCAACTCGACGTACAAAAAGGTCACTCGCGCGCCGCGCCGCTTCAATCCACTCATCGTACCGAAGAAGCTGCAGGCGCAGCTGCCATACGGGTCGAAACCGAAGCTGATGGCGCCGCAGCGGCAGGAGACGTATATGCAGAAGCGCGCGGTCGTTCTCGAGCCTGAGGAGCGCAAGGCTGTTGCGCTGATGCAGCAGATCCGTGCGCTGCGCAAGGACCAGGTTGCCCGCCGGCACGAGAAGAAGGGCGAGAAGCGCCAGGAACGCGCGAAAAAGCTGGAGAAGGAGGAGGCAAAGAAGAGCGAGAGGGAGAAGGAGAGGAAGAAGGAAGTGATGCGGATGGCTGGGCAAAAGAGTAAGCGGGAGGCCGAAATGCAGGAGGGGGGTGGGCGGTCGAAGAGGCGGAAAACATGATTTTATTAGACTTGTTTTTTTCTTTTCTACACTTGTAATTCATCTTTGTATTGGATTCATTTACACACTGTAATGACCTCCGTGAGAAAAACATATCAACTCCGACGACAGTTTTGTCGTGCCTTCCTTATCTTACTTCTGCGACGCTGCGACGCATGCCAGTTCGTGCCAGTCAACGATCTAATGGCGACACTGCAAATCAGAAGCTCTCTCATCCAGCTACCTCAAGAAATATGTGGAATAATATGCCAAGATCCGGTTCTATCACGACAACACTTGGTCGCTCTTTCCAAAGTCGCGCGTTCCTTTCGCGCAGAGGCTGAGCGCATTCTGTATAAAAGGGCGCGACTGGTGGGAAAGCGCAAGATCAAATCCTTTTGCATTGCTGTAATACGACACCCGTTCCTCGCTGAACGAACGCGACTACTCGAGCTGCACATGCCACCCCAAACAGACTTCGAGCCAAACGACTTGGCTCGCATTTCGACTATGCTGGGTTTATGTAAGAACCTAAAGCTCTTGGCTGTCCATCAGGACGATTCTCGGGCCCTACACCTCTCAGGCGACGCTGTGAACACGTGGATTCTAGATGACCATCCGTTTAGGCTGACAACATTCGTGAGCTCGTACTTCCAGCCGCAAACACTTTGGCGCTTTCTCCATGCACAGGACGACATCGAAACACTTAGTATGAGCAACAAAGAAGGAGGGGCTCATCTATGCGGCGCACCGTTACCCAAGCTGAAGAACTTCAATAGCTCTGCGGAAGTGCTGCTAAAATTTCATGCGCCGGATCTAGACCCACCAGGAATCGAGCGCATTCAGTATTCTCTGGACGACACTACGCTGGACGATGAATTCGAGACATTCATTGCTATGGCACGCTTCAGATCAACGCTTAAAAGCATCAGCATCGTGCGAAAACATGGCGTTAATCTGGATTTAATGACTCAGGCAACATGCATCAGCATTCTACTCCCCAACATAAGATTCTTGCAAATTATAGATCTTACCAGCAAGGTAAGCCAAAACTACTTATTTACTCTTCTTCACGTTAATTAACTGCATTTCCAGCATTTTTTTCAAATGCCTAATACATTCCTACCCATTTCTCTCCCAAAACGGCTGGAAACTCTTGTCATCCACCCGCCCGGATTGGTCAAACTCAATGGAACCAGTTACGACAAATATATGAGCGCATATCGTGAGCTCCGCACGGATCACGACCGAAAAGAATCTGCGAACAAACTAATGCTGAACGTCTCCACTTTGAAACGAATCGTGTTTATCCTAGGCAAAGTCATCTACGAGTACAAACGAGAAAGTAAAGACGATGCGATCATCGAATCAATCCTGCCCTCGTTCGATGAACGGGAGTGGCTAAATTTTCACTAACCTATTACTAGACTATTCCTTGGACTCTTTGTATTTACAAGTTGGTGATAATAAGAAACAATCGATATAATATGCGTTTACCTGTAAGCCCGAATTTTTTTACACGAGTACTACCAAGTTACGGTTATCTCTGGAGCGAACTTCTACATTTTAGATCCGCCGTGCTCTTCCCCGGTCATGCGCGGTATGCGTGCTACTGTGGACGAAACACAGCATATTGACGACATGAAGGATAAAATAAGAAAACTATCATTTACAAGAGTTACAATTGAAATTTGTGTACTACTTGAGTACATTTCAGCGTTGTTTCGTGTGGTGAGTAATTCCACCACTAATGACTGACAGAACTGATAGACCATTCTAAAACAAAGAAGGAAGCTGCATTCCCTGGTCGGCAACGGGTGGAGGGAGACCATTTCCTACGAGAACATGTGAACCTTCACTTGTAACATCATCAACCGTGACGAAAATGTATGCTGTAGTGTCCAAAGTGTTATCAGACTTCAACGCGAGGAGCATACTAAGAAAAGATTACCTGGGCCAGGCGGATATATCCTGTTATTCGGGGGACTTGTGATGGAGAGAGTCTTGCGATCATGCGATAGAGTCGCATCCAGGAAGACGAGACGCGAGCTTGAGTGGAACGCGTGAGAAGAGAAACCGAGGTCCATGAGAGCGACTGAACGTGAACGTAAGTTCGCCGGTTGAGAATACGTCATTCATTCGTGTTAATAAACGGTGCTTCATACCTTTCATAGAGGTAGCATTGAGGTTCTTTGGGAGGGAAATACCTATGTTGAATTGCTTATTGAATGGGATCTTGGAAGGCACCCCTGATAAGATTGGCCGCTCCTCTGACATGTATGGAGGATTGAGATACTCGACGCGGAATTCACTGGACAGCAAATGAATTGGATAAAGGTCTATAATTTGGAGATGGTGAGAAGCACTGACGTGTGGAACTCTCCGGTGCCATTGACAACTTCGCCGTTCGGATTGGAGCCTGCAATCAGGATATTTCTGCAGAAAAGCTGAGTGTGAGAAGTAATACGGTTTCATAAGTTGATGCTTACCCTTGAGGAGTTAAACTGGCGACGGAGTGGTACATGCGTGCAATATCCGTCGTTGGCATGATATCATTGCTTATTCTTTGACCAAGAGGTTGGGCTGGGTTGTACAGCGACGGGGTGAATCTGCATGTCAAGACTTAGTTTGATTAGCATAGGGAAAGTGATACGACATACGCTGGGTGGTCGGCATTGGATTTAAAGCCAATCTGGTCAGACACACTACCAAAAGCCGCGTAGCCGGTCTTCGCGCCATTGGTGATAAGAATTTGGCCGTCCGGGAGAAGAAGGAGCTCGGGCATTATGCGTGCCTCAAGCATCTTCTCCACCTGCCACCCTTTCTTAATCCCTTCCGGGGTGATCGTAAGTCTACTGCATTGATCAGAAGCAGGGTCTTGGGAAGACAGATTCGCAGGCTGGATGAGGTCACTGGTCGTGGTCCCCCCGCATACAAGAACTTCAGGGGTGTATAGAGGCGGGGAAAGCGGAAGGAGAGTGGCAGAGCCGTCGAATGGGTTGGTGACCCGCACGCCATTGGGAATGTCGGGCAAGACAGTTTCTGTGTTATTTTCAATGTCGTAAATAATTGTCTGGTTGTTCGCGATCATGAGGACCTTTCCATCGGGAAGGCTGAATGCACTGAAAAAGGTATGTATGTTATATTTTTAGAAAGAGGGGATAGATGTCTCTTTGTTTACCGAGGGAACAAGTTAGCAGGAAGACTGCGCTCAAGGAATTCTGATGACCGGGGGACACCACCGTCTTTAGGTGGGAAGAACTCAAAGCTGTTGACGGGGTCCGTATTATAGAATGGAGTGCTTTCATGAATACCACCCACGACCATCTGTATGTTGATGGGTACATTGAAAGGCATATTTCTCTTCAGTAAACTCACCAATGATCCATCAAATATGCGCAGACTGGAGGGGTACCACCTCGTTTCTTCTAGATGAAGTGTTTGTGGATCGTCAAAGACCGTGCAATTTATGCCAGCTGGATCAGCGCAGGGTTCAAACAACCTGATTCCCATGCGACCATCTGCAGCTCCTGATATAGCTGGAATGTTGCCGGCGACACTGACCTAAACGACGGGTGATTAGTATGTGGTCTTTGCAGTTGAATAAACTTCTTTACCATAGTTCCATTGCTTAATAACCCCCCCGATGCGCAGAAAGTGTCAGAGACCAGTCGCAAAGGACTAGCCGTGTTCGTTTCAAGGTTCCACAAAGCGCCCCAGGTGGTATGGTTGTCAATCATAAGAGGGTCGTTGGAAGCTCGGTCAAAGAAAATGGCGAGAGTAGGTGAAACGATGATGGCCTCTAGAGCAAGCACACCAGATGTTCCATTCTGGACAAAATTCCAGCCTGACGCCAGCGCTGAAGGAATAAAATGCAAGAGCAACAACAATAAAGTCGATACACCGTGATAACTCGACATTATTGTGAAAGGGGCAATAGAGTGAAGAGCTAACTTTTAACAGCCTTATATATGCAAAACGTTCATAAGTGTTAATTTATTTGGAATGGTAGGGAATACCATGTACAGTGAGTGGCGTTCCCATCGCGTCTGACGGTCTAAGAGAGTCTGTATCCGAACCCCTTATTGACTAGCTATGTTTAGTGAACGTATCGGACTTCTCAGTAGTACTTACGTTACATAGGTAAGTATAACGAGGTCCGAAGCACAAGGATGAAATAATCAAATGAAATATACCTTGCAGGGACCCCAAGACTACTAGGCACTTCAATCGGCTGTATATAAGCTTCTTCATTTTCCCAGTGACTAGATGCAGTATACTGACATGTCACAGATTAAATGAACTGCTAATCCCAGCGCTTGTTCGGACCATGATGACTGGGGAATTGGTCATAAAAGGCTTTGATTGTTGGATCAGAAAGTGCTTTGTTTGGCCATGTGTGAGCAATATTTTCTGCAGTGCGTGTATGCAGACGTAATTTCACGCCCTGAGGCGGGTCCATTTCGGAAATCAAATAACCGTCCCCTTCACAAAAACATACGGCAAGCTTTAGCTCAAAGTATGACTAAAACACATAAATAGAGGAAATTCAGACATGATAAATTACATTCATCTTCCTCATGTAGATATGTGTATTTAATGCTATACGGACAAGCTCTCAAGTGGGTTCCAGGATGGGTCTTTAAAGTAGTCAGGTAGAGATGTCCATATATCAAGTCTGGCTCCTGTATATGCAGCTTGAAATAAAGGTATACATCTCCCGCACAGCTTCAGCATAAGAGATGCACAATGTTGGGGTGCTTGGGGCGGATAGTAAAGAAAACCGTGGTCCGTGTCTTCTACCCCGATTATACCGTGGTTCATGACGGTTTGCTCCAGGAGAAGAGAGATGCCCATTGAGCATTCTGGCATGTTTCGACAGTTAGTGGCAGGAATAGTGTATCTGTAGTGCTGTGTTCTTGCTGATTTGAGCGAGCTTGTTATGTACTGGAAAAGGAGGACCAAGACAGCAGTGCGGCATATAATGCAATCTGCTAATGCTTGAGGTTGCAGAGAAATTACGGACATGGTTTCGCCTGCGCTAACATTCACCCCGGACAGTATCTCCTTCTATTTAATGCCTCTGTTAGTTGTGTCCTGCAAAGATTTGAATAGCTTACCAAAGAATAGTAGCGGAACATGATAAGGACAGCAGCGGGGAGGATGGGTCGAAGGTTGTATTGATAGGCAAAGTTGATCACATTGAATAGAAACCCTTTATCCTCCTTGATAGCCGCGTACACTGCGCCATCTGCAGCATCCCACTCTGCTAATGTCGTAGGAAAGAGCCTTTGCAGGTAATCCGATGCTGCTTTCCGGAAGAACGAAATTTCATATTTCCGTCCGAGGCAAATCATCGTCTTTAAGTAGGGCGCGCTTATGGAGTTTTTATCATGGCTATACGGGTATCCTTTATTATGACTGTTTCTTTGGTTTTCTGAAAAGTACTGCTTACCTGTAAGCCGGAGTATAGAGTATTGCACACATATTTTCAACGTCCTGCGCCAAATCCGTCATATGGACAACTGGACATCCATCTATATTAACCTCGGATTGTGGTCGGGGTAAGGAGAAGCAGTCTTTCATGACCTCGGAGTGCATGGAGAGTATTGATCGGTGCACACGAAATTGCGTATTCTCGGCCTGTAAGATAATATTACCGTCGTCGAACCAGAACCGATCGCTTTGGGTCATAAGTCCTGGCGTAGCATGTTCGCGGGGTGTAGACACTTCTCTATCTGTGTCATTGGCATTGTCCTGTAACCGGCTCGACTGAAGCATCACCGATGTTGTAAGATCGTAGCAGGGGGTAGTGTGGGGATTGTAAGTAGCGTATAAATACTCTGAGGAGACCAATCAAAATTACGGCACACACGTGCACCTACCTCATGCATACTGGAACTTCCGTTGGCCTGGTTGCTAGGCCAAGTGCAAACATTCAAATATTCAAGATTCACAGGTCAAAGTGTCAGTGTGCCAGTCACCAGTCATCGTCGTCAACCATTTGCTGACACAATAATGGAAGTCTGATCTACATAATGTCATCCCCAGACTGTAACGTCAGTCAGAAGTTTGAGCGATGTATGGGCTATGGTGCAAAATTGATTGGTGGAAATGGAGGTAGGGATTTCCGTGTGTCACAGTACGCTGGGCCACGGGTCGTAGCGTGTGAATGTAGACTGTTTGTATACCACAGGGACCTACAGCCCGCCCCTGTTGTAACCGCAAAGGAACGGTCGCGCGAGGATTTAGCCGGCGACGAAGGTACGCAAGACGGGAAAAAGGGCAAGATCATATCTCATGATCGATATTCAATACAAAGAGAGCAAAAGACGTTGGACGTTGGATCCAGGTACTTATAGGACAGGGAGCACGCAGACGATCCACAGCACAACTTGTCCATCTTTTGTGCCTTCATATATACTCTATACCGCAACGTGCATAGCGCTACTTTGAAGGTGGACAAGAGAATATGTCGCTGGGGTCTACTGCGGTTGTCCTGCTTTGGATGAGCGTTGGGGTAAAGACGAGCGTGCTATGGGAAGGTATGGGAGGTTATGGTATACCGAGACTTTACAAATGAGCAGTACGACCTAACATGCACATCTCACTGTCAGAGTGCTTACAAGTGGCACCCTGGTGGTATTGTGTGTGTGACCGACTGCTTGGGTGTAGAGTCTGTACGTATGTAAGTATGTGACCTCTACTCTGCTTTTTGTGGGAAGGTGGTGGGTAATGAGGACAAGCAAGCGAGGGGAGCGTCTACCGCACGAGCGAGACGGAGGGGTTAGGTTAGTGTGTCGAGGCCCACTGCGTCCCGGGCGTTTGTGCTCTGAGCTCCCCTGGCTGGAACGTATCCGCGTGGTAGTGTGAGAATGGGCGGGGAATAAGGGCTCTGAACGAGCATACAAGGGGTACATCCTTGGGCATGTCGCATCAATTCGACGAACAAGGCGGCGCCATAGGCAGTAGGTACTGCGCGCAAGCTCGATCGGATGTAGACATTGCCAACAGAGGCACCCCTAAGTTGCCTACGTGAGCACAGAGCAGAGAAGAGGGGATAGGGACGGTGCGAGCTGCGCGGGCGGGTTGTGGGTGCTCGGATGATTCTTGTTGTGTTCTTTGTTCAAGCTGTTGTTTACGGGAGGAACGTGTGGGCACATAGCATTGCAGCTGTACGGACCCAAGAACACGCGGTATTGCAGTTAAAACTCTCAGCACGCGTAACGCGTCGTAGCGTGGGCAGCTGGTGTGAGTAGATACTAGAGTGGTTGCAGACACCGCCTTTGTTCTGTGGATCCATCCGCGCATGCTGTGCTGTGCATGGAGGTGGGGTAGGGTTGTATGTATAGCTGGTATGATTGATTGAGTTATATTGAGATGAGAGATGGATGGATAGATGGATGAATATATGGGACTTACTAGATACCGAGCAGATGTGTGCCGCGACGGCGTAGAGGCCGTCCCGGGCCGGGTGGGGTGGGGTGCCTTTGCGCAGAAATCTGATTGGACTGAGGACTCTGCTGTTGGGACATATGATGCTGTGCGATTGATTGATGATGTTCTGAAGACCGTAGAGAGAGTAATACAGAAATAGAGGTATAGAGTCTATATATGCGCGCGGCGGCGGCACATCTGTATCAGGGGTTGTCTTTGCGCTAGAAGCTCGCAGCATGGAAGGTGGAGTGTGAGCGTAGAAGGGACGAGAAGTGAAGGCGGGAAGGGAGCATGAATAGATGGACGTGCGAGTGGGTCCCGGGAGCAATGAGTGTTCCTGGATTGGCGTGCTCTGATGTTGTGCGGCTGCGTTCGTTGAGTTGGGCGCTCATGGCAGAGCGCTTGGTGTACACTTGCGTATGTGCCTGTAGAGCCTTGTTGGCTATGCTCTAGAAATTAGCGCTCACCCGATGGGAACAGGTGAGACGGACAGATGGCTGATCTTCGGCGGATGCTGTGATGCGGTGGGCATTGATATTGAATGTTGTGTCCTGAATTCTATCTTTGCCCTGCCGGGATCATGGTGCATGTATCAGAATATTTGAAATGTTTGAATGGAATGCACTGGCATGATGCGGCGAGATCCTCGCTCCGGTCGGGCGTTTCGAATGGGCACTGGTCAGCGGTTGATTACTGGAAGCTGGAGGGTAGTCAATGAATTTATAGAAAGGAAATAGAGAAGAGAAAGGCGTGGGACGGGGTAGCGCAAGGCAATTGGTCACACATTTGATGTCATCACTCAACTCTCCCACGATCTGTCCCACGCCCTCCACATCGCCATAGCCCTCCGTCGCCGTCGCCTCCAACCACCCTCAAGCGTCAAGGTGAGCTGCTGTCCCTCCGCTACTCTACAGATCCGTCCTGGCCCGCAAACGCATCCGTCAACCGTGAATTCAAGCAGAAGAGAAGATTGGAAAGGCTGGATGCTGCGATGGATGTTGGGATGACGAAATTTTTGCGGACACGGTGTTGGCTTGGGCCTTCGCGTCCTGGTCATCCAACGACCTGTGGACTGCGTGCGGACGCCTAGGACGGCTGGAGATGTGCTCAGAGGAAACGAGACTGATGATTTTGTGCGTTTCAGACTACCCCAATGGCCACCACGAAAACCCCCAAGGGCAAGGCTGCCCAGAAGAGTGCGTCTGCTGTTATTTCTGCTATGGGATAAAGCGCTGACGGCGAGGCAGAGCCCTCCGCAAAGGTGGCCCAGGCCAAGAACGCGAAAAAGGCGGCGCTGCAGGGTGCGCATGCGCACAGCTCGCGCAAGACCCGCTTCTCGGTGTCGTTCCACCGCCCCAAAACTCTCAAGCTCGCGCGCGAGCCCCGCTACCCCCGCAAGAGCATCCCCCATGCTCCCAGAATGGACCAGTTCCGGACTATCATCTCGTGCGCGCCATGACAATTTATTATTATTATGGTTAATGCTAATTACGGGACGCACGCAGGCCTCTGAACACAGAGTCTGCGATGAAGAAGATTGAGGAGAACAACACGCTCGTGTTCATTGTGGATATCCTTGCCAACAAGCGCCAAATCAAGGACGCAGTCAAGAAGCTGTACGACGTGAATGCCCTCAAGGTCAACACCCTTATCCGGTGAGTAGTGGCTGTGTGGATCAATTTAGCGCGGACTGATGGGGGGGGGATCTAGACCGGACGGCAAGAAGAAGGCATACGTACGGCTGACACCTGACCACGATGCGCTGGATGTGGCCAACAAGGTACGGAGAAGGCGATGTATGAATAGCCACAGACTGATGGGATGCACGACAGATTGGGTTCATCTAAACGCGTCGCAGCCGCTGCGACGGGGGAGAGGCGGACGGCGAGCTTGTAGGGTAGCATTACGAGTGGCTGTAATATATGTTGCGACTGCGTATGAGATACATGCATTATGGATGATCAGAGAGATATAAGATTCTTGGCGGCTGCGACGGAGATATTCATGGAATTGATGGCCGGGATGTGCCGGTGATGAAGGGCCGTGTGAGCTGTTGGATTTCGTCCTCTTCTTCGTTCCCTTTTCTCTGCTCTTCGTCGACGCTCACGCCGAGTGGCCCGTCCCCTTCTCGCCCTGCCTGCACTCCAGCAGCACTCCACGCTCTTTCACCATGCGCCTCCTCCCCATCCTCCCGGCCTTTGTCGCCGCCACCGTCGCCCTCGCCTCCCACAGCTCTGCCAACCACTCCCATGCTCGCAGATCCCTTCGCCGCGACCTCCTGCCCTGTGAGTAGTTTCTGTGCTATGTGCGACCTGGTCCTTATTGTCTAGTGCCTCCAATACTGCCCCTGGGCCCCACGGACGGCGCCGACTCGTCCGCCAGCAGCGCGTCGCAGCCGCCTCCCACGGACTCGTCGAGCTCGGGCACATCGACCAGCGACGGTGGCTTTCTGAGCAGCGTTATAAATGGCGCCACCAGCGCTCTCAACCTACCAGGCACGACCGCTGCATTGCCGCCAACCTCGGTCTCGCCAACATCTTCGTCGACCGACTCCTCGTCTGCCCCAGCATCGACCGACTCCTCGTCTGCCCCAACATCGACCGACTCGTCGTCTACCTCAGCATCGACCGACTCGTCTTCTGTCCCAGCATCGACCGATGGGTCGACCACAGGTGGATCGACCACCGATAGTGCCGCTCCCACCGGCTCTGGCTCTGGCTCTGCATCAAGCAGTGAGGGTCCCGCCCCCACGGCCTCCGACTCCCAGTCGAGTTCGTCTACTGGTACGGACTCTGCTTCAACCACTGGTTCTGCTTCTCTTTCAACGAGCGCGGCCCCTTCCACTTCGGTGACCACTGACACACCGGTTCCTACCCCCACAGACTCGTCCTCAAGCTCTGTAGCACCGACTTCGACTCCCTGTGGGCTGCTTGGCCTTGGTAACCTACTTGGAGGCTGCCCCACGTCAACGGACTCCTCGTCGAGCGCCGGCCCTACTGGTACGAACTCTACGACTGCCGTCTCTTCCTCCACGGACGCGGGCCCCTCTGGTACATCCACTGACTCTGCACCTCCATCTACTATCACAGGCTCGCCCACCGATTCGTCTTCCAGTGCTTCTGCCCCGACCGACTCGAGCTCCAGTACCTCCGCTCCCACGAACTCTTTGACGCCGACCGACTCTTCGACAGCGACCGACTCTTCGACTGCCACCCCGACCATCACCCCGACGGCGACTGGTATGTATATGCGCTTCATTGTTTATTTTCTTGGTACTTATAATTTTTCCAGTCTCTTCGTCTTCGTCTTCGGTCACACCTACGACAACTCCCGATTGTGTCCTCAGCGGTGTTGGTGCGCTCCTTGGTGTTAGCCTGTGTCCTCCGTCCACAAGCGCCTCTCCAACTGGTACGAATTCAACGACTGCCGCTTCTTCCGCCACGGATACGGGCTCTTCTATCACATCAACTGACTCTTCAGCTCCTACCACCACAGGCTCGCCCACCGACTCGTCAAGCAGCTTTGCGCCCACTAGCGTCGCCTCTACTGGTACGGATTCCACGCCTGTTTCTGCTCCTACTACGACGGATGCGCCCACCTCTACCACTTCCACTGACACTCCTACTTCTCTTCCAGACTCCACGACTGACACATCCACTTCCAGCTCGACGTCCTCGCCTGGTGGGATTTTATCATCCATTACTTCAGTTGTGGGCAATCTCACGAGTGGACTGTTCCCCACTTCGACGGGCACAAGCGCGAGTACCACAGCTATCGATACTCCTACTTCTCTTCCGCCTACGAGCACTTCGACAGATGGATCTGGATCGTCTACAACATCCACCCCGGCCGACACAGGTTCTACTTCGGTTACGGCGTCGGTTACGGCCTCTGTTACTGACTCGGACACGAACACGGATTCAAGTACCATCACGAGCTCATCGACAATTACCAGCGTCCCGCCCATTGTTACTGGCAATTCGACCACCTCGATTCCTTTAATCTCGTTCCCGTCCGGCAATGGAACAACGACCGTGTCCGCTACCGCCACTGGTAATGAAACGGCGACTGACACTGGGGTTTCTACCGCTCCGCAGATCACCACCGCTTCAGTCACCCAGAGCGTTACTGTTGACCCTGGCTTGAGCTTTGTGCTCACTGAGAGCTCGCTTGCTATAGCGTCGTTGCCCACCACCAGCTCTTCGTTCACATTGACTGACCCCGATCAGGCGTCGACAACTTTCAGCCCTGTCCCAAGCAGCGCTGATTCGTCTGCGACCGCTGTCCCCGCTCTGCCGAGCGGTCTTCCTGGCCGCATCTTGCCCTCGGACCAGCTCTCGGGCAACACAGACCTCAAGGGATTCACGCTCATCAGCATCCTGTTCGATGACTCCCTCAACTGGCCTTTTGTTGTTAACAATCAGCTCGCGCCCCTCCAGATCTTTGCGTTCGTGCCTGTGTTAATCGGGACTGCTCTGAATATCAACTGTGAGTGCTATTTATGGAGATAGTGGTGTGTGTTTGCTGATGCGCGGGTATAGCGGATCAAATCAAGACGTGGGCCTTGCAAGTGTATATCCCCACTACTTACACTTCGACCGGAGACCCGACACAGCTTGGTACTCAGTGGCTTGGATATATTCCGACAGACCTCGTCAGCGCCCTGGCCGCACAGATCAAGGTGAAGCAGAGTCCGTTCTACACCGGCACGACAGGCGTTGCCGCCCAGCTCGCCCAGCGCGTCAACTCGGGATATGCGATCACCTCTGTGCCTGCCTCCGCGGGTGTAGGAAGCTCGGATCCAGAGGGCAACTCGGCCGCGGCAGTCTCCGCGTCGTCGCACGACGGCAAGACCCGCCAGGACGCGATCATCGGCGTCGTCTCGGCGCTCGGCGCGGTGGCAGTACTCGTCCTTGTCTTCCTTGTATATCGCTCGATGAAGCATAAGAGGCAGCTTGCCCACCGCCGTCTGTCTGACCCGCCCATGGGCCAGCAGGAGTGGGAGGCCATGGGTGCGCGTCCCGAGGGCAGAGAGTTTGACCAGGACTCGCTCGGTGCGCCCAGGCGCCGCTCGTTCTACTTTGCGGAAGATAGTTTGAGAGGATACGCGGCTGAGACGAGCGCGGTAGGGGCTGCGACGGATGAGGATAGGTGGGATGCCAGACCGGTGCAGCAGATGAGCCAGCGGAGGAATGTGGTCCCGACTGCGATTTCTGCGCCGGTTCTGCGCGAGAGCAGCATGAACTGGTAGGCTGGCCTGCCCGCCGGATAGATGGACGACGACAAATGTTGTACGACTACGATTGCGGTGGCCTGGTTCGCCCGCCCGCTCGCCGACGCGCGGTGCTGCCCCGACGCAACGCAAACAAATTCCACACCGTTAATGCGGTGCACACGATGGACGCTCGCTTGTTATGCCGGTGATTGATACTCTAGATTACTGACCGCCTGACTGACTTATCGGATCGCGACTCCTCCCCTGCTTACATTTCTTTTTCTCTCCTGGCCCGCTCGTTTTTCTCCTGCTTTACGGTGCATCACTTGCTTCTTTCGGATGCACCTGGTGTCTTTTCTTGTCCCGGCGGGCGCCCCGACCACTCCCCGTCCCCTTTGCACCTATCTATTGCCCTAGCGCGCCGCTCGCTTATACCTTCCTTTATTCCCGCGGATGCGCGCGCTTGGTTCGTCGCTGTTGTTGTTACTACATTACGTTACGTTACACTACCTTATCCCGCAACTTTGCATTATATTTGTGTTATTTATGCGCGCGGCCGCGGCGCGGACGTGGTGCGTGCTTTCATCCCTTCCCCTTCCCATGTATTTTGCCCGCTGTGCGTGTGCTCCTCACTTGTGCCATTACTTTTCGCTTGCCGCTGTACTTGTTGCTTCTTGTACTTGAACAACTTGTATGGATAGTGTTTGCGAGGTGGTGGGACTGCTGCGCATGCTGGCGGCGCTCTATATATACTTCGTGTTTTGATACTACACTTATGCAGATACTTATTGTTGGTCCTTTTTTTTCTTCTCTGGTTTGTTTTTATATAACAAAAAGCTGTTGCGCTATGGTTTCATATTAAAAATCAATGTTGATTGTTTTTGGACTTGATAGTGGGTGACTAATAGGTTCCATAGTGGAGAGGTTCCAATCAACTGTGCTGACCAAGATGGGCTGGATATGTGTGGGGAAAGAGAGAAAAATAAAAATAAAAAGGGGGGGAAGGAGAAAGCACTCCAGGAAGTTGAGGTTTTTCAGTCACCTCCATCAGAAAGTTGTCCATTTAGTATCTGGGTTTTTTTAAGTTTTGTTCGGTTTATCTGTTTCAGGAAACTGTACTTACATCTCAGCTTAAGATTAAGCTTCAGAAGCAGTTCAGAAGCATGGTAATATCTACTATAATAAAAGACAGCACCCGTCTTTTGTTTCCTTCTTTGGAAACTGAGACTTCAATTTTTGGAAACTGCTGTTCCTTTTTTATCAATTTTGCTACATCTTTGTATCATCTTTTCCCCTTATGCTTTAATCTTTTCCTCACTGAATAAAATGACATATCAATCTTCTTCCAATACTTTTGATGAAACACAAACAAGCAAGTCAACTTTAAATATGTTTGTGTTAACTTTGCGCTCATTGTTGATTATGTTTGCCCTACTTATCACATGCTTCCCTACCCTGTGTTTGCATTGCCCCTTGCCATTCTATCTAACTATCCTATGCCAAATACTTCATTACTTGAATGGCTTTGGCTTTTGTTTCCATTTGCAAATACCACACTCCATATCCGCAACTGTACACAGGCCTTTGTTCCATTTATAAACCATTGAACTCCAAGGTTTCACCACATCATTGAACAGCACGAGATCACACTGTGAGGCACTTTTTACCTTGGTTTTCATTTATAGATACTTATTCATTCAACTCATAAATTCCACCAAACAAAATAGACATGCCTCTCGTGCTGTATCACACACCCATACAGAATATTATGCAAATAATGAAGACCTTACACATCAACAACCATTTCCATATGCAACCACCCCTGCCTTCACCGCCAATCCTTTCATATCAATTTTATCCCCAGCTCTGTCTTTCCCTTCCATCAACACAGATCACCACTCTTCATCAATGAAGGTACATTTATTCTTTTTTCTCTTATTCTCTTTAATTGATGTTGTCACAGACCGGCACCCCACCTGCAGTACATCCTCATTTCATTATGGAACATCCTACTCCTATGACTTCCTCATTTTCCATCCAATCTCACTCTTCATTTCTTCCAAATACTGGAACATGCCTTTCTTATGAAGATAATCTGCCATTCCCTCTTGAATCACAGCAGCATCTTGATTTCTTCCACTATAATCCTGACAATGTGAGTACATACATATTCTTTTATACTCAACTGTGTATAATATTTTATTGCAGATGCTTACTGCAAATTGTCACGGTTGACCTACATTTGACAATGAAATTTCACAGCATAAGCATTTTTCATGATATTCTAAATGTACTTAATTTGATAATGGAATAATCTCGCAGCACCTGTATCTTCGAACCAGACACCAAACGACAAAATTTTTGCAAACTTAACATGCACTAAAGAATGCCAAGGTATGATTACTTATTAATCTTTAACATTTCCTTGCTAACACCTATCATATCAAAAGCAGACAATAACCATACTGCTGTCTTGCACTGCCAACAACATTGCAGAAATAAATTGTTCCTTGCTACCAGACAATCCCACAATGTACACAAAATTCCCTATTTCAATTTAGGGAACATGGATGTGGAATGTCCCCATTGTGGTGCTCTTCACTGGCGTTGCCAACAGGTACATCAGGAAAAACACTTTTTTGAAAAAAGTCTTTTAATTTTTCAAAAAGACTTAAAAAGACTTAAAAAGACCCCAGGAGACCTGGGTCTCTAGGAGACTTAAAAAGCAAAGTCTCCAGGTATAAAAGTTAAAAAGACATTAAAAAGACTTTATGAAGCAATAAAAGACAATAAAAAGTGTACTTTAAGACATCACAGTTCTTTAAAAAAAAAGCAAAAAAGAGTAATTTAAAGCACTCTTGAAGCAATCAAAAGACATCAAGTGCTTCAAATAAAGTATAATAAAAGACCTGGCTAAACATTTAAAAGATATAAAAAAACCACATTAATACATTATCAGGCATATTTAAAGATCCTAAAAGATTCAAACAAGGTCTTTATATAGCATATTAATAGCTTTTGTAGACACTAAAAGAAACAAATAAACCCACTTAAAGATATAAAGGCACAACATAATGTCTTTTTTTTAAAAAATATAAACATTTTTAGAGCTTTAGAAAGACCTAAAAGAGTACAAAAGAAGACTCTTGTGATATCTCATAGTATCTTCAAAACACTTCTCTATAGCACATTAGCAACCTTAGAAAGCTATTTAGAGATCTTATGAGACTTTGCAATCACTCAAAATAGTGTATTAAATGTCGCCTTTTATCTAAAATAAGTATACAGGGAATCAAAAGAACAATTATAAAAGAAGGCATTATAAAAGAAGGCTAGATAATAGTATGAACTACAAATCCAGTGGTAATGCTGGCTCTGCCTCTGGTAGTACTGGTATAGTCGCATTCAAAGTTCCGAAATCAAAATCTGCTAAATCATCTGTTTCGTCATACCCAATAAACATATCTGACGAGCTATAAACATAATTAGTAAGGGAAAAAACCAGCAAACAAATTAAACCTACCATAGCTGTTGGAAAGCATCTTGCCTCCACTTTAAAGCCCATCCACTAGACTTCTGCTCGAGAACCATCCAGTTACCCATATGGCAACTATATCTATAGCAATATGATTAGTAGTGCAAGGTAATAAGTAATAGCAGAAGCACTGTACAAAACTCTAATAGTTGTTTCGTCAAAATTCTTCCGACTCTTTGTACCATGGCCTTCCTTGAGCTCTTGTAATGAATGCTCCATCTAAACCAATTGTGAGTAAGGATAGACTAGTGATAAAGTAACATTAATAGAAACATACAGCTGCTAAAGTAATCGCAAACATCGATGGTGGTAATGCCTTGTCTATTGCTAATTGCCGAGTAACCAGAGTTGTCGAACTATTTGCTCGTGTTGTAGTCTTGAACCACAACTCTTCAATTATATGAAGCATCTTCTCTGACTTGAATGGCTGTCCTCCAGTCGTCTTGGCCTAATACTCCTATTAGTATGTTAAATTATGAAAAAATATTACTTACAGTTGTATCAACTTGATCGTACATGAACTTCGCCTTTTCCAGGAGCCAGGTGATAATTTCTTGATCTTTCTTCTTATTGATACCAAGCCCATATGCATTCTGGGTCGCACTTCAGGCAGCAGTAATTACTGAGCTCATGAATTGTGAACGAGCATAGGAGATCTAGTACTAGTCAAAATACTTAACCAAACGAAATAATATAACTTGTACTCACATAGTGAATGACGAGTGGCTTTGTAGCTCTTTCCTTTGAAACCTGGATAACAAGGGGGGTATTATCGCCTTGCTTAGCAGCTTCACAGAAAGCTGTCCAGCAAGCATTGATTCGGTCTGGACCTACCCCAGCAGTCCAGAAGCTTGGGCTATACACCATGTTAAAGCGAAGATACTTCTTCGCCTCTATAGCTGTATCCATAACATATGGTGGCAAACTACGCTTCGTCACCTTCTTTGAGTGCAAGGAAAACCCACTGTTCTGACTTTCCAAAAATGAAGCAGAAGTCTTAGAGGAGGTTGTTGACAATGGTGCAGAGCTCTTGAAAGAGGTTGCCACAGACTCCTGGGATTGCCGAGTCCCAAGCCTCTTCAATGACTATAGAATATTATTCAAGATTAGTTCTATATTGAATAGCTACAAAGTGCTTACTTTATGCTCGGAATCCGATAAAATAATAATCTATATACCATAAGAAGAATAAGTATAGCATATACCGATAGTACTAGTAGAGAACATACCTCATTTCCGGCCATAGGAATATCATTAACCCCATTGTCATGATCCTCTTCATTGCCTTCATTTTCCCCATCTTCCAAACTATCGTCAGTAGTATCCCCATTGTGCCTGTTAGTATTTGTTGCTTCGCCAAAAACCTGATTGCCTATGTTGAGTTCTTCCCTGTCAAGATTGTCAACTCTTGGTCGTTTAGCTGCTCTATTGCTGTCTTCTTCATTACCATCAGAGTCTTTTTCATTCTCGTTTTCCTCGCCCATAAGTCTTTTGTTGCAAGCAGTAATCTCTAGCCAAACCCATTAGTATCGTTTCAGCAAGGAGACAAATACATACCTTCTTCTTTCTCAGCCTCAGCTTGCTTTGAAGTACTCGCATGCTGCTTGAGTATCTGTTGTATCATGTCCTGAGGTATATCATTTATAGTTAAATTCTTTCCCTTGTTAGAAGCTCTTGGCTTCCTTTTTGATGCTGCCGACTTGCTGGAACCAGACTTTGCTTGGGAGGTAGTGCTTCTGGTGTTGGCCATAGGGATAGAAAACAAATAGAAAGCAGTATGAGTAAGCTTGCAAAAATGAATGCTTATAAGCAGGAAGTAATTGCCAGGTGTATATTTTACGAAGGGAAAGACACGATACAAGCAACTATTTCCGGTCTGACTAAGCTGGAATGGCTTATATAATATAAAAAGATAGCGACTACCGAGTACAGCTCTACCATATAGTTTGGTATGCATATTTACTAGACCAGTTATTAATTAAAAAGGATGTGCATCTATCAAGTATATTATCAGATGTCCATTCATTAGGCATTGGGGCAAGCTTGGGAAATACTGGAAATAGCATGCAACTTTGCCGAATATTTGAGACTGGAATAATTGAGCACCAGGCTTGAGTACCTGTCGGATTGGCACCTGCTAAAGGTTCCATCTTTTTGATTAGATACATGTTACCATTAGAAACAGATGGCTGGGATGGTATTGGTGAGTACCACTCAATATATGCTAATGGCAAAGTTGGCCAATTGTGAGGGGCATCTTGTTGCCCTAAGCGAGTATCCAAAACCTTCGGAAGAGTAAAAATAACCTTTACTCTTCCTATTCTTGTGCCTTGATTAAAAGAATTAGAAGTGCTATAGCAACACATAATCTACATACCTATAAGCCCAGTTGACTCTGCTTTATCATTAACCATAGCTATAACAGTATCAAATTTTCCTAAACTGTTCTGTTGTGATATTGGAATAGCTTTCACTGAGTCTTTTTCCCCTGTATTATCGTCATCAAGACTGGTAGGACTAAAGCAAAGTATGTTGTAGACATCAACTCGTGTAAAGGGTAAAGTAGCCTCAGCTAAAGCTTGTTGCGATAAAGGCTGGGACCGGAGACCATTAATAAAGACCTTCAGTGAGTGAATAAAGCCACGAGCATTATGCTTCTCCTGGATTAGAGAAAGCATTCTTTTAGGATAATTGGGATATTTTGCAAGGGATTTGACTGATTTTGGTGGTTTATTTAATGGTGTATTCATTTGTAGATTTGCTTCAAAGCCAGTAACTTTTTCCTGTCGTGAAAGCCAAGTAACCATTTGAGGAAACTCATCCTGTTGATTACTTGCTCTCCAACCATCCTTTGCAAAGTCAATGTGTAGTCATTCAAACATCTCAGTGTTATAGTTGTCTGTTGTCCCAAAGAGCTTGATAGAATCAACATAATGCAGCAAAGAGTGAAACTTGGGGATATTGAAGTTGTCTCGTACACCAACATTGAGAAAGTATGCTTTGTGTTGGTGAAACTGCTTCAGAGCATCAGTCAAATACTCTAAAGTAGTTGTATCATGGGTGGGATATTGGGCAATATAGATAAAGTCTAGCAGTGCTGTAATTGCCTGGGCAGCTTGAGTTGGAATACTTCTGACTAAGCAGCCTAGAAGAATTTTAGCCATGTTTTTCCGTTCAGGCCCAGTTACTTGAGAGAGAGATGTAAATCCATTTTTGAAGTGGTGAACTCCAAAGGAAGGTGGAAGACTTTGAATTCTCCGATCTAGCTCTCCTTTCTGTAAAAGCTTTCCACACCATGAGATTAGATGCTTTAGGACCCCTTGATAAAGCTGGTGTAATACATCAGGTGTTAATGACTGGTGAATGTCGGTCAGAGGAAAGTCTTCCCAAAAAGGCTTGAATACACTGCCTGCAACATCATGGGACATGCAATATTTATGAAACTGGTTCTGGTTGTCTCCTGAATAAAGTTTGGCCTCTTCAATGGTGGATTTTGTCCATCACTGAGTTCTGAGCTCTGATAGTGCTTCATCTCCAAGATTATTGGCCTTTGCTTTGCATTTGACACAAGTCCCATATTTTGTACAAGAAACAAGACATTGTTCAGGATAGTCGGCAACATAGCAAGTAAGGATAGGAAAAACAAGACGGGTAGCACCATCAGAGCTTGCCATTTCTATGCCCTCATTTCCAGCTTTAATGAGAGGTTCTAAAACGATTTTCATCAATTCATGGAAAAGCCTTTGAACTCTAGATCGGTGTTCATTTTCACTCATTTGTGATCGGTTGATTTTGTCAACTGAAAGGTAGGCTATAAGGATGGTAGCATGGGAAGAGGGCTTTCTTCTTGTTGCTTTAGGGATGTTTCCAATCGTAAGATAAACAGGATAGGCTGATTTTCCCCCTGAAAACTGGGTTAACTGGGTTTTGTCTGTAGCAATTATGACAGGAGCTAAAGTAGCTCCAACTGGAAGTCGGCTCTAAAGTGAAGTAAATACAACTTGCTATATCAAGAATTGCAATTTGAATATAACATACCTGAAGAACACTCCACCATTGACCTGTCCACATTTCATTGAATATTCGCCCATCTTTACGAGGACTAGTATACACCTTCTTAGGCTTAAATTTCATCATAGGCAACAGATGGGGGTCCTTCCAAAGAGACTCGATGGCTTGTATTGGATTACGATGCCGAATAGTATATACTTCATTAGGTTTATCGGCAAATCTTAGTTTGCGAGTCTTCCATTCGCCTGCTTTCTCGGGCATAGAGTCAAGTTTCTTGTGCAAACCCCGAATATTATGGTATGAGAGACCAAGCTTTTCGACAACCTTGATAGTTTGAGTTAGTAAATACAATTGTATTAGTAGTATTGAACTTACCCCAGGAATTTTAAGTAATCAGTCAAATGCATTATGGCCTGGCCCATCGTTAACTGCCCATTGAGCTATTTTCCAATCTAGCTCTGAATGAAAGGGATGAAACTTGGGATCCACTCCCTCTTGAAGCATATGAACATCACCATCGCCATCCAAAGTGTGGATATGTGGGTTACTGGTTGCTTGATATTGAAGAATTCTACCAGCAGTAGGATGCTCTTCTTCAATCCTTTCATCGTCATCATCATCATCTAGTAATCGCTTCATTGACAGCACTCTACTGCGATAAGCAGCAGTTTGAGGACCTGGGCCTGCCTCACCCTCCAAGTAGTCTTCAGGACCTGGAATAAGAGCAAACTCATCTACAATATTGTCGAATTCCTCATGAAAAAAGTCCTCAAGATCTTCGCCATCTAATTCTTTGGGTGTTTGGTTACTAGCTTGCTGTCCAGTATTCAGGGCACTGCTAGCAATGTTGTCGTTGGATCCAAGGTCGTACTGTATTGGGGCATTTTCTTGTATCTCGTAGGTGTTTTCAGCATTCAAATCCTCTAGTTTTTCCTCCATATACCAGGAGCAAGATCGTGATGAGGTTAAATGGGCATTTACCCCACCCCAGGTTTTGAAAAATCTTTTGCATCCAGCAGGGCATTCAAAGTTGGGCATTGCTTATCAGACTCCGAGAGAGATAGTGGGGGTTTTGGTACAACTCTCGGTTGCATTCTCACACATATATCTAAAGTACCAATTACAATTGTGCTATTAAAAGCTGTAAGCTCACAATTGCCAACCATATACACCAAATCGATTTAACATACCTATTTATATAGTATATTTCTGCGAGTAAGCTAAGGTCTTCTTTGCATATCTGATTGTTTTTGCTAATAGAAGCTGCTTTTGTCGAAGCAATGCAAGAAGCTTTACTCTTTTATTGCTCTTATGGCGATAAATGGCTTCCAAAGCTTTTGACTTATGATACAATCGCCGATGGTACCGAAGTGTCGTTTGCTGCAGCTCAATACATTTGGCCTTTAGTCTTTTGTTGGCAGCTGGTCTGGGCCAATATGGCAATGTAAGCTAAATAGTATGAATAGTATATTAGCAATAGCAGTTTGGAGGCAGTTTGTATAAGTGCGAATCTGAAATAGTACATACCTGTTCATCCGAAAATTGGGGCCATCTATTATATTTCAAAGTATAAGCATTGTAATATTCACTACGATCTGAGAAGTCTTCAGGATGGAGTATTGCATAATCCAATGACAGACAATGCTGGTAGGACTTAGTAGATTCGGAATAGACATAGAGAAATACATACTTGGGAAGAGTCGGAAGAGTCAATGTTCTCAGGAGCTGCATCATCGGAAGTAGCAGGAGCAAGCAAATACTATAAGTACTAGTAATTAGCAGGCTGTTTCGGGAATGGCAAGGTTATAGTAATTACTCTTTCTTGCTCATAGTAAACTGAGCTTTCAACCTCATCACTATTGGGAAGCATGAAATTTGGGGTTTCAAAAGCGAAGTCAAGTGAAAGGTCTCAAGCTGGTAAATAAATCATGTGATTATTGTTAATGATTCCGGGACTACAACAGGAAACTTTGGGCAGAGTTGCAAATGTAATATTGATTGATTTGGTATGCAAAATACATGAAATGCATTTGCCATTTAACAAGTACTATTCAAAATTCTTATACAAAACAAGTTATATATTGACCCTAACAAGACTAGATACATATTATACAAAACATTGATAGGGCGCTTATGAAGATGATAATTCTGCTCGGAATAACGCGTTCAAGGGCTCGTTAGAAAGCTTGAATCAACATGAAGATGCTCCAAAAAACCGCGAGGCAATTGAGGAAGTTGTTCTTGACTTAGAGCAAAATTAGTCTAAGACAGGGAGATGGAGGAGGACATGGCTACTCACAGGCATCCAGGAATCTCAAAATTTGTGTAAGGAACGCGTTCAAACCCCACATAAATGGTGGATAAACATGCCAAGTTGCAATAGCCTTTGTTGAAAATTGAAGGAAGGAGATGATATTTAACTCTGCAGCAGTAGTCATATGGTCATTAAGGAGGTCGGATATTGAGGGCTTATCGGCTGCCGAAACCTAGACGAATAGTCTATAACTATGTGTAGTAAAAGACTCTAAAAAGAATTAGGTAAAAATACGAACAGGAACCCAAGATATGAAGTACTTTACCTGGGGGAGGGAGGAGGAGGAGGAGCACATAAGTGATTTCGGGTTCCAAGCAATGATATGAAGCGTTTGAGGGCCCGTTGGAAAGCTACAATCAAGGTGAATTCAGCATTGCAAGAATTGAAGAGATGGAAGACGAACCTATGTCAGAATCAATGGGATACCTCAAAACTCCAAAGTTGGACACAACTTTAGATGCAGGATGCTTGGTTGCTCCATAAATTAAGCCGTCGTAGAGGCAGGTACCTAATGTAGTTCAGTAAGTGTTCCCAAAGTTTTAAGCACTCAGGACAGCTGGAAGTGCACCTATGAATTAATCTGTCCCATCTAGGGGAAGGAGGACACCTGTATCGACATCGCCTTTATACCCACTAAATCGCGCAATGAATGGTACTGTTGGATAGGTATTAATGAGACGAATCAGGAAATGCTAAAATCATACTGTTTGGTTGGTTATTGGCAGATATATGACGAAAATTGTGTCCTAAGGGCACTTGACACCTATAAGATGGTACTTGTCTAGTACAGGATGGATTGGCATGATCTTGGAGATGGTTTGCAGAGGACTAAGATGTTCTTGAAGGTACAAATGTGAGAAGAATGCTATATCCCCAGCCTACACCCTTTGCACTATGGTTATCTCCCAGACACTAGCAATCCACATCTTACTATGACTTAAGCAAGATTAAAACCCCACTATAGCCTGTAAGAAGTGTATTACCAATGTCTTTAGATCCACTAGCAGGAAAGGGTTGAGTGGGCCCAAAGCCAGTAAAAAGACAGAAACAGGACAGAAAGAGTAAGGGCAGTGGTGGTATTTGGCTGGTGTTGCTTACCTGATCGATGTTCAAGCTTGATTGCCAAATTTAATTCTTTATCTAATCTTCATCAGCAACCACCACATCGCCAGAATGGCTCACCTTTCGAAGCCAGCCAAAGCTTGCATTGCCCAATCTACTGTTTCTACTATTTCCAAGAAAGACCTGGAATCCTTACTTCAGTTTCTAGAATCTGACACTACTGCTCTTTGCTATCTCAAATCTAATAATAGAGCTGCCTTTGCAGCTTCTGCCAAAGCCTCTGAACTCGGTGTAGTCTATTTCTCTGGCAGCTCCTTTCCTAGCATATATGAAACAATCACATCTGCTCTTCCACCTCGCCATACACGCTTCCCTACTTTGTTTGCTGCCTATAAAGCTGGAAAAACTGCAGCAAAGTCGTATAAAAAGAGAAAATCCAACTTTACCAAAGCAACTAGACTTAACTGGACTAACAAGGATCGGGACAAGTTTCTTAAAGGCATCAAGAGGGTAAAGGTTCAGAAACTGGCTGAAAGCGACTACTATCCCCCCCCCCCCCCTATGCATATCATCACCGAGAATCAGGAAATCATGGACAAATGGAGGGACCATTTTACAGTAGGCAAACAGGCTGATGCTAGGATTCCTCGAAAGCCATTACATCTGCTCGATCCTTCTAGACTTTCTTTGGACATTGGTCCCAATGAGAATGTGATTCTCGAAGACTCTGAAACTGGCGAAATTGTTGGGGTTGTTATTCGTGGCTTTTGCAAGCATAAGGGTGCTCTCAAATGGGCGAAGGATACTGCCGAGTTTCAGACTGACATTCGCCGAAATCTTAGGGTATTCTTGTTTACTGTCTTTGTAACTTATACTAATATTTTTTATAGAAAGAAGATCCTGGGAAGCTTGTTCAGCTTGGTTGGTCTGCAGGTGCCAGAAGCCGATGCGAGTTTGGCTGGGTCCGAAACATCATCGCATCAAAGAAGAAACTTTCGGACGATAAAAGGGTTGAGGCCAACATTGAGGGTTCCAATTTGTTTGCCTTTATATGGCAGCTTATGGAGAAACAGCTTCCTGAGGAGGTGACGACTGATATCAAGAACTTTTCAAAGGTGCTTAAAATTCCTTCAAACAATGGAGAAGGTAACAACTACCAGGAGTGCCATGAAGAATCATCGGTGAGGACAATGAAAGAAGGTGATTCAGAGGCTCCAACTACTGATGTTACAAAGTATACTGTGTCTCTGCCCCATGAGTCATATGATTTCTTTGGTACTGGTCTTGCCCCACCAGGAGCTTTTATCACAAGAAATTATTCAAGGTATATTTCTCTTGTTGCTATATCTCCATTTCTGATCATCCACTTTAACTTATAGGCATATGCATAAGGAAGGTCACCCCCACACATATGGAGCAATGCTTACCCTGCATCGTTCCCATAACTGTGTGTCTTATGGAGGAAACTTCTTTCTTCCAGAATATGGGATTCGTATCCAGCAAGCAATGAACACTTGTATTGTCTGGCAGCCTAAAAGGCTTCATGGAACAGGAGTCCCCAATGTTGATCTGACCACTGAAGACCCTGATTTCCAGCAGCTTGTCGCTGCTATTGTCACTTCAAACACTTTAGCAGCAGCTTGGAGGAAGTATTGTGAGGGAAAGGTAAACCTAAAGGAGTTTGAGAATATGGTTGATGAAGTTGAAGCTGAGGGGCCTTTGAATCACGAAGGCGATAATTAGTAGACTAAAGCTCCTAGTCATTATTATTTACAAAGTACATTCTACTATTGTACTATGGTTGCGAACGATACCCATTATGTACTGGTATAGCGAAGTTGGGTAAATAATCAGGTGATCATTATAGTTACACAAACAGTAAATGTTTTTTGCTGTAGGCTTACTATATTCTGTGCTGTTTCAATCGACCCATACATTTCTTACAATGTCTACAACAACTTCTTGTCTTTCTATCAAAATGCCCATAGTAGCTAGTCAGCAAACCCACCAGGTGTATTTTGAACTGTTTTCTAAGTGTATGTTTATATGCCAGCTCAATATAAGCTTTACTGATCGTATCTGCTGCTATTAGTCGGAATACATAGCATTCACCTTATAGCTTATATATTTTCATGGCTATACATATTATCCTCAACACTGCAAGAGATTCAGGAGCTTATTGCTCCTGGATGGACGAAAAGTATGTTGTATTTATTTTGGATTGTGATATACATTCTTATGTAGTGAAATGTAATAGTTCCCTTTGAGCTTCGGGATATTATTTTAGAAGCTTTGTTTTGGGAGCTGCCTAGCTACAAGTCAGGATGTGTCTTTCGGCAGTTGGGATATAAGGCTTGGTTAGCAAGCCAAAACACTATGCCTTCGCTGACATCACTGGACCAATATGCAACCCAGCTCCAATTCTGTGAAGACTTTACTAGTTTCTACCGACAGCATCGCCTTTCCAGCTGCACCAATGCATTTGCTAACATTTGGGCATTGCAGTTCCGAATTCCCAGAGTCAACAACCAACAGAATACAATTGTGAAACTCTATGCGATTATGTTCTCTAATATGCAAGTAAAAGCCTTACAAATTCACTGTGGTGATGTTGCTTGGTTGGTTTCGGAGGTTTTGGATAAATGGGTTGATTTATTGGGTCCCCATTTAGTCAACCTTCAGGTTATATATGACTGTCGTATGCCAATACTACCGATACAGGTTAGTTGTATACTTCTATGTTACCCTATCTTTACTCATATTCTTTATATTAGGATAATTGTCTTGGACTATATCCATGGTGTTCTAGAGACTGGGCCTCTGCTTTAGGTCGTCTTTCATTTCTGAAATCGGTCATTATCTATACTCCTCGGTTGCTACATTACCATATGTACGACACCAATCCTAGTATGGGTTATATGAGGGACTTTGTTTCCTCACTTGTGTCTGTTGTTTGGTCGCTGACAATGCCTCAACTGGAACGAGTCTACTTTCTGACAATCCAGGATAAGCATGAAAAGGACGATCAAAGTTACAGTGATGGCATACAGTTTCTAGCAGAATGACAAGTATTAGATCAGAATACCCAGAGTTGGAATGGGTGGGTTTGCCGACCAATCAACTTGTATAATAGAGCCCGACAAGATCTGCATAGAAATGACCACCAGTTGCGACTTTTCTTTAGTTAGTTTTTGTAATTAGATTAGAATTTACCCCATAGCTATAGAATTTATGGTTTTACAGTGGAATGTACAAGTTTTATATGGTTATAAGAAAATGTACATAAAAAAGACTTGTAGAGACCTAAAGAGACCTACAGAGACCTACAAAGCTATACTTGGTTTAAGGCAAGGCTAAAAAGACTGCCGAAGACCTATCAAGCTATTTAAAGATATGATTGGGGCTTTAATTAAATCTAGTTTGAAACGATGGACTAAAAGTTACTAAAATGTCTTTAAATAGCTCTCAGCAAAAAAGTGATTTTCCTGATGTATCAAAGCACAAGACAAATCCATTGTTCACCCTATGCTGTCAACAAGGGAAAGTTCAGCTACCACTCCTCAAACCCCTGCCTTTACCACTTCGACAGCTATATGAAGACTCATCTCCTTCAGGGCGAGATTTTTGCGAAAACTTATAGCAATACAACTGAACATTTGCATTTATGTCTGTAAAGGTCACTGAAGATCATTCTATCAATACATTCCCTAACACAAACATACCCCAAGGGCAACCTGTCTATTGCATTCATGGTGAACTGTTTCATTGTTCTGGACCTTTCAAACCTAGCCTTCATCATCCTGCAAAGTACAATCAGCTTTACATCTACAATCCAAAAGCAGCCCTCGAACATCGTCACAATCAGAACAAGGGTTTAAACAAAACCACCCTTAAAGTTATTCAGGATGTACTTAACTGATACAATTAATATGTTCCTTTATTCCAACATGTGTACAAAATCTTGAAGTCTTATGATCCACAGAATGATGTCTCAATTGCTTTGCAGCCTGTACCTGGAATGGACCAGTGTTGCTATAACTTACTAGCTGCTGATGAAGTTGCATTGATTATCCCAAACCAACCTGATCCTGGGGATTATCCAAGCCGTGAAATTGTACTACACCAAAGAGAAGGAGGCCTACAAATTATCAGTGATCTGTACCTGTCATATATACCTCTGCACCACATCCTCATGTTCCCTTATGGAGAGAATGGTTGGCATCCAGACATGGTTTTGAATGTACCACTAGACCAAGACCAAGTGCAAATGACTCTTTTAAACTGACTAGCTTTCCAAACCCAAGTATGCAATGTTGAATTCTCAACAATTTTATGAGGAGGTCAATTGTTCCAACACTTTCTGGTTGATACTTTTGCATGCATTGACCAAAATCGATTATGGTGGTATTCCAACAACCAGGAAACACTACAAGCCAATCTGTATAGTGGCCTTGAAGATGCTTTACGAGATTCTCATGAAGATATTTGTTAGAACTTCGAAGGCAAAGCCTATAAGTCCTCAACAATCGATCTAATCTCTTGATCATTCAATCAAACATTTCAGTTAATCTCTTAACAAATGTCTTGTCAAGCAACAAGACAGAGTCATGAAGAGAGAGCTAGCCGACTTATGAGCCCTAAGTCGAGGAAAGGTAAAAGAGGTATGATTCTTAAAGAACTAACTGGAGAGCTAGTTCAGTATCTACTACATCTTATATACCTGTTACCGTAAATATAAATAGTTACAGGACTACACAAAGTCCAAAGGAGTAAGGAAGCGAAGCAGGAAGCAACTAATACTCAGATTCCTCTACCACGGGTGTGGGACAGGGTTCCATGAGTGTGAGAAAGAGAATTGATACTTGTTCTCTTTCTGCAAGTGTTTGAACAAAAGCAAAAACAAATCATTGAGGATATCTACAAGCACAGAATCTTTGGACATGCTGTTGCCTATGTCTATTCAATTGAATTCCAGAAACATGGTCTACCCCATATGCACTGCTTAGTCTTCTTAAAGGATCCTTAGAAACTGTTGACACCTGAACATGTTGATGAATGTATATGAGCAGACTAGCCCAACCCCGAAACAGAACCAGATCTATTTGATGTTGTGAAGGAATGCATGGTCCATGGCCTGTGTGGCCCTGACTTTCCAAATGCTATGTGTATGGAAAATATACATATAAAGGAGCTGATATGGCATCAATTGAATGCCATGATGAGAATGATGAAATACAAGATTACCTTAATGGACAATATCTTGTGGCAGCAGAATGTGCTTTTAGAATGAACTCCTTCAAAGTTCATGAACAGGTAAGTTTCTAATTGTATCATTATGAGCTACATATTTACAAAGTTGGCACATAAACAGGTTCCAAATGTTGTTTGTCTTCAAGTTCATTTACCTGGGTAGCATATGGTTGTTTTTGACCCAAATGAGAACCCTTCAGAACTACTGGTGCATGCAGCCAAAGAACAAACCATGCTTACAGCATTTTTCCGCATGAACAGCAAGACTTCTCCCATTGCAATAGAAGCACAGAAATGGATGTATGAACAGTTTCTGCAGCACTTCATTTGGCATAGTCAAACAAAATCCTGGACTTGCTGACATCAAGGGTTTGCATTGGGCTGCATATACTATGTTCCTCCCACTGTGGGAGAACATTTCTATTTGAGGCTACTTCTATGATGCATGCTTAGCTCGAGGTCTGTTAGAGGATGATGGTAAGTGGGAGATGTGTCTTGAGGAAGCAGGAGAATTTCAAGTAGAGCAACAACTACAGCACCTGTTTGCAACAATTCTGGTATTTTGTCATCCTGCGGAACCACATTGTTTATGGGCAAAATTCTGGTGCAAAATTTGTGATGACTTGTGCTATTGTCTTCAGACTATTGGTGTACAAAATGCTTCTGATGATGACATTTGTGACTATGGACTGTTTCTTCTCAACAAGATCTTGATTGATGCTGGTTATTCTCTAATGAACTAGCCTTCAATGCTGAAACCAGCTCAAAACTGGGATGATAGATGTGTCAATCACTACATTGCTGATCAGCTGGAATTTGACTGGCATCATGAACAATGCTATCATGAAACTCATCAACAATTGTTAAATAACAATCAACTGATGATGTATAATTCGGTTTGCCAATCTCTTGAAGCTGACAGTGGACATCTATTCTTTGGCAGTGGCACAGGTGGAACTGGGAAAACTTTTGTCTACAAGGTTATAGCAAGCTGCTTCTGCAGTGATGGGGAAATCATTCTATGTGTTTCTTCATCTGGAATTTCTGCTCTACTTCTACCTTTAGGACAAATAGCCCACTCTATGTAAGCCTGCTCCCGACCTTACTACAACCATTTCCTTTTACGGACTTTCCCTATCACCCACAACTGCCGCATTGTGTCCAGACGCGACACATCACTCGACTGTACAGTTAGAACTTACATAAACAAAGACAGGTATAAAATATTTCTGTACACCTGGTATTCGGCACCTCCACCCCGAATACCAGGTAAGTAGTACAAGTAAAATACAAGGATGTAACTAATGACCTCCACCCCGAGTACCAGTGTTTGGTCCTCTCATCCTTGTGTGTTTTCTCTTCCTCAGTGAGGCTTGCCTACACAGCAGCCTTTCACTTTTTTTTGAGACCGACCTTCAGCCGGAATTAAAAGAGACCATCTCGGGTAATCTCCTGACGTCTCAACCAAACGACTACAAATGCACATCCACACATCCCTTCACACATCCATCCCTTAAACCCACCCATACCCTCCAACATGGCGCGGACGGATCCCTCTGATGCCTCACCGGCCAAGACCAGGGTGAAAAGCAAGTTGGGGACTCCTGCACCTTCTGTACAGCAGGCAGCGATGACTGCATTGCCTGACTCAGAAACGGGAGAAGACTCTACCACTGATCTGGAAGTTTTCCTGGACACCCTTGACTTAAATGCCCCACCCAGCTCTCTGCCTCTTGAACCGCAACCATCACCATCCCCTCTTCAGACGCCCGCACTACTTAGCCGAGTGCCATCACTGTTGCCATCACCAGACAACTCCGACAGCGAATCAGAAGCTTCGCACGAGCGCTACCCAACTCTCCACTACTACGACATGTCTACTGCCGAGACCGCCGAGGCCCGCATCGTGGGACTCAACCGAGCGAAAGACTGCCCTATCCTCACCGCTGGGAAAGTCACCCCCGCCATCATGCTTTCCTGGTGTCGACACTGCAAGCGCTACAAACTCCTCAATGCACACGACAATGCCACTGTCATCAAACATGTAGGCGGTAGCATCCAGGAAGTCCACATGCAGGACTGGTTTGCCACCGAGTCTGACAGGCTCGTAAAAGGTATGCTCAGTGCTTATCTCACCGAGTTTGCAGCGTACGTCCTCCCACGTAACTGGGCCAACCGGGTCCAGGAGCAAATCCTGTCCTCCTGCCAGGGAGACAAGTATTTCGCTCGATGGCGTTATGAGGTTCAAAACTTGAATTCTATTCTCTCCATGGCGCCCAACCTCAAGCCTCTCACCAACGAGGCTCTTCGCGCTCAACTTACGGCAAACCTCTCCCCCGACCTCTGCCTTTATCTTGCCGACAAGTCCTTTGACGAAATCACCAACTTCCATGAGTGGGCTCTTGAGATCACTGAATGCAATGGGAAGCTTAGAGCAGAGAAAGACCGAAACACTCATGCTGCTGCATGCACATTCTCCGAGTGGTCGGGCAACTCTGCTAGGGCTGGGAAGAAGAAATCGCTACTCGACCGCATTGAGAAGACAACAACCACAACAGGTTCCTCCACTGCAGCCACCCAGAAGAAGTACCTCCCTCGCCTCACAACCCTTGAGAAAGACCTTCTCCGAGAGCACCAGGGATGCACGTGCTGCCGTGTCTTCTATGCAGGCCATGCTCCTGACGGATGCCCCCTCAAGGCCAACGACACCTGGCCTGACCCCGACACCTATGTCACCTTAACAGCTGACAAGGCTCTTGAAGCCAAGAAGGCCGTGGGATCCGTTGTGGTCGCTATGAGTCTTGCAGACGTCAAGGAACATGACTCCTACATCGTCTCTCCTGCTGCAGAATACATTCCACGGGACTACAAGGCCGACAACGTTCTTGACTGGGGTGCGGATGACGATACAGATAAGTACATCTCTTCCCTTTTATTTACCCAATCCCACATCCACTCCACCGTGGATTTTTCCTCTTGCTCGCCTTCCTCTTCAACCATCACAGTCAGAGCGCTTCTTGACACTGGATGCCCCTCCACAGTGATTAGCGACACATTCACGACGCAGCTAGGAGTACAGAGGCTTGCCCTCCCTCTGTCCGAAAACAATCTCCACTCACTCTCAAAAGCACCGCTTGGGTGCACCAGATATGCGAGGCTCGAGTTCTCCCTCGGGAAGGGTCGATGGGAGTCTCAATTATTTGTAGCCAAAATTATAGACAATCTCCCAATTCCAATTATATTAGGTTTACCTTTCCTACATGCCCACCATATTGTGATCGACACTGTGCTATCTGCTGCCCTTGACAAAAGGAGTGGCCTCTACATCACGGATGCCAAGGACCACACCACCACCAACATACGGGCGCTGTTGACTAAGACCTACCGTGTGGACGCAACCAGTTCCACGCTGCCATCAGAAACAGAGCTGCAGATAGCGACTCCACCGCCGGAATCTGAGAACCCAGGCCCGATCATGGCCGCTGTACGAGCAAAGATCGAAGCTGTGGCATTAGACGAGACTCTCAGTGAGAAGGATGAGACAATGCGTCATAGATATGTGGACCGTTTCCCTACTAAACTACCGGACGTCGTAGACAACCTTCCTACCGATATCTATCACTGCATCCGCCTGAAAAACCCATCGTTAGTGACTTCCCAGCGTGCGTATGTGGCCCCAAAGAAATACCTCGAGCCCTGGAAGCGGGTTCTCGACTCACACTTGGCGGCTGGCCGTATCCGGCCCTCTTCATCTGCCTACTCTTCCCCCGCCTTCTGCATCCCCAAGTTCAAGGATGGCGCACCCGACCTCTCGGTCAACCCGTGCTGGGTCAATGACTACCAAGAACTCAACAACAACACAATCAGAGATACCTTCCCCTTACCTTGAATTGACGACATTCTGGCCGACTGCGGCAAGGGAAAGATCTTTGGAAAAATGGACATGACTAATTCATTTTTCCAGACACGCATGCATCTGGACAACATACATCTCACAGCAGTACAGACACCATGGAGACTCTATGAATGGGTTGTCATGCCCATGGGCGGCTGCAATGCTCCAGCAACACACCAACGCTGCATGACAAATGCACTGCGACACCTTATTGGACGCATTTGCCATGTATACTTAGACAACATTATTATCTGGTCCAACAGCGTAGACGAACACGAGCACAACCTTACCCAGGTCCTCGACACACTATGCACGGCCAATCTGTACTGCAACCCACTCAAATCACAGCTCTATGCCACTGAAATATCATTCCTAGGCCATATTATCTCAGGCACTGGCATCCGGGCCGACCCTCGCAAGATTGACCGTGTCCTTGCCTGGCCTACCCCGACCACAGCAACAAACGTCAGAGGTTTCTTGGGGCTCACATGCTACCTGGCTGCCTTCCTGCCTGCATTAGCAGAACATACTTCTGTATTAACACTGCTCACACACAAAGACTATAACAAACATTTTCTGCCTTGGCTACCTGAGCATCAGCATGCGTTTGATGAGATTAAGCGCCTGGTGACTAGCGCCAGGTGCCTGACTGTTATTGACTACAATCACCCAACTCATAAGATATATGTCACCACCGATGCAAGTGACAGACGCACGGGGGGCATACTCAGCTTCGGAGAAACATGGGAGTCCGTGCGGCCAGTCGCATACGACTCATACCAACTCAACACGGCAGAAAAGCATTACCCAGTACATGAAAAAGAACTGCTGGCAATTGTTAAGGCACTAAAGAAATGGTGCACATATCTGCTTGGCGTACACTTTGACATACTCACAGACCACCGAACCTTGGAATATTTCAGCTCGCAAAAGGACATGTCAGCCAGGCAAATGTGCTGGTCAATCTTTTTAGCGGACTATGACTACACGATAAACTACATCTGCGGAGAAGATAATACTGCCGCAGATGCATTATCGCAAATGCCAGACGCACCACCGTCATCTACATTAGCAGCATGCAGCCTTGCTTACACAAGATCCCCTCGAGAACTCTCACCAGAGCCTGCAGTGACAACCTTCCTTGTAGCAGGAGTACTGCACATTACTACGCACCATTCTCTGTGCGATGATATTGTACGCAGCTATGAAACAGATGCACATGCCCAACAAGTCATTGCTGGCCTCAAGGCAGGCAGCATTGAAGGCGCGAGATCGCAGAATGGGTTGCTTTATGTAGGCAAGCGACTTCTAATACCCACGGTGAACAAGGTCCGAGAAGGATTCTACCATTTAGCCCACGACATGCTGGGACACTTCAGCTTCGACAAATCATATGAAGCTTTGTGCGACTCATATTACTGGCCGAACATGCGATGCAACCTCGAGAGTGCATACATCCTGTCATGTACAGACTGCCAGCGGAACAAAGACCGGACATCAAAACCGACAGGCCCACTACATCCACTACCTGTACCCGACAGATGTTTTGACACCGTAGCATTGGACTTCATCGGACCACTACCAAAGGACGAAGGTTTTGATACCATACTCACAATGACAGACCTGCTGGGAGCAGACATGCAGTTGGCAGCCACTCACGCCAATGCGACTGCAGGGCAAGTTGGCGTGCTCCTCTTCGACAACTGGTACTGCAAGAACGGCTTGATGCTACACCTTGTCTGCGACAGAGACACCCTATTCGTCGCCGAAGTATGGTGCACACTCCACAAATTGACAGGCATAAACATAAAAATGTCGACTGCTTACCACCCAGAATCAGACGGGGGGAGCGAGAGAACGAACAAAACTGTAGTTCAATCCATCTGTTTCCTTGTGGACCAGAACCAGAAAGGCTGGGTCAGCAAACTCCCTTGTATCCGCTTTGCGTTCATGAACATCGTAAATGCATCAATGGGTTTCGCTCCCTCGCAACTCAAAACAGGCAGAACTCCACGCCTCATACCACCACTTGAACCCCTCCCTCCGGACATGACGCCAGCTCAAGTAGAAGCCCACAACCTTATCGCTCAAATAGAAGCAGATGTGAAGGAAGCACAGGACCGACTACTTGCAGCAAAGATCTGGCAAGCATATCATGCAAACCAGCATCGTGCGCCTGAAATTGTCTACAACCTGGGCAATAAAGTCATGTTATCGACAGAGAACCGACGCCGGAACTACAAACGAAAAGGCAAGCAGCACACTGCCAAGTTCATGCCGTGATACGATGGGCCATACACCGTAGTTGCAGCATTCCCCGAACGATCAGAATATATGCTACACTTACCCAACAGTCCAAAAACCTTCCCCGGATTCCATGCAAGTCTACTAAAACCATACATCGCCAACGATCCTGCTCTCTTCCCCACAAGAGAGCCGAGCCGTCCCGGACCAGTGGTCACAGAAGACGGTCTCCGAGAACATGTCATCGACCACATCCTGGAGACTAAGACAGTAAGAGGTCAACATCTCTACCTTGTACGATGGAAAGGTTATGGTGCCGAAGACGACGAGTGGAAATCATGGGACGAAATGAAAGATACAGCAGCACTAGATGTTTGGGAAGAAGCTCACAGCTCCGACATTGATTGACAACGCCGTGGCAAAAATTCAGAGGGGGGAGGGGTGTAAGCCCGCTCCCGACCTTACTACAACCATTTCCTTTTACGGACTTCCCCTATCACCCACAACTGCCGCGTTGCGTCCAGATGCGACACATCACTCGACTGTACAGTTAGAACTTACATAAACAAAGACAGGTATAAAATATTTCTGTACACCTGGTATTCGGCACCTCCACCCCGAATACCAGGTAAGTAGTACAAGTAAAATACAAGGATGTAACTAATGACCTCCACCCCGAATACCAGTGTTTGGTCCTCTCATCCTTGTGTGTTTTCTCTTCCTCAGTGAGGCTTGCCTACACAGCAGCCTTTCACTCTATGTTCTGCATTCCAGTTGAAGATCTACATGAAAGCAGTATTTGCAATATAAGCAAAAACAGCCATCATGCAGATCTGATTCAGTAGGCAAAAGGGATATTTTGGGATGAAGTGGTTCCACAAAATAAACTAGCAATCAAAGCAGTTGACTGCCTTTGCCAGGATATGCATAGCTGCAACAAGCCAATGGGAGGTTTGACAACATTGTTTGAAGGTGATTTTCTCCAGACTTTACCTGTGGTTGAAAAGGGTTCTCAAGAAGCTATTGTAAACACCACAATTATGCATTCTCACTTATGGGGTCATATTATGGTTCTATCACTACACGAAAATATGTGAATCAAGGACAACATTGATGCACAAGATTTTGCTGAATGGCAACTAAGTATCGGATATGGTACAATGACCAATAACAACACATCAAAGGTTTCCATTCCAGATGACATGCTTTTGGATTCTAAAGATAACCTGATGGACTTTGTGTACCCTGATTTATGAACTCACTCCTCAATCCTAGAACCTCAGTACTTTCTCAACAGGATGATTCTGGCACCAAAAAATTCATGTGTTTTTGACTTAAACACCAACATTCTTGATAACATGTCTGGGGATGCCTTTTCTTTTTTTAGAGCAGATGAGCTACTAGAAGATGTAGACCAAATAGACCCTGCTTTAAAAAACTTACTGCCTCTGACTCCAGAGTTTTACAAGCAATTACTGCTTCAGGAATGCCTCCAGGAGAACTATGTCTAAAGATAGGATGCTCCTTGATTCTGTTATGCAATCTTCACTCCCAGTATGGTCTTTGCAATGGAACAAGATTAACTCTGCTCAGGGCACAGGACTGTGTACTAGAAGTACAAATTATGGGTGGCACTCATGATGGCCAAATTGCATTAATTCCTTGCATCTCACTTCTACCAACCTCATCATCTCAATATACTTTCCATTTTTGACAGTGCCAATTTCCAGTCAGATTGGCATTTGCAATGTCAATAAACAAAGCTCAAGGGCAATCGGTAAAGCATGTTGGTATACATCTGATGGAACCAGTATTTGCACATGGCCAGCTTTATGTTGCAATATCAAGAGCCAAAGCTTGAAGTCAGTTAAAAATATTGCTACCAGACCAGTCCAATCCTGTAACATATAATTTTGTTTACCCTGAAGTACTTCTAGATTAGATTAGATTTCTCAACATATTTAAAACAATTTTTTGACATCTCAGATACTGTCTAATGTTCTTTTAAGCCTACTATGATATTATCAACTCCTCCTTCTCTGGATAATGGGTATGTTGCTATGTTTGGCATAGTAATGCTAACAAATGGCAGGGTGGTCGATGAAAGTAAAGGTAATAGGAACTTGGTATTTGATGCCAACCTTTATGTAAACAATCTGGAACGAGAGACAGTTGGGACTCTTGCATTGCTTCACTACTTTTTACCTGAACCTCACTTGGGAAATGACCTGACAAAAGAAGGTTTCACACAGGTATTGATTGTGGCCAATGTAAGCATATTTTATACTGACATTCTTCTTCAATATCTGACTTTCTTTCCTTGTTTTATAAGATGACAACAACTGCAGCAATTCCAACTGGATTAATCCCTAAAGACATGAACATCAATAATTACAGCATGTTCAGTGATATATAGGATGTGAGTGGCACCTATAAATCTTTGTGTCATTTCTTTCTGAATCACTTAGTTTCAGTTAATTTTGACAAACAGCACTCTCAATCCTTGCCACCACCCATTTGTAGTCTTATCAGGTTGGGTGACACAATTAAATCCATTAAATAGTTCATTTGGATTGGCACCATTGCAATATCTGGCACTTGTACACACCTCATCACCATTTCCAACAAACTGCATTATTGGCAACTCCCCAAAATGGAAGTTTAAGAAACCAAAACCAGCTATAAGAACCAATGTGGGCATGGATGGAAAACTTGAAAATGTTTGATGCATTGATTCCAAGGTGGCTTATTTCGAAGTCAATGTCACAAATTTGGCCTTTTTGCATTCTTGGTGCAGTAGGAAACTCCAAGGTATGTCATCAATATTTGTAATGTGACCAGTTTCAAAACTGATTGAATCCAAATAGATGGACTGAGCTCAAATGGAAACCTAGCCGTCTCATCAAACAGCAAAGCACATTGGGAATATGCCTATAATTCTACCAATGCACAAGCTGGGCCAAGTTTGCTCCAAGCTCCAAAGCAGGACTTTGTTTCGATTGCCAATACCAAAAATACATCTCAACAAATCAATGATGTTCCTGAAGACAATGCAGAGCTTACCCCAATTGAAGATGAGTCCAATTCTGAGTCTCAAGTTAAATTGGGTAAACAAAAAGCAATCAAAGGCATATATGACAAAGAGTTGGAAGGTGGTAAATCAAAGGCGAAGAAGACTAAATGATCTGTGACTTCATATTTGTATTATTGTGACTTTATTTTTGACTTGAATGTAAATGTATTTTGACAAGGTATAAAATTGTAGAAATGAAATGTATTGTCCACTGTACATCATACTGATCATTGAAGCATTGTTATGTATTGGCAAGGGTGTGCATAGAGTGTGCTTCTGTGCTAGTCTACTATAATAAAAGACAGTGCCCGTCTTTTGTTTCCTTCTTTGGAAATCAAGACTTCTGTTTTTGGAAACAGCATTTCCTTTTATGTGCTGTCCACTACAATTTTGTATCATTGTCATTCCCTCTGCATAATATTAAATAAATTGCTGAAGATTCCTGTACTATGTGTTTTGCATACACACAATGCACACACACTATTGAATAATGATTGCATATGAAGCAAGGGTAAATTTGGGCAAGGGTGTGTGCAGAGCATGCTCCCATGCTAGTGTATAGAAATGGTAATTATTAGGCTTGATTCCCTTTTGGTTTCCAACTTACTATATATATGTTTCCAAGGAAAGAGGTTTCCTGTTTTTGTGGTTTTATTGCTGTTTCCAGGGTGAGAAACCAGAAAAAACTAAATGGTTAAATTTCTGATGTCAGAACACTGGAAAAACTTACCTTTTTGTTTGAATTTTTATTTGTGGCAAAACCTTGGCCTAAAATGGTAACTTCAGCATGTATGAAATGAAGGCCAAGGTTAAAGACTTAATAAGAGTTGTAGACCATGTTGAAGACATGATTGAAATAATAAGTTTAGTTTAGAAAGAGAACAGAAACTACAATAGAAATATCAGTCTAAATTGTACCTAGACAAAAAATGACAATTTAAGGCATCCCAACAATATCAGCAAAAAGTTGAGAAGTTGTTAATGTGTTTTAACCCCAACAATCAAGGTGTTGATGTTAGCCATTCATATACAGACTTACTGGACAATGTGAACTTTATTCACATTGCCTATAATCTATAACAGTAGTGCTAGAACTATTAGATATGATATATATGTACAAATACTGTGTATGTATACCTCAGGTTTATCGGGACAGTTGGATATTATAAACACACAGTAACATTACTTTGGGTTCTTGAAATAATTTACAAACATTAAGTGGAGATATGTGAACTTAGACATACAATGTCATGTTTAGATTTTGACATTCCACTGACGTAGTCTTGACATAGAGTAGAAGTCTGGTTATAAATTATCTAAGTCTACCACTACACTTGGCTAATTAGAAGTAAGAACAGAAGTGGTAACTTAATTGTAGAGACCTTAATTTAACAAGGGGCCATATCAAAGACATCAAAAAACTCTCAACATATATTCCTCTGTCACAACATGAAGTGTCATAGTGATATAACACTTCATTAACTTGTAGTTACATAATGTGGCCCTATATTATTACAACTTATAAGTTAAACTACAAACAGGTTACAAGTTACAAGTTTACAATGGTTGTCGGGACACAGCCACCATGAGCAACAAGCATCTTTATTATTGGTGTACCTTCTCTGCAAAAAAAAAGGTTTGCATCAAGAATTGAACCCCAAGCCTAGCAGCACATCATATGATGATATACCATTACACCACAACACAGATATCTGCAACATACTGTTACAATTCATATTGAGGCTCTGTTCAACAACTATTAATAACCATGCCTACTTCATAATGTATGCTGCTTTCACCATTGTTACTCTCCTTGTTGTTATGTCCTCCCACTTCACAAACTATACCACCTTCACTATCCTGACTTTCCTTTGTCATCATGTCCTTGCAATGTACCTGTCCACTATACTTTGTGCTTTTCATCCTGTTGAATATCACGTGTTCATGGACTTTCAGTACTAACACATACATACAAAGCTTACCATCACAATGTATCCTAAATTAGACCTTGACCAGAATACATACATTCTTCCCTTGTATGCCTGAGCCCAGGTGCTTTGTGTCCATTCCCACACCAGGATGGCCGGTTAGTCAATCTGTTTGGATGACCCCTTGCACCTGCAACACCAGCAGTGTGCCGTACACCCTCCTTCCTAGGCCCCTATCTCAGCAACAGTGACGAGCTGTTTCTAACACATCCATCTATTTCTATTCTCTCTGCACATTACCCAAAGATGCTCACTGGCCGCAAGAGAATCAAGAACAATGTTTGGAAATCATTTAACAGTTTGAAGAAGTTAAGGAAGGTACTGGTAGAAAGCTATAATAGACATCTGGTCATAGCATAAGTTGTTGTGCCTTCCTGCTCCAAACATACCTACCTGACAATCCTGTTGTGTTAGCCATAGGCTGTCCAAGGGGCACCAAAGGTACACCACACACATCTTTAGAGACAATGCAAGTAGCAATGAATATCTTGGATCAATCCACTTGTTTAACAATGACAAAAGTGAAGACACATTTCTTTCTGCAATAAAGGGCAAACACCAAGCTTGGAAGGGATCAAACTTCAGCCAGCATTGCATGTGGCCATTACCTTGGTATGCCTCAAATATTCAGATCTTTTTATTGGTATCTCAATGTTGTTCTTCATGTAGATTTTGCTTTATTTGTGTTCTTGTGACCTCATAGTTATATTGTAGTTAGTCTTCCAATGTAGATATTATTCTGAGCTTGATGTTTCTGTTCCAAGTAACCCCAATCATTTATTTCTTATTCATCCACAATAATATACATTGCATGAGCCCTTTGCCTTTATTATACTTTCATTACAGTATTTGAAGTGCCCACATGTGCCATGTCTCCTGTTGCCTGGTGATAAACTACTCAGGACAATCAATGACTCTCTGCTCTCCCTTCTGCACAAATGTGTTGATTCTTTTCCCAGTTCTGCCGAGATGGGTGGGCAGTGTACTGTGCCTGCTGTTGCATCTGTTGCTGCTAGTAGGGGTGGGGCATACCTGAGTGAGACACAGCCATATGCTGCAGCAGGTGGGCCCACATTGTCATCCATCAGGAAAATGACTTTTGTTCCCAGGGGCTTTGTATCTCCCTGGCACTGCCTTAGAGATCCTAAGGCAGCCAGGGCATGCAAAGCAGCCAGGGCCCTTAGGTGCACTCAGGGCAAGGTCCCTCTGCAAACAACCAGGTACAACTTTCCCAAGGCAATCCAGGGCAGCTCAAGGCATCCTAGGATCCACCAGATGGGCCTTGTATCATTCAAAGATGTTTAGATATAATGCCATTTAACAAGTACTATTCAAACTTCTTATACAAAACAAGTTATATATTGACTCTAACTAGACTAGATAATACAGTATTCATGTAGATACATATAATATAACACAGTGATAGGGCGCTTATGAAGAGGGTAATTCTGCTCGAAATAACGCGTTTAGGGGCTTGTTAGAAAGCCTGAATTAACGCGAAGAAGCTCAGAAAAACCGCGATGCAATTGAAGAAGTTGTTCTTGACTTAGAGCAAAATTAGTCCAAGACAGGGAGATGGAGGAGGACATGGCTACTCACAGGCATCCAGGAGTCTCAAAATTTGTGTAAGGAACATGTTCAAACCCCACATAAATGGTGAATAAACATGCCAAGTTGCGAAAGCCTTTGTTGAAAATTGAAGGAGGGAGATGATATTTAAGTCTGCAATAGTTGTCATATGGTCATTAGGAACATCGGATATTGAGGGCATATCAGATGCCATAAACTGGTCAATTAGTCAATGCATATCTATAGTAAAAGACTCCAAAAAGAATTAGCCAAAAATACAAACAGGACCCCAAGATATGAAGTACTTTACTTGGAGGAGGGAGGGGGAGAAGGAGCACATGGCAGTTTTTTGGATTCCAAGCGACAATATAAAGTGTTTGAGGGCTCGTTAGAAAGCTACAATCAAGGTGAGTTCATCATAGAAAGAATTAAGGAGATTGGAGACAAACCTATGTCAGAATCAATGAAATACATCAAAAATCCAAAGTTGACCAACAACTTGAGATGGAGGACGCTTTATTGCCCCAAAAATCAAGCCGTCGCAGGGGAAGGTACCTTATGTAGTTGAGTAAGTTTTCCCAAAGTTTGAAACACTCAGGATATCCAGAAGCGCACCTATGAATTAAATTGTTCCATCCAGGGGAAGGAGGACACACAGATTGAGATTGCCCTCAAGCTCGTCAAATTATGCAATTAATGGTACTGTTCGATAGGTATTAATGAGACAAACCAGGAAATGCAAAAATCATACTGTTTGGCCGGGTATTGACAGATATATGAGGGAAAATGTGTCCTAAGGGCACTTGACACCTATAAGATGGTACTTGGCAAGTACAGGATGAATTGGCATGATCTTGGAGACAGTTGGCAGAGGACTAAAATGCTCTTGAAGGTTCAAAAAGAATTGAGAGTAAATGTGGACAGAATCTGGAGTTATTGCACTTTCAAGCAGAGGCAGTCCAGGGGCAGGAGGAGCACATCACAGTTGGACGGCTTCCAGATGTCAGAATCAAATGTTCAAGGACTCGATGGAATTCCCTAATCTTCAGGAGCTCATATGTGAAAAGAACAACACAATAAACCCAACACATACCTTTAAAATCGATAAAACATTGGAAATTGGGGGAAGGAGGGTAACATAACCGGTTCTCATCTTCCAGGTGACCAAATCCATCAGTATTGAGCTCTTTAGAATTGCATAATTGTCCACATTCTGAATCTGGGGTGACTGAAGGCTCGGAAGAAACAGACAACAAGGAAATTGGTGAACTGTTTCAATAGGGGTCTCCAGATGGTGCTAAGTTTATGTGTCGAATACTGGTTTGTTATGGATGTTCTTGGATGTATTAGAAATGTATAAATGAGCTGGAGACACACCAAAAAACTGTTTGATAATGTGGTTCACCGTTCTGACAATATAAAGCAATCTCTATAGGGATGGGCCTATTCCATCCACATTTGCCCTCCTGACATAAACCCAAGCTCTAGATCAGATCTAATAAGTTAGCAGCCACCAAGGACTGCCTGAGTAGAGTAGAGCCTAAGCATACAAGAAAAGTTGAGGAAGGGGAGTGGGAAACATGAGAGTGAAATGCAAGTGAACTTAGAGGACTTAGTCAACTTAGTGCAATATTGATAGGCTTACATAATCAAATTATCACACTATTTGAAGTACTTAAATGGGCGTGTCACCCACATAATGTGTATAATTTTAATGTTTGAAAATCAACAATGAAGGTGGGAAAAGTCATTCAAGCTGGCTTTATTTCCCCACATTGCATGGAAATTCAAAGCATGCCAGGGCATGCCAGGACATGCCAAGGCATCTCATGACATCCTAAAGTAGTTAAAGGCCCCATCAATTGATGAGCTGATTGCACTTTCCTAAAGTGCCCTCTGATCAAAAGTCTTTTTTGTGATGAGTGTTGGCATTGTCCCAGCCCCTGTGTAGGCCTTCTGTGATCTTGAGCCCTGTAGTGCTCCTCCTGGCCTACATTCGCCCAAACTTGAAATTACCCCTAGCCTTCTAACTTAACTACTTGGAGGTTTCTGACAGCAGCACAGCAAATGGGCCTGATCTCTAAAGAAGAATTTGAATACCTTAGTAACTTACTGGCTGAATACATTCACAGGATCAAATGCCTTGGTCTGGCTGGTGTTTAGTAAGCAGGTCTGGTTGCCACTGTCTTTAATTCTAGCCCACCTCTGTATTTACAATTTGTGACTATGACTGGCTGCATGTACTAGGACATGTACCCCTTTTTGATAATAACATCCCATAGATTGCTTCAATTTGTTTATGCTGACTTGAGTTAAAAAGTGCTTTCCCCTAGAGCAGTACACAATTATCATACTGGTACTGAGTGCAAATATAGATGGGCCCAACTACAAAAAGATGGAGGGGACTGTTATGGTTTCAAAACAACATTTGTTTGATTGCTGATTTGTGGTTTGTGACCGACCATATTACTCACTAGGCCAATTGAGTAATTATTTACCTATGTGCTTCCAATAGTTAGCCTGTGTTGCAATGAACACACTGGTAGCTAGTTTCTGGAAAGATCACCTTTACTGCCAGCCTAGGCAGCTGTGAGATGAGTTGATAACTTGCAAACATGAGAGCAGACTCATCCCTAACTGTAGATGGGCTTGCAACATGCTGCTGTGCACTCAGCCTCTGCCTAAGTATACATAAGATGTACAACTATAGCTAGCCCTTAGCACACTTGGTGATTCAAAGCTTTGCACTTCTTAAATTGTTACTTCTATATATTAAACAAACAGGAACAGCAAGCATCTTATAGTGAAGGGAAGCTGGACCTGCTCCCAGCATAGAGCCAGGAATGCCTTAGCCTTGCCCAAGGGTAAGAAAGAGGAAAGGAGAATTCTATATGCTACCCCTTGCTGGCATCTCCTAGTCTGGTGCCTGGGTACAATCATACCAACATCCAGCATGAAAATCATGGAAAACAGCTAGGGGTTAAATATGACTTAATAAAATCTCTAGGTAAGAGCCGGACTACTCATGGTCACAAAAAGTGATGGTCACATACCTTTTTCCCACGGGTTGAACTCCTCCTACCTCTGACATTCTACAGGTATATTTCATTTCAACATCAATTTTGAGCTATGAAAATTTGATAGTCAATATATTACTTCAATTTGTGGCATTTCTGTGCAATTAATGTACTCCCCTTCGGCCTTGATGGTGGCAAGTGTTTCTCCATCAGTTAAATGCCATAGATAACATTCCCAAAGCCAAATCTATGCTTAACTGTGTCAAATTCTTCTTAAATTTCCAATGACAACCCCTGCCTCATCAATGTGATTCTGTGAAGACAGTGATCTTGCCCAATCTTGTACTACAGACCAACCAAAGAGCAAATTCTCTTCTGTTTTATATGCAAACAAGGTTCCATCCATCTCTTTGAAGGCACTAGGTTTGTCAAGGAATCGAGAGGATTAGCTCACACTTGTACATCAGGAAAAACACTTTTTCAGAAAAAGTCTTTTAATTTTTTAAAAAGACTTAAAAAGACTCAAAAAGACCCCAGGAGACCTGGGTCTCTAGGAGACTTTTAAAGCAAAGTCTCCAGGTATCAAACTCTGTGCATGCTTGATTTTTTAAGTGTGTGCAAACCTGCAAATAATATGTGTAGGTCAAAAATTGATATGTGCACTGATGAGCCGTGCCCTGCTACAAGCGCGGAAATGCACAAAACAACAAGTCACATGCAAGGTCAAATTTGCACGACCTCAATGCATTCTCATGGGTGTCAGCACTGCGCACTTAGGCACCTAGGAGCTGCAACATCATATCCTGCATCTTACAGACAGTCTCAGCATCGTCCATGGCCTACAATTATGATCACACACCATGCCCTGGAGCACTTGCCAGAATACTTTCAGAACAAAGACATGCAGCAAACACATGCATCTTCAAGTAATCAACCTCAGTAGGAGAAGGTACTCTGTGCTTCATATAGCTCCGAGACTGTCTGTTGTGAAACAATTAAGAAGTCTGTTAGTTAGGAGCATCGTCAGTATTAGCTACATTTGGTATTACAGGGTACATAGGAGTATTTAAGGCCATAGGTAGATAGAACAAAAGACAGTTCCTTTCCCCCACACAAGTCGTCTAGTTTCAGTTAGTTTTGCATCCTTGTCGAGTTCCTCTGTTGTTCTGTAGCTCAGTCCTTCATTCTCGTCATTTGTTCCATCTTGCAGTCGTCCCGCTGAGAGGTCTGCCGTGGGGCTAGACTCGAATCACAAGAAACACAAACACACACAACCCAGCAGAGCAAGATCCTATCCCCTAGATCGAGCAATGCTCTTCAGCTAAGTGGGTTATAGATGTCTATGCTTCTCCTGGTACCTCTCAGCTGAGCGGACTGTGATGTTTAAGGGTCTCGTAAGTTCAGTCCAGATGCCTGTTGTACAGTGCCTGCAAGTTCATTTTTAAGGAGGGGTTTAATTCTAGAAGTCTCAGATTAATGTCTGGGCGACCTCTGCTGAGCACAGGGTATTGATAGTAATGTATAGTTTTGATGGTGGCTCCACAGGGCTTATTCTGCTGAGTGGGTTTGAGGTCCGGTGACCGATGCAGATGCTCACACAAGCTGGTATTCCCAATTGTGCCTCGCTCCACTGACTATCCAAAGTCGTTCCGCTGGGACTGTCCAAAGTCCTATTCCACTGAGGCTATCCAGAACCTCGTTCACCCAGTGGTGCAGTCTCAATTCACAAAACACTACAGCGCGAGTTTTCATACACGGTTGCACTGACTCCCTGCTGAGCTCTCCAAATGACCTGGTGGCCTGAAGCTATCCAAAACTCCTATGATTCACAAATACTCCACAGTAAAGACCCTAACAAAAGCTAAACACAGCCTGCTGACAGTCTGGGACGGAGCCCAACACACAGATCTAGTGGGTAGACAATTGCCTGATTTCCATAGTTACAATTACAAGTTTATATAGACGCATGCTGTGTACTAATTTAGGTGGAGAGTAAATACTAGCAATGCCGGACCAAAGGTCTGCTAAGCACATGTACCTCCACTGGGCATTTTGATGACTACTCTGCTGAGCATGACCTGATCCCGTTGTGTTGCCAGCTTCTGCCAAGAGATGCCGTTAAACTCTGCTGGGCAGTCCCTTCTTGGTCATCAAGGCCTGGTTTCTGCTGCCAAAGTTCCCCAGCAGAGGCCGTGCTGTGTGCATTATTTATTTCCCTCGGGCATCACACGCTCCAGCGTGCACGCCACGGTCACCTGACGAGTGGACTTAGGCAAATCTCGCCTTCGTGATGTGTTCTGCTGAGCCCCCTTTGAGACACTGTCTACACACAGTCCTGCTCGTCACCTTTGATATTTCTGCTCAGCTGTACTCCTGCCATCTGCTAGGGAGACAGTAACTGTTATGTACTCAGCTGAGAGGTCTACTGCATAGCTAGACTCGAAATCGCGAAACACAACACACACACACACCCAGCGGAGCGAGATCCTATCCCTTAGATCGAGCAAACGCCCTTAACTAAATGGCTAGTATAATCTATGCTCTGCTCTGGTCCCTGTTCTGGGCATGCAATGTGCGCACCTCATGTCCTCTAGTCTTTGTAATAGCAAGTAGTGCCTGCAAGTTTGTTTGTAAGGAGGGGTTTAATTCTAGTAAATCTCGGATAGAGCCTGGTTGCTAGTGGTGTGTGCTAAGCAAAATGATAGATGAAATAAGTTGTTTTTAGTGAACAGCTTCACTGTGCACACTTCCAGGTCCGGTGACCTCGTGCGATGCACGGACTTTCCAAAGTCCAACAATCCAAGACTCTCCAAAGTCTTTCACCCAGCAGTGCAGTCTCACAGTCTAAACACTACAGTGCAAGTTTCTGTACACAGTTGTACTGACTCCTCACTGAGCTCTCCAAATGACCTGGTGGCCAGAAGCTATCCAAAACTCCTATGATTCACAAATACTTCACAGTTAAAACCCTAACAAAAGCTAAACACAGCCCGCTGACAGCCTGGGACAGAACCCAGCACACAGATCTAGTGGGTAGACAATTGCTTGAATTACTATAGACAAGAATACAGGTTTATATGTGATGCATGCATGTGTACTAATAATAAGGTAAAGTAAATACTAGCAACGTGCGGCCAAAGGTCACGCATCGCATCTGGGGTTCCCTCTAGTGTCCTGATCCCCTTGGCATTCGCTGCGCACATGTCGTTCGTTCCCTCGGGCTTTTGCACGTCTTTTGATGTGCACTGCCACGGTCACATGATGTGTGGACTTAGGCAAAATCTGCCTTTGCAATGCGCGCATATGAAATGCGTGCACAGCCCTTCACACCGCCCTTGGTACTTGCACAGCTGTACTCACACCGCACTTTGCTGGTGCTTAACTGTTCTGCGCCTCCTCGATCGCTCGCACAGATGACCAGACTATGCACTTTAGGCTGTGCAGTTCGCTGACCGATCCCTCTCACGATACGGTGCGTGCAGGCGCTTATAATTGTAAAGTGTGCTGATAACTATAGACTACAAGTCAGGCTCCACTCTAGTCCCTCTGTGTTTCCACACGCAACTATCCCACTAATGGAACTTCTGACTGTTTACACCCGTAGCCAAAAAGCAGCCCTGTCACCACTGACAGCTATTCCGGGTGCTTCAACTGTGTACTTATGACCTGTACAGTCCGCTGAACCCCACACAACTGTCTGCTGAGCACATGCGTGAAAAATTTGTGATACACATGCTGAGCACTGAGGCGGCTGACCAGGCTAGTCACTGCTCTGCTGTACCCTTGCACACCAGCCCAAAATGCCCGCTGTGGCTGACTTTTAAAGCAAAGTCTCCAGGTATCAAACATTTAAAGACTTTTTTATGTCTCTAGGAGTCTCTTTAATGTCTTTTTATGTGTCCATTATGGTTGCCTATTTGCACATTTATTATTCCACACATATACTTTAATTTTTTTGTTCCGCACACTTCAAAATATTGCGCACACTTAACTTTTCGAAGCTGCAAACTTGTATTTTTGTTCCACACAATTGAGAAAAGTGCATGCACATATCAAAAACATGCTGCACACTTCAAAAACATGCTGCACATTCAGAAAATCTGGTCTGCACACTTGAAAAATTGTGTGCACATATCAATTTTTGACCTGCACATATTACACACTTAAAAAAATCAAGCACACACATATATTGCTTATTGCCGTTCCTTGGCATTAGCAGCTTCTGGCCCGGACTTGGCAAACATGGCTGGGCCTGCCGTTTGTAGGCTGTGTTCTCACACTCATGATCTGGGAGAATCGAGGCTACTAGTACTTCACCAGCATTAAATAATAAAATTCTACAAATTATGTTATTGACAATGTCAATAGACATAATTGCTTTAATACCTTGCCAATCGAATGTAGCCAACTACAGTGATTTTTAATTGATAGATGCTTGAAATACTATTAACAGCTAAATAATAGCTCACCAGAACTACCCTTATACATTTACTCTGCCTATCAGGTACCTTGTATATCTCATGCTTTATGGGCCTTGAGGTCAGGTTGCACTGTGTATACGGTGATGTGGTAAAATGATTATTAATACACTGGTCCCTCACATAAATGATAATATTGTCATATTGAGACAAGTACTACAGCTATGATCTATTTCTTTACACATCAGGTAGATAATTAACATAAAAATTGATTTGTTACATTATTGGACCTTAGGTAAACACCCTTCTATGTTTTTGTGCTTCATCTCTGTTGAGTTAGCCAGGCAAGAGTGGTGTGTCTATTGGTCACATGACTAAGTAATGGGGGAATTTATTGGCCACAGCACAGCAGTGCTCTAACATAATCAGGCTACTGTGCCACATGCTGTGCTGCCGGGCATGAGCCGGAAATGGCAAAATGCTGCTGATGCCAAGTCATGGCAATAAATGATATATGTGTGCACTCAATTTTTTAAGTGTGTGCAGACCTGCAAACAATATGTGTGGGTCAAAAATTGATATGTGCACGCAATTTTTGAAGTGTGCAGAACAAGTTTCAAGTGTGCAGACCATATTTTCAATGTGTGCAGCATTTTTTTCATATGTTTGTGCACTTTTCTTAAAGTGTGCAGCATGTTTTTGATATGTGCACGCACTTTTCTCAATTGTGTGGAACAAAAATACAAGTTTGCAGCTTCGAAAAGTTAAGTGTGCACAATATTTTGAAGTGTGTGGAATAAAAAAATTAAAGTATATGTGTGGAATAATAAATGTGCAAATAGGCAACCATAATGGACACATAAAAAGACATTAAAGAGACTCCTAGAGACATAAAAAAGTCTTTAAATGTTTGATACCTGGAGACTTTGCTTTAAAAGTCTCCTAGAGACCCAGGTCTCCTGGGGTCTTTTTGAGTCTTTTTAAGTCTTTTTAAAAAATTAAAAGACTTTTTCTGAAAAAGTGTTTTTCCTGATGGTTGGCAGGACCCTGTTGGACATGAGACCTGAGAATCCCTTTGCTTTAGATTACACCATGCTATCTCAGAGCTTATCACATTTTAACATTCTGGGAGCATACATATTTATCTTCTGGTGGATTTTTTCTTCTGGATTCAGTCACTACCTGTCCTACACATGACAATACAAGAGGTAAGTACATCTATGATCTTACTTGCAGTACAATAAACTAACTGTTTTCCTGTCATCATAGCAGATCCTCCCAATATCATATATCTGGACCAAAAACTAACTGTTTTCCTGTCATCATAGCAGATCCTCCCAATATCATATATCTGGACCAAATTGTCCTTGAATGGGCTTGCCTGCATAGTATACAACTGTAGTACCATTTTGGATTTGTTTTGATTTGTTCTTTTGCATGTTTAAAGTTTAGCTTATTTTGTAGGCTTGTGCCAGTGCAATGTAGAAAATGATTTATACTATTTACCTCTCACAAACTGCTTCAAATATAATACTACATTAGTATCCAACCCTGAGCAATCATTGCTATTGCTTAGGTTAGGAAGATGACTATTATCAACCAGAGTTACAAGCCAGGCTAGGAGGTTGGTATATACTACTATTCCCTAAGCCAAGATGTCATGATGTAAGCATATTAAAGCCAGGTTTCATAAGTACATAAGAATATAGCAAAGTATGAAGATCACAGGTTTCAGTAAAGGCTTACAATATGACATAGTCTGATATACACATTTTTTGTTGCTAGTAATTAGATAAATAGGTGCATTAAGAGAAAAGGTATTGCAGTTATGGTAATCCACACCCTAGCTTACAAAACATAAAGAAGTAGCACCATAGTGAAGCAGTGCTATAGCACACTAGAAGGAATATAAAGTTATACAGTGGTGTATATACTTTATCACTATATTGATATGATGGATTAAACACCATATTATGATGCAGAGTCAGAGTTTTGCTTTAATGGGTCATGGAATATATTAGACAAGCAATTGTATTCTCCCATATTATATTTACAAAGGTGCAAGAGGTTGTTGAAATGAGAGTGCTCAATGATATATGCAAAAGATGTGTAGGTACTACAAAGGTATACAGTAGAACATTAAAATCACTGCATTATTTTTCCAGTTATAACAGCTACAGAAAAAACTATAAGATTTATATAAGCACAGCAGTAATGTTATACTAAAAATATATCAGAGGTAGCACCTTATAGCTATTATACTGCCTTAAATAATCTCATAGGATTAGTCCAAAGTATCTGATGAACACAATAAAAACTTAGGTAATAGTTCAAGGAATTGTCCTTGAAACAATTCTGATGAAACTCAGTATTTTTAGTGATACAAAAGCTACAGTTGATAATCAGATTCTATGTTAGACTGAAACTAGTCCTACTCTAGTTTAAGGTTACCAAAAGGCTGGGTTTTCATTATTGTTTTCTGTATGTCAAATGATATGTGAATTAGACACAATTGTTGCAAGAATAATTACTTGAACAAACTGCTATAATATATATATATAACTTGTCTACAAAAAATTGCAATGTAAAAACTGGATCTGACTGAGTTATTCAACAATCAAGATTTACACTTGTTATTCTGAGCTTGGTGTATTGAGTCTAAATAATTCCTGCCTTTTCTAGCTCTCTCATCAAACTCTTAGGAAAGACATGATGACCCCGGTATTTTCTTGCTATCCATGCTGCCTGTCTCCCATTGAGTCCAAGTGTGTATGCATCCATGAAACAACAAAAACAATTGGCAAACTGCTGGATAATTGATTCAAGAGGGACTAATTTGAGGACATCAAGGGTGTTTCTTTCAAGGTGATCTTCCCATGATGACTCTGAATTACATGGTCTACATGTTGTAGGAGAGCATCTAGCTTCCTTGTGGACTGATCAGGGTAGTGTTGAAGTGTGAAGTTGAAGTGGGAGAGATAGAGGGACCAGTATGCCTATCTACAGTTGAGCTTCTTGGCCATTATGAAGTACTCCAGATTCTTGTGATCTGTACAGATCTCCACTGGGTGGGCTGTGTCCTCCAGGAAGTGTCTCCACTCCTCCAAGGCTCAGATAACTGCCAGCATCTACTTGTCATGGATCTTGTAGATACACTACATGGGACTGAGGCTCTTGAAGTAGTAAGCAACTAGGTGCCACCTCCCATCTTCACAGGACTGCTAGGAGAGCATAACATCCATAGCAAAGTCTAAGGAGTCTGCCTCGACACAGTAGGGCAGGGAAAGCCAGGATGGGAGCCAAGGTCACCACAGTGTATAGCATGTCAAAGGTAGCCTGAGCATTAGAGGACCAGGACCAGGGGGTGTCCTTGCACGTCAGGTCAAATAGCAGACACACATGGTAAGAGAAGTCCTCAATAAAGCAATAGTAGAAGTTGACAAAGCCAAGAAGCTCTGTACCTCCTTGCATGACTTGGGTACTGGCTACTCTGCCACATCTGTGATCTTGACAGGATCCATCTACACCTAGCCCTTTTTACAAAACAAAAAGTGTAATCAAGTATTTGAATTCTACTGACCCATAAAAATAATTTTAAATGCACAAATCAGCAGCAACAAAGTACAAAATTTATACTATATCATCTATCTGGTGGAAATATTCAAAAACTGGCAGAAATATTAAAAGTCATCAACTACAATGCATTATCTTGCTCTACACACTAATTCCGCTGGATTTGCTTCAGAAAATATATATATAATGCTGCTGTAAGTTGTTTTTCCGCTGGATTTACATCACCTATATATGCAAATGCCATTTGTTAAAAATGGCCCTATGAAACACAGTAGTAAGATAGGTCACCATTAGCTCCATGGATCATGGTATTATACTAGGTTGTCATTTGTTGAAAATGACTCTGTGATTTACAGTATACTAATAGTTCACTAAAGTCCCATATACTACAGTACTCAGCCACTGTTCTATGTGAATAAAAGGAAGCAGCTGAGAGTTGTCTGAAGAATGTGCTCTTGTGAAATTTGGAGAATCAGCAACAGATACTAGGGAAAACATATCATCAGGGGTAAATGAAGGTGGTCCACCTTTAAAAACATGATATATTCTGTAGGTATTTACATTTGTTCAACAATCTGGAGCTATAGGTTGCAGTAATGGTATAATGGGGTTAATGTGCAGCTGTTTCAGTACCACAGAATCCTGAACAGAGAGTTGTAGTGGAAGCAGAGGAAGTATATCTCAAAATCATTTGAGCAACCATATTGTCCACTTTGGTTGGCTGGATGGGTGAACCTGAGGAAGTTCCATGTCTGCTATCTGCTGCATATTAGACAAGCCTTAAAATACAGAGAAACATAAAGACATACCCTATGCACAAAGCCTTTATGTCTGAGTGGGAAGCAGCCAGCCTGGCTGCCATATGTGTTCCGCATGCACGAGGGGCATTCCCCTCCATTCATGCAGGTGCCATGCATGGAAAAGGCACGCAAAAGTCTGTAGATCTAAACCTCAAGTCCAACAAAGAAATGTTGGTCTGATTGTTGGCCAACCCATACAATGTTCAGCATCTTGCATCATTTGCTAGGTGTATGCAATGCTTTGTCTTGTTTTTTTCATATGCCTTTCTTACATGTTCTCTTTCAAGATGGCTTTAGTGCTTTTCAACCACGGTTGTATCAAAAATGCAGGCTTGAGCTTTCTGATTTTTTTGCCCATGAAAAAAGGATCCATCGTTTGTTTCCAGCTCACTTGAGCATTTTTTCTACTGCAACATACAACTTAGGCCCCAATGCCTGGACCTACAAGCACTGAGATACCCTAAACCTTGCCTACAGCATGTGTGCCATGCAGGCTTTAGGCTGCTTTGACCCTACCAAAGGAGGACATGTTGTCTTCTGGGAACTGAAGATGGTGGTAGAGTTCCCTCCAGGCTCCTTCATTTTGTTCCCTTCTGCATTGATCACCCATTCCAACATTCCTGTTGGCCCTGGTGAAACACATAGCTCATTCACTCAATACATCTCTGGTGGGCTACTTTGATGGAAGGACTATGGTTACCAAACGGAAGCTGATCTATGCTGCAAAAATCCAGCAAAGCATGAATGGATTGTAAAGCAAAGGGCTCATAAGTGGATTGAAGGTTTGAACCTATGGAGTAACATGCATGAGCTGCAAAATAGGAAGGACTTAAGGAAATAAACTAGCTATTATACATGTTGTTGCATATATAGAAATAAGAACTTCATGTTAGGGTAATACAGCTAACAAGGGATAGCTCCATGGATTCTTGCCCTTTTTCTGCAACTATTTTATAAGGTAGTAGTTTCGACACTTAATCATTTCATCCAGATAAAAATTATGCCTTGTGGCCTCCATGTCCCATAGAATTGTGTGAAACCCAGCAAGCCAAATGTTTGTTTGCTTGCATATTGAGGTGTTAAACACCCATTTTCCATCCCGGATTATCTCAGGAAATGCTGCAGGATTGCAATATTTCTGGCAGTGAGTGTCCAACTCTTTATGTTTGGTGTGGAAATGGAAAACATCGACTGGTTTGGCAGTGTTGCAAAAATGTGCATCACCTTGCTTTTTTTGATGAGCATCAAGGCCACAATTATTGTCAAAAGCAAACATCTCAGGTGTAGATTCTGGGGTTGAAAATGTTGCTTTCATAAAGTCCTGAACAAAATAAAAATATAAGATGTATCAGCATGGCATGGAGAAGAAAGTACACACGTTGACGGATGATATGGCTTCTGAGCCATAGAATGTTGCACGAGAAAGAATCATGCCACACAGACACATAATTAGCTGCTCATTATGAGTACAATGCCTTCCAAAATATGCCTTGAGCTTGCAATTTCCTGCACTAGACTTCTGGTTGCATTCCACTAAAACCTCAGCATTGACATTCTTGGTTTCCATGGGCAATGTAGGGGCAGCATCCTTGGGAATGTGTATGCCTGCTTGCTCTAGACATGAGTGTAGCTGAAATATAGCTTGTCCTTGCCAAAAATACACCTTCTTGAGAGCACAATGAGCAGGATCTTTACAAGTACAGAAACCCATTTCCAGAGGTTGGATGCACTCTGTAACTGCGCACTTATTGTTGAGAAAATCATGCTTGGCACAAAATCGGTGGCAGTTGGTGGGCAATGGCTCTTTGCAGTTATGGGCAGCACAGCAAGGATGACCCATGCTGTTTCCATCACATACAGTGCACTGCAGTTTGACTAGCAAGCAAGTGATTAGAACATTTAATCAGGGCATGACTTGCTTCTCAAATACGTACCCAAGCATCCTTCATCATTTGTATATGCTTTGAAGCATAAATTGCATGCATGCATGTAAGCCTCCTGGCCAGTCCCTTCCATTTCTAGGTTGTGCTCTTGTAGCAAAGGCTTCAATCAGTCACGTTGACTCTGCTTTGAATGCGGAAGTACAAGCACGGTTTGCTTCTCTGCCTTTTCAAGAAGAAGAGCATATAGAAAGAAGGTGTTTAGCACCTGCTCTTTATCCATTTCGAGCTTGCACTTGCTGGGTGATTCAGGTAGTTTATGCAAATGAAACATATTTGGGAAGGCAAGCAGGTTATTGGTAATATACAAATCATGGTATGAAAGACTCTCGTTATAGATAAGAGCACAATTCATGGAGGATAACCTAGTAGAATGAGAATGGTTAGACTTATAGAATGCTAGTAGGAAGCAGAAGGAGCATACCAGCCAAAAACCTTGGAATTAGAGAAGTATTCAAGCAAAGGAGCATCAAAGTAGGTTCTTTGGGAGGCTTGGATGAACTGAGGTATGCCAGGATAATACACTCAGGAATCCTTCTTTCCATCCACATAGTAATTTGGATAGTAACATTGATAACATGCTAAGACATGCCACATAAGAATAAGAGCGCAAACTTCAGAGCATTACAAACCCACCTGTACACTTCCAAGACGTCACAAAAATGGGCAACACCACCTCATGAAGAGTGAAGAGCACTGCTGAATATGTTGATGGGTCCTTTAATGTCTTGATGCAGTTATTTGAGCAGTAGTTGCTGCATGCTTTGTTGGTGCAGACACGAGTAGGGGGATAGAGATGTCTATATGCTGGAAGTAAAATGTTATTGAGGAAAACTAATCAAAAAACTGGTAGAGCATATATGTTTGGAGGGGAAAAGCCAATTTATTGATGTAACACATGTCCTTGATATTCATGGCATCTCCTGACCATTCCATCTTCCAAAGGTAGTGCCTTAATAAGGCCCATAAGGTCGAAACAATGCTTGGTTGCTGTTGGAGTAGTTGAGCAAGCAAAATGGACATGGAAGGTGCCAAAGTTTCAGGTGTAGTCGTGATATCATTTTCCTGTGCTTCAATGAAAGGGCATAGCACTTGAAAGAAGCAGGTGAATGTGATTATACAGTCGAAGGTGAGAGAGGGAAAAGCAGGTAAGGCATTTAAAAGCAGGGCAAGCTCCATTGATTAATTGAACGTTACAGGGACTATTGATAAGCCTACTACTACTTGTACTTACTAGTCTGTGAACTGTGGTATGGCAGACATTTAATCAGATTAGTAAATGCTGTGCTGCCGAAGGTTGGCCAAGGTCACAGGTCACAGGTCAGGTCAGGATCAGACGGATCTGATGTTTTGCAATGTATGTCACCCACTTTAATATATTTATTTACATTGTCTACTAATGTTTATATTTTCTGTGTTAGACTTTTTATAAAAGAGGTTGAAAGTGGTAAGATCAAGCTTTAATCAAAAGATTTACTGTTGTTTTTATACCTTGTGGGTACAATATACAACAAGAATAACATTGATACTGGTCTATGCAAGTCTGAGATCATCATCAAGGTATGCTTTTTTGTTACTTCACAAGCACCAAGTTCTACATTAATTATATACAGGGTCTCCATCCTATATATACAGGGTTATCATCAACTAAAGATGGCTGCTGTGCCTGAACAAAGCCTAGCCAGGCCAAAATGTGTAATTACTAGGAGAGCAGTTGCATACACTGCATGCCATGTATTTTCTATATTTATTCATCTCACTTCTTACTAAATATATACAGGTATATTTTGCTCCCTTGAGCTCACCTAACTAGGAGACAAAAGTGGGTAGATTTGACCTTCAGCACTTTTTCACAATGATTGTTGACTATTTCAAGCAGGACCCAAAATACCCTTAGGTAACAGACACTCTTTGGTTTCTAACAAAGTATGTAATAGACATTTCATTATTTGCAGTGCTAACTACTAACATTGCATAGTGCTATACCTGCATTATGTTGGTCTACAAAGCAATAACATAATAAGTTGTCAGACTTAGAGGAAGATTCTAATCTAGACAATCCTTCTAGTGTCATGAATGCTTGCACAGCCAAATGAGCATCTGTTGCCCAGGAAGAACACAGCAATACAAGTAAAGAGAAATTAGAAAATAATAATGAGGTACTAATTTTTACCCTATCATAATTTGTGCTAATTGAAAATTAACATTACAGGAAGCTAGTAGGGACTGCAAAACTGTGAACCCAGTGCCTGCAGTGCCTACTATGTCACAGCCTGCAACTGCAAACCCGATGCCAATGCCTGTGCCTGTCCTACTGCTTCTGATCACAAATCTAGCACCCATGCCCACATCGCTATCTGCTGAGAGGTCTATTGCATAGCTAGACTGAAAATCATGAAACACAACACACACACACATCTAGCAGAGCAAGATCCTATCCCTTAGATCAAGCAAACACCCTCAACTAAACAGCTAGTATAATCTATGCTCTACTCTGGTTCCTGTTCTGGGCCTGTGATGCACACACCTCGTGTCCTCTAGTCTTTGTAATAGCAAGTAGTGCCTGCAAGTTTGTTTGTAAGGAGGGGTTTAATTCTAGTGAATCTCAGATAGAGTCCTAAGTAAAATAATATATGAAATAAATTATTTAGCAAACAGCTCTGCTGCACACACTTCAGGGTCTGGTGACCTTATTTGATGCACAGACTTTCCAAAGTCTTTCACCCAGCAGTGCAGTTTCACAGTCCAAACAATACAGTGCGAGTTTTTGTACACAGTTGTACTGACTCCTTACTGAGCTCTCCAAATGACCCAGTGGCCAGAAGCTATCCAAAACTTCTATAATTCACAAATACTTCACAGTTAAAACCCTAACAAAAGCTAAACACAGCCTGCTGATAGCCTAGGACAGAACCCAGCACACAAATCTAGTGGATAGACAATTGCTTGAATTACTATAGACAAGAATACAGGTTTATATGTGATGCATACATGTGTACTAATAATAAGGTAAAGTAAATACTAGCAACATGCAGCCAAAGGTCCATGCATCACATCTAGGCTTCCCTTCTAGTGTTCTAGTCCCTTGGTATTCACTGCATGCATGTCATTTGTTCCCTCAGGCTTTTATGCATCTTTTGATGTGTGCTGCCATGGTCATATGATGTGTGGACCTAGGCAAATTCTGCCTTTGCAATGCATGCATATGAGATGCATGCACAGCCCTTCACACTGCCCTTGGTACTTGCTCAGCTGTACTCACACTGCTGATACACTAAAACATGCCTTGTGTGCATGTACAAAGGGGGACAATACTAGACAATGAGGACACACAATACATGTGTGAACAAGTGCATATTCCGTGCAAGTTGTGCTTCACTTAGCAACCTAGTGAAACACAAATAAAACAATGATATTAAGGTGAGGCAGCTAAATGAGACTAAAGTGCAGTAATATTTGCAGACAAAGGCTATAGACAATGAGGAAATGCAGATACTAATGCAGTATGCAAAAACAGGGGCTTGAAACAAAGGGGAATCTGTTCCTTTGTACCTACATACATTCTACATTATGTACTAGTTCTGAGAGGTGCTGAAAAAGTGCTGATGCCACCTATGTATGCCCAGAACATTTTGTAGATTGTGGAAACTGTAAGAAATCAATAGAAAAAGATAAGAATGCAAAATGTTGCCTAGACACGGGGTTATAGATGCACAGGGATGTGGAGGACATGTGGTACATGGCATTTTGGATAGTTTCTGGCCACCGGGTCATTTGGAGAGCTCAGTGGGGAGTCAGTACAACCATGTACAAAAACTTGCACTGTAGTGTTTAGACTGTGAGACTGCACTGCCAGGTGAAAGACTTTGGAGAGTCCATGCATTGAACAAGGTCACTGGACCCTGAAGTGCATGCAGCAAAGCCATTTTCTATAAACAACTTATTTCATTTATCATTCTGCCTAGTGCACGCCACTAGCAACCAGACTGACTCTAACCAAGATTTACTAGAATTAAACCCCTCCTTACAAACAAACTTGCAGGCACTACTTGCTATTACAAAGACTAGAGGACACGAGGTGTGCACATTGTTAAGAGCAGACGACTTACAGGTGCAGAGAGCAAACCTAACTCACACAGAGATGATGGTGGTAAGAGATTAAGAGGCATCTACACTAGTGATTCAACTGCTGCCTATTTGCCTGACTTGGATACTGATGACTCGGACACACCAACTGCACATCCTTTGGGGAGACCAGCACCATCTGACTCGTTGTCTGATGACAAACACAATGCACCTACTCCCAACTTGCAGGAACCGACTACTGGTGCAAAATCATTGAGTTCACCAAAGTGCTCAACTCTGCCCAATTTGCATTCTGGCAAATCACATGTGCATTCCGGTCCAACCACAGGTCCTAGCAAGTCAAGTCAAGTACCATCGAATAGGACATTGAAAGAAGAGTCTGACTGTACCACAGCCAAGTTGGAGTCATCACATCACATTCTGCAATCGACAAAAACACCAACATGCTCAACTCGACGAGATCAGCATTGACAGTTCACATAGGACAGTGCCTGGGTACCGTAATCTATAGTGCTACAGTGAACTATTATTATACCGTGGATCACAGAGTTATTTTGAGCCATTGCAGAACTAGTATACTACCGTGTCACACGGGACTAATAGCTTTCTAGTATATTACCATGTTTTACGGGGCCATTGTCGACAAATGGTGATGGTCGTCGGTGATGGTTGTCAGGGCAAGATCAACCGGCAGTTCTCTATATCGAGCGGCGGTGTCAAATGGCAGATGGGCTGTGCTAGACCGGCAATTTCGATTGTTGACCGGTGCTATTCAAATTCAATATACTACTATTTTTCAGGGGACCATTGTGAGGCTAGTATATTACTGTGGTTCATGGCTGATTTTGAACAAATGATTGTATGAAAACCGGCGGTGCATGATGAGAATCGCCGGTCTGGAATAATAAATGGTCTGGGACCATACATTAATATACTACTATACATCTGTGAGTCTGGTATATTACAATGGTATATGGGCTCATTTTGCACATATGATCGTTGGAAATTGGAAACCAGCAGTCTGTCGTATACATCGCCAGTCTCAGGTGATCAATGTTCATGCTCATGAAATGAATATACTACTATGCATAATGGGACCATTGCAAGTTTAGTATATGACTATTAGCCAGCATAATCACAATATTATAGACCATTACAATTCAGGCCATACTTGCCCAGATTATCATACAACAATATTATGCACTGCCAGTCTAACTGAGACTGGCAATGTGTTTTGGCAAAAGGTATATACCTAATTATTATGCTATACTAGCCCACACCAGTGACAAAATTTTCATAAAAATGCACATTATTGATATGCACCGGCGGTTTTACTTAGACTGGCGATGTCCAGATGTTGCCTTTGGTTTTGAAAAGCTGAAGTCTGTTGATTGCTTTGCGTGGGAATGTTGACTATTATTTGTAGATGGTTGAACTTTATAATAGCGCACAGCCATCAACGGAACATTTCTCCTCTCTCCCACACCCTGCATCCTCTTCTTTTCAATAATTCCCTTTACCTTTCTTCATGGCTTCATCTCACAGCAACCTTGAAATCTGAGATGCAATCGTTGCATTCCATCACGACTGTGTGCGAATTTGGGAAGGAGGGAGCCAACTGTTTTTGAAGGAGAGGTCCAGACTTTGGAAGTCCTTGGTGAGTTTTTTTGTTACATTTTCTATCTTTAGTTTACTGACCATTCATTAACAATAGGTTGAACTTCAAGTCTGCAAGCAGTCGGCTGCTGGGCGCACTGTAGGGCTCACGCTCTACAACTATGTGCGCAAGCTGTTGCCCAAGGACGCGAGTTCAGATGGACAAGACACAGAAAACATGTGCTGGGACGCGTTCAAGGAGATGGTGGAGATGGGGCTATACGTCCTACGGAGGCAGGAGCAGGGGAAGGTGGAGGTGGATATAGGCAGCATGCCTATCATTGGTGAGTAATAAATATTATAACCTTTTGTTCATTTCTGACACATTCTTAGTCAATCGACCGGCGACTGTCGGGGTGAAGCCTGCACTGCTGGTCAAGGCTGCACCGGCGGCCAAAGCAACAGAGGCGAAGAAGGCCTCCCCACCCCCCCCCTGCGCCTGCCTCTCCCCCTCCCGCACCACCTGCCCCTGTCGCCGCCAAGGCGAAGTCATCGAAATCGCGACCTGGGAGAAGACACCATCCCCCACAGGCGCACACCCAGCAGCGTTCAAAGACGTTGTTGAGGTCGTCGTGGTGCTGCCTTTGCAGAAGGTGCCAAAGCAGAAGAAGGCGAAGGCAACCGCCGGTGTCAAGGCCATTGAGACAGAGGCCACTGTCAAGCTGAAGACGAAGAATGCAAAGGGGCCAGCCACCAGGCTGCCGGTGGCTGGCCTGTCTAGACAACCGGCAGCAACAAAATCACATGAATTTGTCTTGGACACAGACGATGAAAGCAAATACAAGGACGATGAGGAAGAGGAGGAAGAGGTACAGCGTCCCACAAAGAAGGGCAAGGGCAAGGCGACCCAGAGCGAGCCAGAGGCAAGGACAGCGGCATCGAGGAAATCGAGGCAAGTCAACGATGACAGTGAGTCCGATGGGAAACCGGCAGCCAAGGGCAAGGGGAAGGCATGTGCACGATCTACTGCGTCTAAGGGGCAGATGCCCGCCGATTGCTACAAGACCAAGACGCCTTGTTGGTCTTGTATCAATTGCAGCACACCCTGCTATGTCGAGTCCCCGGAGCATGAGAAGGAAATGCAGGAGAACCCTGTCAGGGCTTGTAGTACGTGTCAATACATGTACAAGAAGCCCTGCCTCAAGACGCCGGGTGCCATGACACTGGGCGACAAAGTCGCCCCCTGGGACCACCACCTGAGTTGCTATGTCGACGAGGACCGCAAGAAAGTCTTCGCAGATGCCGAGAACGTCGGGGATGTCATTATGATGACGTTGGAGCAAACGCAAGTGATCACCTGCAATGTCGAGCACGGATTCGACGACGTGACAACAGACGTTCGGCTGCTCCAGCGCCAGAACCAGGAGCTCTTGAAGATGCTCGAGAAGACAACGGAGGCAGTCGAGGAACTGATGACAATACGGGCTGATGCGCAGGACCTGACAGACAAGGTCCAGGAGTTGAAGGTGGTGGTTGAAGGGCATGGGCGAGCCCTGACGGAGTTGATGGAGGGACAGCAGGCTCTGAGGAGCCTGCTGGAGCAGGTTGTCGCACAGACATCACGGCCCAAGTCAAGGTTGATGACACTGTTCGACATCCAAGTCCCTTGGAAGACGCCACTGCCAGTGTTGACTGGACTGCCAGCCACATCAGAACCGCCGGCCCCCACTCCCCCTCCTCCATTGCCTTCACCGGTCCTGCACCGTCCACCTGCCCCGTCTCCATCCCCTGCCCATTCCCCTTCGCCTGTCCCTTCTCGCCCACCTGCCCCCTCCGCCCAAGATCTCATCGAGGTGCGCACACCGCCTCCTGAGTTCCCGCGAGGAGGATGAGCTGGACTCGGTGTCGCAGGTTGAGGAACCTGTGAAGAAGATGAGGAGTCAGAGGGGGAAGGGAGCAGGAAAGGGCAAGGCAGCAGGGACGACCGCCGGTGCCAAGTGAGGGAATGAGGGTGACGAGAACGAGGAGCCACTGGCGAAGTGCACTCACACCAAAGGCCGCCAGTGACATCCTTCTTGCATCTTAAATTTTTTTTTGTCTGTATATACCGCCCCTTGAAGTTAGATCAAGGGCAATTTAATGTATCAGTATATCTTGAAACTTTGACTTCAGAAGTCAAAGTAAAATTAATTTTTTGTCATTTGCTTGTAAACATCAGTCTGAGTGAAGTCAGGTATAAATATACATTGATGCAAAATGTGTGAAGTCCTCAATATGCGAAGTTGCGATTTGTGGCCGGCAGCGTCATGTCAGGTTAGAAGTTAATTTAAATGTATCACAATATATCTATCCCTAGGTAAGGTAACTTTATGTACATTTTCGACTGATTGAATATTTGAATATAGGATGACATGTGAGACCGGCAGTGTGACCAGCAGTGTCATTATTTCCCCGATTGTCTATTTGTTGAAGATTTTTTGTGGCCACTGTTGTGGTCAGTCGAGGCTGGTCGGCGCAAGGCTAGGCGAGCTGAATGGTGCATGCCGTGAGCATTGTCAACATGTTCCCTGAATTTTGTTCGTCCTCAGTGCCTCTTGACTTCAACCACATTCTCAATATCCGAGACTGCCGGTCGGGAAGCAATTCGTCTGGAAGACCGGCGGTTACTTTCTCCATCTTCATTCTTGCTGTGTGATTGTCCTCTAGAAACAGTCTTGTGTTTTGTCTGCTTTGTTCCTCCTTCCTTTTCATCAGGTTTGACAATTCTTACCCTTGACTGATTTCTATCCCTTGTATTCGATATATCTTGCAGTCCAGGGGGTCTGCCTTGCTGGGCACAGAATGTATTCCTTCTGCTGGGTCCTTCATCTTTGCTGTCAGACCAGCAGTCATCATCTGATTCTGATGCAGATGTTAACTGCTGGTGTCTCAATTCTTCCACCTTGTCTGACTGGTCCTCCACATCTGAATCATGTTCTGAAACTGATTCTTTCTTTTTACCCTTACAATTCTTGAGAATAAACTTTTTTGCAATGAATCTTGACCTGGATCTAATCCTATTAGTTCTTTGTCTAGGCCGGCAGTCCACATTGTCTTCAGATATGGATGACTCCTTGTGCTTGAGTCTTGTCAGGGGTGCTGGACTTGCTGACATATTGTCATCATCTGATGGCCGCCGATCGACAATCATGACCGGCAGTGCATCACTATCCTGCAACTTTGTGGTGATAGAGTCATCAGTGTAGACTTCTGCCATTTGTTGAAGGTCAGCCAAACTGATATCATCCTCTCTATTTATCCTGGGGTCTGGGTCTGGTATAGCAAATGATGTGAATAACTCTTCAGGGTACATCTGAGGCACCGGTTCAATGGTGCCATTAGGAATGGCATGAAATTTGAAGGGAATTTCATTTGCCGCTTGGCGCCGGCGGATGAGATTGACAATATCAAATGCTGTTGACCTGTTATATGATGAAGGGTCCCGAAACGAGATGCCATGAGGCATGTAGAGAGGGTCGACGAAGTCCTGCCAATTGTGCTTGTTTTTGATTGATGTGTACAGTGGGCCCCTGGATGATTTTGTTGCTAGTGCTACACAATCAGGTACATACATTAATTGTCAAATTACGTTGAAAACATATACACATACCGAAGTGCAATCTGTAGTACTTGCAGATCATCCCCTGCATGACCCTGAGACTTTCTTTGCATCCCTTTGGATTATAGGCAGGCATCCAGGGCATCCCTGATGGATGAGAGCTGGCCTGGTGTTCTACAGATTCAGCACCGGCAGCCTTGCCACGCTTGAGAGCAGTGATGTGCTCAATGTATTTTATGTAACTGGTCCTAATTGCTGTGTAGCTATTCGGATCAAATTCTTGAAAGCTGGGAAAATTCATTGGCACATTAGGCTGCACTACCTGGGTATCGTAGCTGACCGGCAGTCAGGAACATTCATCTCAACTGCAGAGATGCTCACATTGTGAATGTAGTGTGTCCGTCTGGTTTATCAAAAGTTGTGATCCAGAGTGATCTCACACCCATGCTCTCAAACATTTTCCTATCCACTTCACAACAAATGTCTGAACAGTGCTTCACAGCTTGTCTATACAGTCTCTTAGTAATTGACCGGCGGTGTAATCAAAAACTGACTTGGCTTGAACCTCTGGTGGCACACCCTTCGCTTTCCATTCCATCACCTCCATTTTGATTGCATCTCGTTCGTCATCTGTCAGCATCTCCTTAATATACTTCTTTGCCCCTGCATAATATTTGATCCAGGAACGGCTACTATAACCACTGGCCCCACTGCCGGCCTCATCATCTGCAACCCTGTTGTCGTCACCATCAGATTCCTGATCACTCCCACCCAGTGCCTTCTGTGCACGGTGCTTTGCTTCCTCTTCAATCTCCTTGCCTTTACGTGCAATGACAACAGAGTCAAAGGTAACATCCATGTTAAAACCTTTAATTTTCATGCACCTCGACATCTTAGCATTATTCTTGAACCAATTGCATATTGACTGTTACAGCATTAGGCATTACATTGCATACATTGCTTGGGGCATACCCTTTTTTTCTTCTTCCATTCCTCTTGCATCTTTTCATCGAAATTGGGATTACTTTTTTTGTATTGTGATCCCCACAATGCTTTGATCATTTTGATGACCTTTTCAGCGAGGAAAGTGCCCTTCTGCTCTTTGACCTGTGCACAATATCCCTCGACATGATCCCTCAAAATCTCCAACTTGGAGATTTGGACAGCAAAGGAGTTGAACTCCTTTGCTGTCCATATCTGTGTAGAGGGCGGGGTTTCTTCTGGTGTAGGCATTATGGGGAAAGGGATGAAAAAATAGACCGATGCATTCCTGCTTATAAGTAGATTAAAATAGATACATTTATTGATAACAACATGAGGCAGAACACATGTGCCATTGGTTTCTTAATATAAGGTCGAATACTGAATGCACACACAACTGTCTACTCCCAATGTGCTGTGTCCGTATAACCCAGCACAATGTTCCAAATCAAGCTGGTGGCATCCAGATAGAAGAGCAGGACCATAGAGGAAAGGTCATTACAAAGAAGTGCAAACGTGGTGGGGAACCCATTGCAGAGAATGTAGCACTGACTATTCCTGCTATTCCTGCTATTCCAGATGTTCCACCAGGCTTTGAACCACAGGAAGTACCTAACTGTCTTGACTATGCTGGAGATATAACTGAGGATCAGGTTATCGAAAACCTACAAAACTTGGATCTACCAGTATATAGAGGCAAGGTATGTTATATCACCCACATGTAATGCACACTGCATATATTAAATCGTGCAGTCGCAAAACGATTTTCTTAGAGAATGGCTGGTCAGAAGGGATACCCACTTGAAGATTGTTATGGCATCCCATGCACCTGCCAGAGGGATCAATACATGCAATGCCTGCAATGCACCTGCTGCCAAATGGAAGTGTAAGGCATGTTTTGGAGGACAACTCTTATGCACGACATGTTGCCGGCAGACTCATGATTTCATGCCATTTCATCGTATTCTTCGTTGGGATGGTAGTGCTTTCACACCGGCGGTGCTATGGCAAGTCGGTGTAAAGCTTCATCTTGGCCATCAAGGAAATAGATGTCCTAATACAATGGTCAACTACAATGATATACAAGAAATGCAAGAGGCGCTGTATGGAGATGAACATGAAGGCAATATCTGCCAGGCTTACAATGCTGGTCTGCAACCTGAAGCTGAGGAAGCCGCCGATGAATATATTGATGAAGACACAATTGTCTTTGATATTGATGTTACTTACCCTCGAGTCTTACCAAGGCCAGCCCAAAATGATACCCATGGTAATCCATTTGTCACAATTGTCAAGGTGAATGGCATTCATCACCTGCCAGCTGTCAAATGTCACTGCAACAATCAGCTGCCGGAGGATAACCAATACATGCAGCTGGCACTATTCCCAACCTCCTTCAATGTGGTCAAGACTGTATTCACATTTGCTGTTCTTTGAGACTTCAGGCTGTCTAACCTGGAGTGCAAGACATCAGCATATCAGTATTACACGAAGCTCCGCTGGTTGACCTGCCCAGCCTTCCCACAAGCAGTACTGGATCGATACCGTGAGCTCCGCCGGCTGAGTAGACAATTCTGCATCATGAAGATGTGGACCATGCATGGCAGAGCTCATGGACTATGGCGCCCAAACCCTGACCCCCCAGCTATCCTGGAAGTGCGGATTCTTGCTGATAATGAAATACCAAATGAGGATATTATGCCTCCACCAGTTGCAGAACAGTGTGAATCAGACAGTGAAGATGGGGCAAGTGAAGACACTGCCGGTGACACTGCCGGAGGGATTAAAACGACACCATTGATGTACGGCAATATACTGGCTCTATTTTGCCCTGCTTGTCCTCAACCAGAAATCAATCTCCCTGACGACTGGAAAGAGAATGACAAGAAGTTCCTGTTCATTTGCAAGTACTGTGCTGATGGGAACTTCAAGGCTGACCATTTAAATCAAAAGAATGCCCATGACAATATTGATCTGACAGCCGGCCAGGCATTCATGACAGCTGCCGGTCCATACCAGGAGCATTTGAAGGATGCCAAAAAATATTCCAGGAAATTCAAGGAGCTGCCGACTTGCCATTCTCATCGTGCACAGCTTGACAATGAAAAGGTTGTTTCTGGCCGCCGGGTCAGAGGGATTGGGGTACAGGCATGTGCAAGACATGGCTGCTTCTGTCCAGGCAGTCTTGTTGACTTTGAATTCGGTGAATGTCAAATGTGCATGGACTACAGTATTTCTGAAGCACTGAAGCATACCAACACCGGCGGAATTGAGACTGTCATGTTCATTTATGACATTATGTGTCAGTTCTACAAGAATATGACTAGGCGATTTCGACTAATGAAGGGTCTCACTTGGCCACAAAGACTTCGATGCATATGCGCAGTCGGTCTCTGGCATGAACATGGCCACAAGACAGAATGTCTATATAGATGGGCATCTACCTATATCCCAGGTGTTGGCATGGTAGATGGAGAAATCCTGGAAACCCTGTGGAGCCTGCTAAACAAGACATCTCACAGTGTTTGGACTGCAACCGCCGGCCATAGAGCTGAAGTGCTCGATGATCACATGGCTGATTCTAATTGGAAAAAGACTGTCAATATGCCATCCACAATCATCAAAAAAAATATTCGAGCAGTGAATCAAGAAATTGATGCCATTGTGTACTATAATGATATTACCGCAAGTATGCCGGTGGATAAACTCCCAGAATGGTTGGAACAGATTGAGGCTGCTGAACGCCGGCAAGATGAGGACCCAAAAGCAATGGACATTTATCGACCGGCTGTGCAAAAGGCTGCCACCATGCGAGAAATTGAGGTGCAGCTTTCAGAGAATGAAATTCGAAATGGAGAGACCAGCAGTTGAGCTGTATGGCTTTCACAGGTTATTCAAGCTGAACAATTGCAGTGAGTAGTTTCAATCATTATTACCAACCAATTTATTCATTATTTAGAAATGAATTGCAGTCCTATGTATGTTGTATGCCTTGAGATCCTACTGTGGCTCAGTGTCAGGATCTTGTACGCCACCGGCACACACTTTGCAAGCAGCTGGACAAATTTTCTTGCAATGCAGTTGACATCATGGGCATTGATATTTTGAATTCTTTCAATGATGAACATGATGTTCCCATCCTGGATGGTGCACAAACGGATGAAGAAGCAGAGGTGGCCAATGAAGAAGTCAGTTATGCTGACCCAGAAAGGCAGCTAATGGCATTCCCTTCTGAAATCACCAAAGAGATTTTGACATCTGCTAGTGCATCTGCCCAGGATAAATCTGTTCTCCGCCGGTTGCGAAAAACAGAGCTAAAGATTAGGAAAGCTCATGCTGATGATTTATTAGAATCAATTCGTGGAGAAATTATTCAGAAATCTTGGCTATATGCATTTGACGTCAGGAGGACAGATGGTGCACATCACACCAGAGCTCAGGATCGCGTGGTCGTCTTGGCACAGGCAACCAGTACACACTGGCGGAAATATAATCAGAATCAATTATCCATGCTATGCCTCGCAAGACATGACAATGATAAGGCTGCCATTGATCAACAATTCCCCATCATGTCAAAAGCTGATACAAATACTAGTGCATCAATAACTGAACCGAATGCAAGAGGGGGTAGCAGTTCCCGAATGTCTTGGATATGGAGAATTGAACATAATATGGAGCCGCCGGTTTGCAATCCGCCGGTCAATGGAAATCTCAATTGGGAGAGAATCAATGATTGTATGTTTGATTGATACTCGTTGAGCTGTGACTAAATTCAATTGTAGTCTATCGAATTCATTGGCTACGAGCAAGAGCACAGAAAATGCACTGGGAGGAAGAGGTTGTGCTATGTCAGCATGAAATGGACTGGACAGTCCGGTTCTATGTGCATATGGCAAATATGTGGAAAGACCGGCGGAATGTCTGGGCAGATGCAGTAACCACCATTCAAAACCCATCGAATGACGCTGCCGGCCAATTCAATGCTCACCCACTAGGTTTCCAGGCTTATGCACAGGCACAGATCAACTTATGGAATGAATTAGGTAGGGTAGCAGATGCTAGATTTAGTAAGGCACATGTACATTATATAAGCCACTGGTATCATGTGGCCTGAGGAATGAATACACATGACCTTATCAATCAACCATCTCTGCACTGTTGATCTTGTCTTTCATTTTTACCTCCACGGCTACTCAAACTCCATCTCATCACAATGTCTTCCTCAAACACCAACCCCATGCCAATCCTCGATGAAGACACCTGCATCGATCATGTGCAGTGCAACCTGCTTCTTTACCTCTGCATGTTTCGCATCTGCTGTGGCCTCAGATACTCGATCACTGGTGGCGAGCTTCGCCATGATAACCCCTATGCCTGCCTGCTTATGAAGGAGATAGTGAGTTTTATCTATTGATTATTGCTTCACAGTTAACAGTTCTATTCAGGAATTCACATTGATTCACATTTCAACATGTGTAATGAAAGGATACCAAATGAGGCAGCTGTATCTACTTGATCAGTTGGCCATCAACGGTTATGGCATCACCTGCCGGCCAAATGGCATTTTGATTCTGCCGGCCTACAACCCGGAGTTCATGCGAAAAGAAGATGTCCTGCTAATGTCAATGACAGAGACAACACCTATTTGGTGGCTTGCACCAGTGGATGATATCGAGGACTACCAAGTCACCACCGATTCCATCCGCCACCACTTCGACATACTTCTAACTTTTATGATAGATTTCCACGACAACATGCACCAAATGCCAGATCTCCCTGGCAGTCCAGTGCCATGGGTCGAAATTCCTGGACTTGCAGCAAGGCTAGTGGGGTCCAATCCAACAATCGATCAAGTTTGTGAATCCTGCTTGAAGAAGGATGAAAAGTTGGAATGGCTTGAATTTTATTTCAAGATGTTGAAGGGCAAGTTCGAACGGGGACAGCAAGGTGGGCCTCAAGAGCCCAGGGAGAGTATGTGGGAGAACCTTCGACTGCCGGTGTGAGGGGCTGGGGCTGGCCCCTCGTGAAAACAAGAAAAACCATAAGGTTTAGAACATAGATACACAAGAAGCAACATATCTGCCATAACGATCAGAAACTATGATCAGAAACTGAAAGAACAAGAAGAAGCACGAAATATGAAGACTGAGATATGAAGATGCAAGTTTATTCGAAGATATGAAATATGTACATGATGAAACAAGAAGACAAGCACAAGGAAGACTCAAGATGTTATTACAACTCAATGGCAGATCAAGAAAGACAACAACATCAGAGCAATATTGGACTTCTGATGCCGACAACATCAGATCAATATTAACAATCTGATGTAACTATGGACCCACAAGGGAGTCAATCACATGAAAATACTCATACATATGACCTGGGACACAAAGGGGTAACGGATTCCGACAATATGCAGGGGTTTCCAATGACATACAGGCATGTGGTAGCAGAAAGCAGAAGAACCTTGACACAAACACAAGGGACATAGGTGTGGAAAGAGGGTTGGAGGAGATGTATGTTTAGGGGTGAACATGGAGATGATCCGGCCACAGGAAGATTTCTCGTGCTTGGGCTTGGTTTCCGAAGATAAGGAAATTTGTGGCCAAGATATGAAGCATGCTGTTGTGCAGCATGGTTTCCAACGAGATAAAGTCAGCACAGGCGGTCGGATCTTCGTGGATGTATAAGGTATGATCTGGGCATGGCAACCAAACAGGTATTTAAGGAGTAGAATATCTCTGTACTTCTCCAGCTTCCTTCAGGGTTAAATTCTACCTATACACATCATACCATTTCGCATCGGAAACCGTTGTTTAAACCTCGTACACTGCAAGCTCCTTGTTATAAAACAAGTAAACCTTTTCAACATGCTATCGTTGTACACACGTTGCCTTTGCATATTGTGAACTATAGAGACAGGCTTTTCAGACCCGTCCAACCCAACTTCGCACCTCACACCGGGCAAGAACACCTACACCTATCCCCCCCAGGAACCTCTCCCTGGAATTGCAGGATGCAACTGTCTCCTGCCGCGATTTATCAGCCCACTGCCAGAAGACAGCAGTGCTAGTCCCTCGGTTGGGTCCTCATCTCAGGGAAGCTCCACGATGTCGGATGAATTCTTGAGTTCACCTGCCGGTCCTACAACAGCCCCATGCACATTCCAACTTCGTTCAGGTGTGGCCTCTGTCAAAGAGCTGGCTGCATACATCGCCGGGAAGCCATTCGCCAATGGCAGATTAATAATCAATGACCCAGTGCAGCAAAGGCCTGTGGCGGAAACGCACATCGGCAAAGGGAAGGGGCGAGAAATCACCATTGCAACAATCATGAATGAGCCATCGACTGCCGGTGTTGACATCGCCGGTCCATCAAATATCGAGCCAGACTTGGATGAAGACGATGAAGGACCTTGTTTGGGTCTGGTCAAGTGCTCAGTGATGGCCCGTTTGTATGTCCTGCTAGAAATGATCTAACACAACACAACCAACAACCACAAAAACACACAACCAATCTCAAACAAATGCTTCTTTAATGCAAAGTCGGGGGTCTATGTACAAAAGAAAGACACAGTTGTCTTTTATAATATAAGCCGGGTAAACATTTTCTTAACACAAAGACTCAGCCCAAGGGACGTGGTAGTGTAGTGTGATAAGTGTAGTTTGTGTGCGTATAACGCAAGGTGCTCGAATGAGACTTAGTCTGACACGACGATCAGAAAGAGAACTGAAAACTGTTTAACCGCTCCAGGTATGTGCGCGACGACACTGCCTGCAAAATAACCGCTCCAGGTATACACGTAGTGTTGCCTGCAAAATGACCGCTCCAGGTATGTGTGCGACGACACTGCCTGCAAAATTAAACCGCTCCAGGTATACGTTAAACGTTGCCTGCAAAACTGCTTCCAGACTCAAGACTTAGTCAAGTAATCTGTCAAAAGCTTTGAACTCTCTCTAAACTTGCAGTGAGGACTTTAACCGTATATATTCACTCTAGGTAAATCTACTCGGGGGAACCTGCTATTCTACGTTACATGCTGGGGTATTTATATGTTTCTGAGAGACAGGTTTTCGTAGGCGCCCGGAGGTGTTCTCTACTAAAACCTCGCACCCGATTGGTTTGTAGGTCCATACGGTTCTGCCCGTTTAATTACATTTTAGTCGTTCTAGATGAGTGGAGTAAGAATTTGAAATAACTGAAAAAGGATAGATTCTGAAGGCTTGTCAGGAACGAGCCTATTTTTAGAACAGTTAAACCGTCTTTTGGTGCCTGGGCATCTGTCTGCCTCCTGAGTACAGTCAGTTTTACTACGCCTTGGCTTTTTGGAATGTAAGCCGGGACAGAGTTACCCCACTGGTGAGTCATCTCGCCTCCGACTGTACCTGCTTTTCAGGGTCTATCAGTCTCCTGCCAAATAGCCTGCTATATTCCCTCTGTATGGCCAGTACGAGGCCTCGCTAATTAGCCCGGTAGAACTGTCTAAGGTTTACTAGCCCGGCTTATTGACCTTTGCTAATTAACCCGGTATAACGTTCAATCAAACAGCCCGGTATAACGACTAAGTCATTTAGCCCGGTATAATGCCTAAGTCAAATAGCCCGGTATAATTACTAAGTCAAATAGCCCGGTATAATTACTCGAGTTAAATAACCCGGCATAATGATTTGCTTTTCCTAATCTCTCGTTTTTGATGGCTGGTTTTTAGAAGACTGACCCGCTATAAGTCTCTAGTTGAGTTTCGTCGTTATGGTTGGTGTGATTTAACCCGGTATAATTTAACCCAGTATAATGCCTCTGCCTTTGCGCCCTGTTTAACCCGCTTATCTGACTTCCTCGAAACTGAAGACATTACTAAGTGTATTTCTTGGGCAGTAACTTTACATTTAGCCCGGTATAATTATACCGGGTTAAATGCAAAGCATACCCGTGCTCTCCTTTACACCAGACTTATTATTATTCTAACTTTAAGCCGGTCAGATGTGCTTATAAGCCATACTGGTCCTGCGACTAAGTCCAACCGTGAAGGCTTATTAACCCGCTTGTTTAAAGTCTCTTGGTTTACTCTCCAGTTAAGTTCTTTAACGTGGACAGTTACCGTCGTCACTTTTACTTAAGCTTTTAGTGTGGTTTTGCTTATAGTTAAAATAGCCCGCTTAATTGATTAAGTGGAGGTCTACACTTGTCTTTGTTATTCTCCGTCCCTCATTGGGTCATACTGAAGTCTTTAATATGACTTTAATAGTCTAGACTACTGAAATGATAGGATTTGTAGTAAAATCGCAAAATTTCATGGCCAGGCACTTAGGTGCCCTATCAACGAGCCGCCAATGGAAGTCCCAGTCGCAGAGGACATGGATGATGACGATCAAGGAACAGAAGAGGATGGAGGGGACAACAAAGCAGATGAACAAGAATCTGCGTGCACGACACATGGTGAGGAGACCGATGATGAAGATGAACCCCCGATGGATGTACCGGCGGACAAGGTGGTCTTGCCTGCGAGACCCCTCCCCAAATGCAATGTCACCAAACCTGGATGGGCCTCCACCATAGAAATGGAGGCTTACCGGGCTAGCCTGGAGGGGAGACGACCCCCAATGCGGAGGACACCCACTCCACAATTGGTCGACACAACACTCCCGATCCAGAGGGAGCTTGATTTGCAGGCTGCCGGTCTCATTGGGCAACGGCCACAACTTGGAGATGGGATGCCTGACGGCAATACCCCGCATCAGCCTATTGATTTGACGGCCGATGACAATGAAGAGGCCAGGACGCCCATGGAAATCAGCGATGGGGAAGATGAGCCCTCGAATTCAACAATTGTTGCCACTGGTCATAAAGCACTTGAACAGATTGATGAGGATGATGAGGCCCCCATGGAGGTTCCCGAACAAGGAGATGATACACTTCATCTCCTGCAAAATGAGAGTGGGGATGAAGATTCACCACCGATGTGTAAGTCTTAATATTTATGACAGATTCGAGCTGTACTAACAACCAGCAGTGTGACAGGCAGCATTCAGATGTCCACATTGATGACGATCACTCAGACAACAGCTCAGTATGCACATCACTTCCTTCCACCTGGAGCCCCAACTCAGACTCCTCTACTTCTGATGATGATGATTAGGATGCAGATGCGGATGGGGAATCGGACTCAGATGTCTAGGAAGGCTAGCATCCCATTTTCGATCCATTGCATCGCCGGTCCCCTTCTTCATGTTGTATTGTCATCTTGTCTTGTTAATCAGTTTTTTGTATTTCCCCGTTTCCCCAATTTTTGTTATGTACAAATAAAATGTAATCATTTTGTGCTTTTAAACATATTCACATTAGGCCAAGTGCTATGAGTATTTGTATATGCCATTGTAGACTTTGAGTGAAAGACAAGACAAGTGCGATCCCCTTTACAGTATGCACTGTGAACAACTACCCTGCTTGATAGGGCAACCATTGTTCCGGGCCGATAGTGAAGATCCAAGCCCAATCCAGGCAGTGACATTGTCCCCTTCTTATAAGTCCCCAAACTGATGACAATGTCGAACATCGAGTGACTGCCGCTGGTGTCACGATGCAGTGGTGAGTCTCTGTTGTTGATCACTGTGAGCACGCCAAAAGGCACATTCCAGTGTTCCAATAGACTCTTCAGCTCTTGTCCATGCCGAACCTGGTCTGGGTGTTCACCTAGCCATGTCAGCATCCTGAGACCGGCAGTGTATTGGCTAGGATTAACCACACTTAGTAGACCACCCACAATGGCAAAGAACATATGTTGTTGTCGAAGCCATGTAACACCGGCGGCCTTACGGATATTTTTGCTGACAACTGGTGGTAATGACATCTGGACACATTCATCAACTCTTGTATTTTCAATTATAGATAGACCTACCCCATAGCCCATTTCAAACCATGCTAAAGCAAGACTCACATTTCCTGGCTTCCTCCAGGCTGCCTTCTGATGATAATTGGCCAGGCCACCTCTCCAGTCTGAATTATTTCTTGTAGTCTTCATTAATGGGGTCAGTTGATCTAAATTCTCCCATAGACCGTACTGGCCAGCAGTCAGACGGTCAGACCTCATTCTGCACAACAATTGTCATCACCTACCTGCATATACGACATCATGGCATTAGGTAGATACCATACCAAAATATTCCCATCCTTATCTGTTACAATGCACGGTGTCTTAATGTATCTCTCCTCCATAAATATAGGCGGAAACTTCTTCAACATTTTTTTCTCAACAGCCTCATTCTTGCCAGTCTGTTTATTTGTCAAGCTCTGAATGTAGTCATGTACATTCCATATAGTTGAATCTAGTGTATATCAGTAATGTCCTTTAAAACACAGGTAAGTCCAGGCTCACATTGGTTTTGATATGCCATAACTAGTGTATCAACAATATCATTACATTCCCATATTAATTGTGCAGCCCATGACGATGGAGGGGAATTAATTTTAGTCTGATTAATGCAGCAACGGACAGATGTCTGTATGAATGATGATACAGAGGCTGTCAGATCAATAGCACTATTGTCAGAAGTGGGTTGCATGGTGGTTGAGAAGAAAGGTGTCAACGAATGGGCCACAGGAAAATTCATGTCTTCCATGTCTTGCCTTGTGCATACCGGCAGTCTTGATAGACAAATTTACAATAATTTACAATAGTCCTGTGATGTATAGTAGTATATTAATTTATGGTCCCATACCATTTATTATTCCAGACCGGCAATTCTCATCATGCACCGCCAGTTTTCATACAATCATTAGTTCAAAATCAGCCATGAACCACGGTAATATACTAGCCTCACAATGGTCCCCTGAAAAATAGTAGTATATTGAATTTGAATAGCGCCGGTCAACGATTGAAATTGCCGGTCTAGCACAGCCCATCTGCCATTTGACACCGCTGCTCGACATAGAGAACCGCCAGTTGATCTTGCCCTGATGACCATCACCATTTGTTGACAATGGCCCCGTAAAACATGGTAATATACTAGAAAGCTATTAGTCCCGTGTGACACAGTAGTATACTAGTTCTGCATGTTGAATATCACGTGTTCATGGACTTCCAGTGCTAACACGTACATACAAAGCTTACCATCACAATGTATCCTAAATTAGACCTTGACCCGAATATACACATTCTTCCCTCGCACGCCCGAGCCCAGGCGCTTTGTGTCCATTCCCACACCAGGATGGCCGGTTAGTTGATCTGTTTGGACGACCCCTTGCACCTGGAACACCAGCAGTGTGCCGTACACCCCCTTTCCAGGCCCCTATCTCAGCAACAGTGACGAGCTGTTTCTAACAGGTTATGAGCCCTGGACCTTCTCTACTTCCTTCTTTTCTTTTTCTAGCCATTCTCTCATGATGTCAAGTCTATGTTTGGAGCCTGGGATCTTGCCACATCACACCCAGTAACCTCCAATTCTTGCCACATCATCACTCTCCTTTCATGTCTCCACTTCACCACAACACTCAGGCAACTCATTACTGTCAACAAACTTATTCCAAGCCTCACCATGTCATCCCTAGGCATTCCCTCAGCCCTCCTTGCCCTCCTCAGTGAGATGAAGCTCTCTGACTCCAACTGGACTGAATGGTCCTCCAATATGGAGATGTTTTTTGTGGGAGCTGATGCATCATGGGTGACCTCTGGGGCAGCAGTTGGAAAGGACCAGGAACAGAAGGACAAGGTCCTGGTGGCCTACATCTATGGAGCTATAGAGCCAGATCAACGCTATCGCATCCAGGGGATCAAATCTGCTACTGAGGCCTGGTCTGCACTCAAGAAGCACTTTACCCGATCTACCATGGGCCGCTGCATTGCAGCCCAGGATGCCATTGATGCCATTCAGCATGATATCGCCCGCCCCATGGAGTTCTACATCCATGCTGTCACTGCTGCCTTTGACTCCCTCAAGAACCTTGGCAAGACTGTCTCCGACACTGCAATTGGTGACCACATCCTTCATCATCTCCACTCCTCCTATCACCCTGTCTGCACCTCCATTCTCTCTCAAAGGGACGAACCTACCCTTGACACCATCAAAACCATCCTTCTTGGCTCAGCTAGCAGCGTTTCAGAGTATGTCAAAGCTGAACCAACCAACGTCGCACTAGCTACCCGATCTGGTGGGAGATTTGGTGGGGGATCTGGAGCCGAGGGTTCCAAACCGCGTCAAGAACCTGCAACTGACGGTTTTCAGGAAGGCAAGTTCACCTGGTGCAACAAGGACAACGGTAACAGCTGCCATTGTTGTGGACGTGATGGTCACATCTCCCATCTTTGTGTTCGTGACATGCCTACAGCCATCAAGGATCTTGTTCTTCAAGGTGCTCATAAGCAGGCAGTCCGACGTGCCTACAACGATTCCCAGGAGCAAGAATCAAGCTCAGACGATGACGAGTTTCACCATCACGCGCATTATGCTCAATCATCGGGCCGTCCTTTACTCGCCATTTAGCCTTCGTGCAGGGGTGGGAGCTTGGCAGCCCCTAGCATTGGTCCAAGTTAGTGTTGTTTTAGTCTGCTTGATGTGTTATCCTCTCCCTTCCTTTTCCTTTTCCCCGTTTTATCATTCTCTTCATGGTCCATTTCCACGGGTGGGAGTGTTGAATATCACGTGTTCATGGACTTCCGGTGCTAACACGTACATACAAAGCTTACCATCACAATGTATCCTAAATTAGACCTTGACCAGAATACACACATTCTTCCCTTGCATGCCCGAGCCCAGGCGCTTTGTGTCCATTCCCACACCAGGATGGCCGGTTAGTTGATCTGTTTGGACGACCCCTTGCACCTGCAACACCAGCAGTGTGCCGTACACCCCCTTTCCAGGCCCCTATCTCAGCAACAGTGACGAGCTGTTTCGAACAGTAAGAGATTAAGAGGCATCTACACTAGTACATGCCTTATATACTACCATAAGCGAGATTAACTATATATGGAGCGTACTAAATATAGTACGTGATATCTAATCTACTGCTGATGGTCAAGTCCAATCCATGTAATCTAACACTCCCCCGTGACCAAGGCAGTCTCTATACTACAGTATATACACTATGGTCGAACTCCCATATGAGAGCGACAGTAATCCACTTTCACTGCTGAGAGCGGTTTGGTGAGAATGTCAGCTACCTGCTGTGCGGTTGGTATAAACGAAGGTGTGATGATCCTGTTCTGTACAGCATCACATAGCCAGTAAAAACGAAGGTCGAGGTGCTTCATGCGTCCGTGGTGCTCTGGGTTCTTCGATACACTGATAGCAGACTGGTTGTCAATGTGCAGTGTGGATGGAACCGGAATTGTGAAGCCAAACTCGCGAAGTATGTTGCGCATCCAGGAGATCTCCTTGCCAGCCTCAACCGCAGCAACAAACTCAGCTTCAGTGGTAGAGAGCGTTACAATGCTCTGCAACTTGCTAGACCAGCTAATTGCACCACCAGCCATGAGAACAACATATCTATACTACCAGAAGCGAACTAAGCTAAATGTGGAGCAAACTAATTATAGTCTGCACTATCTAATCTTAACTGCTGATGGTGATGATTGCCTATGTAATCTAACAGAAACTCCGTTGCACCAAGATCCCTGCATTTGAATTGTTCACTGAGTTGCTTCACAGCACGGTCAATGGATGAAGTCGATTTGGATGCAAACATGATGTCGTCAATGTAGATGGGCACAAAAATGCAAACTGTGCTATCTGAGTAGATGTACACTGACCTGTCTGCTTCCACTCGCTTGAAACCCATATCAGTGAGAACGGAGTGTAACTTCGTGTTCCATTGCCTAGCTGACTGCTTGAGACCGTAAAGCAACTTGCGCAGCTTGCAGACCTTGTTTGGTGTGCCTTCGTGAAATCCCTCAGGCTGCAGCATATAGATGTCCTCATCCAAGTTGCCATTGGTGAATGCAGACGAAATGTCCACAGAGCGTAGCTCAAGGTCCTCTGCAGCTGCAATAGCCAGTATCATGTGCAAGGTTGCTGGACAGAAGGTGGGAGCAAAGACTTCGGTGTAATCGACTCCAGGACGCTGACTGTAGCCCTTTGCGACGATACGAGCCTTGTAGCGCTCCACAGTTCCATCTGCATGACGTTTGACCTTGAAGACCCAACCAGAACCAATTGCCTTTGCACCAGGTGGCAAGTCGACGATCTCCCATGTGTTGTTCTGCAACAGTGTGTTGTACTCTGCATTTGCTGCATCTCGCCATCTGTCTGCGTCGTCGCCCTTGAGTGCCTGCTTGTAGTTCTTGGGATCTGACACAGTAGCAGCACCAGCAAACTGAACCTCTTCCAAGCCTTTGTCAACAGTGTAACTGTCGAGTTCGTCATTATCAAGGTCATCAGTCTCAGAAGGCAGTGTAGACGGCAGGAGGGGCACAGCAGCAGGTTTGACTTTCCACCATTCGCCAGGAGGTTGAGATTCATGTGTAGTGTCTCAGAGGCTCAGCAACGACTTTGGGTTCCACAGGAATGGGAGGTGCAACAGTACGAGGCAGTTTGGGCACGTTTGAGGCAGAATGCTGATCTCGTCGAGTTGAGCATGTTGGTGTTTTCGTCGATTGCGGAATGAGATGCGATGACTCCAACTTGGCTGTGGTACTGTCAGACTCGTCTTTCGACGCCCTATCTGATGGTACTTGACTCGACTTGTTGGGACCAGTGGTTGGACCGGAATGCATATATAGTTAATCTCGCTTACGGTAGTATATCAGGCATGTACTAGTGTAGATGCCTCTTAATCTCTTACCACCACCATCTCTGTGTGAGTTAGGTTCGCTCTCTGCGCCTGTAAGCAGTCTGCTTTCAACACACTCAATGCAGAACTCTGGCATCGTCGATGCAGACATCATAGCCATGCACACATCAACAAGCTGCTTTCCAAGGACCTGGTCACTGGCATGCTTGTAACATCGAAAGAGCAACCAGATCCGATTTGTGAACCATGCTTAGCTGGCAAGATGACATCTGGCACATTTCTGAGCTCAACTCGCAAATCAACCAAACTGCTGGAATTGGTGCATTCTGACTTGCATGGTCTGCTCTCAGTGCCTACGCCTGAGGGACATTGCTACTGGATCACATTCATCGACAACTGCACTCATCTGCATGCTGTCATGTTCCTGAAGCGCAAGTCGGACGCATTTGATGCATTCAAGGTGTACAAGGCATATGCAGAGAATCAGCTGAATGCGAAAATCAAGGCTATGCAGGATGACAAGGCTGGCGAATACATGTCAAATGAGTTTATACAGTTTATGGAGCAATGCAGCATTCACAGGCGCCACAGCACATGCAATCGGCCTCAGCAGAATGGTGTTGCTGAACGTGCCAATCGCACTATTGCTGAGCACATCACTGCAATGCTTGTAGAGGCAAAGCTCCCACTCTTGTTTTGGCGACTTGCAGTGTTTGCTTACATTAATGTGTGGAACAGGCTACCTACGTCGTCTCTGACTGACTCTGTGCCCTACACTGCATGGCATGGCAAGAAACCCGACATGAGCCATGTCCGTGTTTTTGGTTGTGCTGCGTACATCTTTGTGCAGAGAGACAAACACAAGTCACTGCAACCACACATTGAGAAGTGCATCTTCATTGGTTATCCAACAGGCTACAAAGGCTGGCAGTTCTACAATCTGTCCACTAAGAAGTATGTGATCTTGGAACATGCTATCTTTGATGAACGCAGCTTTCCTGGTTTGAAGGTCACTTCACCAATCAACCTGTTTCCAAAGGGCATGCCTTCACACTTCTCAGATGTGCCAGATTCTGGGGGGGATTCAACTGCTGCCTATTTGCCTGACTTGGACACTGATGACTCGGACACACCAACTGCACCTCCTTCGGCGGGACCAGCACCATCTGACTCGTCGTCTGACGACGAACACGATGCACCTACTCCCAACTCGCAGAAACCGACCACTGGCGCGAAATCGTCGAGTTTACCAAAGTGCTCAACTTTGCCTAATTCGCATTCTGTGAAATTGCATGTGCATTCCAGTCCAACCACTGGTTCCCCCGTCCTTAAATGGTGCATGATGAGTGACTGTTGGGGCTTTCCAGGTCTCATCACCAGAAGGGGTTCGGACAAAGCCTTTAGGTGCAGTGCATGGTGAACCATACTGGGTGCTTCGGCCATCACAGAGTAAGGAGCCTCCTCTAGCTTTTCTGACATGATGCTGTTAGATTACATAGGATTGGACTGACCATCAGCAGTAGATTAGATATCGCGTACTATATTTAGTACGCTCCATATATAGTTAATCTCGCTTATGGTAGTATATAAGGCATGTACTAGTGTAGATGCCTCTCAATCTCTTACCACCACCATCTCTGTGTGAGTTAGGTTCGCTCTCTGCGCCTGTAAGCAGTCTGCTTTGAACAGGTTATGAGCCCTGCGCTCTGAGCATCCTACTCATCACTACTCTACTGTCCTTTCTCCACTGAGTGGCTTGGTACTCAACCTAACACTCATCGTCGTTCGTTTTGCCTCGTTTTTTGGTGAGCACGACTGCCACGTCACGACCATCGTTCTGGTACCACCTGCGTTACACCAGCTTGCACGGTTATCGAGCAATCCGCTTCTTTTGGTTTTAGGTCAATAGCAGTCTCTTGGTGTTCACCAGAGACTTCGCTCCCCGGGCTCTCCTGATCGTCGAAACACGTGGTTCTTTCGAGGACCTCATCGTTACACGTGCCTCTCGTCACTTGCACACTTGCAGGTTATCACACTCAGCTGTTCACTTGCAATACACTGTTCTTCACCAGAGTGCTCAACTCCGTCCAATTGACACTCTGAAACAGTTTTGCTCACTGCACTAGCACATCGTCACTGTCGTTCGCACAACTCGATCACACACGTTCCGCATCGTTGAACTACCCTCTTGCACAGTCTCGTGTCAAGCAGTTCAGTGCTGCTCGTGCAATCGACGTTTTACTGCAAGTGCTCAACTCGGCCTAATTGTGATACTGCAAGTGTTCTGCCCACTGCTTGTGCATTTCAGCCCAGCTCGTCTTGCAACTTTGCCACATCGTTTGTGCCATTCTCAGCTACCACCTCATACCACATCACGTCGTTCACCACTTCGCTTCACCTGCAATCATGAGTTTCATTGCAACACCTCAGTTTGACAAACTGAGCACTGCCAACTATCAACTCTGGTCTTGCAACATGAAAGCATGGTTACGCTCTCAGGAGCTATGGTGTTTGGTCACAGGTGAATGCAAGTGTCCTGTGCTCTCTCTCACGCCGTCTATGGCTGAGATCGAGGCACACGACATATGGACAAGCAAGTCGACTGCTGCTGCTGGCTACATCCACAGTCATGTTCAGAACGAGCTCAAATCACACTTGGCTCACATTCTGCATGACCCAGTTAGCATGTGGTCAACTCTGGCAGCTATTGGTCAAATGGCACACTTTGCTTTGCCCCCAGCACAGGAGACGTCGCAAATCGTGGAGTATGCAGGTTTTGCGTCTGCACTTGCTACGGGTGATGCACAAGGCAACGATTTCGACTGGCTCGCAGATACAGGTGCAACTAGCCATATGACACCTCATCGAGACTGGATTGTGGAGTACGAGCCCCACTGTGTCCCAATTCGTCTCGCAGATGATTCTATTGTCTACTCGGTGTTGAAAGCAGACTGCTTACAGGCGCAGAGAGCGAACCTAACTCACACAGAGATGGTGGTGGTAAGAGATCAAGATGCATCTACACTAGTACATGCCTTATATACTACCATAAGCGAGATTAACTATATATGGAGCGTACTAATTATAGTACGCGATATCTAATCTACTGCTGATGGTCAGTCCAATCCTATGTAATCTAACACTCCCCCGTGACCAAGGCAGTCTCTATACTACAGTATATACACTATGGTCGAACTCCCATGTGAGAGCGACAGTAATCTACTTTAACTGCTGAGAGTGGTTTGGTGAGAATGTCAGCCACCTGTTGTGTTGTGGGTATAAACGAAGGTGTAATGACTCTGTTCTGTACAGCGTCGCGTAGCCAGTAAAAACGAAGGTCGAGGTGCTTCATGCGTCCATGGTGCTCTGGGTTCTTCGATACACTGATAGCAGACTGATTGTCAATGTGCAGTGTGGAGGGAACCGGAATCGTGTAGCCAAACTCGCGCAGAATGTTGCGCATCCAGGAGATCTCCTTGCCAGCCTCAACCGCAGCCACAAACTCAGCTTCAGTGGTAGAGAGCGTCACAATGCTCTGCAATTTGCTAGACCAGCTAATTGCACCACCAGCCATGAGAACGACGTATCCTCCTGTAGAGCGCCCAGTGTCCTTGCAATCGCCGTGTGCAGCATCACAGTAAGTTGTGAACAGGTCTGTACCAAGTGAACCAGAGTAAACCAACTTGTACTCAAGTGTTCCTTTCAGATACTTGAACAAGTGCTTGACTGCTGTCCAATGCTGCGGTCCAGGATTGCTGTTGAAACGTGCGAGATAGGACACAGTGTGTGCGATGTCAGGACGTGTCATTGTGGCGAGGTACTGGAGAGAACCGATGGTGCTGAGGTAGGGAACGCTTTGCATGAACTCAATGTCGTCGGAGCTGCTAGGTGCCATTGAATGAGTGAGGACAGTGCCAGCTGACATAGGAGTGGTGACAGGAATTGCATCTTGCATACTGTAACGTTCAAGCATGTCCAGAATGAACTGGCGCTGGTGAAGCGAAATCTTGCGTTTGCTGCGATCCCTGCTGGTAATGCCAACACCTAATAGAAACTCCGTCGCACCAAGATCCCTGCATTTGAAGCGTGCACTGAGTTGCTTCACAGCACGGTCAATGGATGAAGTCGATTTGGACGCAAACGTGATGTCGTCAATGTAGATAGGCACGAAAATGCGAACTGTGCCATCTGAGTAGATGTACACGGACCTGTCTGCTTCCACACGCTTGAAACCCATATCTGTGAGAACAGAGTGTAACTTCGTGTTCCACTGCCTAGCTGATTGCTTGAGACCGTAAAGCGACTTGCGCAGCTTGCAGACCTTGTTTGGTGTGCCTTCATGGAATCCGTCAGGCTGCAGCATGTAGATGTCCTCATCCAAGTCACCATTGGTGAATGCAGACGAGATGTCCACAGAGCGTAGCTCGAGGTCTTCTGCAGCTGGAATAGCCAGTATCATGCGCAAGGTTGCTGGACGGAAGGTGGGAGTAAAGACTTCGGTGAAAACACGGACATGGCTCATGTCGGGTTTCTTGCCATGCCATGCAGTGTAGGGCACAGAGTCAGTCAGAGACGACGTAGGTAGCCTGTTCCACACGTGAATGTAAGCAAACACTGCAAGTCGCCAAAACGAGAGTGGGAGCTTTGCCTCTACGAGCATTGCAGTGACGTGCTCAGCAATAGTGCGATTGGCGTGTTCAGCAACACCATTCTGCTGGGGCCGATTGCGTGTGCTGTGGCGCCTGTGAATGCTGCATTGCTCCATAAACTGTATGAACTCGTTTGACATGTATTCACCAGCCTTGTCATCCTGCATTGCCTTGATTTTCGCATTTAGCTGATTCTCTGCATATGCCTTGTACACCTTGAATGCATCAAATGCGTCCGACTTGCGCTTCAGGAACATGACAGCATGCAGGTGAGTGCAGTCGTCGATGAATGTTATCCAGTAGCGATGTCCCTCAGGCGTAGGCACTGAGAGCGGACCATGCAAGTCAGAATGCACCAATTCAAGTGGTTTCGTCGATTTGCAAGTTGAGCTCGGAAATGTGCCAGATGTCATCTTGCCAGCTAAGCATGGTTCGCAAATCGGATCTGGCTGCTCTTTCGATGTTACGAGCATGCCAGTGACCAGATCCTTCGAAAGCAGCTTGTTGATGTGTGCATGGCTGTGATGTCCGCAACGACGATGCCAGAGCTCTGCATTGAGGGGTAGAGTGGACGATGACGAAGCAGAGCACACAGATTCGCAAATGGGACGAGTGAGACCATCCAGAATGGCAGAGTGCGATGCATTGATGGTTGCAGTGAAGATGGTCTTGCCAGAGCAGTTGAAGTACATCTTCTTTGCATCGATCTCAATCAAGATGCCGGAGCGCTTGGTGAGGTAAAGGCATGCAAGCAGGTTGTTGTGCAACTTGGGGACATGCAGAACGCGTTTGATGACTACTGCATCTGCTTTCTTGCCATTGATGACCGGATGGAACACCACATTGCCAACACCCTCCGAGTGTTAGATTACATAGGATTGGACTGACCATCAGCAGTAGATTAGATATCGTGTACTATAATTAGTACGCTCCATATATAGTTAATCTCGCTTATGGTAGTATATAAGGCATGTACTAGTGTAGATGCCTCTTAATCTCTTACCACCACCATCCCTGTGTGAGTTAGGTTCGCTCTCTGCGCCTGTAAGCAGTCTGCTTTGAACAGGTTATGAGCCCTGCGCTCTGAGCATCCTACTCATCACTACTCTACTGTCCTTTCTCCACTGAGTGGCTTGGTACTTAACCTAACACTCATCGTCGTTCGTTTTGCCTCGTTTTTTCGTGAGCACGACTGCCACGTCACGACCGTCGTTCTGGTACCACCTGCGTTCCACCAGCTTGCACGGTTATCGAGCAATCCGCTTCTTTTGGTTTTAGGTCAATAGCACTCTCTTGGTGTTCACCAGAGACTTCGCTCCCCGGGCTCTCCTGATCGTCGAAACACGTGGTTCTTTCGAGGACCTCATCGTTACACGTGCCTCTCGTCACTTGCACACTTGCAGGTTATCACACTCAGCTGTTCACTTGCAATTCACTGTTCTTCACCAGAGTGCTCAACTCCGTCCAATTGACACTCTGAAACAGTTTTGCTCACTGCACTAGCACATCGTCACAGTCGTTCGCACAACTCAATCGCACACGTTCCGCAGTGTTGAACTACCCTCTTGCACAGTCTTGTGTCAATCGGTTCACTGCTGCTCGTGCAATCGACGTTTTACTGCAAGTGCTCAACTCGGCCTAATTGTGATACTGCAAGTGTCCTGTCCACTGCTTGTGCATTTCAGCCCAGCTCGCCTCGCAACTTTGCCACATCGTTTGCGCCACTCTCAGCTACCACCTCATACCACATCACGTCTATCACCACTTCGCTTCACCTGCAACCATGAGTTTCTTTGCAACACCTCAGTTTGACAAACTGAGCACTGCCAACTACCAACTCTGGTCTTGCAACATGAAAGCATGGTTACGCTCTCAGGAGCTATGGCGTCTGGTTACAGGTGAATGCAAGCGTCCTGTGCTCTCTCTTACGCCGTCTATGGCTGAGATCGAGGCACACGACATATGGACAAGCAAGTCGACTGCTGCTGCTGGCTACATCCACAGTCATGTTCAGAACGAGCTCAAATCACACTTGGCTCACATTCTGCATGACCCAGTTAGCATGTGGTCGACTCTGGCAGCTATTGGTCAAATGGCACACTCTGCTTCGGCCCCAGCAGAGGAGACGTCGCAAATCGTGGAGTATGCAGGTTTTGCGTCTGCACTTGCTATGGGTGACGCACAAGGCAATGATTTCGACTGGCTCGCAGATACAGGTGCAACTAGCCATATGACGCCTCATAGAGACTGGATTGTGGAGTACAAACCTCACTGTGTCCCAATTCGTCTTGCAGATGATTCTATCGTCTACTCTGAGGGTGTTGGCAATGTGGTGTTCCATCCAGTCATCAATGGCAAGAAAGCGGACGCTGTAGTCATCAAACGCGTTCTGCATGTCCCCAAGTTGCGCAACAATCTGCTTGCATGCCTGTACCTCACCAAGAGCTCTGGCATCCTGATTGAGATTGATGCAGCCAAGATGTACTTCAACCACTCTGGCAAGACCATCTTCACTGCAACTATCAATGCCTCGCACTCTGCTATTCTGGATGGTCTCACTCGTCCCATTTGCGAATCTGTGTGCTCTGCTTCGTCATCGTCCACTCTACCCCTCAATGCAGAGCTCTGGCATCGTCGTTGCGGACATCACAGCCATGCACACATTAACAAGCTGCTTTCGAAGGATCTGGTCACTGGCATGCTCGTAACGTCGAAAGAGCAGCCAGATCCAATTTGCGAACCATGCTTAGCTGGCAAGATGACATCTGGCACATTTCCGAGCTCAACTCGCAAATCGACGAAACCACTTGAATTGGTGCATTCTGACTTGCATGGTCCGCTCTCAGTGCCTACGCCTGAGGGACATCGCTACTGGATAACATTCATCGACGACTGCACTCACCTGCATGCTGTCATGTTCCTGAAGCGCAAGTCGGACGCATTTGATGCATTCAAGGTGTACAAGTCATATGCGGAGAATCAGCTGAACGCGAAAATCAAGGCTATGCAGGATGACAAGGCTGGTGAATACATGTCAAACGAGTTCATACAGTTTATGGAGCAATGCAGCATTCACAGGCGCCACAGCACACGCAATCGGCCCCAGCAGAATGGTGTTGCTGAACACGCCAATCGCACTATTGCTGAGCACGTCACTGCAATGCTCGTAGAGGCAAAGCTCCCACTCTCGTTTTGGCGACTTGCAGTGTTTGCTTACATTAATGTGTGGAACAGGCTACCTACGTCGTCTCTGACTGACTCTGTGCCCTACACTGCATGGCATGGCAAGAAACCCGACATGAGCCATGTCCGTGTTTTTGGTTGTGCTGCGTACATCTTTGTGCAGAGAGACAAACACAAGTCACTGCAACCACACATTGAGAAGTGCATCTTCATTGGTTATCCAACAGGCTACAAAGGCTGGCAGTTCTACAATCTGTCCACTAAGAAGTATGTGATCTTGGAACATGCTATCTTTGATGAACGCAGCTTTCCTGGTTTGAAGGTCACTTCACCAATCAACCTGTTTCAAAGGGCATGCCTTCACACTTCTCAGATGTGCCAGATTCTGGGGGGGATTCAACTGCTGCCTATTTGCCTGACTTGGACACTGATGACTCGGACACACCAACTGCACCTCCTTCGGCGGGACCGGCACCATCTGACTCGTCGTCTGATGAGGAACACGATGCACCTACTCCCAACTCGCAGAAACTAACCACTAGTGCGAAATCGTCGAGTTTACCAAAGTGCTCAACTTTGCCCAATTCGCATTCTTGGAAATCACATGTGCATTCCGGTCCACCTACTGGTCCTAGCAAGTCGAGTCAAGTACCATCGGATAGGGCGTCGAAAGACGAGTCTGACAGTACCACATCCAAGTTGGAGTCATCGCATCGCATTCCGCAATCGTCGAAAACACCAACATGCTCAACTCGACGAGATCAGCATTCTGCTCCAAACGTGCCCCAACTGCCTCGTACTTTCGCACCTCCCATTACTGTGGAACCCAAAGTCGTTGCTGAGCCTCTGAGACGCACTACACGTGAATCTCGACCTCCTGGTGAATGGTGGAAAGTCAAACCTGCTGCTGTACATCTACCGCCGTCTACGCCGCCTTCTGAGACTGATGACCTCGATAATGATGAACTCGACAGTTACACTGTTGACAAAGGCTTGGAAGAGGTTCAGTTTGCTGGTGCTGCTACTGTCTCGGATCCCAAGAACTACAAGCAGGCACTCAAGGGCGACAACGCAGACAGATGGCGAGATGCAGCAAACGCAGAGTACAACACACTGTTGCAGAACAACACTTGGGAAATCGTTGACTTGCCACCCGGTGCAAAGGCTATTGGTTCTGGTTGGGTTTTCAAGGTCAAACGTCATGCAGATGGCACTGTGGAGCGTTATAAGGCTCGTATCGTCGCAAAGGGCTACAGTCAGCGTCCTGGAGTCGACTACACAGTCTTTGCTCCCACCTTCCGTCCAGCAACCTTGCACATGATACTGGCTATTGCAGCTGCAGAGGACCTTGAGCTACGCTCTGTGGACATTTCGTCTGCATTCACCAATGGTGACTTGGATGAGGACATCTACATGCTGCAGCCTGACGGATTCCATGAAGGCACACCAAACAAGGTCTGCAAGCTGCGCAAGTTGCTTTACGGTCTCAAGCAATCAGCTAGGCAGTGGAACACGAAGTTACACTCTGTTCTCACTGATATGGGTTTCAAGCGTGTGGAAGCAGACAGGTCCGTGTACATCTACTCAGATGGCACAGTTCGCATTTTCGTGCCTATCTACATTGACGACATCACGTTTGCGTCCAAATCGACTTCATCCATTGACCGTGCTGTGAAGCAACTCAGTGCACGCTTCAAATGCAGGGATCTTGGTGCGACGGAGTTTCTATTAGGTGTTGGCATTACCAGCAGGGATCGCAGCAAACGCAAGATTTCGCTTCACCAGCGCCAGTTCATTCTGGACATGCTTGAACGTTACAGTATGCAAGATGCAATTCCTGTCACCACTCCTATGTCAGCTGGCACTGTCCTCACTCATTCAATGGCACCTAGCAGCTCCGACGACATTGAGTTCATGCAAAGCGTTCCCTACCTCAGCGCCATCGGTTCTCTCCAGTACCTCGCCACAATGACACGTCCTGACATCGCACACACTGTGTCCTATCTCGCACGTTTCAACAGCAATCCTGGACCGCAGCATTGGACAGCAGTCAAGCACTTGTTCAAGTATCTGAAAGGAACACTTGAGTACAAGTTGGTTTACTCTGGTTCACTTGGTACAGACCTGTTCACAACTTACTGTGATGCTGCACACGGCGATTGCAAGGACACTGGGCGCTCTACAGGAGGATACGTCGTTCTCATGGCTGGTGGTGCAATTAGCTGGTCTAGCAAATTGCAGAGCATTGTGACGCTCTCTACCACTGAAGCTGAGTTTGTGGCTGCGGTTGAGGCTGGCAAGGAGATCTCCTGGATGCGCAACATTCTGCGCGAGTTTGGCTACACGATTCCGGTTCCTCCACACTGCACATTGACAATCAGTCTGCTATCAGTGTATCGAAGAACCCAGAGCACCATGGACGCATGAAGCACCTCGACCTTCGTTTTTACTGGCTACGCTGACGCTGTACAGAACAGAGTCATTACACCTTCGTTTATACCCACAACACAACAGGTGGCTGACATTCTCACCAAACCACTCTCAGCAGTTAAAGTAGATTACTGTCGCTCTCACATGGGAGTTCGACCATAGTGTATATACTGTAGTATAGAGACTGCCTTGGTCACGGGGGAGTGTTAGATTACATAGGATTGGACTGACCATCAGCAGTAGATTAGATATCGCGTACTATAATTAGTACGCTCCATATATAGTTAATCTCGCTTATGGTAGTATATAAGGCATGTACTAGTGTAGATGCATCTTGATCTCTTACCACCACCATCTCTGTGTGAGTTAGGTTCGCTCTCTGCGCCTGTAAGCAGTCTGCTTTCAACACACTCAATGCAGAACTCTGGCATCGTCGATGCAGACATCATAGCCATGCACACATCAACAAGCTGCTTTCCAAGGACCTGGTCACTGGCATGCTTGTAACATCGAAAGAGCAACCAGATCCGATTTGTGAACCATGCTTAGCTGGCAAGATGACATCTGGCACATTTCTGAGCTCAACTCGCAAATCAACCAAACTGCTGGAATTGGTGCATTCTGACTTGCATGGTCTGCTCTCAGTGCCTACGCCTGAGGGACATTGCTACTGGATCACATTCATCGACAACTGCACTCATCTGCATGCTGTCATGTTCCTGAAGCGCAAGTCGGACGCATTTGATGCATTCAAGGTGTACAAGGCATATGCAGAGAATCAGCTGAATGCGAAAATCAAGGCTATGCAGGATGACAAGGCTGGCGAATACATGTCAAATGAGTTTATACAGTTTATGGAGCAATGCAGCATTCACAGGCGCCACAGCACATGCAATCGGCCTCAGCAGAATGGTGTTGCTGAACGTGCCAATCGCACTATTGCTGAGCACATCACTGCAATGCTTGTAGAGGCAAAGCTCCCACTCTTGTTTTGGCGACTTGCAGTGTTTGCTTACATTAATGTGTGGAACAGGCTACCTACGTCGTCTCTGACTGACTCTGTGCCCTACACTGCATGGCATGGCAAGAAACCCGACATGAGCCATGTCCGTGTTTTTGGTTGTGCTGCGTACATCTTTGTGCAGAGAGACAAACACAAGTCACTGCAACCACACATTGAGAAGTGCATCTTCATTGGTTATCCAACAGGCTACAAAGGCTGGCAGTTCTACAATCTGTCCACTAAGAAGTATGTGATCTTGGAACATGCTATCTTTGATGAACGCAGCTTTCCTGGTTTGAAGGTCACTTCACCAATCAACCTGTTTCCAAAGGGCATGCCTTCACACTTCTCAGATGTGCCAGATTCTGGGGGGGATTCAACTGCTGCCTATTTGCCTGACTTGGACACTGATGACTCGGACACACCAACTGCACCTCCTTCGGCGGGACCAGCACCATCTGACTCGTCGTCTGACGACGAACACGATGCACCTACTCCCAACTCGCAGAAACCGACCACTGGCGCGAAATCATCGAGTTTACCAAAGTGCTCAACTTTGCCCAATTCACATTCTTGGAAATCACATGTGCATTCCGGTCCACCTACTGGTCCTAGCAAGTCGAGTCAAGTACCATCGGATAGGGCGTCGAAAGACGAGTCAAGTTGGAGTCATTGCATCGCATTCCGCAATCGTCGAAAACACCAACATGCTCAACTCGACGAGATCAGCATTCTGCTCCAAACGTGCCCAAACCGCCTCGTACTGTTGCACCTGCCATTACTGTGGAACCCAAAGTCGTTGCTGAGCCTCTGAGATGCACTACACGTGAATCTCGACCTCCTGGCGAATGGTGGAAAGTCAAACCTGCTGCTGTGCCCCTCCCGCCGTCTACGCCGCCTTCCGAGACAGACGACCTCGATAATGATGAACTCGACAGTTACACTGTTGACAAAGGCTTGGAAGAGGTTCAGTTTGCTGGTGCTGCTACTGTCTCGGATCCCAAGAACTACAAGCAGGCACTCAAGGGCGACAACGCAGACAGATGGCGAGATGCAGCAAACGCAGAGTACAACACACTGTTGCAGAACAACACTTGGGAAATCGTTGACTTGCCACCCGGTGCAAAGGCTATTGGTTCTGGTTGGGTTTTCAAGGTCAAACGTCATGCAGATGGCACTGTGGAGCGTTATAAGGCTCGTATCGTCGCAAAGGGCTATAGTCAACGTCCTGGAGTCGATTACAACGAAGTCTTTGCTCCCACCTTCCGTCCAGCAACCTTGCGCATGATACTGGCTATTGCAGCTGCAGAGGACCTTGAGCTACGTTCTGTGGACATCTCGTCTGCATTCACCAATGGTGACTTGGATGAGGACATCTATATGCTGCAACCTGAGGGATTTCACGAAGGCGCACCAAACAAAGTCTGCAAGCTGCGCAAGTCGCTTTACGGTCTCAAGCAATCAGCTAGGCAGTGGAACACGAAGTTACACTCTGTTCTCACTGATATGGGTTTCAAGCGTGTGGAAGCAGACAGGTCCGTGTACATCTACTCAGATGGCACAGTTTGTTAGATTACATGGATTGGACTTGACCATCAGCAGTAGATTAGATATCGCGTACTATATTTAGTACGCTCCATATATAGTTAATCTCGCTTATGGTAGTATATAAGGCATGTACTAGTGTAGATGCCTCTCAATCTCTTACCACCACCATCTCTGTGTGAGTTAGGTTCGCTCTCTGCGCCTGTAAGCAGTCTGCTTTGAACAGGTTATGAGCCCTGCGCTCTGAGCATCCTACTCATCACTACTCTACTGTCCTTTCTCCACTGAGTGGCTTGGTACTCAACCTAACACTCATCGTCGTTCGTTTTGCCTCGTTTTTTCGTGAGCACGACTGCCACGTCACGACCGTCGTTCTGGTACCACCTGCGTCCCACCAGCTTGCACGGTTATCGAGCAATCCGCCTCTTTTGGTTTTAGGTCAATAGCACTCTCTTGGTGTTCACCAGAGACTGCACTCCCCGGGCTTCTGTGATCGTCGAAACACGTGGTTCTTTCGAGGACCTCATCGTTACACGTGTCTCCCGTCACTTGCCCACTCACAGGTCATCGCGATCAGCCGTTCACTCGCAATTCACTGTTCTTCACCAGAGTGCTCAACTCCGTCCAATTGACACTCTGAAACAGTTTTGCTCACTGCACTAGCACATCGTCACCGTCGTTCGCACAACTCGATCACACACGTTCCGCATCATTGAACTATACCTTCGTTGAGTCTCGTGTCAATCGGTTCAGTGCTGCTCGTGCAATCGACGTTTTACTGCAAGTGCTCAACTCGACCTAATTGTGATACTGCAAGTGTGCTGTTCACTGCTCGTGCATTTCAGCCCAGCTCGTCCCGCAACTTTGCCACATCGTTTGCGCCATTCTCAGCTACCACCTCATACCACTGCACGTCGTTTACTACTTCGCTTCATCTGCAACCATGAGTTTCTTTGCAACACCTCAGTTTGACAAACTGAGCACTGCCAACTACCAACTCTGGTCTTGCAACATGAAAGCATGGTTACGCTCTCAGGAGCTATGGCGTCTGGTTACAGGTGAATGCAAGCGTCCTGTGCTCTCTCTTACGCCGTCTATGGCTGAGATCGAGGCACACGACATATGGACAAGCAAGTCGACTGCTGCTGCTGGCTACATCCACAGTCATGTTCAGAACGAGCTCAAATCACACTTGGCTCACATTCTGCATGACCCAGTTAGCATGTGGTCGACTCTGGCAGCTATTGGTCAAATGGCACACTCTGCTTCGGCCCCAGCAGAGGAGACGTCGCAAATCGTGGAGTATGCAGGTTTTGCGTCTGCACTTGCTATGGGTGACGCACAAGGCAATGATTTCGACTGGCTCGCAGATACAGGTGCAACTAGCCATATGACGCCTCATAGAGACTGGATTGTGGAGTACAAACCTCACTGTGTCCCAATTCGTCTTGCAGATGATTCTATCGTCTACTCTGAGGGTGTTGGCAATGTGGTGTTCCATCCAGTCATCAATGGCAAGAAAGCGGACGCTGTAGTCATCAAACGCGTTCTGCATGTCCCCAAGTTGCGCAACAATCTGCTTGCATGCCTGTACCTCACCAAGAGCTCTGGCATCCTGATTGAGATTGATGCAGCCAAGATGTACTTCAACCACTCTGGCAAGACCATCTTCACTGCAACTATCAATGCCTCGCACTCTGCTATTCTGGATGGTCTCACTCGTCCCATTTGCGAATCTGTGTGCTCTGCTTCGTCATCGTCCACTCTACCCCTCAATGCAGAGCTCTGGCATCGTCGTTGCGGACATCACAGCCATGCACACATTAACAAGCTGCTTTCGAAGGATCTGGTCACTGGCATGCTCGTAACGTCGAAAGAGCAGCCAGATCCAATTTGCGAACCATGCTTAGCTGGCAAGATGACATCTGGCACATTTCCGAGCTCAACTCGCAAATCGACGAAACCACTTGAATTGGTGCATTCTGACTTGCATGGTCCGCTCTCAGTGCCTACGCCTGAGGGACATCGCTACTGGATAACATTCATCGACGACTGCACTCACCTGCATGCTGTCATGTTCCTGAAGCGCAAGTCGGACGCATTTGATGCATTCAAGGTGTACAAGTCATATGCGGAGAATCAGCTGAACGCGAAAATCAAGGCTATGCAGGATGACAAGGCTGGTGAATACATGTCAAACGAGTTCATACAGTTTATGGAGCAATGCAGCATTCACAGGCGCCACAGCACACGCAATCGGCCCCAGCAGAATGGTGTTGCTGAACACGCCAATCGCACTATTGCTGAGCACGTCACTGCAATGCTCGTAGAGGCAAAGCTCCCACTCTCGTTTTGGCGACTTGCAGTGTTTGCTTACATTAATGTGTGGAACAGGCTACCTACGTCGTCTCTGACTGACTCTGTGCCCTACACTGCATGGCATGGCAAGAAACCCGACATGAGCCATGTCCGTGTTTTTGGTTGTGCTGCGTACATCTTTGTGCAGAGAGACAAACACAAGTCACTGCAACCACACATTGAGAAGTGCATCTTCATTGGTTATCCAACAGGCTACAAAGGCTGGCAGTTCTACAATCTGTCCACTAAGAAGTATGTGATCTTGGAACATGCTATCTTTGATGAACGCAGCTTTCCTGGTTTGAAGGTCACTTCACCAATCAACCTGTTTCCAAAGGGCATGCCTTCACACTTCTCAGATGTGCCAGATTCTGGGGGGGATTCAACTGCTGCCTATTTGCCTGACTTGGACACTGATGACTCGGACACACCAACTGCACCTCCTTCGGCGGGACCGGCACCATCTGACTCGTCGTCTGATGAGGAACACGATGCACCTACTCCCAACTCGCAGAAACTAACCACTAGTGCGAAATCGTCGAGTTTACCAAAGTGCTCAACTTTGCCCAATTCGCATTCTTGGAAATCACATGTGCATTCCGGTCCACCTACTGGTCCTAGCAAGTCGAGTCAAGTACCATCGGATAGGGCGTCGAAAGACGAGTCTGACAGTACCACATCCAAGTTGGAGTCATCGCATCGCATTCCGCAATCGTCGAAAACACCAACATGCTCAACTCGACGAGATCAGCATTCTGCTCCAAACGTGCCCCAACTGCCTCGTACTTTCGCACCTCCCATTACTGTGGAACCCAAAGTCGTTGCTGAGCCTCTGAGACGCACTACACGTGAATCTCGACCTCCTGGTGAATGGTGGAAAGTCAAACCTGCTGCTGTACATCTACCGCCGTCTACGCCGCCTTCTGAGACTGATGACCTCGATAATGACGAACTCGACAGTTACACTGTTGACAAAGGCTTGGAAGAGGTTCAGTTTGCTGGTGCTGCTACTGTCTCGGATCCCAAGAACTACAAGCAGGCACTCAAGGGCGACAACGCAGACAGATGGCGAGATGCAGCAAACGCAGTACAACACACTGTTGCAGAACAACACTTGGGAAATCGTTGACTTGCCACCCGGTGCAAAGGCTATTGGTTCTGGTTGGGTTTTCAAGGTCAAACGTCATGCAGATGGCACTGTGGAGCGTTATAAGGCTCGTATCGTCGCAAAGGCTACAGTCAGCGTCCTGGAGTCGACTACACCGAAGTCTTTGCTCCCACCTTCCGTCCAGCAACCTTGCACATGATACTGGCTATTGCAGCTGCAGAGGACCTTGAGCTACGCTCTGTGGACATTTCGTCTGCATTCACCAATGGTGACTTGGATGAGGACATCTACATGCTGCAGCCTGACGGATTCCATGAAGGCACACCAAACAAGGTCTGCAAGCTGCGCAAGTTGCTTTACGGTCTCAAGCAATCAGCTAGGCAGTGGAACACGGTTACACTCTGTTCTCACAGATATGGGTTTCAAGCGTGTGGAAGCAGACAGGTCCGTGTACATCTACTCAGATGGCACAGTTCGCATTTTCGTGCCTATCTACATTGACGACATCACGTTTGCGTCCAAATCGACTTCATCCATTGACCGTGCTGTGAAGCAACTCAGTGCACGCTTCAAATGCAGGGATCTTGGTGCGACGGAGTTTCTATTAGGTGTTGGCATTACCAGCAGGGATCGCAGCAAACGCAAGATTTCGCTTCACCAGCGCCAGTTCATTCTGGACATGCTTGAACGTTACAGTATGCAAGATGCAATTCCTGTCACCACTCCTATGTCAGCTGGCACTGTCCTCACTCGTTCAATGGCACCTAGCAGCTCCGACGACATTGAGTTCATGCAAAGCGTTCCCTACCTACCTCAGCGCCATCGGTTCTCTCCAGTACCTCGCCACAATGACACGCCCTGACATCGCACACACTGTGTCCTATCTCGCACGTTTCAACAGCAATCCTGGACCGCAGCATTGGACAGCAGTCAAGCACTTGTTCAAGTATCTGAAAGGAACACTTGAGTACAAGTTGGTTTACTCTGGTTCACTTGGTACAGACCTGTTCACAACTTACTGTGATGCTGCACACGGCGATTGCAAGGACACTGGGCGCTCTACAGGAGGATACGTCGTTCTCATGGCTGGTGGTGCAATTAGCTGGTCTAGCAAATTGCAGAGCATTGTGACGCTCTCTACCACTGAAGCTGAGTTTGTGGCTGCGGTTGAGGCTGGCAAGGAGATCTCCTGGATGCGCAACATTCTGCGCGAGTTTGGCTACACGATTCCGGTTCCCTCCACACTGCACATTGACAATCAGTCTGCTATCAGTGTATCGAAGAACCCAGAGCACCATGGACGCATGAAGCACCTCGACCTTCGTTTTTACTGGCTACGCGACGCTGTACAGAACAGAGTCATTACACCTTCGTTTATACCCACAACACAACAGGTGGCTGACATTCTCACCAAACCACTCTCAGCAGTTAAAGTAGATTACTGTCGCTCTCACATGGGAGTTCGACCATAGTGTATATACTGTAGTATAGAGACTGCCTTGGTCACGGGGGAGTGTTAGATTACATAGGATTGGACTGACCATCAGCAGTAGATTAGATATCGCGTACTATAATTAGTACGCTCCATATATAGTTAATCTCGCTTATGGTAGTATATAAGGCATGTACTAGTGTAGATGCATCTTGATCTCTTACCACCACCATCTCTGTGTGAGTTAGGTTCGCTCTCTGCGCCTGTAAGCAGTCTGCTTTCAACACACTCAATGCAGAACTCTGGCATCGTCGATGCAGACATCATAGCCATGCACACATCAACAAGCTGCTTTCCAAGGACCTGGTCACTGGCATGCTTGTAACATCGAAAGAGCAACCAGATCCGATTTGTGAACCATGCTTAGCTGGCAAGATGACATCTGGCACATTTCTGAGCTCAACTCGCAAATCAACCAAACTGCTGGAATTGGTGCATTCTGACTTGCATGGTCTGCTCTCAGTGCCTACGCCTGAGGGACATTGCTACTGGATCACATTCATCGACAACTGCACTCATCTGCATGCTGTCATGTTCCTGAAGCGCAAGTCGGACGCATTTGATGCATTCAAGGTGTACAAGGCATATGCAGAGAATCAGCTGAATGCGAAAATCAAGGCTATGCAGGATGACAAGGCTGGCGAATACATGTCAAATGAGTTTATACAGTTTATGGAGCAATGCAGCATTCACAGGCGCCACAGCACATGCAATCGGCCTCAGCAGAATGGTGTTGCTGAACGTGCCAATCGCACTATTGCTGAGCACATCACTGCAATGCTTGTAGAGGCAAAGCTCCCACTCTTGTTTTGGCGACTTGCAGTGTTTGCTTACATTAATGTGTGGAACAGGCTACCTACGTCGTCTCTGACTGACTCTGTGCCCTACACTGCATGGCATGGCAAGAAACCCGACATGAGCCATGTCCGTGTTTTTGGTTGTGCTGCGTACATCTTTGTGCAGAGAGACAAACACAAGTCACTGCAACCACACATTGAGAAGTGCATCTTCATTGGTTATCCAACAGGCTACAAAGGCTGGCAGTTCTACAATCTGTCCACTAAGAAGTATGTGATCTTGGAACATGCTATCTTTGATGAACGCAGCTTTCCTGGTTTGAAGGTCACTTCACCAATCAACCTGTTTCCAAAGGGCATGCCTTCACACTTCTCAGATGTGCCAGATTCTGGGGGGGATTCAACTGCTGCCTATTTGCCTGACTTGGACACTGATGACTCGGACACACCAACTGCACCTCCTTCGGCGGGACCAGCACCATCTGACTCGTCGTCTGATGAGGAACACGATGCACCTACTCCCAACTCGCAGAAACCGACCACTGGCGCGAAATCATCGAGTTTACCAAAGTGCTCAACTTTGCCCAATTCACATTCTTGGAAATCACATGTGCATTCCGGTCCACCTACTGGTCCTAGCAAGTCGAGTCAAGTACCATCGGATAGGGCGTCGAAAGACGAGTCAAGTTGGAGTCATTGCATCGCATTCCGCAATCGTCGAAAACACCAACATGCTCAACTCGACGAGATCAGCATTCTGCTCCAAACGTGCCCAAACCGCCTCGTACTGTTGCACCTGCCATTACTGTGGAACCCAAAGTCGTTGCTGAGCCTCTGAGATGCACTACACGTGAATCTCGACCTCCTGGCGAATGGTGGAAAGTCAAACCTGCTGCTGTGCCCCTCCCGCCGTCTACGCCGCCTTCCGAGACAGACGACCTCGATAATGATGAACTCGACAGTTACACTGTTGACAAAGGCTTGGAAGAGGTTCAGTTTGCTGGTGCTGCTACTGTCTCGGATCCCAAGAACTACAAGCAGGCACTCAAGGGCGACAACGCAGACAGATGGCGAGATGCAGCAAACGCAGAGTACAACACACTGTTGCAGAACAACACTTGGGAAATCGTTGACTTGCCACCCGGTGCAAAGGCTATTGGTTCTGGTTGGGTTTTCAAGGTCAAACGTCATGCAGATGGCACTGTGGAGCGTTATAAGGCTCGTATCGTCGCAAAGGGCTATAGTCAACGTCCTGGAGTCGATTACAACGAAGTCTTTGCTCCCACCTTCCGTCCAGCAACCTTGCGCATGATACTGGCTATTGCAGCTGCAGAGGACCTTGAGCTACGTTCTGTGGACATCTCGTCTGCATTCACCAATGGTGACTTGGATGAGGACATCTATATGCTGCAACCTGAGGGATTTCACGAAGGCGCACCAAACAAAGTCTGCAAGCTGCGCAAGTCGCTTTACGGTCTCAAGCAATCAGCTAGGCAGTGGAACACGAAGTTACACTCTGTTCTCACTGATATGGGTTTCAAGCGTGTGGAAGCAGACAGGTCCGTGTACATCTACTCAGATGGCACAGTTTGTTAGATTACATGGATTGGACTTGACCATCAGCAGTAGATTAGATATCGCGTACTATATTTAGTACGCTCCATATATAGTTAATCTCGCTTATGGTAGTATATAAGGCATGTACTAGTGTAGATGCCTCTCAATCTCTTACCACCACCATCTCTGTGTGAGTTAGGTTCGCTCTCTGCGCCTGTAAGCAGTCTGCTTTGAACAGGTTATGAGCCCTGCGCTCTGAGCATCCTACTCATCACTACTCTACTGTCCTTTCTCCACTGAGTGGCTTGGTACTCAACCTAACACTCATCGTCGTTCGTTTTGCCTCGTTTTTTCGTGAGCACGACTGCCACGTCACGACCGTCGTTCTGGTACCACCTGCGTCCCACCAGCTTGCACGGTTATCGAGCAATCCGCCTCTTTTGGTTTTAGGTCAATAGCACTCTCTTGGTGTTCACCAGAGACTGCACTCCCCGGGCTTCTGTGATCGTCGAAACACGTGGTTCTTTCGAGGACCTCATCGTTACACGTGTCTCCCGTCACTTGCCCACTCACAGGTCATCGCGATCAGCCGTTCACTCGCAATTCACTGTTCTTCACCAGAGTGCTCAACTCCGTCCAATTGACACTCTGAAACAGTTTTGCTCACTGCACTAGCACATCGTCACCGTCGTTCGCACAACTCGATCACACACGTTCCGCATCATTGAACTATACCTTCGTTGAGTCTCGTGTCAATCGGTTCAGTGCTGCTCGTGCAATCGACGTTTTACTGCAAGTGCTCAACTCGACCTAATTGTGATACTGCAAGTGTGCTGTTCACTGCTCGTGCATTTCAGCCCAGCTCGTCCCGCAACTTTGCCACATCGTTTGCGCCATTCTCAGCTACCACCTCATACCACTGCACGTCGTTTACTACTTCGCTTCATCTGCAACCATGAGTTTCTTTGCAACACCTCAGTTTGACAAACTGAGCACTGCCAACTACCAACTCTGGTCTTGCAACATGAAAGCATGGTTACGCTCTCAGGAGCTATGGCGTCTGGTTACAGGTGAATGCAAGCGTCCTGTGCTCTCTCTTACGCCGTCTATGGCTGAGATCGAGGCACACGACATATGGACAAGCAAGTCGACTGCTGCTGCTGGCTACATCCACAGTCATGTTCAGAACGAGCTCAAATCACAATTGGCTCACATTCTGCATGACCCAGTTAGCATGTGGTCGACTCTGGCAGCTATTGGTCAAATGGCACACTCTGCTTCGGCCCCAGCAGAGGAGACGTCGCAAATCGTCGAGTATGCAGGTTTTGCGTCTGCACTTGCTACGGGTGATGCACAAGGCAACGATTTCGACTGGCTCGCAGATACAGGTGCAACTAGCCATATGACGCCTCATAGAGACTGGATTGTGGAGTACAAACCTCACTGTGTCCCAATTCGTCTTGCAGATGATTCTATCGTCTACTCTGAGGGTGTTGGCAATGTGGTGTTCCATCCAGTCATCAATGGCAAGAAAGCGGACGCTGTAGTCATCAAACGCGTTCTGCATGTCCCCAAGTTGCGCAACAATCTGCTTGCATGCCTGTACCTCACCAAGAGCTCTGGCATCCTGATTGAGATTGATGCAGCCAAGATGTACTTCAACCACTCTGGCAAGACCATCTTCACTGCAACTATCAATGCCTCGCACTCTGCTATTCTGGATGGTCTCACTCGTCCCATTTGCGAATCTGTGTGCTCTGCTTCGTCATCGTCCACTCTACCCCTCAATGCAGAGCTCTGGCATCGTCGTTGCGGACATCACAGCCATGCACACATTAACAAGCTGCTTTCGAAGGATCTGGTCACTGGCATGCTCGTAACGTCGAAAGAGCAGCCAGATCCAATTTGCGAACCATGCTTAGCTGGCAAGATGACATCTGGCACATTTCCGAGCTCAACTCGCAAATCGACGAAACCACTTGAATTGGTGCATTCTGACTTGCATGGTCCGCTCTCAGTGCCTACGCCTGAGGGACATCGCTACTGGATAACATTCATCGACGACTGCACTCACCTGCATGCTGTCATGTTCCTGAAGCGCAAGTCGGACGCATTTGATGCATTCAAGGTGTACAAGTCATATGCGGAGAATCAGCTGAACGCGAAAATCAAGGCTATGCAGGATGACAAGGCTGGTGAATACATGTCAAACGAGTTCATACAGTTTATGGAGCAATGCAGCATTCACAGGCGCCACAGCACACGCAATCGGCCCCAGCAGAATGGTGTTGCTGAACACGCCAATCGCACTATTGCTGAGCACGTCACTGCAATGCTCGTAGAGGCAAAGCTCCCACTCTTGTTTTGGCGACTTGCAGTGTTTGCTTACATTCACGTGTGGAACAGGCTACCTACGTCGTCTCTGACTGACTCTGTGCCCTACACTGCATGGCATGGCAAGAAACCCGACATGAGCCATGTCCGTGTTTTTGGTTGTGCTGCGTACATCTTTGTGCAGAGAGACAAACACAAGTCACTGCAACCACACATTGAGAAGTGCATCTTCATTGGTTATCCAACAGGCTACAAAGGCTGGCAGTTCTACAATCTGTCCACTAAGAAGTATGTGATCTTGGAACATGCTATCTTTGATGAACACAGCTTTCCTGGTTTGAAGGTCACTTCACCAATCAACCTGTTTCCAAAGGGCATGCCTTCACACTTCTCAGATGTGCCAGATTCTGGGGGGGATTCAACTGCTGCCTATTTGCCTGACTTGGACACTGATGACTCGGACACACCAACTGCACCTCCTTCGGCGGGACCGGCACCATCTGACTCGTCGTCTGATGAGGAACACGATGCACCTACTCCCAACTCGCAGAAACTAACCACTAGTGCGAAATCGTCGAGTTTACCAAAGTGCTCAACTTTGCCCAATTCGCATTCTTGGAAATCACATGTGCATTCCGGTCCACCTACTGGTCCTAGCAAGTCGAGTCAAGTACCATCGGATAGGGCGTCGAAAGACGAGTCTGACAGTACCACATCCAAGTTGGAGTCATCGCATCGCATTCCGCAATCGTCGAAAACACCAACATGCTCAACTCGACGAGATCAGCATTCTGCTCCAAACGTGCCCCAACTGCCTCGTACTTTCGCACCTCCCATTACTGTGGAACCCAAAGTCGTTGCTGAGCCTCTGAGACGCACTACACGTGAATCTCGACCTCCTGGTGAATGGTGGAAAGTCAAACCTGCTGCTGTACATCTACCGCCGTCACGCCGCCTTCTGAGACTGATGACCTCGATAATGACGAACTCGACAGTTACACTGTTGACAAAGGCTTGGAAGAGGTTCAGTTTGCTGGTGCTGCTACTGTCTCGGATCCCAAGAACTACAAGCAGGCACTCAAGGGCGACAACGCAGACAGATGGCGAGATGCAGCAAACGCAGAGTACAACACACTGTTGCAGAACAACACTTGGGAAATCGTTGACTTGCCACCCGGTGCAAAGGCTATTGGTTCTGGTTGGGTTTTCAAGGTCAAACGTCATGCAGATGGCACTGTGGAGCGTTATAAGGCTCGTATCGTCGCAAAGGGCTACAGTCAGCGTCCTGGAGTCGACTACACCGAAGTCTTTGCTCCCACCTTCCGTCCAGCAACCTTGCACATGATACTGGCTATTGCAGCTGCAGAGGACCTTGAGCTACGCTCTGTGGACATTTCGTCTGCATTCACCAATGGTGACTTGGATGAGGACATCTACATGCTGCAGCCTGACGGATTCCATGAAGGCACACCAAACAAGGTCTGCAAGCTGCGCAAGTTGCTTTACGGTCTCAAGCAATCAGCTAGGCAGTGGAACACGAAGTTACACTCTGTTCTCACTGATATGGGTTTCAAGCGTGTGGAAGCAGACAGGTCCGTGTACATCTACTCAGATGGCACAGTTCGCATTTTCGTGCCTATCTACATTGACGACATCACGTTTGCGTCCAAATCGACTTCATCCATTGACCGTGCTGTGAAGCAACTCAGTGCACGCTTCAAATGCAGGGATCTTGGTGCGACGGAGTTTCTATTAGGTGTTGGCATTACCAGCAGGGATCGCAGCAAACGCAAGATTTCGCTTCACCAGCGCCAGTTCATTCTGGACATGCTTGAACGTTACAGTATGCAAGATGCAATTCCTGTCACCACTCCTATGTCAGCTGGCACTGTCCTCACTCATTCAATGGCACCTAGCAGCTCCGACGACATTGAGTTCATGCAAAGCGTTCCCTACCTCAGCGCCATCGGTTCTCTCCAGTACCTCGCCACAATGACACGTCCTGACATCGCACACACTGTGTCCTATCTCGCACGTTTCAACAGCAATCCTGGACCGCAGCATTGGACAGCAGTCAAGCACTTGTTCAAGTATCTGAAAGGAACACTTGAGTACAAGTTGGTTTACTCTGGTTCACTTGGTACAGACCTGTTCACAACTTACTGTGATGCTGCACACGGCGATTGCAAGGACACTGGGCGCTCTACAGGAGGATACGTCGTTCTCATGGCTGGTGGTGCAATTAGCTGGTCTAGCAAATTGCAGAGCATTGTGACGCTCTCTACCACTGAAGCTGAGTTTGTGGCTGCGGTTGAGGCTGGCAAGGAGATCTCCTGGATGCGCAACATTCTGCGCGAGTTTGGCTACACGATTCGGTTCCTCCACACTGCACATTGACAATCAGTCTGCTATCAGTGTATCGAAGAACCCAGAGCACCATGGACGCATGAAGCACCTCGACCTTCGTTTTTACTGGCTACGCGACGCTGTACAGAACAGAGTCATTACACCTTCGTTTATACCCACAACACAACAGGTGGCTGACATTCTCACCAAACCACTCTCAGCAGTTAAAGTAGATTACTGTCGCTCTCACATGGGAGTTCGACCATAGTGTATATACTGTAGTATAGAGACTGCCTTGGTCACGGGGGAGTGTTAGATTACATAGGATTGGACTGACCATCAGCAGTAGATTAGATATCGCGTACTATAATTAGTACGCTCCATATATAGTTAATCTCGCTTATGGTAGTATATAAGGCATGTACTAGTGTAGATGCATCTTGATCTCTTACCACCACCATCTCTGTGTGAGTTAGGTTCGCTCTCTGCGCCTGTAAGCAGTCTGCTTTCAACACACTCAATGCAGAACTCTGGCATCGTCGATGCAGACATCATAGCCATGCACACATCAACAAGCTGCTTTCAAGGACCTGGTCACTGGCATGCTTGTAACATCGAAAGAGCAACCAGATCCGATTTGTGAACCATGCTTAGCTGGCAAGATGACATCTGGCACATTTCTGAGCTCAACTCGCAAATCAACCAAACTGCTGGAATTGGTGCATTCTGACTTGCATGGTCTGCTCTCAGTGCCTACGCCTGAGGGACATTGCTACTGGATCACATTCATCGACAACTGCACTCATCTGCATGCTGTCATGTTCCTGAAGCGCAAGTCGGACGCATTTGATGCATTCAAGGTGTACAAGGCATATGCAGAGAATCAGCTGAATGCGAAAATCAAGGCTATGCAGGATGACAAGGCTGGCGAATACATGTCAAATGAGTTTATACAGTTTATGGAGCAATGCAGCATTCACAGGCGCCACAGCACATGCAATCGGCCTCAGCAGAATGGTGTTGCTGAACGTGCCAATCGCACTATTGCTGAGCACATCACTGCAATGCTTGTAGAGGCAAAGCTCCCACTCTTGTTTTGGCGACTTGCAGTGTTTGCTTACATTAATGTGTGGAACAGGCTACCTACGTCGTCTCTGACTGACTCTGTGCCCTACACTGCATGGCATGGCAAGAAACCCGACATGAGCCATGTCCGTGTTTTTGGTTGTGCTGCGTACATCTTTGTGCAGAGAGACAAACACAAGTCACTGCAACCACACATTGAGAAGTGCATCTTCATTGGTTATCCAACAGGCTACAAAGGCTGGCAGTTCTACAATCTGTCCACTAAGAAGTATGTGATCTTGGAACATGCTATCTTTGATGAACGCAGCTTTCCTGGTTTGAAGGTCACTTCACCAATCAACCTGTTTCCAAAGGGCATGCCTTCACACTTCTCAGATGTGCCAGATTCTGGGGGGGATTCAACTGCTGCCTATTTGCCTGACTTGGACACTGATGACTCGGACACACCAACTGCACCTCCTTCGGCGGGACCGGCACCATCTGACTCGTCGTCTGATGAGGAACACGATGCACCTACTCCCAACTCGCAGAAACTAACCACTAGTGCGAAATCGTCGAGTTTACCAAAGTGCTCAACTTTGCCCAATTCGCATTCTTGGAAATCACATGTGCATTCCGGTCCACCTACTGGTCCTAGCAAGTCGAGTCAAGTACCATCGGATAGGGCGTCGAAAGACGAGTCTGACAGTACCACATCCAAGTTGGAGTCATCGCATCGCATTCCGCAATCGTCGAAAACACCAACATGCTCAACTCGACGAGATCAGCATTCTGCTCCAAACGTGCCCCAACTGCCTCGTACTTTCGCACCTCCCATTACTGTGGAACCCAAAGTCGTTGCTGAGCCTCTGAGACGCACTACACGTGAATCTCGACCTCCTGGTGAATGGTGGAAAGTCAAACCTGCTGCTGTACATCTACCGCCGTCTACGCCGCCTTCTGAGACTGATGACCTCGATAATGACGAACTCGACAGTTACACTGTTGACAAAGGCTTGGAAGAGGTTCAGTTTGCTGGTGCTGCTACTGTCTCGGATCCCAAGAACTACAAGCAGGCACTCAAGGGCGACAACGCAGACAGATGGCGAGATGCAGCAAACGCAGAGTACAACACACTGTTGCAGAACAACACTTGGGAAATCGTTGACTTGCCACCCGGTGCAAAGGCTATTGGTTCTGGTTGGGTTTTCAAGGTCAAACGTCATGCAGATGGCACTGTGGAGCGTTATAAGGCTCGTATCGTCGCAAAGGGCTACAGTCAGCGTCCTGGAGTCGACTACACCGAAGTCTTTGCTCCCACCTTCCGTCCAGCAACCTTGCACATGATACTGGCTATTGCAGCTGCAGAGGACCTTGAGCTACGCTCTGTGGACATTTCGTCTGCATTCACCAATGGTGACTTGGATGAGGACATCTACATGCTGCAGCCTGACGGATTCCATGAAGGCACACCAAACAAGGTCTGCAAGCTGCGCAAGTTGCTTTACGGTCTCAAGCAATCAGCTAGGCAGTGGAACACGAAGTTACACTCTGTTCTCACAGATATGGGTTTCAAGCGTGTGGAAGCAGACAGGTCCGTGTACATCTACTCAGATGGCACAGTTCGCATTTTCGTGCCTATCTACATTGACGACATCACGTTTGCGTCCAAATCGACTTCATCCATTGACCGTGCTGTGAAGCAACTCAGTGCACGCTTCAAATGCAGGGATCTTGGTGCGACGGAGTTTCTATTAGGTGTTGGCATTACCAGCAGGGATCGCAGCAAACGCAAGATTTCGCTTCACCAGCGCCAGTTCATTCTGGACATGCTTGAACGTTACAGTATGCAAGATGCAATTCCTGTCACCACTCCTATGTCAGCTGGCACTGTCCTCACTCGTTCAATGGCACCTAGCAGCTCCGACGACATTGAGTTCATGCAAAGCGTTCCCTACCTCAGCGCCATCGGTTCTCTCCAGTACCTCGCCACAATGACACGTCCTGACATCGCACACACTGTGTCCTATCTCGCACGTTTCAACAGCAATCCTGGACCGCAGCATTGGACAGCAGTCAAGCACTTGTTCAAGTATCTGAAAGGAACACTTGAGTACAAGTTGGTTTACTCTGGTTCACTTGGTACAGACCTGTTCACAACTTACTGTGATGCTGCACACGGCGATTGCAAGGACACTGGGCGCTCTACAGGAGGATACGTCGTTCTCATGGCTGGTGGTGCAATTAGCTGGTCTAGCAAATTGCAGAGCATTGTGACGCTCTCTACCACTGAAGCTGAGTTTGTGGCTGCGGTTGAGGCTGGCAAGGAGATCTCCTGGATGCGCAACATTCTGCGCGAGTTTGGCTACACGATTCCGGTTCCCTCCACACTGCACATTGACAATCAGTCTGCTATCAGTGTATCGAAGAACCCAGAGCACCATGGACGCATGAAGCACCTCGACCTTCGTTTTTACTGGCTACGCGACGCTGTACAGAACAGAGTCATTACACCTTCGTTTATACCCACAACACAACAGGTGGCTGACATTCTCACCAAACCACTCTCAGCAGTTAAAGTAGATTACTGTCGCTCTCACATGGGAGTTCGACCATAGTGTATATACTGTAGTATAGAGACTGCCTTGGTCACGGGGGAGTGTTAGATTACATAGGATTGGACTGACCATCAGCAGTAGATTAGATATCGCGTACTATAATTAGTACGCTCCATATATAGTTAATCTCGCTTATGGTAGTATATAAGGCATGTACTAGTGTAGATGCATCTTGATCTCTTACCACCACCATCTCTGTGTGAGTTAGGTTCGCTCTCTGCGCCTGTAAGCAGTCTGCTTTCAACACACTCAATGCAGAACTCTGGCATCGTCGATGCAGACATCATAGCCATGCACACATCAACAAGCTGCTTTCCAAGGACCTGGTCACTGGCATGCTTGTAACATCGAAAGAGCAACCAGATCCGATTTGTGAACCATGCTTAGCTGGCAAGATGACATCTGGCACATTTCTGAGCTCAACTCGCAAATCAACCAAACTGCTGGAATTGGTGCATTCTGACTTGCATGGTCTGCTCTCAGTGCCTACGCCTGAGGGACATTGCTACTGGATCACATTCATCGACAACTGCACTCATCTGCATGCTGTCATGTTCCTGAAGCGCAAGTCGGACGCATTTGATGCATTCAAGGTGTACAAGGCATATGCAGAGAATCAGCTGAATGCGAAAATCAAGGCTATGCAGGATGACAAGGCTGGCGAATACATGTCAAATGAGTTTATACAGTTTATGGAGCAATGCAGCATTCACAGGCGCCACAGCACATGCAATCGGCCTCAGCAGAATGGTGTTGCTGAACGTGCCAATCGCACTATTGCTGAGCACATCACTGCAATGCTTGTAGAGGCAAAGCTCCCACTCTTGTTTTGGCGACTTGCAGTGTTTGCTTACATTAATGTGTGGAACAGGCTACCTACGTCGTCTCTGACTGACTCTGTGCCCTACACTGCATGGCATGGCAAGAAACCCGACATGAGCCATGTCCGTGTTTTTGTGCTGTACATCTTTGTGCAGAGAGACAAACACAAGTCACTGCAACCACACATTGAGAAGTGCATCTTCATTGGTTATCCAACAGGCTACAAAGGCTGGCAGTTCTACAATCTGTCCACTAAGAAGTATGTGATCTTGGAACATGCTATCTTTGATGAACGCAGCTTTCCTGGTTTGAAGGTCACTTCACCAATCAACCTGTTTCCAAAGGGCATGCCTTCACACTTCTCAGATGTGCCAGATTCTGGGGGGGATTCAACTGCTGCCTATTTGCCTGACTTGGACACTGATGACTCGGACACACCAACTGCACCTCCTTCGGCGGGACCGGCACCATCTGACTCGTCGTCTGATGAGGAACACGATGCACCTACTCCCAACTCGCAGAAACTAACCACTAGTGCGAAATCGTCGAGTTTACCAAAGTGCTCAACTTTGCCCAATTCGCATTCTTGGAAATCACATGTGCATTCCGGTCCACCTACTGGTCCTAGCAAGTCGAGTCAAGTACCATCGGATAGGGCGTCGAAAGACGAGTCTGACAGTACCACATCCAAGTTGGAGTCATCGCATCGCATTCCGCAATCGTCGAAAACACCAACATGCTCAACTCGACGAGATCAGCATTCTGCTCCAAACGTGCCCCAACTGCCTCGTGCTTTCGCACCTCCCATTACTGTGGAACCCAAAGTCGTTGCTGAGCCTCTGAGACGCACTACACGTGAATCTCGACCTCCTGGTGAATGGTGGAAAGTCAAACCTGCTGCTGTACATCTACCGCCGTCTACGCCGCCTTCTGAGACTGATGACCTCGATAATGACGAACTCGACAGTTACACTGTTGACAAAGGCTTGGAAGAGGTTCAGTTTGCTGGTGCTGCTACTGTCTCGGATCCCAAGAACTACAAGCAGGCACTCAAGGGCGACAACGCAGACAGATGGCGAGATGCAGCAAACGCAGAGTACAACACACTGTTGCAGAACAACACTTGGGAAATCGTTGACTTGCCACCCGGTGCAAAGGCTATTGGTTCTGGTTGGGTTTTCAAGGTCAAACGTCATGCAGATGGCACTGTGGAGCGTTATAAGGCTCGTATCGTCGCAAAGGGCTACAGTCAGCGTCCTGGAGTCGACTACACCGAAGTCTTTGCTCCCACCTTCCGTCCAGCAACCTTGCACATGATACTGGCTATTGCAGCTGCAGAGGACCTTGAGCTACGCTCTGTGGACATTTCGTCTGCATTCACCAATGGTGACTTGGATGAGGACATCTACATGCTGCAGCCTGACGGATTCCATGAAGGCACACCAAACAAGGTCTGCAAGCTGCGCAAGTTGCTTTACGGTCTCAAGCAATCAGCTAGGCAGTGGAACACGAAGTTACACTCTGTTCTCACAGATATGGGTTTCAAGCGTGTGGAAGCAGACAGGTCCGTGTACATCTACTCAGATGGCACAGTTCGCATTTTCGTGCCTATCTACATTGACGACATCACGTTTGCGTCCAAATCGACTTCATCCATTGACCGTGCTGTGAAGCAACTCAGTGCACGCTTCAAATGCAGGGATCTTGGTGCGACGGAGTTTCTATTAGGTGTTGGCATTACCAGCAGGGATCGCAGCAAACGCAAGATTTCGCTTCACCAGCGCCAGTTCATTCTGGACATGCTTGAACGTTACAGTATGCAAGATGCAATTCCTGTCACCACTCCTATGTCAGCTGGCACTGTCCTCACTCATTCAATGGCACCTAGCAGCTCCGACGACATTGAGTTCATGCAAAGCGTTCCCTACCTCAGCGCCATCGGTTCTCTCCAGTACCTCGCCACAATGACACGTCCTGACATCGCACACACTGTGTCCTATCTCGCACGTTTCAACAGCAATCCTGGACCGCAGCATTGGACAGCAGTCAAGCACTTGTTCAAGTATCTGAAAGGAACACTTGAGTACAAGTTGGTTTACTCTGGTTCACTTGGTACAGACCTGTTCACAACTTACTGTGATGCTGCACACGGCGATTGCAAGGACACTGGGCGCTCTACAGGAGGATACGTCGTTCTCATGGCTGGTGGTGCAATTAGCTGGTCTAGCAAATTGCAGAGCATTGTGACGCTCTCTACCACTGAAGCTGAGTTTGTGGCTGCGGTTGAGGCTGGCAAGGAGATCTCCTGGATGCGCAACATTCTGCGCGAGTTTGGCTACACGATTCGGTTCCCTCCACACTGCACATTGACAATCAGTCTGCTATCAGTGTATCGAAGAACCCAGAGCACCATGGACGCATGAAGCACCTCGACCTTCGTTTTTACTGGCTACGCGACGCTGTACAGAACAGAGTCATTACACCTTCGTTTATACCCACAACACAACAGGTGGCTGACATTCTCACCAAACCACTCTCAGCAGTTAAAGTAGATTACTGTCGCTCTCACATGGGAGTTCGACCATAGTGTATATACTGTAGTATAGAGACTGCCTTGGTCACGGGGGAGTGTTAGATTACATAGGATTGGACTGACCATCAGCAGTAGATTAGATATCGCGTACTATAATTAGTACGCTCCATATATAGTTAATCTCGCTTATGGTAGTATATAAGGCATGTACTAGTGTAGATGCATCTTGATCTCTTACCACCACCATCTCTGTGTGAGTTAGGTTCGCTCTCTGCGCCTGTAAGCAGTCTGCTTTCAACACACTCAATGCAGAACTCTGGCATCGTCGATGCAGACATCATAGCCATGCACACATCAACAAGCTGCTTTCCAAGGACCTGGTCACTGGCATGCTTGTAACATCGAAAGAGCAACCAGATCCGATTTGTGAACCATGCTTAGCTGGCAAGATGACATCTGGCACATTTCTGAGCTCAACTCGCAAATCAACCAAACTGCTGGAATTGGTGCATTCTGACTTGCATGGTCTGCTCTCAGTGCCTACGCCTGAGGGACATTGCTACTGGATCACATTCATCGACAACTGCACTCATCTGCATGCTGTCATGTTCCTGAAGCGCAAGTCGGACGCATTTGATGCATTCAAGGTGTACAAGGCATATGCAGAGAATCAGCTGAATGCGAAAATCAAGGCTATGCAGGATGACAAGGCTGGCGAATACATGTCAAATGAGTTTATACAGTTTATGGAGCAATGCAGCATTCACAGGCGCCACAGCACATGCAATCGGCCTCAGCAGAATGGTGTTGCTGAACGTGCCAATCGCACTATTGCTGAGCACATCACTGCAATGCTTGTAGAGGCAAAGCTCCCACTCTTGTTTTGGCGACTTGCAGTGTTTGCTTACATTAATGTGTGGAACAGGCTACCTACGTCGTCTCTGACTGACTCTGTGCCCTACACTGCATGGCATGGCAAGAAACCCGACATGAGCCATGTCCGTGTTTTTGGTTGTGCTGCGTACATCTTTGTGCAGAGAGACAAACACAAGTCACTGCAACCACACATTGAGAAGTGCATCTTCATTGGTTATCCAACAGGCTACAAAGGCTGGCAGTTCTACAATCTGTCCACTAAGAAGTATGTGATCTTGGAACATGCTATCTTTGATGAACGCAGCTTTCCTGGTTTGAAGGTCACTTCACCAATCAACCTGTTTCCAAAGGGCATGCCTTCACACTTCTCAGATGTGCCAGATTCTGGGGGGGATTCAACTGCTGCCTATTTGCCTGACTTGGACACTGATGACTCGGACACACCAACTGCACCTCCTTCGGCGGGACCGGCACCATCTGACTCGTCGTCTGATGAGGAACACGATGCACCTACTCCCAACTCGCAGAAACTAACCACTAGTGCGAAATCGTCGAGTTTACCAAAGTGCTCAACTTTGCCCAATTCGCATTCTTGGAAATCACATGTGCATTCCGGTCCACCTACTGGTCCTAGCAAGTCGAGTCAAGTACCATCGGATAGGGCGTCGAAAGACGAGTCTGACAGTACCACATCCAAGTTGGAGTCATCGCATCGCATTCCGCAATCGTCGAAAACACCAACATGCTCAACTCGACGAGATCAGCATTCTGCTCCAAACGTGCCCCAACTGCCTCGTACTTTCGCACCTCCCATTACTGTGGAACCCAAAGTCGTTGCTGAGCCTCTGAGACGCACTACACGTGAATCTCGACCTCCTGGTGAATGGTGGAAAGTCAAACCTGCTGCTGTACATCTACCGCCGTCTACGCCGCCTTCTGAGACTGATGACCTCGATAATGACGAACTCGACAGTTACACTGTTGACAAAGGCTTGGAAGAGGTTCAGTTTGCTGGTGCTGCTACTGTCTCGGATCCCAAGAACTACAAGCAGGCACTCAAGGGCGACAACGCAGACAGATGGCGAGATGCAGCAAACGCAGAGTACAACACACTGTTGCAGAACAACACTTGGGAAATCGTTGACTTGCCACCCGGTGCAAAGGCTATTGGTTCTGGTTGGGTTTTCAAGGTCAAACGTCATGCAGATGGCACTGTGGAGCGTTATAAGGCTCGTATCGTCGCAAAGGGCTACAGTCAGCGTCCTGGAGTCGACTACACCGAAGTCTTTGCTCCCACCTTCCGTCCAGCAACCTTGCACATGATACTGGCTATTGCAGCTGCAGAGGACCTTGAGCTACGCTCTGTGGACATTTCGTCTGCATTCACCAATGGTGACTTGGATGAGGACATCTACATGCTGCAGCCTGACGGATTCCATGAAGGCACACCAAACAAGGTCTGCAAGCTGCGCAAGTTGCTTTACGGTCTCAAGCAATCAGCTAGGCAGTGGAACACGAAGTTACACTCTGTTCTCACAGATATGGGTTTCAAGCGTGTGGAAGCAGACAGGTCCGTGTACATCTACTCAGATGGCACAGTTCGCATTTTCGTGCCTATCTACATTGACGACATCACGTTTGCGTCCAAATCGACTTCATCCATTGACCGTGCTGTGAAGCAACTCAGTGCACGCTTCAAATGCAGGGATCTTGGTGCGACGGAGTTTCTATTAGGTGTTGGCATTACCAGCAGGGATCGCAGCAAACGCAAGATTTCGCTTCACCAGCGCCAGTTCATTCTGGACATGCTTGAACGTTACAGTATGCAAGATGCAATTCCTGTCACCACTCCTATGTCAGCTGGCACTGTCCTCACTCGTTCAATGGCACCTAGCAGCTCCGACGACATTGAGTTCATGCAAAGCGTTCCCTACCTCAGCGCCATCGGTTCTCTCCAGTACCTCGCCACAATGACACGTCCTGACATCGCACACACTGTGTCCTATCTCGCACGTTTCAACAGCAATCCTGGACCGCAGCATTGGACAGCAGTCAAGCACTTGTTCAAGTATCTGAAAGGAACACTTGAGTACAAGTTGGTTTACTCTGGTTCACTTGGTACAGACCTGTTCACAACTTACTGTGATGCTGCACACGGCGATTGCAAGGACACTGGGCGCTCTACAGGAGGATACGTCGTTCTCATGGCTGGTGGTGCAATTAGCTGGTCTAGCAAATTGCAGAGCATTGTGACGCTCTCTACCACTGAAGCTGAGTTTGTGGCTGCGGTTGAGGCTGGCAAGGAGATCTCCTGGATGCGCAACATTCTGCGCGAGTTTGGCTACACGATTCCGGTTCCTCCACACTGCACATTGACAATCAGTCTGCTATCAGTGTATCGAAGAACCCAGAGCACCATGGACGCATGAAGCACCTCGACCTTCGTTTTTACTGGCTACGCGACGCTGTACAGAACAGAGTCATTACACCTTCGTTTATACCCACAACACAACAGGTGGCTGACATTCTCACCAAACCACTCTCAGCAGTTAAAGTAGATTACTGTCGCTCTCACATGGGAGTTCGACCATAGTGTATATACTGTAGTATAGAGACTGCCTTGGTCACGGGGGAGTGTTAGATTACATAGGATTGGACTGACCATCAGCAGTAGATTAGATATCGCGTACTATAATTAGTACGCTCCATATATAGTTAATCTCGCTTATGGTAGTATATAAGGCATGTACTAGTGTAGATGCATCTTGATCTCTTACCACCACCATCTCTGTGTGAGTTAGGTTCGCTCTCTGCGCCTGTAAGCAGTCTGCTTTCAACACACTCAATGCAGAACTCTGGCATCGTCGATGCAGACATCATAGCCATGCACACATCAACAAGCTGCTTTCCAAGGACCTGGTCACTGGCATGCTTGTAACATCGAAAGAGCAACCAGATCCGATTTGTGAACCATGCTTAGCTGGCAAGATGACATCTGGCACATTTCTGAGCTCAACTCGCAAATCAACCAAACTGCTGGAATTGGTGCATTCTGACTTGCATGGTCTGCTCTCAGTGCCTACGCCTGAGGGACATTGCTACTGGATCACATTCATCGACAACTGCACTCATCTGCATGCTGTCATGTTCCTGAAGCGCAAGTCGGACGCATTTGATGCATTCAAGGTGTACAAGGCATATGCAGAGAATCAGCTGAATGCGAAAATCAAGGCTATGCAGGATGACAAGGCTGGCGAATACATGTCAAATGAGTTTATACAGTTTATGGAGCAATGCAGCATTCACAGGCGCCACAGCACATGCAATCGGCCTCAGCAGAATGGTGTTGCTGAACGTGCCAATCGCACTATTGCTGAGCACATCACTGCAATGCTTGTAGAGGCAAAGCTCCCACTCTTGTTTTGGCGACTTGCAGTGTTTGCTTACATTAATGTGTGGAACAGGCTACCTACGTCGTCTCTGACTGACTCTGTGCCCTACACTGCATGGCATGGCAAGAAACCCGACATGAGCCATGTCCGTGTTTTTGGTTGTGCTGCGTACATCTTTGTGCAGAGAGACAAACACAAGTCACTGCAACCACACATTGAGAAGTGCATCTTCATTGGTTATCCAACAGGCTACAAAGGCTGGCAGTTCTACAATCTGTCCACTAAGAAGTATGTGATCTTGGAACATGCTATCTTTGATGAACGCAGCTTTCCTGGTTTGAAGGTCACTTCACCAATCAACCTGTTTCAAAGGGCATGCCTTCACACTTCTCAGATGTGCCAGATTCTGGGGGGGATTCAACTGCTGCCTATTTGCCTGACTTGGACACTGATGACTCGGACACACCAACTGCACCTCCTTCGGCGGGACCGGCACCATCTGACTCGTCGTCTGATGAGGAACACGATGCACCTACTCCCAACTCGCAGAAACTAACCACTAGTGCGAAATCGTCGAGTTTACCAAAGTGCTCAACTTTGCCCAATTCGCATTCTTGGAAATCACATGTGCATTCCGGTCCACCTACTGGTCCTAGCAAGTCGAGTCAAGTACCATCGGATAGGGCGTCGAAAGACGAGTCTGACAGTACCACATCCAAGTTGGAGTCATCGCATCGCATTCCGCAATCGTCGAAAACACCAACATGCTCAACTCGACGAGATCAGCATTCTGCTCCAAACGTGCCCCAACTGCCTCGTACTTTCGCACCTCCCATTACTGTGGAACCCAAAGTCGTTGCTGAGCCTCTGAGACGCACTACACGTGAATCTCGACCTCCTGGTGAATGGTGGAAAGTCAAACCTGCTGCTGTACATCTACCGCCGTCTACGCCGCCTTCTGAGACTGATGACCTCGATAATGACGAACTCGACAGTTACACTGTTGACAAAGGCTTGGAAGAGGTTCAGTTTGCTGGTGCTGCTACTGTCTCGGATCCCAAGAACTACAAGCAGGCACTCAAGGGCGACAACGCAGACAGATGGCGAGATGCAGCAAACGCAGAGTACAACACACTGTTGCAGAACAACACTTGGGAAATCGTTGACTTGCCACCCGGTGCAAAGGCTATTGGTTCTGGTTGGGTTTTCAAGGTCAAACGTCATGCAGATGGCACTGTGGAGCGTTATAAGGCTCGTATCGTCGCAAAGGGCTACAGTCAGCGTCCTGGAGTCGACTACACCGAAGTCTTTGCTCCCACCTTCCGTCCAGCAACCTTGCACATGATACTGGCTATTGCAGCTGCAGAGGACCTTGAGCTACGCTCTGTGGACATTTCGTCTGCATTCACCAATGGTGACTTGGATGAGGACATCTACATGCTGCAGCCTGACGGATTCCATGAAGGCACACCAAACAAGGTCTGCAAGCTGCGCAAGTTGCTTTACGGTCTCAAGCAATCAGCTAGGCAGTGGAACACGAAGTTACACTCTGTTCTCACAGATATGGGTTTCAAGCGTGTGGAAGCAGACAGGTCCGTGTACATCTACTCAGATGGCACAGTTCGCATTTTCGTGCCTATCTACATTGACGACATCACGTTTGCGTCCAAATCGACTTCATCCATTGACCGTGCTGTGAAGCAACTCAGTGCACGCTTCAAATGCAGGGATCTTGGTGCGACGGAGTTTCTATTAGGTGTTGGCATTACCAGCAGGGATCGCAGCAAACGCAAGATTTCGCTTCACCAGCGCCAGTTCATTCTGGACATGCTTGAACGTTACAGTATGCAAGATGCAATTCCTGTCACCACTCCTATGTCAGCTGGCACTGTCCTCACTCGTTCAATGGCACCTAGCAGCTCCGACGACATTGAGTTCATGCAAGCGTTCCCTACCTCAGCGCCATCGGTTCTCTCCAGTACCTCGCCACAATGACACGTCCTGACATCGCACACACTGTGTCCTATCTCGCACGTTTCAACAGCAATCCTGGACCGCAGCATTGGACAGCAGTCAAGCACTTGTTCAAGTATCTGAAAGGAACACTTGAGTACAAGTTGGTTTACTCTGGTTCACTTGGTACAGACCTGTTCACAACTTACTGTGATGCTGCACACGGCGATTGCAAGGACACTGGGCGCTCTACAGGAGGATACGTCGTTCTCATGGCTGGTGGTGCAATTAGCTGGTCTAGCAAATTGCAGAGCATTGTGACGCTCTCTACCACTGAAGCTGAGTTTGTGGCTGCGGTTGAGGCTGGCAAGGAGATCTCCTGGATGCGCAACATTCTGCGCGAGTTTGGCTACACGATTCCGGTTCCTCCACACTGCACATTGACAATCAGTCTGCTATCAGTGTATCGAAGAACCCAGAGCACCATGGACGCATGAAGCACCTCGACCTTCGTTTTTACTGGCTACGCGACGCTGTACAGAACAGAGTCATTACACCTTCGTTTATACCCACAACACAACAGGTGGCTGACATTCTCACCAAACCACTCTCAGCAGTTAAAGTAGATTACTGTCGCTCTCACATGGGAGTTCGACCATAGTGTATATACTGTAGTATAGAGACTGCCTTGGTCACGGGGGAGTGTTAGATTACATAGGATTGGACTGACCATCAGCAGTAGATTAGATATCGCGTACTATAATTAGTACGCTCCATATATAGTTAATCTCGCTTATGGTAGTATATAAGGCATGTACTAGTGTAGATGCATCTTGATCTCTTACCACCACCATCTCTGTGTGAGTTAGGTTCGCTCTCTGCGCCTGTAAGCAGTCTGCTTTCAACACACTCAATGCAGAACTCTGGCATCGTCGATGCAGACATCATAGCCATGCACACATCAACAAGCTGCTTTCAAGGACCTGGTCACTGGCATGCTTGTAACATCGAAAGAGCAACCAGATCCGATTTGTGAACCATGCTTAGCTGGCAAGATGACATCTGGCACATTTCTGAGCTCAACTCGCAAATCAACCAAACTGCTGGAATTGGTGCATTCTGACTTGCATGGTCTGCTCTCAGTGCCTACGCCTGAGGGACATTGCTACTGGATCACATTCATCGACAACTGCACTCATCTGCATGCTGTCATGTTCCTGAAGCGCAAGTCGGACGCATTTGATGCATTCAAGGTGTACAAGGCATATGCAGAGAATCAGCTGAATGCGAAAATCAAGGCTATGCAGGATGACAAGGCTGGCGAATACATGTCAAATGAGTTTATACAGTTTATGGAGCAATGCAGCATTCACAGGCGCCACAGCACATGCAATCGGCCTCAGCAGAATGGTGTTGCTGAACGTGCCAATCGCACTATTGCTGAGCACATCACTGCAATGCTTGTAGAGGCAAAGCTCCCACTCTTGTTTTGGCGACTTGCAGTGTTTGCTTACATTAATGTGTGGAACAGGCTACCTACGTCGTCTCTGACTGACTCTGTGCCCTACACTGCATGGCATGGCAAGAAACCCGACATGAGCCATGTCCGTGTTTTTGGTTGTGCTGCGTACATCTTTGTGCAGAGAGACAAACACAAGTCACTGCAACCACACATTGAGAAGTGCATCTTCATTGGTTATCCAACAGGCTACAAAGGCTGGCAGTTCTACAATCTGTCCACTAAGAAGTATGTGATCTTGGAACATGCTATCTTTGATGAACGCAGCTTTCCTGGTTTGAAGGTCACTTCACCAATCAACCTGTTTCCAAAGGGCATGCCTTCACACTTCTCAGATGTGCCAGATTCTGGGGGGGATTCAACTGCTGCCTATTTGCCTGACTTGGACACTGATGACTCGGACACACCAACTGCACCTCCTTCGGCGGGACCGGCACCATCTGACTCGTCGTCTGATGAGGAACACGATGCACCTACTCCCAACTCGCAGAAACTAACCACTAGTGCGAAATCGTCGAGTTTACCAAAGTGCTCAACTTTGCCCAATTCGCATTCTTGGAAATCACATGTGCATTCCGGTCCACCTACTGGTCCTAGCAAGTCGAGTCAAGTACCATCGGATAGGGCGTCGAAAGACGAGTCTGACAGTACCACATCCAAGTTGGAGTCATCGCATCGCATTCCGCAATCGTCGAAAACACCAACATGCTCAACTCGACGAGATCAGCATTCTGCTCCAAACGTGCCCCAACTGCCTCGTACTTTCGCACCTCCCATTACTGTGGAACCCAAAGTCGTTGCTGAGCCTCTGAGACGCACTACACGTGAATCTCGACCTCCTGGTGAATGGTGGAAAGTCAAACCTGCTGCTGTACATCTACCGCCGTCTACGCCGCCTTCTGAGACTGATGACCTCGATAATGACGAACTCGACAGTTACACTGTTGACAAAGGCTTGGAAGAGGTTCAGTTTGCTGGTGCTGCTACTGTCTCGGATCCCAAGAACTACAAGCAGGCACTCAGGGCGACAACGCAGACAGATGGCGAGATGCAGCAAACGCAGAGTACAACACACTGTTGCAGAACAACACTTGGGAAATCGTTGACTTGCCACCCGGTGCAAAGGCTATTGGTTCTGGTTGGGTTTTCAAGGTCAAACGTCATGCAGATGGCACTGTGGAGCGTTATAAGGCTCGTATCGTCGCAAAGGGCTACAGTCAGCGTCCTGGAGTCGACTACACCGAAGTCTTTGCTCCCACCTTCCGTCCAGCAACCTTGCACATGATACTGGCTATTGCAGCTGCAGAGGACCTTGAGCTACGCTCTGTGGACATTTCGTCTGCATTCACCAATGGTGACTTGGATGAGGACATCTACATGCTGCAGCCTGACGGATTCCATGAAGGCACACCAAACAAGGTCTGCAAGCTGCGCAAGTTGCTTTACGGTCTCAAGCAATCAGCTAGGCAGTGGAACACGAAGTTACACTCTGTTCTCACAGATATGGGTTTCAAGCGTGTGGAAGCAGACAGGTCCGTGTACATCTACTCAGATGGCACAGTTCGCATTTTCGTGCCTATCTACATTGACGACATCACGTTTGCGTCCAAATCGACTTCATCCATTGACCGTGCTGTGAAGCAACTCAGTGCACGCTTCAAATGCAGGGATCTTGGTGCGACGGAGTTTCTATTAGGTGTTGGCATTACCAGCAGGGATCGCAGCAAACGCAAGATTTCGCTTCACCAGCGCCAGTTCATTCTGGACATGCTTGAACGTTACAGTATGCAAGATGCAATTCCTGTCACCACTCCTATGTCAGCTGGCACTGTCCTCACTCGTTCAATGGCACCTAGCAGCTCCGACGACATTGAGTTCATGCAAAGCATTCCCTACCTCAGCGCCATCGGTTCTCTCCAGTACCTCGCCACAATGACACGTCCTGACATCGCACACACTGTGTCCTATCTCGCACGTTTCAACAGCAATCCTGGACCGCAGCATTGGACAGCAGTCAAGCACTTGTTCAAGTATCTGAAAGGAACACTTGAGTACAAGTTGGTTTACTCTGGTTCACTTGGTACAGACCTGTTCACAACTTACTGTGATGCTGCACACGGCGATTGCAAGGACACTGGGCGCTCTACAGGAGGATACGTCGTTCTCATGGCTGGTGGTGCAATTAGCTGGTCTAGCAAATTGCAGAGCATTGTGACGCTCTCTACCACTGAAGCTGAGTTTGTGGCTGCGGTTGAGGCTGGCAAGGAGATCTCCTGGATGCGCAACATTCTGCGCGAGTTTGGCTACACGATTCCGGTTCCCTCCACACTGCACATTGACAATCAGTCTGCTATCAGTGTATCGAAGAACCCAGAGCACCATGGACGCATGAAGCACCTCGACCTTCGTTTTTACTGGCTACGCGGCTGTACAGAACAGAGTCATTACACCTTCGTTTATACCCACAACACAACAGGTGGCTGACATTCTCACCAAACCACTCTCAGCAGTTAAAGTAGATTACTGTCGCTCTCACATGGGAGTTCGACCATAGTGTATATACTGTAGTATAGAGACTGCCTTGGTCACGGGGGAGTGTTAGATTACATAGGATTGGACTGACCATCAGCAGTAGATTAGATATCGCGTACTATAATTAGTACGCTCCATATATAGTTAATCTCGCTTATGGTAGTATATAAGGCATGTACTAGTGTAGATGCATCTTGATCTCTTACCACCACCATCTCTGTGTGAGTTAGGTTCGCTCTCTGCGCCTGTAAGCAGTCTGCTTTCAACACACTCAATGCAGAACTCTGGCATCGTCGATGCAGACATCATAGCCATGCACACATCAACAAGCTGCTTTCAAGGACCTGGTCACTGGCATGCTTGTAACATCGAAAGAGCAACCAGATCCGATTTGTGAACCATGCTTAGCTGGCAAGATGACATCTGGCACATTTCTGAGCTCAACTCGCAAATCAACCAAACTGCTGGAATTGGTGCATTCTGACTTGCATGGTCTGCTCTCAGTGCCTACGCCTGAGGGACATTGCTACTGGATCACATTCATCGACAACTGCACTCATCTGCATGCTGTCATGTTCCTGAAGCGCAAGTCGGACGCATTTGATGCATTCAAGGTGTACAAGGCATATGCAGAGAATCAGCTGAATGCGAAAATCAAGGCTATGCAGGATGACAAGGCTGGCGAATACATGTCAAATGAGTTTATACAGTTTATGGAGCAATGCAGCATTCACAGGCGCCACAGCACATGCAATCGGCCTCAGCAGAATGGTGTTGCTGAACGTGCCAATCGCACTATTGCTGAGCACATCACTGCAATGCTTGTAGAGGCAAAGCTCCCACTCTTGTTTTGGCGACTTGCAGTGTTTGCTTACATTAATGTGTGGAACAGGCTACCTACGTCGTCTCTGACTGACTCTGTGCCCTACACTGCATGGCATGGCAAGAAACCCGACATGAGCCATGTCCGTGTTTTTGGTTGTGCTGCGTACATCTTTGTGCAGAGAGACAAACACAAGTCACTGCAACCACACATTGAGAAGTGCATCTTCATTGGTTATCCAACAGGCTACAAAGGCTGGCAGTTCTACAATCTGTCCACTAAGAAGTATGTGATCTTGGAACATGCTATCTTTGATGAACGCAGCTTTCCTGGTTTGAAGGTCACTTCACCAATCAACCTGTTTCCAAAGGGCATGCCTTCACACTTCTCAGATGTGCCAGATTCTGGGGGGGATTCAACTGCTGCCTATTTGCCTGACTTGGACACTGATGACTCGGACACACCAACTGCACCTCCTTCGGCGGGACCGGCACCATCTGACTCGTCGTCTGATGAGGAACACGATGCACCTACTCCCAACTCGCAGAAACTAACCACTAGTGCGAAATCGTCGAGTTTACCAAAGTGCTCAACTTTGCCCAATTCGCATTCTTGGAAATCACATGTGCATTCCGGTCCACCTACTGGTCCTAGCAAGTCGAGTCAAGTACCATCGGATAGGGCGTCGAAAGACGAGTCTGACAGTACCACATCCAAGTTGGAGTCATCGCATCGCATTCCGCAATCGTCGAAAACACCAACATGCTCAACTCGACGAGATCAGCATTCTGCTCCAAACGTGCCCCAACTGCCTCGTACTTTCGCACCTCCCATTACTGTGGAACCCAAAGTCGTTGCTGAGCCTCTGAGACGCACTACACGTGAATCTCGACCTCCTGGTGAATGGTGGAAAGTCAAACCTGCTGCTGTACATCTACCGCCGTCTACGCCGCCTTCTGAGACTGATGACCTCGATAATGACGAACTCGACAGTTACACTGTTGACAAAGGCTTGGAAGAGGTTCAGTTTGCTGGTGCTGCTACTGTCTCGGATCCCAAGAACTACAAGCAGGCACTCAAGGGCGACAACGCAGACAGATGGCGAGATGCAGCAAACGCAGAGTACAACACACTGTTGCAGAACAACACTTGGGAAATCGTTGACTTGCCACCCGGTGCAAAGGCTATTGGTTCTGGTTGGGTTTTCAAGGTCAAACGTCATGCAGATGGCACTGTGGAGCGTTATAAGGCTCGTATCGTCGCAAAGGGCTACAGTCAGCGTCCTGGAGTCGACTACACCGAAGTCTTTGCTCCCACCTTCCGTCCAGCAACCTTGCACATGATACTGGCTATTGCAGCTGCAGAGGACCTTGAGCTACGCTCTGTGGACATTTCGTCTGCATTCACCAATGGTGACTTGGATGAGGACATCTACATGCTGCAGCCTGACGGATTCCATGAAGGCACACCAAACAAGGTCTGCAAGCTGCGCAAGTCGCTTTACGGTCTCAAGCAATCAGCTAGGCAGTGGAACACGAAGTTACACTCTGTTCTCACTGATATGGGTTTCAAGCGTGTGGAAGCAGACAGGTCCGTGTACATCTACTCAGATGGCACAGTTCGCATTTTCGTGCCTATCTACATTGACGACATCACGTTTGCGTCCAAATCGACTTCATCCATTGACCGTGCTGTGAAGCAACTCAGTGCACGCTTCAAATGCAGGGATCTTGGTGCGACGGAGTTTCTATTAGGTGTTGGCATTACCAGCAGGGATCGCAGCAAAGGCAAGATTTCGCTTCACCAGCGCCAGTTCATTCTGGACATGCTTGAACGTTACAGTATGCAAGATGCAATTCCTGTCACCACTCCTATGTCAGCTGGCACTGTCCTCACTCGTTCAATGGCACCTAGCAGCTCCGACGACATTGAGTTCATGCAAAGCGTTCCCTACCTCAGCGCCATCGGTTCTCTCCAGTACCTCGCCACAATGACACGTCCTGACATCGCACACACTGTGTCCTATCTCGCACGTTTCAACAGCAATCCTGGACCGCAGCATTGGACAGCAGTCAAGCACTTGTTCAAGTATCTGAAAGGAACACTTGAGTACAAGTTGGTTTACTCTGGTTCACTTGGTACAGACCTGTTCACAACTTACTGTGATGCTGCACACGGCGATTGCAAGGACACTGGGCGCTCTACAGGAGGATACGTCGTTCTCATGGCTGGTGGTGCAATTAGCTGGTCTAGCAAATTGCAGAGCATTGTGACGCTCTCTACCACTGAAGCTGAGTTTGTGGCTGCGGTTGAGGCTGGCAAGGAGATCTCCTGGATGCGCAACATTCTGCGCGAGTTTGGCTACACGATTCCGGTTCCTCCACACTGCACATTGACAATCAGTCTGCTATCAGTGTATCGAAGAACCCAGAGCACCATGGACGCATGAAGCACCTCGACCTCTTTTACTGGCTACGCGACGCTGTACAGAACAGAGTCATTACACCTTCGTTTATACCCACAACACAACAGGTGGCTGACATTCTCACCAAACCACTCTCAGCAGTTAAAGTAGATTACTGTCGCTCTCACATGGGAGTTCGACCATAGTGTATATACTGTAGTATAGAGACTGCCTTGGTCACGGGGGAGTGTTAGATTACATAGGATTGGACTGACCATCAGCAGTAGATTAGATATCGCGTACTATAATTAGTACGCTCCATATATAGTTAATCTCGCTTATGGTAGTATATAAGGCATGTACTAGTGTAGATGCATCTTGATCTCTTACCACCACCATCTCTGTGTGAGTTAGGTTCGCTCTCTGCGCCTGTAAGCAGTCTGCTTTCAACACACTCAATGCAGAACTCTGGCATCGTCGATGCAGACATCATAGCCATGCACACATCAACAAGCTGCTTTCAAGGACCTGGTCACTGGCATGCTTGTAACATCGAAAGAGCAACCAGATCCGATTTGTGAACCATGCTTAGCTGGCAAGATGACATCTGGCACATTTCTGAGCTCAACTCGCAAATCAACCAAACTGCTGGAATTGGTGCATTCTGACTTGCATGGTCTGCTCTCAGTGCCTACGCCTGAGGGACATTGCTACTGGATCACATTCATCGACAACTGCACTCATCTGCATGCTGTCATGTTCCTGAAGCGCAAGTCGGACGCATTTGATGCATTCAAGGTGTACAAGGCATATGCAGAGAATCAGCTGAATGCGAAAATCAAGGCTATGCAGGATGACAAGGCTGGCGAATACATGTCAAATGAGTTTATACAGTTTATGGAGCAATGCAGCATTCACAGGCGCCACAGCACATGCAATCGGCCTCAGCAGAATGGTGTTGCTGAACGTGCCAATCGCACTATTGCTGAGCACATCACTGCAATGCTTGTAGAGGCAAAGCTCCCACTCTTGTTTTGGCGACTTGCAGTGTTTGCTTACATTAATGTGTGGAACAGGCTACCTACGTCGTCTCTGACTGACTCTGTGCCCTACACTGCATGGCATGGCAAGAAACCCGACATGAGCCATGTCCGTGTTTTTGGTTGTGCTGCGTACATCTTTGTGCAGAGAGACAAACACAAGTCACTGCAACCACACATTGAGAAGTGCATCTTCATTGGTTATCCAACAGGCTACAAAGGCTGGCAGTTCTACAATCTGTCCACTAAGAAGTATGTGATCTTGGAACATGCTATCTTTGATGAACGCAGCTTTCCTGGTTTGAAGGTCACTTCACCAATCAACCTGTTTCCAAAGGGCATGCCTTCACACTTCTCAGATGTGCCAGATTCTGGGGGGGATTCAACTGCTGCCTATTTGCCTGACTTGGACACTGATGACTCGGACACACCAACTGCACCTCCTTCGGCGGGACCGGCACCATCTGACTCGTCGTCTGATGAGGAACACGATGCACCTACTCCCAACTCGCAGAAACTAACCACTAGTGCGAAATCGTCGAGTTTACCAAAGTGCTCAACTTTGCCCAATTCGCATTCTTGGAAATCACATGTGCATTCCGGTCCACCTACTGGTCCTAGCAAGTCGAGTCAAGTACCATCGGATAGGGCGTCGAAAGACGAGTCTGACAGTACCACATCCAAGTTGGAGTCATCGCATTGCATTCCGCAATCGTCGAAAACACCAACATGCTCAACTCGACGAGATCAGCATTCTGCTCCAAACGTGCCCCAACTGCCTCGTACTTTCGCACCTCCCATTACTGTGGAACCCAAAGTCGTTGCTGAGCCTCTGAGACGCACTACACGTGAATCTCGACCTCCTGGTGAATGGTGGAAAGTCAAACCTGCTGCTGTACATCTACCGCCGTCGCCGCCTTCTGAGACTGATGACCTCGATAATGACGAACTCGACAGTTACACTGTTGACAAAGGCTTGGAAGAGGTTCAGTTTGCTGGTGCTGCTACTGTCTCGGATCCCAAGAACTACAAGCAGGCACTCAAGGGCGACAACGCAGACAGATGGCGAGATGCAGCAAACGCAGAGTACAACACACTGTTGCAGAACAACACTTGGGAAATCGTTGACTTGCCACCCGGTGCAAAGGCTATTGGTTCTGGTTGGGTTTTCAAGGTCAAACGTCATGCAGATGGCACTGTGGAGCGTTATAAGGCTCGTATCGTCGCAAAGGGCTACAGTCAGCGTCCTGGAGTCGACTACACCGAAGTCTTTGCTCCCACCTTCCGTCCAGCAACCTTGCACATGATACTGGCTATTGCAGCTGCAGAGGACCTTGAGCTACGCTCTGTGGACATTTCGTCTGCATTCACCAATGGTGACTTGGATGAGGACATCTACATGCTGCAGCCTGACGGATTCCATGAAGGCACACCAAACAAGGTCTGCAAGCTGCGCAAGTTGCTTTACGGTCTCAAGCAATCAGCTAGGCAGTGGAACACGAAGTTACACTCTGTTCTCACAGATATGGGTTTCAAGCGTGTGGAAGCAGACAGGTCCGTGTACATCTACTCAGATGGCACAGTTCGCATTTTCGTGCCTATCTACATTGACGACATCACGTTTGCGTCCAAATCGACTTCATCCATTGACCGTGCTGTGAAGCAACTCAGTGCACGCTTCAAATGCAGGGATCTTGGTGCGACGGAGTTTCTATTAGGTGTTGGCATTACCAGCAGGGATCGCAGCAAAGGCAAGATTTCGCTTCACCAGCGCCAGTTCATTCTGGACATGCTTGAACGTTACAGTATGCAAGATGCAATTCCTGTCACCACTCCTATGTCAGCTGGCACTGTCCTCACTCGTTCAATGGCACCTAGCAGCTCCGACGACATTGAGTTCATGCAAAGCGTTCCCTACCTCAGCGCCATCGGTTCTCTCCAGTACCTCGCCACAATGACACGTCCTGACATCGCACACACTGTGTCCTATCTCGCACGTTTCAACAGCAATCCTGGACCGCAGCATTGGACAGCAGTCAAGCACTTGTTCAAGTATCTGAAAGGAACACTTGAGTACAAGTTGGTTTACTCTGGTTCACTTGGTACAGACCTGTTCACAACTTACTGTGATGCTGCACACGGCGATTGCAAGGACACTGGGCGCTCTACAGGAGGATACGTCGTTCTCATGGCTGGTGGTGCAATTAGCTGGTCTAGCAAATTGCAGAGCATTGTGACGCTCTCTACCACTGAAGCTGAGTTTGTGGCTGCGGTTGAGGCTGGCAAGGAGATCTCCTGGATGCGCAACATTCTGCGCGAGTTTGGCTACACGATTCCGGTTCCTCCACACTGCACATTGACAATCAGTCTGCTATCAGTGTATCGAAGAACCCAGAGCACCATGGACGCATGAAGCACCTCGACCTTCGTTTTTACTGGCTACGCGACGCTGTACAGAACAGAGTCATTACACCTTCGTTTATACCCACAACACAACAGGTGGCTGACATTCTCACCAAACCACTCTCAGCAGTTAAAGTAGATTACTGTCGCTCTCACATGGGAGTTCGACCATAGTGTATATACTGTAGTATAGAGACTGCCTTGGTCACGGGGGAGTGTTAGATTACATAGGATTGGACTGACCATCAGCAGTAGATTAGATATCGCGTACTATAATTAGTACGCTCCATATATAGTTAATCTCGCTTATGGTAGTATATAAGGCATGTACTAGTGTAGATGCATCTTGATCTCTTACCACCACCATCTCTGTGTGAGTTAGGTTCGCTCTCTGCGCCTGTAAGCAGTCTGCTTTCAACACACTCAATGCAGAACTCTGGCATCGTCGATGCAGACATCATAGCCATGCACACATCAACAAGCTGCTTTCAAGGACCTGGTCACTGGCATGCTTGTAACATCGAAAGAGCAACCAGATCCGATTTGTGAACCATGCTTAGCTGGCAAGATGACATCTGGCACATTTCTGAGCTCAACTCGCAAATCAACCAAACTGCTGGAATTGGTGCATTCTGACTTGCATGGTCTGCTCTCAGTGCCTACGCCTGAGGGACATTGCTACTGGATCACATTCATCGACAACTGCACTCATCTGCATGCTGTCATGTTCCTGAAGCGCAAGTCGGACGCATTTGATGCATTCAAGGTGTACAAGGCATATGCAGAGAATCAGCTGAATGCGAAAATCAAGGCTATGCAGGATGACAAGGCTGGCGAATACATGTCAAATGAGTTTATACAGTTTATGGAGCAATGCAGCATTCACAGGCGCCACAGCACATGCAATCGGCCTCAGCAGAATGGTGTTGCTGAACGTGCCAATCGCACTATTGCTGAGCACATCACTGCAATGCTTGTAGAGGCAAAGCTCCCACTCTTGTTTTGGCGACTTGCAGTGTTTGCTTACATTAATGTGTGGAACAGGCTACCTACGTCGTCTCTGACTGACTCTGTGCCCTACACTGCATGGCATGGCAAGAAACCCGACATGAGCCATGTCCGTGTTTTTGGTTGTGCTGCGTACATCTTTGTGCAGAGAGACAAACACAAGTCACTGCAACCACACATTGAGAAGTGCATCTTCATTGGTTATCCAACAGGCTACAAAGGCTGGCAGTTCTACAATCTGTCCACTAAGAAGTATGTGATCTTGGAACATGCTATCTTTGATGAACACAGCTTTCCTGGTTTGAAGGTCACTTCACCAATCAACCTGTTTCCAAAGGGCATGCCTTCACACTTCTCAGATGTGCCAGATTCTGGGGGGGATTCAACTGCTGCCTATTTGCCTGACTTGGACACTGATGACTCGGACACACCAACTGCACCTCCTTCGGCGGGACCGGCACCATCTGACTCGTCGTCTGACGACGAACACGATGCACCTACTCCCAACTCGCAGAAACCGACCACTGGCGCGAAATCATCGAGTTTACCAAAGTGCTCAACTTTGCCCAATTCACATTCTTGGAAATCACATGTGCATTCCGGTCCACCTACTGGTCCTAGCAAGTCGAGTCAAGTACCATCGGATAGGGCGTCGAAAGACGAGTCAAGTTGGAGTCATTGCATCGCATTCCGCAATCGTCGAAAACACCAACATGCTCAACTCGACGAGATCAGCATTCTGCTCCAAACGTGCCCCAACTGCCTCGTACTTTCGCACCTCCCATTACTGTGGAACCCAAAGTCGTTGCTGAGCCTCTGAGACGCACTACACGTGAATCTCGACCTCCTGGTGAATGGTGGAAAGTCAAACCTGCTGCTGTACATCTACCGCCGTCTACGCCGCCTTCTGAGACTGATGACCTCGATAATGACGAACTCGACAGTTACACTGTTGACAAAGGCTTGGAAGAGGTTCAGTTTGCTGGTGCTGCTACTGTCTCGGATCCCAAGAACTACAAGCAGGCACTCAAGGGCGACGACGCAGACAGATGGCGAGATGCAGCAAACGCAGAGTACAACACACTGTTGCAGAACAACACTTGGGAAATCGTTGACTTGCCACCCGGTGCAAAGGCTATTGGTTCTGGTTGGGTTTTCAAGGTCAAACGTCATGCAGATGGCACTGTGGAGCGTTATAAGGCTCGTATCGTCGCAAAGGGCTACAGTCAGCGTCCTGGAGTCGACTACACCGAAGTCTTTGCTCCCACCTTCCGTCCAGCAACCTTGCACATGATACTGGCTATTGCAGCTGCAGAGGACCTTGAGCTACGCTCTGTGGACATTTCGTCTGCATTCACCAATGGTGACTTGGATGAGGACATCTACATGCTGCAGCCTGACGGATTCCATGAAGGCACACCAAACAAGGTCTGCAAGCTGCGCAAGTCGCTTTACGGTCTCAAGCAATCAGCTAGGCAGTGGAACACGAAGTTACACTCTGTTCTCACAGATATGGGTTTCAAGCGTGTGGAAGCAGACAGGTCCGTGTACATCTACTCAGATGGCACAGTTCGCATTTTCGTGCCTATCTACATTGACGACATCACGTTTGCGTCCAAATCGACTTCATCCATTGACCGTGCTGTGAAGCAACTCAGTGCACGCTTCAAATGCAGGGATCTTGGTGCGACGGAGTTTCTATTAGGTGTTGGCATTACCAGCAGGGATCGCAGCAAACGCAAGATTTCGCTTCACCAGCGCCAGTTCATTCTGGACATGCTTGAACGTTACAGTATGCAAGATGCAATTCCTGTCACCACTCCTATGTCAGCTGGCACTGTCCTCACTCGCTCAATGGCACCTAGCAGCTCCGACGACATTGAGTTCATGCAAAGCGTTCCTACCTCAGCGCCATCGGTTCTCTCCAGTACTCGCCACAATGACACGTCCTGACATCGCACACACTGTGTCCTATCTCGCACGTTTCAACAGCAATCCTGGACCGCAGCATTGGACAGCAGTCAAGCACTTGTTCAAGTATCTGAAAGGAACACTTGAGTACAAGTTGGTTTACTCTGGTTCACTTGGTACAGACCTGTTCACAACTTACTGTGATGCTGCACACGGCGATTGCAAGGACACTGGGCGCTCTACAGGAGGATACGTCGTTCTCATGGCTGGTGGTGCAATTAGCTGGTCTAGCAAATTGCAGAGCATTGTGACGCTCTCTACCACTGAAGCTGAGTTTGTGGCTGCGGTTGAGGCTGGCAAGGAGATCTCCTGGATGCGCAACATTCTGCGCGAGTTTGGCTACACGATTCCGGTTCCCTCCACACTGCACATTGACAATCAGTCTGCTATCAGTGTATCGAAGAACCCAGAGCACCATGGACGCATGAAGCACCTCGACCTTCGTTTTTACTGGCTACGCAACGCTGTACAGAACAGAGTCATTACACCTTCGTTTATACCCACAACACAACAGGTGGCTGACATTCTCACCAAACCATTCTCAGCAGTTAAAGTAGATTACTGTCACTCTCACATGGGAGTTCGACCATAGTGTATATACTGTAGTATAGAGACTGCCTTGGTCACGGGGGAGTGTTAGATTACATAGGATTGGACTGACCATCAGCAGTAGATTAGATATCGCGTACTATAATTAGTACGCTCCATATATAGTTAATCTCGCTTATGGTAGTATATAAGGCATGTACTAGTGTAGATGCCTCTTAATCTCTTACTGTTCGAAACAGCTCGTCACTGTTGCTGAGATAGGGGCCTGGAAAGGGGGTGTACGGCACACTGCTGGTGTTGCAGGTGCAAGGGGTCGTCCAAACAGATCGACTAACCGGCCATCCTGGTGTGGGAATGGACACAAAGCGCCTGGGCTCGGGCGTGCGAGGGAAGAATGTGTGTATTCTGGTCAAGGTCTAATTTAGGATACATCGTGATGGTAAGCTTTGTATGTACGTGTTAGCACCGGAAGTCCATGAACATGTGATATTCAACACTCCCACCCGTGGAAATGGACCATGAAGAGAATGATAAAACGGGGAAAAGGAAAAGGAAGGGAGAGGATAACACATCAAGCAGACTAAAACAACACTAACTTGGACCAATGCTTGGGGCTGCCAAGCTCCCACCTAATCTGGTAAGTCCTGCACAAAGGCTAAATGGCGAGTAAAGGACGGCCCGATGATTGAGCATAATGCGCGTGATGGTGAAACTCGTCATCGTCTGAGCTTGATTCTTGCTCCTGGGAATCGTTGTAGGCACGTCGGACTGCCTGCTTACGAGCACCTTGAAGAACAAGATCCTTGATGGCTGTAGGCATGTCACGAACACAAAGACGGGAGATGTGACCATCACGTCCACAACGATGGCAGCTGTTACCATTGTCCTTGTTGCACCAGGTGAACTTGCCTTCCTGAAAACCGTCAGTTGCAGGTTCTTGACGCGGTTTGGAACCCTCGGCTCCAGATCCCCCACCAAATCTCCCACCAGATCGGGTAGCTAGTGCGACATTGGTTGGTTCAGCTTTGACATACTCTGAAACGCTGCTAGCTGAGCCAAGAAGGATGGTTTTGATGGTGTCAAGGGTAGGTTCGTCCCTTTGAGAGAGAAAGGAGGTGCGGACAGGGTGATAGGAGGAGTGGAGATGATGAAGGATGTGGTCACCAATTGCAGTGTCGGAGACAGTCTTGCCAAGGTTCTTGAGGGAGTCAAAGGCAGCAGTGACAGCATGGATGTAGAACTCCATGGGGCGGGCGATATCATGCTGAATGGCGTCAATGGCATCCCGGGCTGCAATGCGGCGGCCCATGGTAGATCGGGTAAAGTGCTTCTTGAGTGCAGACCAGGCCTCAGTAGCAGATTTGATCCCCTGGATGCGATAGCGTTGATCTGGCTCCATAGCTCCATAGATGTAGGCCACCAGGACCTTGTCCTTCTGTTCCTGGTCCTTTCCAACTGCTGCCCCAGAGGTCACCCATGATGCATCAGCTCCCACAAAAAACATCTCCATATTGGAGGACCATTCAGTCCAGTTGGAGTCAGAGAGCTTCATCTCACTGAGGAGGGCAAGGAGGGCTGAGGGAATGCCTAGGGATGACATGGTGAGGCTTGGAATGAGTTTGTTGACAGTAATGAGTTGCCTGAGTGTTGTGGTGAAGTGGAGACATGAAAGGAGAGTGATGATGTGGCAAGAATTGGAGGTTACTGGGTGTGATGTGGCAAGATCCCAGGCTCCAAACATAGACTTGACATCATGAGAGAATGGCTAGAAAAAGAAAAGAAGGAAGCAGAGAAGGTCCAGGGCTCATAACCTGTTAGAAACAGCTCGTCACTGTTGCTGAGATAGGGGCCTGGAAAGGGGGTGTACGGCACACTGCTGGTGTTGCAGGTGCAAGGGGTCGTCCAAACAGATCGACTAACCGGCCATCCTGGTGTGGGAATGGACACAAAGCGCCTGGGCTCGGGCATGCGAGGGAAGAATGTGTGTATTCTGGTCAAGGTCTAATTTAGGATACATCGTGATGGTAAGCTTTGTATGTACGTGTTAGCACCGGAAGTCCATGAACACGTGATATTCAACACTTACCACCACCATCTCTGTGTGAGTTAGGTTCGCTCTCTGCACCTGTAAGCAGTCTGGTTTCAACAGATGCGCGTATTGTCCTTGTCTGATGCATTACCTGCTTAGTCCTGTTCCATGCATTGTGTCTCACCCAGGGAGTATGTTTCCCTCTCTACCATAGGTAGTATTCTGTGATGTATTTCGCAGCGCAGACTGTGTTCGGACACTGCATAATAAATTGGTGAAAGCCATGATTACAAAAAAAATAAAATAAAGAAAAAATAAAAAAAGGTCCAACCACTGGTCCCAGCAATTCGATTCAATTACCATCGGATAGTGCGTCGAAAGACGAGTCTGACAGTACCAAACCCAAGTTGGAGTCATCGCATTGCATTCTGCAATCGTCAAAAACACCAACATGCTCAACTTGACGAGATCAGCATTCTGCTCCAAATGTGCCCCAACTGCCTCGTACTGTTGCACCTCCCATTCCTGTGGAACCCAAAGTCGTTGCTGAGCCTCTGAGACACTACACATGAATCTCAACCTCCTGGCGAATGGTGGAAAGTCAAACCTGCTGCTGTGCCCCTCCTGCCGTCTACACTGCCTTCTGAGACTGATGACCTCGATAATGATGAACTCGACAGTTACACTGTTGACAAAGGCTTGGAAGAGGTTCAGTTTGCTGGTGCTGCTACTGTGTCAGATCCCAAGAACTACAAGCAGGCACTCAAGGGCGATGATGCAGACAGGTGGCGAGATGCAGCAAATGCAGAGTACAACACACTGCTGCAGAACAACACTTGGGAAATCGTTGACTTGCCACCTGGTGCAAAGGCAATTGGTTCTGGTTGGGTCTTCAAGGTCAAACGTCATGCAGATGGCGCTGTGGAGCGTTACAAGGCTCGTATCATCGCAAAGGGCTACAGTCAGTGTCCTGGAGTCGATTACACCGAAGTCTTTGCTCCCACCTTCTGTCCAGCAACCTTGCACATGATACTGGCTATTGCAGCTGCAGAGGACCTTGAGCTACGCTCTGTGGACATTTCGTCTGCATTCACCAACGGTGACTTGGATGAGGACATCTACATGCTGCAACCTGAGGGATTCCATGAAGGTGCACCAAACAAGGTCTGCAAGCTGTGCAAGTCACTTTATGGTCTCAAGCAATCAGCTAGGCAGTGGAACACAAAGTTACACTCTGTTCTCACTGACATGGGTTTCAAGCAAGTGGAAGCAGACAGGTCAGTGTACATCTACTCAGATGGCACAGTTCACATTTTTGTGCCCATCTACATTGACGACATCATGTTTGCATCCAAATCGACTTCATCCATTGACCGTGCTGTGAAGCAACTCAGTGAACAATTCAAATGCAGGGATCTTGGTGCAACGGAGTTTCTGTTAGATTACATAGGCAATCATCACCATCAGCAGTTAAGATTAGATAGTGCAGACTATAATTAGTTTGCTCCACATTTAGCTTAGTTCGCTTCTGGTAGTATATATAGCATGTACTAGTGTAGATGCCTCTTAATCAATTACCACTACCATCCCACCTGAGTTAGGGGCGCTCTCTGTGCCTATAAGCGTCTGCTTTTAACAGGTTATGAGCCCTGTGCTCTGAGCAGTCCCTACTCATTGCTACTCTCTCTTATTCTCACTCTCCTTTCACCTGGGTGGCTTGGTACTTAACCTAACACTCATTTGCACTCGTTTCGCCTCGTTGTTTCACGAGCAGGACCGCCACGTCACGACCGTCATTCTGGTACCACTCTCATTCTGCCAGCTCAATCGGTCCTCGCGCAATTCGCTCTTTCTCTTTACAGGTCTACTGCACTCTCTTGGTTTCACCAGAGACTGCTTCAGCTTTGGGCTTCCCAGAGCTGTCCACTCTTTTGCGCTTTTAGGGCTTCCCTGATCGTCGCCCCACTCCGTTCTTTCGAGGATCCACTCTTCATACGATCCCCTCGCTGCCTGCCGATTGCCACGTCACTACGCTCCGTCGTTCTTCCGCAATCGACCGGTCTTCACCAGAGTGCTCAACTCCTCGAGTTAGGACCTCGAAATTTGTTCAGCTCACTGCGACCTCGCATCGACATTGACTCCGTTGCAACTCAGCATACCATCTCCTTCATCATCGATACATCGAGCCCCCAAGTCTCATCTCGATCGGTTGCATTGTTGTCGAGCAATTCACACTTTAGTACCCAAGTGCTCAACTCCTCGAATTTGCAACTCCAATTTTGTCGTCGTCGCTGCGCCCCGAGTTCGTCATCGTTACCCCTATAACTTGGCAGTCCTAGGTTTCGCGTGTTCGACTATCGGTCCACCCACTCTCACGTCGATCGCATCTCTCATCGTTCCGCAATCATGTCTTCTTCATCAACACCTCAATTCCCCAAATTGAACTCTGTCAACTATCCATCATGGTCTGCATCCATGAAGGCCTGGCTTCGTTCTCATGGTGTTTGGCACATTGTTTCTGGTGAATCTACCAAACCCAGACTATCCTCACCGCCTACTGCAGCTGAGGAGACTGCACTTGAAGCATGGTTGACGAAATGGGACAAAGCAGCTGGCATCATCTTCCTGGCAGTGGAGAATGACCAAATGATACATCTTACCAATGATTCTGACAATCCAGTCAAGATGTGGTCTGCACTCGCATCCGTGCACCTCCAGAAGCGTCCTGGTACACACTTCAATGCCTACAATGACCTGTTCTCTATCAGGAAGCAGGAAGACGAGACCTTGCAGTCCTTGATGAACAGAGTGGACACTGCCATTTGCAGGATCCAGGATTTGCAACCTGACATGTACGACCTCACCAACTTGGATGAAGAACTCACTTGCATGACGCTTATCCGTGCACTACCAGATGAGTACAGCGCATTTGCATTGTCTCTGTTGCTTCGAGACACTCTCAACAAGACTGTGCTGCAACAAGCCTTTGTGACAGATGAAGCACAACGATGACATCGTGCTGCTGAAGCATCTGCTGTCGCACTTGCACTCGCTGCACGCCAGAAAGCGGTCTCTGACTCGCCTACTGGGCCATGCACGTTTTGTGGGTTAGATGGACACATGCAATCGACATGCTTTCGATTTGAGCGTGCATGGAAGGATGCAAGGTATTGAAAGCAGACTGCTTACAGGTGCAGAGAGCGAACCTAACTCACACAGAGATGATGGTGGTAATAGATTAAGAGGCATCTACACTAGTACATGCCTTATATACTACCATAAGCGAGATTAACTATATATGGAGCGTACTAAATATAGTACATGATATCTAATCTACTGCTGAAGGTCAGTCCAATCCATATAATCTAACACTCCCCTGTGACCAAGGCAGTCTCTATACTACAGTATATACACTATGGTCGAACTCCCATGTGAGAGCGACAGTAATCTACTTTCGCTGCTGAGAGTGGTTTGGTAAGAATGTCAGCCACCTGTTGAGTTGTGGGTATAAACGAGGGTGTAATGACTCTGTTCTGTACAGTGTTGCGTAGCCAGTAAAAGCAAAGGTCGAGGTGCTTCATGCGTCCGTGGTGCTCTGGGTTCTTCGATACACTGATAGCAGACTGATTGTCGATGTGCAGTGTGGATGGAACCGGAATTGTGAAGCCAAACTCGCGAAGTATGTTGCGCATCCAGGAGATCTCCTTGCCAGCCTCAACCGCAGCAACAAACTCAGCTTCAGTGGTAGAGAGCGTCACAATGCTCTGCAATTTGCTAGACCAGCTAATTGCACCACCAGCCATGAGAACAACATATCCACCTGTAGAACGTCCAGTGTCCTTGCAATCGCCGTGTGCAGCATCACAGTAAGTTGTGAACAGATCTGTACTAAGTGAGCCAGAGTAAACCAACTTGTACTCAAGTGTTCCTTTCAGATACTTGAACAAGTGCTTGACTGCTGTCCAGTGCTGTGGTCCAGGATTGCTGTTAAAGTGTGCAAGATAGGACACAGTGTGTGCAATGTCAGGACATGTCATTGTGGCGAGATACTGGAGAGAACCAATGGCACTGAGGTTGGGAACATTTTGCATGAACTTGATGTCGTCAGAACTGCTAGGTGCCATTGCACGAGTGAGGATGGTGCCAGCTGACATGGGAGTGGTGACAGGAATTGCATCTTGCATACTGTAACGTTCAAGCATGTCCAGAATGAACTGGCGCTGGTGAAGCGAAATCTTGCGTTTGCTGCGATCCCTGCTGGTAATGCCAACACCTAATAGAAACTCCGTCGCACCAAGATCCCTGCATTTGAATCGTTCACTGAGTTGCTTCACAGCACGTTCGATGGATGAAGTCGATTTGGATGCAAACATGATGTCGTCAATGTAGATAGGCACAAAAATGCGAACTGTGCTATCTGAGTAGATGTACACTAACCTGTCTGCTTCCACTCGCTTGAAACCCATATCAGTGAGAACGGAGTGTAACTTTGTGTTCCATTGCCTAGCTGACTGCTTGAGACCGTAAAGCGACTTGCGCAGCTTGCAGACCTTGTTTGGTGTGCCTTCATGAAATCCCTCAGGCTGCAGCATATAGATGTCCTCATCCAAGTTGCCATTGGTGAATGCAGACGAAATGTCCACAGAGCGTAGCTCAAGGTCCTCTGCCGCTGCAATAGCCAGTATCATGTGCAAGGTTGCTGGACGGAAGGTGGGAGCAAAGACTTCGGTGTAATCGACTCCAGGACACTGACTGTAGCCCTTTGTGACGATACGAGCCTTGTAGCGCTCCACAGTGCCATCTGCATGACGCTTGACCTTGAAGACCCAACCAGAACCAATAGCCTTTGCACCAGGTGGCAAGTCGACGATTTCCCAAGTGTTGTTCTGTAGCAGTGTGTTGTATTCTGCATTTGCTGCATCGGGATCTGACACAGTAGCAGCACCAGCGAACTGAACCTCTTCCAAGCCTTTGTCAACAGTGTAACTGTTGAGTTTGTCATTATTGAGGTTATCAGTCTCAGAAGGCGGTGTAGACAGCGGGAGGGGCACAGCAGCAGGTTTGACTTTCCACCATTTGCCAGGAGGTTGAGATTCAAGTGTAGTGTCTCAGAGGCTCAGCAACGACTTTGGGTTCCACAGGAATGGGAGGTGCAACAGTATGAGGCGGTTGGAGCACATTGGGAGCAGAATGCTGATCTCGTCAAGTTGAGCATGTTGGTGTTTTCGACGATTGCAGAATGCGATGCAATGACTCCAACTTGGGTGTGGTACTGTCAGACTCGTCTTTCGACACTCTATCCGATGGTACTTGACTCGACTTTCCAGGACCAGTAGGTGGACCGGAATGCACATGCGATTTCCCAGAATGCGAATTAGGCAAAGTTGAGCACTTTGGTAAACTCGACGATTTCGCACTAGTGGTTAGTTTCTGCGAGTTGGGAGTAGGTGCATCGTGTTCCTCATCAGACGACGAGTCAGATGGTGCCGGTCCCGCCGAAGGAGGTGCAGTTGGTGTGTCCGAGTCATCAGTGTCCAAGTCAGGCAAATAGGCAGCAGTTGAATCCCCCCCAGAATCTGGCACATCTGAGAAGTGTGAAGGCATGCCCTTTGGAAACAGGTTGATTGGTGAAGTGACCTTCAAACCAGGAAAGCTGCGTTCATCAAAGATAGCATGTTCCAAGATCACATACTTCTTAGTGGACAGATTGTAGAACTGCCAGCCTTTGTAGCCTGTTGGATAACCAATGAAGATGCACTTCTCAATGTGTGGTTGCAGTGACTTGTGTTTGTCTCTCTGCACAAAGATGTACGCAGCACAACCAAAAACACGGACATGGCTCATGTCGGGTTTCTTGCCATGCCATGCAGTGTAGGGCACAGAGTCAGTCAGAGACGACGTAGGTAGCCTGTTCCACACATTAATGTAAGCAAACACTGCAAGTCGCCAAAACAAGAGTGGGAGCTTTGCCTCTACAAGCATTGCAGTGATGTGCTCAGCAATAGTGCGATTGGCACGTTCAGCAACACTGTCTCAAAAAGTCTCTTTTCAAAAAAGTGGTTTTCCTGATGACCCAGTCATCAATGGCAAGAAAGCGGACGCAGTAGTCATCAAACGTGTTCTGCATGTCCCCAAGTTGTGCAACAACCTGCTTGCATGCCTGTACCTCACCAAGCGCTCCGGGATCCTGATTGAGATCGATGCAAAGAAGATGTACTTCAACTCCTCTGGCAAGACCATCTTCACTGCAACTATCAATGCATCGCACTCTGCCGTTCTAGATGGTCTCACACGTCCCATTTGCGAATCTGCATGTTCTGCATCGTTGTCATCCACTCTACCACTCAATGCAGAACTCTGGCATCGTCGATGCAGACATCATAGCCATGCACACATCAACAAGCTGCTTTCCAAGGACCTGGTCACTGGCATGCTCGTAACATCGAAAGAGCAACCAGATCCGATTTGTGAACCATGCTTAGCTGGCAAGATGACATCTGGCACATTTCTGAGCTCAACTCGCAAATCAACCAAACTGCTGGAATTGGTGCATTCTGACTTGCATGGTCTGCTCTCAGTGCCTACGCCTGAGGGACATTGCTACTGGATCACATTCATCGACAACTGCACTCACCTGCATGCTGTCATGTTCCTGAAGCGCAAGTCGGACGCATTTGATGCATTCAAGGTGTACAAGGCATATGCAGAGAATCAGCTGAATGCGAAAATCAAGGCTATGCAGGATGACAAGGCTGGTGAATACATGTCAAACGAGTTCATACAGTTTATGGAGCAATGCAGCATTCACAGGCACCACAGCACATGCAATCGGCCTCAGCAGAATGGTGTTGCTGAACGTGCCAATCGCACTATTGCTGAGCACATCACTGCAATGCTTGTAGAGGCAAAGCTCCCACTCTTGTTTTGGCGACTTGCAGTGTTTGCTTACATTAATGTGTGGAACAGGCTACCTACGTCGTCTCTGACTGACTCTGTGCCCTACACTGCATGGCATGGCAAGAAACCCGACATGAGCCATGTCCGTGTTTTTGGTTGTGCTGCGTACATCTTTGTGCAGAGAGACAAACACAAGTCACTGCAACCACACATTGAGAAGTGCATCTTCATTGGTTATCCAACAGGCTACAAAGGCTGGCAGTTCTACAATCTGTCCACTAAGAAGTATGTGATCTTGGAACATGCTATCTTTGATGAACGCAGCTTTCCTGGTTTGAAGGTCACTTCACCAATCAACCTGTTTCCAAAGGGCATGCCTTCACACTTCTCAGATGTGCCAGATTCTGGGGGGGATTCAACTGCTGCCTATTTGCCTGACTTGGAAACTGATGACTTGGACACACCAACTGCACCTCCTTTGGCAGGACCAGCACCATCTGACTTGTCGTCTGACGACAAACACAATGCACCTACTCCCAACACGCAGAAACCGACCACTGGTGCAAAATCATCGAGTTTACCAAAGTGCTCAACTTTGCCTAATTCGCATTCTGGGAAATCGCATGTGCATTCCGGTCCACCTACTGGTCCTGGAAAGTCGAGTCAAGTACCATCGGATAGAGTGTCGAAAGACGAGTCTGACAGTACCACACCCAAGTTGGAGTCATTGCATCGCATTCTGCAATCGTCGAAAACACCAACATGCTCAACTCGGCAAGATGCAGCAAATGCAGAGTACAACACACTGTTGCAGAACAACACTTGGGAAATCGTCGACTTGCCACCTGGTGCAAAGGCAATTGGTTCTGGTTAGGTCTTCAAGGTCAAGTGTCATGCAGACGGCACTGTGGAGCGCTACAAGGCTTGTATCATTGCAAAGGGCTATAGTCAACGTCCTGGAGTCAATTACACTGAAGTCTTTGCTCCCTCCTTCTGTCCAGCAACCTTGCACATGATACTGGCTGTTGCAGTTGCAGAGGACCTTGAGCTACGTGCTGTGGACATCTTGTCTGCATTCACCAATGGTGACTTGGATGAGGACATCTACATGCTGCAACCTGAGGGATTCCATGAAGGTGCACCAAACAAGCTCTGCAAGCTGCGTAAATTGCTTTACGGTCTCAAGCAATCAGCTAGGCAGTGGAACACGAAGTTACACTCTGTTCTCACAGATATGGGTTTCAAGCGTGTGGAAGCAGACAGGTCAGTGTACATCTACTCAGATGGCACAGTTCGCATTTTTGTGCCTATCTACATTGACGACATCATGTTTGCATCCAAATCGACTTCATCCATTGACCGTGCTGTGAAGCAACTCAGTGAACAATTCAAATGCAGGGATCTTGGTGCAACGCAGTTTCTACTAGGTGTTGGCATAACCAGGGATTGCAGCAAACACAAGATTTCACTTCACCAGCGCCAGTTCATTCTGGACATGCTTGAATGTTTGTTCACAACTCACTGTGATGCTGCACACAGCATTTGCAAGGGCACTGGGCGCTCTACAGGTGGATACATTGTTCTCATGGCTGGTGGTGCAATTAGCTGGTCTAGCAAATTGCAGAGCATTGTGACACTCTCTACCACTGAAGCTGAGTTTGTTGCTGCAGTTGAGGCTGGCAAGGAGATCTCCTGGATGTGCAACATACTGCGCGAGTTTGCCTTCACGATTCCAGTTCCCTCCACACTGCACATTGACAACCAGTCTGCCATTAGTGTATCGAAGAACCCAGAGCACCACAGATGCATGAAGCACCTCGACCTTTGCTTTTACTGGCTATGCGACGCTGTACAGAACAGAGTCATCACACCCTCGTTTATACCCACAACACAACAGGTGGCTGACATTCTCACCAAACCACTCTCAGCAGCAAAAGTAGATTACTGTTGCTCTCATATGGGAGTTCGACCATAGTGTATATACTGTAGTATAGAGACTGCCTTGGTCACGGGGGAGTGTTAGATTACATAGGATTGGACTGACCATCAGCAGTAGATTAGATATTGCATACTATAATTAGTACGCTCCATATATAGTTAGTTGAGCTCGGAAATGTACCAGATGTCATCTTGCCAGCTAAGCATGCATTGCAAATTGGATCTAGTTGCTCTTTCGATGTTACGAGCATGCCAGTGACCAGACCCTTGGAGAGCAGCTTGTTGATGTGTGCATGGCTGTGATGTCTGCAACGACAATGCCAGAGCTCAGCATTCAGAGGTAGAGTCGATGTTGCATTTGCAGACTGTGTAGCAGGCTCTATGAGTGCATTCAGGATACCGCTGTGAGATGCAGTAATCGTTGCAGTGAACAGAGTCTTGCCGTTTTGCTTGAAGTGCATAGTACTGTCATCAACTTCCATAATCATGCCTTTGTGTTTGGTGAGGTATAAACAAGCAAGTAGAACAGAGTCTTGCCGTTTTGCTTGAAGTGCATAGTACTGTCATCAACTTCCATAATCATGCCTTTGTGTTTGGTGAGGTATAAACAAGCAAGTAGATTATTCTTAAGCAATGGTACATGTAAAACACGAGATATCTCCACAAAAGGCACTTACTTCCCATTAACAACTGGGTGGATGACAACTGACCCTATACCGGCCAAGTATACTATAGTATGGTCTGCAAGATGAATGGGAACAACATGAGGCTTGTAATCGTACATCCATTCTCGATGAGGCGTCATATGGCTAGTAGCACACGTGTCTGCAAGCCATTCATAGTCAGTGTCAATGCCAGAGTCATTAGAGGAGCAAGCACTTGCAGAACCAGCAAACTCTTCAGTTGATTCGCTTTCTTCCTTTGCAGCATTTGCCTTCTGCTTGCCCTTCCCTCTACCCCTCGATTTCCCTTGCTTCTGCAATGCACCCTGTTGTGCAGACGACCTTGCATCCTTCTGTGCATGCTCAAATCGAAAGCACGTCAATTGCATGTGTCCATCTAACCCACAAAACGTGCATGGCCCAGTAGGCGAGTCAGAGACCACTTTCTGGCGTGCAGCAAGTGCAAGTGCAACAGCAGATGCTTCAGCAGCATGATGTCATTGTTGTGCTTCCTCTGTCACAAAGGCCTGCTGTAGCACAGTCTTGTTGAGAGTGTCTCGAAGCAACAGAGACGATGCAAATGCACTGTACTCATCTGGTAGTGCACGGATAAGTGTCATGCAGGTGAGTTCTTCATCCAAGTTGGTCAGGTCGTACTTGTCAGGTTGCAAATCCTGGATCCTGCAAATGGCAGTGTCCACTCTGTTCATCAAGGACTGCAAGGTCTTGTCTTCCTGCTTCCTGATAGAGAACAGGTCATTGTAGGCATTGAAGTGTGTACCAGGACGCTTCTGGAGGTGCATGGATGCGAGTGCAGACCACATCTTGACTGGATTGTCAGAATCATTGGTAAGATGTATCATTTGGTCATTCTCCACTGCCAGGAAGATGATGCCAGCTGCTTTGTCCCATTTCGTCAACCATGCTTCAAGCACAGTCTCCTCAGATGCAGTAGGTGGTGAGGACAGTCTGGGTTTGGTAGATTCACCAGAAACAATGTGCCAAACACCATGAGAACGAAGCCAGGCCTTCATGGATGATGGATAGTTGACAGAGTTCAATTTGGGGAATTGAGGTGTTGATGAAGAAGACATGATTGCAGTATGATGAGAGATGCGATCGACATGAGAGTGGGTGGACCGATAGACGAATATGCGAAGCCTAAGACTGCCAAGTTATAGGGGTAACAATGACGAACTCGGGGCATGGCAATGATGACAAAATTGGAGTTGCAAACTCGAGGAGTTGAGCACTTGGGTACTAAAGTGTGAATTGCTCGACAACAATGCAACTGATTGAGATAAGACTTGGGGGCTCGATGTATCGATGATGAAGGAGATGATATGCTGAGTTACAAGCAAGTCAATGTTGATGCAAGGCTGCAAGCTGCACAAGTTGCTTTACAGTCTCAAGCAGTCAGCTAGGCAGTGGAACACCAAGTTGCATTCAGTTCTCACTGACATGGGTTTCAAGTGTGTGGAAGCAGACAGGTCAGTGTACATCTACTCAGATGGCACAGTTTGCATTTTTGTGCCCATCTACATTGACAACATCATGTTTGTGTCCAAATCAACTTCATCCATTGACTGTTGACAGGGCTGCTTTTTTGCTATGGGTGTAAACAGTAAGAGGGTCTGTTAGCAGAATAGCTGTGCGCAGGAAACACAGAGAGACTAGAGTTGAGCCTGCCTTGTAGTCTATAGCTATCAGTGTGTGAGCATCATGACTATAAGCGCTTGCACTGTGAGGTGCGAAGTTAGGTAGGACTGGTCTGAAAAGCCTGTTTCTATAGTTCACAATGTGTAAAGGCAATGTGGGTACAACAATAACACATTGAAAAGGTTTTACTTGTTTTACCACAGGGAGCTTCCAGTGTAAGAGGTTTAAACAACAGTTTCCAATGCAAACTGGTATGATGTGTATAGGTAGAATTTAACCCTGAGGGAAGCTGGGGAAGTACAGAGATATTCTACTTCTTAAATACCCATCTGGTTGCCATGCCCAGATCATACCATATACATCCACGAAGATCTGACTGCCCATGCTGACTTTATCTCATCGGAAACCATGCTGCACTGCAGCATGCTTCATATCTTGGCCACAAATTTCCTTATCTTCGGAAACCAAGCCCAAGCACAAGAAATCTTCCTGTGGCCGGATCAACTCCATGTTCACCCCTAAACATACATCTTCTCTGATCCTCTTTCCACACCTATGTCCCTGGTGTTTGTGTTGAGATTCTTCTACTTTCTGCTACCACACACCTGCATATTGTCGGAAACTGTTGCCATATTTGTCTCAGGTCATATGGATGAGTATTTCCATGTGATTGACTCCCTTGTGGGTCCATAGTTACATCAGATTGTTAATATTGATCTAATGTTGTCGGCATCAGAAGTCCAATATTGCTCTGATGCTGTTGTCTTTCTTGATCTGCCATTGAGTTGTAATAACATCTTGAGTCTTCCTTGTGCTTGTCTTCTTGTTTCATCATGTACATATTTCATATCTGGGAATAAACTTGCATCTTCATATCTCAGTCTTCATATTTTGTGCTTCTTCTTGTTCTTTCAGTTTCCGATAGTAGTTTCCAATCATTATGGCAGATATGTTGCTTCTTGTGTATCTATGTTCTAAACCTTATGGTTTTTCTCGTTTTTATGAGGGGCCAGCCCCAGCCCCTCACAGCATGCACCATATTGTGAGAGGGATTGGTCAGCGAGCTGCACAGTCCAAAGTGCATGGTTTGGCCATCTGTGTGAGCGACCAAGGAGGCATAGAATGGTTAAGCACCAGCAAAGAGCAGTGTGAGTACAGCTGAGCAGGTACCAAAGGCGGTGTGAAGGGCTGTGTGTGCATCACAAAGGCAGAATTTGCCTAAGTCCACACATCATGTGACCATGGCAGTGCACATCAGAAGATGTGCAAAAGCCCAGGACACTGGAGGGAAGCCCGGATGCAATGCGCAGATCTTTGGTTGCACATTGCTAGTATTTACTTTACCTTATTATTAGTACACATGCACACATTGCATATAAACCTGTATTCTTGTCTATAGTAATCTAAGCAATTGTCTACCCACTAGATCTGTATGCTGGGTTCTGTCCCAGGCCATCAGCAGGCTGTGTTTAGCTTTTGTTAGGGTCTTAACTGTGAAGTATTTGTGAATTATAGAAGTTTTGGATAGCTTCTGGCCAATGGGTCATTTGGAGGGCTCAGTGGAGAGTCAGTACAACCACGTGTATTCATTCCTCAGGACACATGGTACCAGTGGCTTATATAATTTACATGTGCCTTACTAAATCTAGCATTCGGTACCCTACCTAATTCATTCCATAAGTTGATCTGTGCCTGTGCATAAGCCTGGAAACCTAGTGGGTGAGCATTAAATTGGCTGGCAGTGTCATTCGATGGGTTTTGAATGGTGGTCACTGCATCTGCCCACACATTCTGCCAGTGTTTCCACATATTTGCCATATGATATTTGCCATATGGACATAGAACCAGACTGTCCAGTCCATTTCATGCTGACATAGAACAACCTTTTCACTGTCAAGCTGTGCACGATGAGAATGGCAAGTCGGCGGCTCCTTGAATTTCCTGGAATATTTTTTGGCATCCTTCAAATGCTCCTGGTATGGACTGGCGGCTGTCATGAATGCCTGGCCGGCTGTCAGATCAATATTGTCATGGACATTCTTTTGATTTAAATGGTCAGCCTTGAAGTTCCCATCAGCACAGTACTTGCAAATGAAAAGGAATTTGTTGTCATTGTCTTTCCAGTCATCAGGAAGGTTGATGTCTGGTTGAGGACAAGCAGGGCAAAATAGAGCCAGTATATTGCCATACATCAATAGTGTTGTTTTAATCCCTCCAGCAGCATCACCGGTGGCATCTTCGGGTGCACCATCTTCACTGTCTGATTCAGACTGTTCTGCAACTGGTGGAGGCATAATATCCTCATTTGGTATTTCATTATCAGCAAGAATCCGCACTTCCAGGATAGCTGGGGGGTCAGGGTTTGGGCGGCATAGTCCATGAGCTCTGCCATGCATGGTCCACATCTTCATGATGCAGAATTGTCTACTCAGCCGGTGGAGCTCACGGTATCGATCCAGTACTGCTTGTGGGAAGGCTGGGCAGGTCAACCAGCGGAGCTTCGTGTAATACTGATATGCTGATGTCTTGCACTCCAGGTTAGACAGCCTGAAGTCTCAAAGAACAGCAAATGTGAAGACAGTCTTGACCACACTGAAGGAGGTTGGGAATAGTGCCAGCTGCATGTATTAGTTATCCTCCGGCGGCTGATTGTTGCAGTGACATTTGACAGCCGGCAGGTGATGGATCCCATTCACCTCGACAATTGTAACAAATGGATTACCATGGGTATCATGTTGAGCTGGCCTCAGTAAGACTCAAGGGTAAGTAATATCAATATCAAAGACAATTGTGTCTTCATCAATGTATTCATCAGCAGCTTCCTCAGCTTCAGGTTGCAGACCAGTATTGTAAGCACAGCAGATATTGCCTTCATGTTCATCTCAATACTGTGCCTCTTGCATTTCTTGTATATCATTGTAGTCGACCATTGTATTAGGACATCTATTTCCTTGATGGCCAAGATGAAGCTTTACACCAACTTGCCATAGTGCCGCCAGTGTGAAAGCACTACCATCCCAATGAAGAATACAATGGAATGGCATGAAATCATGAGCATGCCGGCAGCATGTGGTACATAAGAGTCGTCCTCCAAAGCACACCTTACACTTCCATTTGGCAGCAGGTGCATTGCAGGCATTGCATATATCAATCCCTCTGGCAGGTGCATGGGATGCCATTACAATCTTCAAGTGAGTATCACTTCTGACAAGCCATTCTCTAAGAAAATCGTTTTGCAACTGCACAATTTAATATATGCAGTGTGCAATTCATGTGGGTGATACAACATACCTTGCCTCTATATACTGGTAGATCTAAGTTTTGTAGGTTTTCGATAACCTGATCCTCAGTTATATCTCCAGCATAGTCAAGACAGTCAGGTACTTCCTGTGGTTCAAAGCCTAGTGGAACATCTGGAATAGCAGGAATAGCAGGAATAGTTGGTGCTACATTCTCTGCAACAGGTTCCCCACCACGTTTGTGCTTCTTTGTAATGACCTTTCCTCTATGGTCCTGCTCTTCTATCTGGATGCCACCAGCTTGATTGGGAACATTGTGCTGGGATATACAGACACGGCACATTGGGAGTAGATAGTTGCATGTGCATTCAGTGTTCGACCTTATATTAAGAAACCAATGGCACATGTGTTCTGCCTCATGTTGTTATCAATAAATGTATCTATTTTAATCTACTTATAAGCAGGAATGCATCGGTCTATTTTTTCATCCCTTTCCCCATAATGCCTACACCAGATGAAACCCCGGCCTCTACACAGATATGGACAGCGAAGGAGTTGGAGATTTGAGGGATCATGTCGAGGGATATTGTGCACAGGTAAAAGAGCAGAAGGGCACTTTCCTTCCTGAAAAGGTCATCAAAATGATCAAAGCATTGTGGGGATCATGATACAAAAAAAGTAATCCCAATTTCGATGAAAAGATGCAAGAGGAATGGAAGAAGAAGAAAAGGGTATGCCCAAAGCAATGTATGCAATGCAACACTTAATGCTGTAACAGTCAATATGCAATTGGTTCAAGAATAATGCTAAGATGTCAAGGTGCATGAAAATTAAAGGTTTTAACATGGATGTTACCTTTGACTCTGTTGTCATTGCACGTAAAGGCAAGGAGATTGAAGAGGAAGCAAAGTGCCGTGCACGGAAGGCACTGGGTGGGAGTGATCAGGAATCTGATGGTGACGACAACAGGGTCGCAGATGATGAGGCCAGCGGTTATAGTAGCTGTTCCTGGATCAAATATTATGCAGGGGCAAAGAAGTATATTAAGGAGATGCTGACAGATGAGGAACAAGATGCCATCAAAATGGAGGTGATGGAATGGAAAGCAAAGGGTGTGCCACCAGAGGTTCAAGCCAAGTCAGTTTTTGATTACACTGCCGGTCCATTACTAAGAAACTGTATAGACAAGCTGTGAAGCACTGTTCAGACATTTGTCGTGAAGTGGATAGGAAAATGTTTGAGAGCATGGGTGTGAGATCACTCTGGATTACAACTTTTGATAAACCAGACAGACATGCTACATTCACAATGTGAGCATCTCTGCAGTTGACATGAATGTTCCTAACCGCTGGTCAGCTATGATACCCAGGTAGTGCAGCCTAATGTGCCAATGAATTTTCCCAGCTTTCAAGAATTTGATCCGAATAGCTACACAGCAATTAGGACCAGTTACATAAAATACATTGAGCATATCACTGCTCTCAAGCGTGGCGAGGCTGCCAGTGCCAAATCTGTAGAACACCAAGCCAGCTCTCATCCATCAGGGATGCCCTGGATGCCTGCCTATAATCCAAAGGGATGCAAAGAAAGTCTCAGGGTCATGCAGGGGATGATCTGCAAGTACTATGGATTGCACTTTGGTATGTGTATATGCTTTCAACGTAATTAAACAATTAACATATGTACCTAATTGAGTAGCACTAGTGATGAAATCATCTAGGGGCCCACCTTACACATCAATCAAAAACAAACACAATTGGCAGGACTTTGTCAACCCTCTCTACATGCCTCATGGCATCTTGTTTCGGGACCCTTCATCATATAACAGGTCAACAGCATTTGATATTGTCAATCTCATCTGCCGGTGCCAAGCGGCAAATGAAATTCCCTTCAAATTTCATGCTATTCCCAATGGCACCATTGAACCGGTGCCTCAGATGTACCCTGAAGAGTTATTCACATCATTCACTATACCAGACCCAGACCCCGGGATGAATAGAGAGGATGATATCAGTTTGGCTGACCTTCAACAAATGGCAGAAGTCTACACTGATGACTCTATCACCACGGAGTTGCAGGATAGTGATGCACTGCCAGTCAAGATTCTCGATTGGCAGCCATCAGATGATGACAATATGTCAGGAAGTCCAGGACCCCTGATGAGACTCAAGCACAAGGAGTCATCCATATCTGAAGACAATGTGGACTGCCGGCCTATTGAACTCAGATGCCGACAAAGAACTAATAGGATTAGATCAAAGTCAAGATTCATTGCAAAAAAATTTATTCTCAAGAATCATAAGGGTAAAAAGAAAGAATCAGTTTCAGAACATGATTCAGATGTGGAGGACCAGTTAGACAAGGTGGAAGAATCGAGACACCTGCAGTTAACATCTGCATCAGGATCAGATGACGACTGTCAGTCTGACAGCAAAGATGAAGGACCCAGCAGAAGGAATACATTCCGTGCCCAGCAAGGCAGACCCCCTGGACTGTGAGATGTATCGAATACAAGGGATAGAAATCAGTCAAGGGTAAGAATTGTCAAACCTGATGCAAAGGAAGGAGGAACAAAGCAGACAAAACACAAGACTGTTTCAAGAGGACGTTCACACAGCAAGAATGGAGATGGAGAAAGTAACTGCCAGTCTTCCAGATAAATTGCTTCAAGACCAGCAGTCTCAGATATTGAGAATGTGGTTGAAGTCAAGAGGCACTGAGGACGAACAAAATTCAGGGAACATGTTGACAATGCTCACAGCATGCGCCATTCGGCTCGCCTAGCCTTGCACTGACCAGCCTCGACTGACCACAACAGTGGGCACAGAAAGTCTTCAACCAATAGATGATCAGGGAAATAATGAAACTGCCAGTCACACCGCCAGTCTCACATTTCATCTTATATTCGAATGATCAATTAGTTGAAAATATACATAAATTAACTAGCTATAGATACATTGTGATACATTTAAATTAACTTCCCACCTGACATGATGCTGCCAGCCACATATCGCAACTTCACATATGAGGACTTCACACATTTTGCATCAATGTATATTTACACCTGACTTCACTGAGACTGATGTTTACAAGCAAATGTCAAAAAATTAATTTACTTTGACTTGTGAAGTCAAAGTTTCAAGATATACTGATACATTAAATTGCCCTTGATCTAACTTCAAGGGGCAGTATATACAGACAAAAAAGAATCGAGACACAAGGACAATGTCACTGGCAGCCTTTGGTGCAAGTGCACTTTGCTGGTGGCTCACCTTCTTTAATTGTAAAATTCTTTTTATACTCATAGACTGCCGGAAATCTGTTGACTGTACAAGTATGCAACCAAGTAGTACTCAAATGCACTATAAGGTGTGTACAAAGGCTACAAGCCCTCACAGATAAGTAAACAATATTTATCTTTCATAAATCCAGACTTCAATCTTTTCTACTTGTAAAAATCATTTTTTTGGCCCAGAAGCTGCCGGAAACTTGTTGTATTTATAGGTTGGCAATGATGTATTGAGCAGCTGCACTGTGAAGTGCATAAAAAAGCTGCTGGACCCTAGAGTTAATTAAACAATATTCATCCTTCATAAATCCGGGTTTCAATCTTTTCTGATCGTAAAAATCATTTATTGTGTCCAGAGGCTCTTGAGGACTTGTTGTCCATATAATCCGGCAGCCATGTGCACTGCAATGCATGTATCAAAGCCGTCAGACCTCACAATTAATTAAATAATCTTTATCATTTATAAATCTGGCTTTTAATCTTTTATAATCATAAAAATTATTTCTTAGCCCAGAGGCCGCAAGAGACTTGTTGCCTCTATAGGCCGGCGGCCTGGTAGTGCCCAGGTGCATTATAAAGCGTGTACAAAGGCATACAAACCTCACAATTAAATGTACAATCTTTATCCTTGATAAATCCAGGTTTCAATCTTTTCTACTTGTAAAAATCATTTCTTATGCCCAGAGGCCACTGGAAACTTGGTACCTCTATAGGCCTGCACCCTGGTACATTAAATAAATGTACCATAGGAATTTTAGCTGCCGGACTTCACGATCAAAAATTTTAAAATGCAAACCATACAATATCTACTTTTTTACAAAACAAAAAGTGTAATCAAGTATTTGACTTCTACTGACCCATAAAAATAATTTTAAATGCACAAATCGGCGGCAACAAAGTACTAAATTTATACTATACCATCTATCCAGCGGAAATATTCAAAAACTGGCGGAAATATTAAAAGTCATCAACTAAAATCCATTATCTCGCTCTGCACACTAATTCTGTCGGATTTGCTTCAAAAATATATATATAATGCCGCTGTAAGTTGTTTTTCTGCCAGATTTACATCACCTATATATGCGGATGCCATTTGTTGAAAATGGCCTTGTGAAACACAGTACTAAGATAGGTTGCCATTAGCCCTGTAGATCATGGTATTATACTAGGTTGCCATTTGTTGAAAATAGGCCTGTGATCTACAGTATACTAATAGTTTACTGAAGTCCCATATACTACAGTACCCAGCCACTGTCCTATGTGCCCACATGTGCATGAATTATCCCATATGCCATGGGAGTTCACACACCATGTCGATGCACTTGCAACATGCTAATGCTATGAGGTGCTGGCAGACGAGCAGAGATTTGTTAAGTGAACACAGCACGGGATACAGGCATGCCGTGTCTCGCTTGCTGCTTTGGAAATCAGCAGTTCGTTCTGCCATGATGTGGTTCATCAGGCCAGCAAGGAGGCATCAATTAGGCGTGAAATCCAGAAGTTCGAGGACTGGGTTAGGCACCCTAGGCATTCCTGTTTGGGGCCCTCATGCAATCATCAGCACTGCTGCCCAGGAGAGATTAGGTGCTCCGACACTTATCTATGGCAGCGGCTCAGGCCAGCCAGACAAAGATACAATATTATTTATGCTGCTCTAGGATGTATTGTAGTTAATGATAGTATTGTATGCTCAGTTATAATACTCAACAATAGTCATGTATTGATCAGCTTTTTTTAAGTAAATCATTCTGTCGTCAATGGTTCCTCTCTTCATGCTTCGTAAATCACACTAAAAGACAATACACCGCAAAAGCAACTATTTCATCACTTATGTAAGACCTAAATACATATGGGAAAGACGAGTGGTTTTTAAAAAAAGGCTCAGACATCCCTCCATCGTATACAAATTTGAATGCACACCAGGATCTAAGGGAATACGGGGATCAAGGGCAGCCGGTTGATCTCCCCAGCCCCCAAGGCATTGATTATAGGGAGTCCGGTGTCATCTGCTCCTGCTGGGTAAAGGTGGATAGGGTGATGTTGGACAGCCAATACATAGTGAAAAAGGTGGTACAGGACCGCAGTGTGTTGATATATCATCAGGAAAATCACTTTTTGGAAAAGAGACTTTTTGAGACATCTATGTGTCTCTTGGGAAATTTAGTGTCTTTTTGAGACATTAATATGTCTTTTGGTGAATTTTTTGTCTTTTTTATACTTTTAAAGGTCTCCTAGAGACTTTAGGGAAATATGTAATTCTTCCAATGTCTTTTAAAGTCTTTCAAATTTTCTAAGTATTTAAATGTATTGGTGTAATTGTGTAAATCTTTTTATGTCTCTGAAAGATATTAAAAATGTCTTATAAAGTGTATTAAAAAGCTACAAAAAGACTCAAAAAGACATTTAAAGACATAAGAAACTAGGAAAAAATTGACTTATGAATAGCTATTGTCAACTAATACTTGTAATCTACATTGTAAATCTTATATAAAATACATCTGAACATGACTAAATTCAATGACTTGTGATGTAACAAATTAATGTAGTCTAGAGCATTATCATCATATTTGACCTGCAGTTGAACTACTTACACAGGCACATGGTGTAGGGGGAAGTATGCTGGTTTTAAATCATGCATGAAGCTGTTGGTTCAATTCCTGGCTAATGCAAATTATTTCCACAATATAAGTTCCTCTCCCCATTGTACCCAAGTTAATGTGATGGTTTATTTGCCATTGTATGTTTATGTAAGGTGCTGACTAATATAGTTACTTCATGACAAATCTTAAGTACATTTAAATATACCTAATTACCTACTTACAAATACACTTATGAATACAATCTAATCTATGTAGTAGTGATTTGGCTAAGATGAGGTCATGTTTTTAATGTTTTTATAAAGCAAAAATGCAACATTAAAAGACATTTAGAGACATCCAGAGACATTATGAACACATAAAAAGACATTAAAGAGACTCCTAGAGACATAAAAAAGTCTTTAAAAGTTTGATACCTGGAGACTTTGCTTTAAAAGTCTCCTAGAGACCCAGGTCTCCTGGGGTCTTTTTAAGTCTTTTTAAAAATTTAAAAGACTTTTTTCAAAAAAGTCTTTTTCCTGATGATAAATGTAAAGCTGTATTGTTGCAAACATGAATGGCTGGAATAAGCTGACAAAGGCTATTTCGACGGAGACATAGGCTTGTCAACTGGCTCCAAGTTTAAGGTACTCTGCAAAACAAAATGTAGTTAATTTCACAGTATTGTCTTCTGATTTAAACTAGAAATTAGGTCACTACAAAGTCTTAAATCTGTGAGAGATTGCTTATTAATGCAATGCCATGCTCTATCTCTCACTTCTGCTCCACTTTTGTGTCTTTGAAGACCATGTAGTAACTACTAACCAAGAACTAAACCAAACACAAGGCATAAATGTGTGCTCCGTGCAAAATAAGATCCTTGAAACCCATAAACCATGAAACCGCTAAACCTCTAAGCCTGAACCCTAAGCTGCATAAACACTATGCCTGAACCGTCGGGGTTGGGCATAAATGCGAAACTTAAACCTATATAAGTCTGACAAGATAATTTATTCATTGCCAATTCATAATTTACACTTCAGAAGTACAAGTGGCCCTTGTTAGAGGGGCAAGTGCATGAAACAGATCTGAAGTAACAATCATTGATGTATAGATTTTAAGAGTTGGCTTTAGAGAACGAGAGGAGAGCTGCATATTTCTCAGACATGCATCAATTCTCAGGGCTCTGTACTCTGTGCAGGTCACATTTTCAAAAACCTGAAAAGCTATATTATAAAATGACTTATTTATGTAGTACCTAAGGTGGGATGCTATACACAACTTGCGCCGAAACCGGGCCCATGGGGAAAATTTGTCACCCCCAGGGGGTTCCTACTTTGGAATCCACTGGTTATGACAAAGCTCCCGCTTGTCTCACACTGCAAATATTGAGATGTTCATCAAAAATTCTGTAAATGTGCTATATCATAGGGAGGCATAAGGGATACCTCTATCTGATTTTTATGCCTGCTTCATTGCCTGTGTGCAGAGATATAGAATATGCAAAAAGAGGTCATTGTGGGTCATTTTCACGCATTGGTAGGCAGTTCAGATTCGAGTAAAATACATTCCCAATTATTTGTCGACTATGGCTACATGACAGTGTAGTTTAATTGGCATTAAACTGCCTTGTAGGCGAGATACAAGGATGTGTCCCCCAGGTCAAATCATGTGAAACTGGACATTTTCACGGTTTGGGGCGGATACACATGATGGGAACATTTTCCCCAAGCTCCAAGTATTCCCCAGTATTTTTAGTTTGATTCAAAAGTGCCTGTGAGAGCAGAATAACACGGGGTGCATGCAACCCTCCTACAGCCCCGTGTACGCAATCACTAAGCCAAATACATCAAAACTCAGAGTGAAATACACAAAATTCTAAGCAGAGCTGATAAAGTATACATATAAATTACCCCTACCACTCAAAGTAAGTACAGTCTAGCTTTACTGCTCGGTGTTGTTAAAAAACATTAACATGCTGAACATGGGATGTAACAAACATTAAAGACAAACCTAAACTTCAGTGCCCTCCACGCCATATTTGTCCACACAAGAAAGCCCTGCAAGAATGTGTGTGTTTGGGGAACTGCTTGGGATAATTGGGATACAGGTTGCAGTTGTGGAAAGCCTGTGAGATCTGTTGGGTAGAGCCTAGAGGGCAAGGGTGACAGTGACTCAGAATCCGTCGAAAGTTTCATGGATTGTGGGGCCAGATGGTGTGAACAAGGTACAGTGCCAGGCAGCATGCATCAGGAAAACCACTTTTTGGAAAAGAGACTTGAGACATCTATGTGTCTCTTGGGAAATTTAGTGTCTTTTTGAGACATCAATATGTCTTTTGGTGAATTTTATGTCTTTTTTATACTTTAAAGGTCTCCTAGAGACTTTAGGGAAATATGTAATTCTTCCAATGTCTTTTTAGGTCTTTTTATGTCTTTTAAAGTCTTTCAATTTTTTTAAGTATTTAAATGTATTGGTGTAATTGTATAAATCTTTTTATGTCTCTAGAAGATTGTAGAAATGTCTCATAAAGTGTATTAAAAAGCTACAAAAAGACTCAAAAAGACATTTAAAGACATAAGAATCTGGGAAAAAATTGTCTTATGAATAGCTATTATCAACTATTACTTGTAATCTAAATTGTAGGTCTTATATAAAATACATCTGAACATGACTAAATTCAATGACTTGTGATGTAATAAATTAATGCAGTCTAGAGCATTACCATCATATTTGACCTGCAGTTAGATTATATACACAGGTACATGGTGTAGGGGAAAGTATGCTGGTTTTAAGTCATGCATGAAGCTGTTGGTTCAATTCCTGGCTAATGCAAATTATTTCCTCAACATAAGTTCCCATTTCCATAGACTTGCTAGCCAGTCCATTGGGAGGCATTTGTTTGCACCTTATTTGGCGCTACAAATAGGTACAACATTGGCTCGGGCCGAGCATTTTAGAGATGCCTCCCTATGGACTGGGCCAAATAAAGCACTTTTAGTAAGGCTCACAAGCATGACAAAGAACTTAGTGAAATTTGCGTGTTGCGTGTTGCGTCTCTCGAGCTCAACTCTTCCTCAACATTCATTCCTCAGCAACACTTCACTCTTAGACCTCCATATTATATTCTTTACTTGTTTATAACTACTAAAGTACAAATAAGTTATTTAGAAGTGTCTGGTGATGGTTGAGAATCAGGTTTAGAAAGGTTAGTAGTTGAAGAGGATGGAGTGTTCATGGTGATTGAAGAGTAATGAGTAGCAGTATAAACAGGTGAAGCACTGTAGTAACCATAGCCAGTCCAATAAGGATAATAATAAGGAGATGAATAGGCTACTGAAGTAGAAGATGTGAACTGTTGAGTAGAACTGGGAGTCTGTATGAGACTGGCATATGGGTTTGATGATGTCGGACACATTGGTGTTCCCGGAATAGATGCTGACCATGCAAGGGGCCCTGCTACTGTCGGAGTGGCAGCTGTGGGAATGCCTGTGGTGTTTGTGTGGCTCCGAGGAGTTTCTGGACGCAACACATCACCCTTGTGCATTCTTTTGACTTGCTGCATCTCGCCTTCCTTGTCGTCACCATCTCGAGCACGTTTTGGAGCATTGCAAGGCTTGCAAGGCTTTGGGATTATAGCAGGTATGTCTAACCCAGATAATAATGTCAGTAATTCGTTACCATATTTTCCAAACCATGTCCATCCCTGTCCCAGAACACCTTCAAGCTCGATTAACAAGGTAATTGGCCCAACTGATGATAACTTAATTACTAAGTCATCATCTATGATGGACAATGGTGCAATCAATCCATTATTGAAGTCCCTGGTGCATATAGCATGTCTCCAACCTTCCAACTCATCCACAACCAGATCATTTGACATTCCTGCCTTCACCAGTTTGGCTCTAGGTGCAGAGAGAAGAATACCTGACCGAGTTTGATCCAGAAGTTCAGGACAACATAAATCACAACATGATACTGTTGGTTCTGCATAGTAGACAGGTGAGTACTAAGGCATTAACCTGATCATTTACGACACTTACGAGGTATGTCATTGCCATAGACCTTCTGTAGGATCAGTCTGCAACACTTGCCTGTTTGCACCAGGGTGTACAAGCCTTCATAGGATGAGTTGCAATCCAATGGTACCTCCGAATGGTCATGAATTATATCCATCTGCCTGTCAGGCCCTCCTCGCAACACACTGTGTTTAATCGTATAATCTTTCGATGCTTTGGGATAAGTTGCTGACTGCTGTATGCTTTTGGTTCTTGTGGTTGCACATTCGGTGGGTATCTTGTATAAATCAGCTTCATATGCTGACTTTTGAACAAGTAGAACTGCCAGACCTCCATGATGCTCTGATTTCCTGAGAATTCACAGATACAGTAAAGGCAGGAGGCTCAGGGCGTGTTGTTCTGGTTCTGAAAATGTGGGCGCTTAGTTTCCGAGGTAATGGGCACACAAAGTACACATATGAAATGCTACATTTAATTCATAACCTTGAAAAGGTCTGGAATAAGAAAACTCAGTGAGCCTACTATTAGTTAAAGCACAATCTCAACAAGTATCACACTTACATAACAATGTAGATGTGTTGTTCTGAATAACTGGCTTCTCAATCCCACTGGGAACGAGAATAGCTGGGTGGAAATCGACCTAGTACAAGAACATTTGAACTTTTGGATCAAAGTAAGTAAGCATATGCAATAGTTTCTACATGCTAATCATACCTTGTAGGCTTGGTACAAAGCTCATGGTGTCAACACCTCATGGGACTGGCTGTCTATGATAGGACCATGTGTTGACATGCTACAGTAGCTAGCTCGGCATTTTAATAATGCACTAGGTTCAGCTCAAGGGACGAAGCACGCACCACCAGACCTATCAAAAGACATTGAATCTCTAATGCAAAGTCTAGCTGAACACAACATATACAAGCTACAGCCAGGCTGAGTCCTTGACGATGATGACAAGCCAGTGAAGGATGTTATCCAGGTGGGACTCCAAAATCTCACAGCAGGTACTAAGAATCCGTTGTCAGATTATAATGAAAGCTTCAAACGTCTCCAAATGCGTAGACGGATGAAGACTGTCCGGGAAATGTCTTGTGAGTTCTTGGATGTACAGAAAAAAAGCAGCAGTGCACCCAATACTGAGGCAAACCAGTCCTGTCAATTGGACCCAATTCCGAAGCAGGCTCCTCACAGTATGAGTATAGCTAATTCTCCTCTGAGCTCTCTTGCAGTTTGCTCAACATAGTGATTACAGAAGCAGAAGAGGAGTATAGGACTGCTGAGGAAAGTGATAACAAGTACGAGTCTGAAGACGCAGATGGGGCAAGAGGCATGTTCGACGAGTTAGAAGAAGATGGACCGGAGTGTGACAGGCTGCAGTGTTTGACAGCTGATGACGTTGCTTTTGATATGGACCTCGTGGAGGTTACTGAGAGTGAGGATGAGTCTTCTGACTCTTCTGAAAGTGATTCTGAGCAGACTGAAGATGATGGCATGTATTTGTAGTCTATGAGTAGTCTACAAGTAGTATCAAAACAGCTGAATTTCACTAAGTCTTTTGTGACAAAGTGTGACCCTACTAAAAGTGTTTCGTTTGGCCCAGCTGCTACTGCGTAGCCTCTGTCAGAGTGTGAACCTCTGTCGGAGTGCAAAAGCAGTGCGGCTGGTCACGAGCCTACCATTTCCATTGTACTGAGGTTAATGTGATGGTTTATTTGCCATTGTATGTTTATGTAAGGTGCTGACTAATATAGTTACTTCATGACAAATCTTAAGTACATCAAGATGTAACTAATTACTTACTTACAAATATGCTTACAAATACAATCTAATCTATGTAGTACTGATTTGTCTAAGATGTAGTAATATGAAGTGATATTTTTGATGTTTTCATCAAGCAAAAATGTGACATTAAAAGACATTTAGAGACATCTAGAGACATTATGGACACATAAAAAGACATTAAAGAGACTCCTAGAGACATAAAAAAGTCTTTAAAAGTTTGGTACCTGGAGACTTTGCTTTTAAAAGTCTCCTAGAGACCCAGGTCTCCTGGGGTCTTTTTGAGTCTTTAAGTTAAGTCTTTTTAAAAAATTAAAAGACTTTTTCTGAAAAAGTGTTTTTCCTGATGTGGGTGGGGCAATAAGGCAAGCAGGCAGAGAGGTGGTGGACCTAGGGAATTGCCACATATCATATGGCAAAGGATGGACACAGTGATGATGCATAGTGGTCTGGGTCCGAGTTGAAGGCACATGGAAAAGAGCCTTCAAGCCTATGTCACATGTAAGGGTGAGGCATAAACAGCAGCCTGCAGCTTCGGGGCAAGCACAAGAGCTGCTGTTGCAGAGGTGACGTGTAGGCAAGGGATAGGGGGGTATGGCTGCCAGGGAAGGGCAGGGTGAGACGTGGCCTGGGGACAACAAATGGCAGGGAGAAGAACTGGTGAGTGTGGCAGGGTATTGGGGTACTCACCTAGCCATGCCACTCCCTACCTCCAGGCTGCTGTTCAGCATTCCTTCAGCAGTCGTATTGAGCCCTGCAGTTCGGGTGCGAGCACAAGGGCTGTTGTGGTGAGCAATGGGCATTGTGGGAGGTTGGTGGAGAAGGGGCAAACATCCCTGGTTAGAGATGAAGGAAGGGAAGGGGAGGGGAAGGGCATCCTTTGTGTTGACAGCAGAGCACAGGGGGCTTCGTGCAGGTGCGTCGAAGAACGAAGCTGCATATATGCGGCTATGGAAGTGAAGAGGGGCTTGGGGTTTGCAAGGGTGGGGGAGGGGCAAGTGATGATGGTGGTGGTTTGAGAACAATGAAGGCCACATGTCTGTCACTGTGGTAGCACGGAATGTGCAGCCCAGAACGGAGTGTGCACAGAACAGAGTAAACCATGCACAGGATTAAAAGATGGAGGTTGGGTGGCCTTGTGTGCAATAGGCATTGTGTGTGCATTGCAGCACAGCTGTGTGGTGTTGTGCATGCATGTGTAGCAGTGTAGATGTGCAGGTGCATGAGTGCATGGCAGCATGGGTGGGTAGGTGCATGCAAGGCAGGTGGTCACATTGCTGGCTGGCTACACGGTGGGCGGGGAGGGGGATGTTGCAGCTGTGCAGCATGGAGTGTGCAGGAATGGAGTGGGTGGGGCAGCAGAAGGGCAGCCAAGGCCCCCTGGTGATTTGGCTGTCCAAGTTGAGGGATAACAGGCTATTTGAAGCCGGTTATCCAGGACAGCCGGGACAGCCTGGGCTTGGCTGTCCCAAAGGTTTGTGGGGCAGCCGTGGCTGTCCTGGCATGCAGGGGATAACATGCAGGACAGCCACGGTACACCGGCTATATGTGAGCCATATAGGTGGGACAGCCAGGACAGCCAGGTGCAGCACCATACATAAGTGTGAACAGCTGCCCCACGGCTCCACAGTACTTGCCAAAACAGCTGTCTGGCTGTCCTGTGGCTGCCCTTTGGCTGTCCGTTTCTTGTTTAATTCATATCAATACAAATACTGTAGTGAAAAATATGATTGTATATGTTTTGGAATCAGAAAAATCGTGAGAATCAGATTATACACTCAGCTTAGTCAGCAGACAGTCGGGACAGCCTTATCACCAATCCATAACACAGGCCGGCTGTCTTGTTGGAATAAGGCTAGGGCTGGTCGTTTACACCAGGTATACAGTTGGCCAGGCACACCCGGCCTTAACATACAAATCATGATACGATGCCCTAATAAGGCAGTTGCTGTTATGATGCTCTATAAATATATGTCTGGATGAAAGGGCCTTAGGCTTGGCTTCTCAGTTCTTGAAACTGACCTGAAGTAGCAAGGAAATGACGAGCAATTGTATTGTCCGGAGAGTATGGTCCTGGGACTGTTATGCCAAAGATAATGTGATTGCACTGGCCCCAGAGTATGCGCCCAGGTGCATTATGCCAAGGCCTTAAAGCAACGTAACTAAGTGAAAGCAGTCCTGCTAGTAGGAGGAACAGCATGAAAACGTGGCTTGTGTAAGTCCCAATGTGGCCTCAGGTCGCCTAGTATGTGTCGGTAACTTCTGTGCACATGCAGACATCACTGGCAGTGTCACACGCACAGGTAATAGTCCAAACCTTAATAGTCGGCACCCAACCTAGGCACAGCCAAAGGGGGAGCACCGGCATGGCAAGGGCTATTGTTATTTCAAGAACAAAAGAGGCTTCCACAACTGTGCTCCCTTAATCGGGACCGCAGGCAGTGTGAACCCGTAATTACACCGGTACAAAACATCACCAGTGGGAGATAGTCATTATTTATAGCTGCACTCATGCAGAGGCAATGTATTTTTGTCTTTATTTTTTATATTTAGACAGCATGAGACATTCTACTTCTTTGTAGAACAATGGATGGGAGCATTGAGCTATTCTTGGAGTAGCCTGTGCATGTGAAGCATCGGTTATGATGGGCCAAAGTGCCCGGATGACCTGGTGACCTGATCATGTGGTGTGGAATGGTCCTCGGGGTAGACAGCATGTAAATGCATTAGCACCCTCTCATGTGCACAGACTGTTGCCAGACATTTATAAAAGCAGGCCAGGTTGCACTGATGAGGGGTATCCCGAAAGTGCCCTTTACTCCTTCGTTAGGTGTAGAGCCCTTTGCAACTGGTCGATACCTCAAACAGCTAAGTAAACGCCACCCTAAACCGATCCCCACTTTTCAAAGGTCTGTGCCCACCATGCCACAATGCATGGCAGGTATGGACTTGGGCATGCATGTGCACACAGAAAAGTGGGGATTGACGATCCCCACTTTTCAAGGCTCTGTGCCCACTGTGCTACAGTCCACCATGGGCACGGACTTGCACCATATGTGAGTACCCAGATAAGTTGGAGAGTCCAGTGTGCACCACACTAGATCAGAACCTATCCCCACCCCACCCAACCCACCACTGGTAAGAGCTCGTCGAGAAGGGAGTTGCGCTGTGGCTGGGGCTAGAAGCCATTGTCTGTGCAGTGGTTGTCGGTGTCGAACACAGGGTGGACGAGGTGGTCCTTGTGCTTTTGGTTGTAGACTGGGTAGAGCATGGTGCTCGGGGACGGAATGTGGGGAGTGGAGCTGTTGGAGTATGCAGTGTAGGTGTCAAAGGCGAGCAGGTCCATTGCTGGTTGGGCCTCTCGACATCTCCTTGCCCTCGCCCTTTTCAAAAAATATAATCCCATTGAAGCCCAACCAGGAGTTAAAGAGTCACTGTCTGCATGGAAAATGGACAAAGATGGGGTGGGGGGAACAATTCAGACATTGAGCAGGTGTTCTGGAAACGAACTGGTTGTCACCGCCTGAAGATCTTGCCAAAACTGGGCAGCACTGCACAAGTCTGTACAGATTAGTCCTGCAACTCGGGTGAGAGCTCGAGGGTGGTGGGATGCAACAGCATAAGGGCAGATGCCTTATAAGGAGCACAGCCATGCAGCGGACTAGATAAGTAAAAGAAAACAAAGGTAAAATAGATGATGGATGCACCTCTGGTCTGTCAGTTCTCTCTTGCTACAACCTCTATGTTACAGCTTGTATGAATCTACATAGCCCTCGTTTATGCGGTGTTGCAGATGAGAAGTTGCAAGTGCAATGGTGGTGATGGTTTAGGAAAGGAAAGGGCTTATGCAGCCTTGGGAAACATCTGCTCTGGGGTCCCGGTGCCGGAACTAGGCGGTGCTAGCACCGAACGTTGACCAGCTGCTGATTTTGTACCAAAATGAATCGACTGCACGCCCTACAATTTGACCAGACAAATCAGTTGTGTAGGCAACTTAGACGTGAATATAAAAGCAAAAAATTGTGCCTAGTAGGTGCAGTTCACAGTATTCAGTGGCCAGGTAAAGAAAATTCAACAATGGCCATGGGGAGGAGGTGGCAGAGGAGGGAGGCCCGGGCAGAGACCAGATGTGATGGAATGTGCACTACTGCTAGGCATATTCAACTGGGTGTTGGCAGGTGGCATAGGTTGGGTGGGCAGAGGCAAGGGGTGGATTGGAGGGTTGCTCATACTCCTTGCAGAGTCAGGCGTTTGCATATGATGGCAGGCAGGTCCCCCCAATGCACGTTCGAGTTAAGCTGCAATGGTGCCGGCCGCAAGTTTTCGAGTCTGCCCTTTCCCGACCTGCCTGCAGAGGCATCCTGCTTGTCAGACAGCAGCTTGTGGTCATGGTCGATGCTGGTGTTTATGTGATGGGTGGGGGCGAGGACGGACGGGGAGAGCGAGTGGTTAGCGGCCCTCTGTTGCAGAAGCTTGACTGTGCTGAGGATGCAGAGGCAGTTGCCGATACTGACTATGCCCATCTCCCTGAGGGTGGGCTGGTCAAGCTCAAGGAGTAGATCATTGCAGATGTCGTGGGCACGGAAGGAGTTGGCATGGTCCTCACACCTGATGTCGATGAGCCAGTGCTGGATGTCATTGTCGGCCCAAGTGCGGAGGAAGGCAGCATAGGGCATGCTGGCAGGGGGCTCTGTGGGGACATAGGGCTGGTACCTGCAGGGCTGGATGTTGTTCATGGCGGCACAGGGGGCATGGACGACGGGGGATGCAGGCAGGTCGTCATAGCTGGCAAGCATCAAGTTATCTACATGGCAACTTGTCTATTGTTAGCCCAGCCACGCAAAATCTGCCCTGGCATCCACCATACTGAGATCCCAACATCAGATGATTATGTAGATATACGCACGTGTAGGTGTGCTATATGTGGAGGGGGCTCATGTAATTATATTTCAGAATGTCAGCCAGTCTGGATTCTGTCCTTCGTTCACTCGCCCTTAGGGCCATTGGCCCACAAACCATCCAATGATTATAAACATGTAGCAGCAAGGGACACAATAAGCATGTGGGTGATAGAGGGGGCAGCAACATAGCAAGACAAAGGGTTGAACAATGGTGGGGTATAGGAGGTAAAAGTGGTGGGAGCCGTGGCTAGGGTTGTAATTTAGAAGTTTAGAATGGGGGAGAAAACCATATTTGAGCACCGTCTGCATGTTAATTTGCATGACCTGATCAGTCAAAACCACGGGCAGCACTGGGGAAATGTGAGCTTACCTACTTGTTTTAGTATATTCTTCGCAGTCTGCTCTCAGAGCGTACATATGGTATGTACAGATGTAAGTCTTTAAGTCATACATATGCCGTGCCTGTGACTGTTCATTTCAGGACAGCTGCATGCACTTCAGGCAGCTGTAGAACATCAGGAAAACCACTTTTTGGAAAAGAGACTTTTTGAGACATCTATGTGTCTCTTGGGAAATTTAGTGTCTTTTTGAGACATCAATATGTCTTTTGGTGAATTTTATGTCTTTTTTATACTTTAAAGGTCTCCTAGAGACTTTAGGGAAATATGTAATTCTTCCAATGTCTTTTTAGGTCTTTTTATGTCTTTTAAAGTCTTTCAATTTTTTTAAGTATTTAAATGTATTGATGTAATTGTATAAATCTTTTTATGTCTCTAAAAGATTTTAAAAATGTCTCATAAAGTGTATTAAAAAGCTACAAAAAGACTCAAAAAGACATTCGAACCTGGGAAAAAATTGTCTTATGAATAGCTATTATCAACTATTACTTGTAATCTACATTGTAGGTCTTATATAAAATACATCTGAACATGACTAAATTCAATGACTTGTGATGTGACAAATTAATGTAGTCTAGAGCATTACCATCATATTTGACCTGCAGTTAGATTATATACACAGGTACATGGTGTAGGGGAAAGTATGCTGGTTTTAAGTCATGCATGAAGCTGTTGGTTCAATTCCTGGCAAATGTAAATTATTTCCACAACATAAGTTCCTCTCCCCATTGTACCCAAGTTAATGTGATGGTTTATTTGCCATTGTATGCCTATGTAATGTGCTGACTAATACAATTACTTCATGACAAATCTTAAGTACATTTAAATATACCTAATTACTTACTTACAATTACACTTACAAATACAATCTATTCTATATAGTAGTGATTTGGCTAAGATGAGGTCATGTTTTTAATGTTTTTATAAAGCAAAAATGCAACATTAAAAGACATTTAGAGACATCCAGAGACATTATGAACACATAAAAAGACATTAAAGAGACTCCTAGAGACATAAAAAAGTCTTTAAAAGTTTGATACCTGGAGACTTTGCTTTAAAAGTCTCCTAGAGACCCAGGTCTCTCGGGGTCTTTTTGAGTCTTTTTGAGTCTTTTTAAAAAATTAAAAGACTTTTTTCAAAAAAGTCTTTTTCCTGATGCGAGGCATAGCCATGGGATTTTAGTATGCAGGAATAGCATGCTATGCATCGACAAGAACTGGCCTCATGCCGAGAAATGAGTGGTGAGGTAACAGGTAAGTAACTCATGAAAACTATGTGATAATCCAATGGCTCACCTTCTCTGTCCTGCGAGCATCTCGATGGATAATCATGTGAATCTTTTACCACTTCTTTATTAATTTGTATACAAATATATTTTGCAGAGTCTGTGTTTCCCTTTTCAGGTTGTGGACACTGTGCATGTGAGGCCAAAGAGCTGCATCGCAACGGCATGTAAGTGCTTAGTGAATCTGGGAGGAAAATTGAACTGACATATGTACACAACATGCAATAAGAGGTCATTTATGTCACTCTTTGTGTACCTGAGCCAGGTTCAGGAACAAGCTGCATTGTTTGTAGTACCACATGGGCAGTGCTTCCGGTCCTGGTACGGTGAACTGTGTATTATACAACAACGACAAAGGATGTCTGGATGCTTGACATGCCAGGCATCTCTCGACATACTAGGACCATGCATAGCATTACAAGTACGCATCGTCTCCCACTGTGAGGTGAGCTTGCATTTGCCATAGCTGCCTGTGCTTGCCCATTTCGTTCAAAATTCCCTATCATTCTATGGCACGAGCATGTAAGGTTCATTTTCAGGACATCACCAACACATGTCCAAGTGTTTTCATGACCAGAAATCATTTGTTTAAACATTGAACCTTGCTTACCTGAAATGTTACAAAGTCCCTCGAGGCATAGTCACACACCTAGGTCGAGGAGCAACAAAAATAACGCAGCCTGATGAGGGCAGGAGTGTGGTGGTTCTTCCTATGTATAGAAGTCGACTCAGGGACCGTGAGTAGCTTGCTGCTGCGCACTGCATGTTGACAATGTACAATGTTCATGCCGTGCATTTGCAGGGACATGCAAGTAACTGGCAGGTAAGTCATTTACAGAAACTACGTGAGAAATACGACACCTTACCTTCATGCAGCCTGCTATGCGCATGTTCTACAACATAACCTTGCAAGTACATACAAACATCTCCATCTCGAGGGTCTTCACTCAGCTGCACATACACTGTACTAGGCACCTGGACTGCAAGGCCAACTGGGCAATGCATGGCAAGAACCTGCTTATCTCGTCCATGCCATGCCATGCATCTGCCATATGGGTGCTTGGCTTTCTGGTAAGTTAAACAACTCACGGATACTGCTTGAGATATGTGTTACCCCACCTACGGTTCTGGTTCTCGCACCCTGTGCTCAGAGGGCACATTCTGCAACATAGGATTTTAGTTGCCTGCTCCTAACTAGAGTAAATGCATTCACTCACCGTGTCCAGAGCACCCAAGCTGTGAGAACTACAAAACGAAGCTACTGTAGTGCCCAATGCTGCGAGGACATTAAGGGTGCACCAGTTCCGTAGGTAAGCAGGTGCACTTGTATCTCAGAGCCAATGGGTTCGAGTCACCACATCAAGAAGCACTGTAGCAGGCCACAACTGCTGCAGCACTGGACACAGAAATGTAAGCTGCTGAACCGTGACTCTCATGTATGCTGTGGGGAGGGATATCTCGAGACAAACCAGCACAGCACAAGCACGGCATGTGTGTCTCTACTCATCATAGCTTCAGGCAGTGCAATCTGGTGGACAAGCATGCATTGAGTGTGATACACGCTCATATTTGTTGAGATGTACTTACCATGGCCACAGCCGGGACCACAGTTACAGAAGCTTAGTGGGATACCTTTCACCACACTTGTGGGCCTTTTATGTTTTATGTGCACCGCTGAGAGGTCTGCCGCGGGGCTAGACTCGAATCACAAGAAACCCAACACACACAACCCCAGCGGAGCGAGATCCTATCCCTTAGATCGAGCGATGCTCTTCAGCTAAGCGGATTATAGATGTCTACGCTTCTCCTAGTCCTCTCCGCTGAGCGGGCTGTGATGTTTGAGAGTCTCGTAAGTTCAGTCCAGATGGATGTCCGTTGTACAGTGCCTGCAAGTTCGTTTTTTAAGGAGGGGTTTAATTCTAGAAGTCTCAGATTAATGTCTGGGCGACCTCTGCTGAGCACAGGGTATCGATAGTAATGTATAGTTTTGATGGTGGCTCTGCGGGGCTTATTCCGCTGAGTGGGTTTGAGGTCCGGTGACCGATGCAGATGCTCACACAAGCTGGTATTCCCAATTGTGCCTCGTTCCGCTGGGACTGTCCAAAGTCCTATTCCGCTGAGGCTATCCAGAACCTCGTTCACCCGGTGGTGCAGTCTCAATTCACAAAACACTACAGCACGAGTTTTTGTACACGGTTGCACTGACTCCCCGCTGAGCTCTCCAAATGACCCGGTGGCCAGAAGCCATCCAAAACTTCTATGATTCACAATATACTTCACAGTAAAGACCCTAACAAAAGCTAAACAAAGCCCGCTGACGGTCTGGGACGGAGCCCAACACACAGATCTAGTGGGTAGACAATTGCTTGATTTCCGTAGTTACAATTACAAGTTTATATAGACGTGCGCTGTGTACTAATTTAGGTGGAGAGTAAATACTAGCAACGCCGGACCAAAGTTCCGCTGAGCGCATGTGCCTCCGCTGGGCGTTTTGATGACTACTCCGCTGAACGCGAACTGACCCCGTTGTGTTGTCAGCCTTCGCCGAGAGACGCCGTTAAACTCCGCTGGGCGGGTCCTTCTTGGTTATTGAGGCCTGGCTACCGCTGCCAAAGTTCCCCAGCAGGGTCCGTGCTGTGTGCATTGTTCATTCCCTCGGGCATCACACGCTCCAGCGCGCATGCCACGGTCACCTGACGAGTGGACTTGGGCAAATTTCGCCTTTGTGATGTGTTCTGCTGAGCCCCTTTGAGACACCATCTACACACAGTCCTGCTCGTCGCCTTTGATATTTCTCGCTCAGCTGTACTCCTGCCTTCCGCTGGGACGACAGTAACCGTTATGTGCTCTGCTGACAGCTATTCCGGGTACTTCAACTGTGTACTTATGGCCTGTACAGTCCGCTGAACCCCACACAACCGCCCGCTGAGCACACGCGTGATGATTTGTGATGCACGCGCTAAGCGCTGAGACGACTGACCAGGCTAGTCACCGCTCCGCTGTACCCCTGCACTCCAGCCCAAACGGCCCGCTGTGGCCACTTACAGCCTTAGTGTAAACGCAGGCCTGTCACCGCTTGCATGATGTACGAGTCATGTACATCTAGTTCTCGCAATGGCGAGCAGATTACACTAGGCATGATCCGGGGAGCCTTTGTACCTCGTTCCCTTGCTGAACAAAAACAGATCTCAGAAAAATTGCTCCTATAGATTCATTTGAACATACTTACCTTGTATGGTACTCACTATAACCGGTGCATGCAAGTGCAGATTGGATGCTTTCCACATAGGTGCAGCTCCTGAGTCCACCCACTGTACAATAGTAGCACAGTGGGTGCATCTTGAACAGTAGAAATGGGGATCGACAATCCCCATCTCTCTGCATTCTGCAGACGCTTGACTCTTGAGTCCGCCCACCATATGCATAGTAGTACGGTGGGTGCATCCAGAGCAGTAGAAATGGGGATCAACGATCCCCATTTCTCTGCATTCTACTTATGTGCAGAGTGTGAATATGCCCACTGTACACATAGAAGCACGGTGGGTGCAACCAGTGGATTGGTGAGAATACAGAAAAGTTCTCATTAATCTTGAGCTAATATCTGTTTACATGCTTAATTATCACTTGTCTACATTAATCCTACAGTACCTTCTACTAGACTTGCCCACATGCCCTACCTACAGAGTTACTTACTTGGTAACCCACTCCATTATGATTACTATTACACCACCCTTCTTTACCTACACCATCCAGCCTTCACAGTGCATGATCATTGGAACTTGACAACCAAGTAGCTTAGACTAAATTGTTACCCAATTTGTATGTACTTACTTGTCGGCCAGGTGCAGATCAACATGCTCGTTGGGTAGCAATATTGATCAGCCTGTTACATTTAATAATTTATAATGTATAGGTATGTACAAACACTGATAAGTAACTTGAAGACACACACAAACATGGCTGCCAGGGTCAAGTGTGATCTGATGCAAACACAGTGTCATCAGTAACGACTGCTGCTGCTGTGCACCAAATATGCACATATGTACTTACACAAAGTCTATGCAAAGTAGAAATGCAGCTGCTAAGCGCACAGGGACTGTGGGTGTGCCTGCGTTGGTATGTAATAATGAATTGCACAGCACAAATCGAGGGGCTCGAGGATCCGGTTGACAGCAATGGGCGCCTGGCCCTCCTGCCTTGGTACTGCTGTAACTGCACACATACTAAATGATAAGGAGTGACCTGCTTGGTGACAAAATGATATATGTATAGGGCTGGGTAATCCCCACTGTGAGTCATCTGAATCGGGACGGAAGAATGCACCCAGGTGAGAATGAAACAAGCGGCTCAGTCCAATGCAGCTGGATCTGCCATACACTGGAAGAATGCACACATGCACACATGCATGCCGTGTTTGAATCTACTCTCCGTACTCAGATGCCGCACTGCTGTCGGTATAGCATCATGCTCGAATACAGAAATCAAAGACCCTTGCAAGCCAAAGATGCCTGCCCTTGCACGGTGCTATGGCATGGCATGTCCTAAGATAATACAACACAGTGATAGGGCGCTTATGAAGAGGGTAATTCTACTTGGAATAACTCGTTCAGGGGCTTGTTAGAGATTCTGAATTAACGCGAAGAAGCTCCAAAAAACCACGACACAATTGAAGAAGTTGTTCTTGACTTAGAGCAAAATTAGTCCAAGACAGGGAGATGGAGGAGGACATGGCTACTCATAGGCATCCAGGAGTCTCAAAATTTGTGTAAGGTACAACTTCAAACCCCACATATATGGTGAATAAACATGCCAAGTTGCAAAAGCCTTTGTTGAAAATTGAAGGAGGGAGATGATATTTAAGTCTGCAATAGTAGTCATATGGTCATTAGGGACATTGGATATTGAGGGCATATCGGATGCCATAAACTAGTTGATTAGTCGATACATATCTATAGTAAAAGACTCCAAAAAGAATTAGCCAAAAATACAAACTGGAACCCAAGATATGAAGTACTTTACCTGGAGAAGGGAAGGGGAGAAGGAGCACATGGCAGTTTTTTGGATTCCAAGCGACAATATAAAGTGTTTGAGGGCTCATTAGAAAGCTACAATCAAGGTGAGTTCATCATAGAAAGAATTAAGGAGATTGGAGACAAACCTATGTCAGAATCAATGAAATACATCAAAAATCCGAAGTTGACCAACAACTTGAGATGGAGGACGCTTTATTGCTCCATAAATCAAGCTGTCGCAGGGGAAGGTACTTAATGTAGTCTTGTAAGTTTTCCCAAAGTTTGAAATGCTTAGGACATCTAGAAGCGCACCTATGAATTAATTTGTCCCACCTAGGGGAAGGAGGACACACAGAGTGAGATCACCCTTAAACTCGTCAAATCATGTAATGAATGGTACTTTTGGATAGGTATTAATAAGAAAAACCAGGAAATGCAAATATTGTACTGTTTGGCCGGGTATTGACAGATATATGAGGAAAATTGTGTCCTAAGGGCACTTGACACCTATAAGATGGTACTTGGCAAGTACAGGATGGATTCCCATGATCTTGGAGATGGTTGGCAGAGGACTAAGATGGTCTTGAAGGTGCAAAAGGAATTGGGAGTGAAGGTAGACAGGATCCGGAGTCATGGCACTTTCAAGCAGAGGAAGTCCAGGGGCAGGAGGAGCACATCACATTTGGACGGCTTCCAGGCATCGGAATCGAACGTTTAAGCACTCGATAGAATCCCCTAATCTTCAGGAGCTCATATATGAAAAGAACAACACAATATAGCGGATACATACCTTTAAAATCGATAAAACATTGGAAATTGGGAGAAGGAGGGCAACATAGCCGGTTCTCGCCTTCCAGGTGACCAAATCCATTGGTATTGTGCTCATTAGAATCACATAATTGCCCACATTCTGAATCTGGGGCGACCAAAGGCTCGGAAGAAACAGACAACAAGGAAATTGGTGAACTGTTTCAATAGGGGTCTCCAGATGGTGCTAAGTTTACGCATCAAATACTGGTTTGTTATGGATGTTCTTGGATGTGTTAGAAACGTATAAATGAGCTGAAGATGCACCAAAAAACCTTTTGATAATGCAGCTCACTGTTCCGACAATATAAAGCAATCTCTATAGGGATGGGCCTATTCCATCCACATTTGCCCTCCTGACATAAGTCCAAGCTCTATACCAGATCTAACAAGGTATCAGTCACCAGGGACTGCCTGAGTAGAGTAGAGCCTAAGCATACAAGAAAAGTTGAGGAAGGGGAGTGGGGAACATGAGAGTGAAATGCAAGTGAACTTAGAGGACTTAGTCGACTTAGTGCAATATTGGATAGGCTTACATAATCAAATTATCGCACCATTTGAAGTACTTAAATAGGCATGTCACCCACATAATGTGTATAATTTTAATGTTTGAAAATCAACAATGAAGGTGGGAAAAGTCATTCAAGCTGGCTTTATTTCCCCACGTTGCATGAAATTCAAAGCATGCCAGGGCATGCCAGGACATGCCAAGGCATCTCATAACATCCTAAAGTAGTTAAAGGCCCCATCAATTGATGATTTGATTGCACTTTCCTAAAGTGCCCTCCGATCAAAAGTCTTTTTCATGATGTGCATCAATTGTAAGCAACAGAGATCCAAAGTTCATATCAAAATGGTGGACCAAGCTACATAGAATATTAGGTGTCAAGTTATTGATGTCTACATCTTATCACCCACAGACTAATGGTGAGACTAAACAACCAAACAGGTCTGTTGCACAGATATTACATGCAGTACTGGCTCACAATCAATTGCATTGGGTTGACTGCCTGGACATGACTGATTTTGCAATAAATGATAGTGTATCTAAAACCATGAAGTATTCACCTTTTGAGCTCAATGTAGGGTACATGCTATCAATGATTTGGGAAGTGCAAGCGAACAGCATGTCATGCAGGGTCAAGGAGTTTGCACAAGATGCATTGCACAACCTTGCATGTGTGTATGACACCATTATAGCAGCACACCTGTTATAGACAATGCATGCCAATAAGAAAAGATTTGATGAACCACAGATAATTGTTGGATTTCTAGGGTTGATCTAAATCAACACACTAACCCAGCTGTTTAGTATTTGAGTATACAGTGGCTCAAAAAACTATCCTAATGTTTGGGACATTTGAACATGTTAATTAATAGTAGAGTAACCAGATTATGCAATTTTGACCTCCTATTCACCAACTACTTAATACTTGGTATATCCCTCTTTAGCCTTGATAACAGCCTCAATCCTTCTTGGTATACTAAGAGCCTCATTTTGTAGCCAACTTGTTTCACAATTCATGTACTCCTCTGGGTGGTGTTGGATATTCATTAAGTTTGAGTTTGATATAGTTTCATAGGTGTTCAATAAGATTGAGATCAGGAGATTGAGCAGGCCACCTAAGAACATTGATATTATTGTTTTCAAACCATTTTGTGGCTTTTTTTGAGGTATGCTTTGGGTCATTGTCTTGTTGGAAAATTTGCTCCTCTTCTAGTATATCAAGTATGTCAAAGCTTTTCTGTAGGGCATCCTCCAGAATATCACAATACTATTGATATCAAGTTCCACAAACTCGGCAATAAATTATTCATTTGGCCCTCACTGGCTGAGGTAGGCTTGTTACAGTTCCAAGACCAATGTTTAAGCACAATTCATGGAACACAATAATATATTAGCTGCCTCAACCTTCTTGAAAAATTATGTGTAAAGAAGGTGCATGATTGTACCACTCTTCTTGGTTTTCATTAGATCTATTTGAAGGAAGTTATTGAATACTTGAGTATTGTCTGGCCAATTTAATAGAAGACTCTTTGCAGTTGAACAAAAATGTATGTCCTGTTGAGCCTTGTTACCCTTCACTGTAAAGAATAATTCAAGCTTGCTGTTTGTTTTTGCAGAGGTGCCCACTATGGTCAAAGTCAGATTTTTCCTTGGAAAGAGCTCAAAGTTTCTGAATAGTTTTGACCACAGTGCTGTAGCACTACTTTGGAAAGGTGGGAATAGGGACTAGACTGAGATGTTGATGACATTTATGTAAGGTTTTAACAGAAATTGGCTAATGATTGTGAGAACATCAAAGGTAGCCATGACATGCTTAACCTAGTCTATATAATGTTTCACCAAAGCAATGGTAGTTACTGACATTTCATCCATTTCATCTTCCCCAAAGAATGTTTCTCTTTCCATTATCCATTCCTACTGATGCCTATTTGTCCATGCTATTAGAGGATGTCAATGTTGGGAAATGTTTATCAATAAGGATACTCAGTAGAATCTGAATGTTTCTGAAATGTAAATAATGGGCCCTGTACAGAGTCTGATTGAATTGCAATAAAGGTTCATGAGACAAACATTTGTTGCCCTTTTTATTCCCCACAAAGTGTCTATTTAGTTTGTCCAGGTAGTCCTTTATTGCATGATAGAGAGTGCAGAGAAGGAGGTGGACTTCAAGACATGAGACACACAAGTAAAGCTTGAAGGATAGTGGTGGTAATTGAGATAAGCTACAAAGGCAGTGAGCAAGATTCTCAAATACTAGAAGTTTGACAAAGTATCCCAAGCTTGTCCCTTTTTCCACAACAATATTCAGAACTGTTAAGACTTATTAATTGGCCATGATATCTGCCCAGGTATACTTTATTTTTTTATGTAATCATGGCATTAGCCAATTTATTATGCAGTGTCCAAACACAGTCTGTGCTGCAAAATACATCACGGAGTACTACCTACAGTAGAAAGGGAAACATACTCCCCGGGTGAGAAGCAACACATGGAACAAGACTAAGCAGGTAACACATCAGACAAGGCACAGACACGCAAAAGAGTGCATCATGGCAGAAAAGCTAGAGAAGGCTCCTTACTCTGTGATAGCTGAAGCACCCAGTATGATTCACCATGTACCACACCTAAAGGCTTTATCCAAACCTCTTCTAGTGATGAGACCTGGAAAGCCCCAATAGTCACTCATCATGCACCATTTAAGGACGGGGAACAGGCTGATGGGGTGCATGCCATTAACACCATAGCTGACCAAAACTGGCAATCATCACAATCACTGCAAGGCCTCCAAAGCTGTTATCTGACCCCAGCGGGGGGAGAGTTAGTAAAGACAGTGGGATTGTCTCACAAGAATTTGAGAAGCATTGGGAGGTAAGTCGGAATGTTGTCATATGAGTGTTTGAGCAAGGAACATTTAAATAGGTGTTGCCTGGTTTGGAGGAGGACCCCACAGTCACAGGAGAATTTTTCGTCAATATTAAAGCACTTAAAATAAGCGCTAATAGGTGCATGCCCTAGTACTAGGCACCGGGTCATGTGTGATATGAGAGAGTATGATGGCTTGATACAATGCTCTCCATCAATAGAATCAAGCTGGAGGAAATTATGTCCTGTGTGATCTGTATCTTGAAAGAACAGTTGATGCCAGGCCCATAATTACTGGTCAGCTACTGCTTTGCAGCAGCTGTTCAAAGAAGAGTCCTGGTACCTACCAAGTACCCGGGGTTGAGCCTTTAATAAAAGGTGAGCCTCTTGATGAATGCCCCATTCAGACTTGGATGGAACATCAACAAAAGTAATGGAGTGTGAGGGGTCTTTAGAGAACCACTTACCCAAGACATAGCAGATAGACAAGGAATGACCTTGGCCAGAGTGAATAGAAGGGTCCAGGGCTCTCTTAGCAGCAGTAAGAGAGTCTGTAAACAGATGAATGTTAGTACAATTATTACATTACAAGGCACAAACAATGGCATAATAAATGGCCGCAAGCTCGCCTAGGTATACTTGTGAGCCTTTTTGCTACTGTATGAAGGTCCTTTATTATGGGACTTGGGAACAAATAATTGGCAAGAAAAACTGTGAATTTTATCTAAGACCTCTAGAAACAAAGTTAATTTGGAGTAATTTATGTGCCTCTGCATCTTCTTGTAACTCTAGAGAAACATGTACTAGCACAGCATTAAATTGGGATCAGATCCACCTCTAGTAAAGAATAGGTTGTCTTTTTGCAAGGCAATTTCTTATAGTATTTTGCTTAGGATCCAGATATGGACCTAAAGGCAGGGAATCTTCCTATTAGTATTGTTAAGCATGCTACATGTAGCAATTGACAACAGTTGTTACCATTTCTTAATAGAAGATAAGAATACAACATAGGCACATATGTCTTTTAAGTTGCTATAGTCTTGTGGAGTTTCTGCACTACATAGCTTGATGTTCTTCTTTGGGCCTGTGCATTTGTTTTTCAAGTATTTCACATTCTCTGGATTTTTAGTAGCAAATAGATTCCAAATAAAAACAAAGGGCTTTATAATTATATGTCCTAGACCAGGATTGCTTTCCTAAGATATAAGCCCTTTAAGCAATGCATGCTAATAAGTGAAGTGATATTCCTACTTTCCCACTAAATACAGAGGCAAAGAAGGAGTAATTGAAGTAATTAGAGATCACTGCAACAATTTTATGATCAGGCACAAGCAGGTAGGCAAAGGCATCTAATAGTTTGACTTTTTCAGCTAATTTATTAGACCAAGGAACCTTGATATTATTGCCTACATATTTGGTAGCTAGGTTATTAACACTAACATTATGTGTTGTACATCTGAAGTAATCTACTTGTCCTGCTACTTTTTTGCTTTGCTGAAAAGCTGTTTGTGTAATCTCTTGTTTTCAATATCTATCAATCACATCTGTGCATAATCAGTTTGAACTTGTCAACATAGTGCCTTTAGATTAGAGTCTTGTTTTACTGCTGAATTTCCTTGAGTGTTGAATCATGTATCATTAATATCTCCATCAGTAAGGTAAATTCCATGCTTGATGGCCATAGCTGCTGATTATTATCCAAAATATTTAGATCTTCTGTGTGATCATGCACAGATTCTCCCTTTGTATATGCAAGTATGCCTGTAAAGAATGATGATAGTGTAGATTCTGCTAAAAGTACAAAGACAAGTGCTTTTGCATCAGATCTGATTATGTATCTTGAACCTCTAGAAGAAGACTCAAGTATTGCAATAAGATTTACAGGAATGGATGCTAGCAAGGGTTGAGCTGCTTTTGTTGATGTGTTTAGAGAGGGTTTGTAAAGGTATCTAAAATAATATTATGATTATATAGGTAAATTCCAGTTTTCTTAAATGCTGTATTGATTGTTGTAGTTTTCAATTCCTGAGCTTGGACATTTGCATAGTACTCAGTAAATTGTATTTGTCAATTACAACTCTTTGCTGTATTGCCTAATTAACAACAGTTTTCTAGCAAACTACAAGTGGCACAAAAACAGCAATATCACATGGTTAAAGAACATGAGTAGTGTGAGAGGGGAGACAAATAAAAATGATGTTGTGCTTCTTAGCAAAACTACAGAAGCAATATGTGCAATGACTGTTGTGTCCATCAAGAATAAGAAGCCAATGTCTTCCTAAAGTATTTTGTATTGCACTTGCTAGATAAAAATCACATTCAAACCACTTTGAGCCTAACTCCTGATCTGTTCATCTATTTCATGAGCATGAGATACTAGTAGCCAATAATAAGACTGAATTTAAATACACAAATTTAAATGGAACTCACCTTGCTTTACATGAGTTGCTCTGTCCTTATACTAGATGTCCATTTCCTGAGTTGTGTCCTGTTACACCTGGGCATAGGGAGAGAGGAAAAGAGGGTCTCTGATTGTAGAGTACATTCTGAGTGTGCCTCACTAGGCCGGAGATTAGATTGATGTAGGTTAGTTGATGGTGATTAGTAGTTTGATGTAGTAGGATTTTAATGGATTTTGGTTGTGATATATTCTAACTTCCCTATATATGTGGTAAACCTTAAAATCTGTGTTAGTGAGTTTGTTAATTGTTTGTTGGATTACCTGTTTCATTGATTTGTTGTCCTGTTCGATTTTCAATTCTCCTTAGTCTCCTTCTAGTGTTATTTTCACTTTTCTCACTGCAATGGCTGCCTGTGCAGCAACGATTGGGTTTGCTTTAGCCAGGGCTCCACTGGCTGCTGCTATCTTGCTCCATGTCCTTGGCCCTTTTCTCATGGCAGTAGGTTGCTACTTTGTTTGTGAGTTGTGGTAGATTGAAGTCCAGGTGTCCATTGCATCTTTGAGTTGGGCTTTGATCATGTCTTCTGTCACAGCTTTGATCATGGCAATCTCTGTTTGTAGCAACATTGTGATGTCGGTTTTAATTTGTGTTGCCACTGAGGCAATCAATGTTTTAATGATGTCTTCAGTGTTACCCCAAGCTGTGAGCATTTCTGTCATCATTATTGCTATTGCTGAGACGGTGTGTTTGTAGTTGTTGTTCAATTTAGCATCTGTCAGTGTCTCTGATGTGGTGAATGTTCTGATTGCTGCCAGGAATGTTTCAATGTTGGTAATGTTATTGTTTTGGTTGATTATGTTAAGTCTTTCTAGTATTTCTGTTGCTTCTTTCATATTCCATGGTAAGTATAGCTCACTTTATGTGCTTGGTCATGCCATGTTTTGTGGCAGTGCCCTATTTTTGGGTGGCATGTATTGACTTATTGACAATTGAATATTGGTTTATTATGCTTAAATACATGTATATATGGTGTATTATATTTACCCACCTATGATGCACTAACTGAATGCTTACATAGAGCTACAGCATAGTCACATAATGTGGTAGGAGTAAGGGGCACTACATGTCATCCCATAACCTTTATTCACTCAGCAACCACTCCTGTGCATGTGTGAGGTTTTAGGTACTTTTATGAGTTTCCTTTTAAGTGTGCAAGTTATTGAAACAATCAATTAGAGTAGAGCAAGGAACATTATAGAAGTTGGCTGCTTTTCTTAATGATAGCTTATCACAAGCTGGTATATCAGTTCTAGCCTGTGATTCATGGTAGATCTTGAGAAAAAAGTACACCATGCACTAAATCTTGTCTACTTATACAGTATTATATTTACACTGTGAAAAATGATTTTACCAACCAATGGTTGACAATCTAAATAAAACAAATGTCATAAATCAATTTTCTATGTATTATTTCATCAACTGTTCTGTCATAGTTTCTCTAGAGAAAGAACACTTATAAAGAGGGAAAACAAAGTTACAACAATATCAGGCATTTTACAGCAACTCTACACTGTTTTATGACCTCTTTTTTTCTTTTATAACCAAGCCATTCTTACATGCACTGCATTGAAAATAACACTGTGTCATCAAAAATGACAATAAGCTCAATTTTTTTCATAGATGTGTGGCTGAATACTGTGGGTTATATATTTTGTAAAATTTATGCATAATATATAGGCTACATTACATGACATGTAATGCTACTCTGACTGAGTACATAGTGTGACCAAGTTTTTGATTATGTATAGTATCTGGCTTTGCACACCAATTCCACTGGATTTGCTTTGAATATATATATATATATATATAATGTTGCTGAAAATGATTTTTCTGCTAGATCTACCTAATCTATATATGCAGATGCCATTTGTTGAAAATGGCCCTGTGAAACACAGTACTAAGATAGGTCACCATTAGCTCTGTAGATTATAGTATTATACTAGGTTGTCATTTGTTGAAAATGGCTTTGTGATCTACAGTATACTAATAGTTTACTGAAGTCCTGTATACTATGGTACTCAGGCACTGTCCTATGTGAATCTTTATGCTAACAGCTGTAATTAGTTCTAAATCAGCAACACCTATTTTATCAAATAATCCTTTCTTTCTTTTATACACTGAGTCTATATCATTAAACCCAAGCCATATTAACACAAGCTCTATTATTCTACAGATTCAGAATAAAATCCAGCTGGTTGCCACACTTTGGGAGCTAGCTGAAGATAATAAGCAGCTCAAGCAATACATCCTCAACTTACAAGTACAGAATGATGTGCTTAATGAAGTATATTTCAACAAACTTTGCTTTTAACTAGCCTATAAAGGAAAAGATAAGAAACAAGGGCAAAAAGGGAAAGCTAGTTGGTGATGGACTCCTAAAGATGCTTACTGGTGATGAATTTTATGAACAGGTAATTGAATTCACAAAGTGGCAACAGGAACAAAAACAACTCAAAGCAAACAGACAGAATGAGACACAAGATTATAAAGCAAGGGTGGATGCCTGGAAATATGGGAAAAGCTTTCGGTTGCTGCAAAAAAGGAACAGTCTGAGAGATATCATACAGCCATTGAGTCCTGGGTCAAGTACAAGGAGGGAACTAAAAAAAAAGAGGAGAACTAGTTTAATTCAAGGAAAAGCAGCCAAAACTGACAGATTTTGGTGATTCAATTAGGGCCATACTACATCTAAAATGTGTCCAGCTCATTGATAATGAAGATGGTGAAGAATTTGAACAAATTGAGCAAGGAAGATGAAAATGACAATGAGGATAAGTGATCCCATTACTGATCTAATCATATTATTAGTAAAAAGTTGCATATAGTACAACCAATTGGATCAAGTCCAACTGTTTGTGATATGTTGTATCTAGCTTATAAATAGCAACAAGCATTGGTTCTGCTTACTTTGTTCACCAATTATTGGACTTCATTTGTGGCTTCTAGCAATAATTGGATGTAAATGAATTCATACAGCAATTCTTGTACTTTAATCATTATATGTAATAGTCAAATTAATTATTGGGGTAAAATATAACATAAGTTGCAACTTGACCAGGCTCTGAGCTTCCTAACATCTAGAGCAATGCAGGGGAGGCTTGTTACTCAAGATATTGATTGGAAGCAGTATGAATTCATTGGACAAAAAAGTACTACTACAAGTCTGCATATCCTAGTTTGTTTATGTCCCAGTCCCTTTTGTTTGAAGATAAAGGAGATATCACCAATATTCAAAACTGTCATTAATACATGTAGTAAGAACCATGAGCATGTATCTGTGCTCACTAAACTAGTGAGTTAGCAATGCATATACATATGTTTGCTAACTAATGATTTTAGCTTGATCATGCTATTAAATGCAGTCATCAAAGTAATACCAAAACACTCAAGTCTGCCATTATCTCATTTCTGGCAAGGCTGAAGAAAGATGTTAAAGATGCTGAAGGAGTCAAGGAAAAATTGCCCAAGAGTGTCACATGTAAGTGGGCTCACACACATACATCAAGCCTGCTCTGCCCTTAGAAACATTAACCAGAATACCTTGATAATCCTATGTATGTTAAGCCCTAACCTCCTGTTAACATTCCTTTTGACATTTCATACAGGGCTTTTATCAAAGAAGCATGCAACAGGACTATTTCGATATACTTGCATGAACTGCCAACCTTTCTGTATAAAGAAGGTCTGCTGTATGACCCCAATGATAGTGATGAGTTTATTAGGCTCTTTTTGGGTCCTCTTGTTATTGCAGTGAGTAATGTTCTGCTCCACTGTTCATATGCTTACTTCCTCACTGCAGTCCTAGCACTATATCTTTGCAGGTCTGTTGATAGCTTGGAGTCCTTCAATGCTAATAGGGAAATTTCATGTGCAAACACAGAGTTTACATTACAGGCCACTCAATTGTATACACCTGTGTACAAGTATATATGATTTCCAGATATATTGTTCATTACTCATATTGTTTCTAGGTTTGATTTGTCCTATCCAGCTAGGACAAATGGTCAATAATTGATATTGACTTCAACTATATCAAAATTTTCAATCACATTATGAACATACTTGATTGCCTGCCAAACGCCATATGAGTATTACATGCATATCTTCCTCTTCTGTAAAGCTCTGGGGCTGATAGAATTCTTCAGCAGCTGCCATGATCAATGCAAGTAATCCCCATACTCCTTTCTTTTGATGAAAACCAATACTAATTACCCTATCCACCTGCTTCACATCACTACTCGAGACTGCCATAAGCAATCTTTTATTGTCCAAGAGTGCCGTGGCCTTTCTGAGAAGTTTCTTGGCTTGATTGAGACCCTAAAAATAGTAAAACTCAATTTGATGGGTCTTCAAGCACATCTTTTCTTGAAGATCATTAAAGCCATGCCATGCAAGTGATGAGTTAGAATGAACACCATGTTCAAGTTGCCTAAGTATTCCTTCAAGTGTTGAGTTCTTGGATAGTTGCTAACATGGGCTACATGTATTAGATTCTGTGTGCAAGTAGCCCAGGCATGATAATGAGATAATGTACATGGTGCCTTGTTTTGTGTAAACTTCCCATGGTAATATAAGGGCATTGTGAAGAGCAAATAGGTAGTGAGAATATGGAGATTTGTTGCCTGGAAATAGCAGTGTGTATCCATTGCACATTCTTATCTTTGACAGTATCAAAGTTTTCTACATCAATTGGAACGAGCTGGGTGTCCGTGTGCTTGTTGGCCTTGGCATCTGTATTATTGGGCACTGCAGAAGTGCATACAAGAGCACCACTACATTTAAGGCTTAGAGTCATAGTTAAAGGTGTATTATCTTCATATGTTAAGATAAATTTCAACTCATTGCTTCAGAGAAAATCACTCACTGCTTTTCCAGTTCATCTATTAGGTACAATAGCTTTCCTTCAAACAGGCCCTTGCTTACTCCCGGCTTAATCACAAAATAGCAAACAAAGTTGATGAGTCCATCCATTCCCTGTCTTCTGTGCCTAATAACCTGACTCATATCCACTTCTGTGCCCTATCCAAGTGCTAATTTAAGAAATGGGTTGAGTATGTCTTCCCATAGCTTATCTGCATCCAAAGCCAAGTCATTGACTGTGCTTGGATTGCCTGAGAAAACAGCAAGCTGGTTGTACTCCAAGGCTTCAGGAACTGTTGGTGACAGCCCTGCTAACAAGTAGCACAGCTGTTCAAAAAAATCCTGCAGAATAGAAGTGGGCAAATGTGGTGTACTACACTAGTGATGTGACTAACCACTATTTTTGAGTTGCTGATTGTGTCAGACTCAACATGCTGGCCAACCTTTTCTTTGAGTTTGCTGGTGGTTAAGGAGACAGCTCCAGCAGCATCATTTGTGTTGACAGACAAGGTATTTAGCAGCTCCTGTGGCACTAGTATGGTATCTCAGGCAATACTGAATGGATTTTTTAGATGTTTTTTGGAACTTGTGTATGCTTATATTGCCAACCCAGGCATATCTTTAGATTCTCTGCACACTTTGTATTAATTGTACTGCACACAAAATATGATAAAAACACGTGTTTTAAGCGCACCTGCTATACAGCTATCAGCACTCAACAGAATCAAACCATATTTGGTAAAATAATAATCCCAGCTAATATCTACCTATAAAGTGTTTAAACGTCAGATTTGATCCAGTTTTGAGGTCAGAATAGCATCATCACCTATGTTCTCCTCCACATCAATAGTGTTTTTGGTGCCACATGTGCTATTCTGTGTGTTTTGGGCTGAAAATTGACAGGCTACCTCTCATACATTATCAAAAGGTATTCCACATTTTTTCAACATTTTCTAGGGCCTAGATTTTTTATCAACAACTGAATAAACCCAGATTTCAATAAAATTACTGTTTTTATGCATTTTGGTATCAGTAAAATGTCTCACCTTTTTAAATGTCAGCCAGCCTTATTCTATTCATTTTTTGGAGTCCATAGCATCCAAAATCATGCTTATCAGCCAGAAATGACCAAGATACAGGCTAATCTATCTGCATCAAGAGGAATATTTACCTGTATTTGGCAGGATCATTTTGCTTATTTCTCCATCAACTTTTGCCTGATAAGGATAATAATGGTATATTTAGGACACCTTAATTTGCCTTTATCTTATCACAAAATTTCATTTTTAGACATGTGGCTGTGTAGGTGATGATAAGCACAAGCATTTTTGACCTTGTTCTATTTTTAGGTCAAAACTTCGGCCATGACTGCCCTCTCAAAATTTCAAACTCAGCTGAGATGCCACACATGCCAGCTGATGGCAGAGATGCCTTGGGCCAATTACCCATTGTGTGTATGCTTTAGTCTTCAAGAATTCTTGCTGGGAAACTGCCCCAGACCTTGGGCAACTGCCACTGTGGATATTTGAATATACCTGGGCAACTACCATGGTTTCATGTTTAAAAGTAACCATCATGGTTGTCTTGCACATATCCTGGCCCTGCATGGGCTACTACATTGTCACACCAATGGAGGCAGCACTGCAGGGTCTTCAGCGGGAGCACCTGGTGCTGCAATACATTCCCTCCCACAAGGGCATTGCAGGCCATGACAAGGCAGATGCTGTGGCTCGTGCAGCTGCACAGGGCCGGAGCTTGCCTACTGCACTGCTTCCACCGGCCCTTTATGTAGGGATGGTCCCACATAGTGCAACTACAAATAAGACAGCATATGTGCAGTCCATGTAGCAGGAGGCCAGGGCTGACTGGCTAGCAACGGAACAGGACAAACACTTCCACAGGCAAGTTGACTCAACTTTCCCTTTCAATGATTTCTACACAATACAGGGCCAGCTGCCCTGCCATCACACCAGCCTACTAATACAAATGTGTACTGAACACCTGCTGGCTGATAGATCCCTTGCATGCAATAACACAACTGCAGGTGAGGATGCTCAAACCCTCCCTTCAAACTAGGGCTGCTCGAAAACCAGGTTTCTGTTTGGGGCTGTCTAGGGCACATAGTGCGTCAGCAGTGCTTAGAGACCCTTGGGACAAGTGGAGGAAGGCCTGGGGGCCTTGCATTTGTAGTAGTCCTAGTTACTTGTAATGTCTACATGGTGCAGACATGCCAAGGACCCAAATTGACACACAAAAAAAAAGAAGAAAAAGGGGGTCAAGAAGTAATCCAATAGTGGGATAGTGTTTGACAGAGCCATTTTTTTGTGCAGAAGAATGTTACTATGCATCAAATGCATCTGACTTGTGCTTCAGGAACATGACAGTATGTGGGTGAGTGCAGTCTACAATACATGTCATCCAGTAGTGGTGTCCCTCAGGCTTAGGCACTGAGAGTAGGCCATGCATGTCAGAATGCACCAATTCAAGATGTCATCTTATGAGCCAAGCATGCTTTGCAAATTAGACCTGCATGTCTGTATACTCATTCAACATTATGAGCATGCCAGTGACTAGACATTTGGAGAGCAGCTTGGTGAGATTCTTGAATAGTACAATGTCAACATTGTACTTTCTCTGTCACAAAGGACTGCTGCAGCATAGTCTTGTTGAGAGTGTCCTGAAGCACTCACCTGGTTCCGAAAACTTGCTATTGGTAATATCTGGTAGCCTGAGGCAGCAGCCAGGTGCACTACAAGTCATGTCTTGAGGTTGGGGGACCTAATAATTAATTAAACAATCTTTATTCTTTGTAAATCCATGTTTCAATCTTTTCTACTTCTAAAAATCAATTTTTGTGCTCAACACCCGCCGGAAATTTGTTGGCCACACAAGACAGCAACCAGGTGCACTACAAGATGTGTAAAAATCTGCTGGACCTCACAATCAATTAAACAATCTTTACTTATTGTAAATCCAGGTTTTAATCTTTTCTAACTATAAAAACAATTCCTTATGCCCAAAAGCCAGTGGAAACCTGTTGGCCATACAATATGGTGGCTAGGTGCACTACAAGACATCTAAAAGGGCTGCTGTACCTCATGATTAATTAAACAATTGTTATCCTTCTTAAATCCAGCCTTCAACCTTCTTTAATTGTAAAATTCTTTTTATACTCATAGACTGCCGGAAATCTGTTGACTGTACAAGTATGCAACCAAGTAGTACTCAAATGCACTATAAGGTGTGTACAAAGGCTACAAGCCCTCACAGATAAGTAAACAATATTTATCTTTCATAAATCCAGACTTCAATCTTTTCTACTTGTAAAAATCATTTTTTTGGCCCAGAAGCTGCCGGAAACTTGTTGTATTTATAGGTTGGCAACGATGTATTGAGCAGCTGCACTGTGAAGTGCATAAAAAAGCTGCCGGACCCTAGAGTTAATTAAACAATATTCATCCTTCATAAATCCAGGTTTCAATCTTTTCTGATCGTAAAAATCATTTATTGTGTCCAGAGGCTCTTAAGGACTTGTTGGTGATTAAATCTGGCGGCCAGGTGCACTGCAAGGCACGTACCAAGGCTGCCAGATTTAACAATTAATTAAACAATCATAAATCTGGCTTTTAATTTTTTATAATAATAAAAATCATTACTTAGCCCAGAGGCCACACAAGACTTGTTGCCTCTATAGGCCAGCAGCCTGGTAGTGCCCAGGTGCATTATAAAGCATGTACAGAGGCATACAAACCTCACAATTACAGTGTATAGAGTAGTGTGGGACTTGATCCTGCTGAGGTCAGCAGTTTTACCCGGGGGGTCATTTAGTGTGATCCATACCCACTAAAACCCCATGCACACCTATCCAATCATTTGGGAGACTCTCTATGTCTTTTATAATGTTAGTCCAGGTTCTAATTATGGTGTATTTGGTTACTTTGTACTATTTGCATTTTCTTTTCAGGGATAATATTTGGTCCATTTTTAGTCTTTTGTTAATTCGGAAGAGCAGTTTTTGTTCAATTTCTTCTTTTTTGGGGGTGATTTGTCTTATTTCATTTGTGAAGGCCCAATTACAGAAAGTTAGCCATATGAGGTATAGAGCTTCCATGGTGATGATTTTGGTTAATCTATTTAGGAATCTGTCAGGTTTCCCTGTGTGGGATTTATTTTTTATTAGGAGGTATGCAAGGATATCACCTATTGAAGTGTAGGTAATGTTTATTTTATTTTTTCCCAGGATTTTGTTTGTAAGGTTCCACATGTGTTTCTGACTGGAGGCTTCACATTGGGTTAATATATGTTTGATGTTCACATAGGCTCCACCACAGTTATTGTATGGGCATGTTGCATGCCACTCTAGATGTTCAATCTTGTTCCAGTATTCTCCTAGTTTGAGAGAGTTGTGTATAATTTTGTATAAGAGGGCTCTAATTTTCCTATATATGTCTTTATCTAGGATTGATTTCCATATGATTTTATTTGTGGGAATGTAATTCCATTTGTTGAAGGTTGACCATTGTACCTTTTCTAGCATACATTTGGTACCTTTTCTATGTTTAATTTTGTTTTCATCCTTCTCTTTTATGCCTTGATATAGTGTTGCTTGTGTGAGGTTTGTGAACATTGCACCATTTATTTGAAAACAGTTAGGTATGGTTAGGTCAATTTCATCAGGGGTTAGTTTCATAGATCTGTCTTTTGCTAATTTGTCGGCTTCTTCATTTCCTTTGATGTTACTGTGGCCTTTTATTTTATGTAGATATACATCACCTTGTCTCATCCTGATATGTGATATTGTAGCTTTAATGAGGTTTTTGTTTGTCATATTTATGTATCCTATTTTTTCATGTTCATTTCTATGTTTATGTAGTGTGTCTATCACATATGATGAGTCTGTATATATGTGTAGGTCATTTGCAAAGTCGTTTTGGGTTATTGCAATTAGTATAGCAGTTAGCTCGCCTGCATTATTTGTTTGTTCTATATGTTTTGGTAGTTTTATTGCACAGTTTCAAGGATCCATATCATCATACCATATTCCGGCTCCAGCAGATGTGTTTTTCTCACTATTGTAGTTGCATGCTCTGTCAGTGTATATATCTATACTTATGTTTTGTTGGTTAGTGTTGTTGTTATAATTGAGTAATATTGGCTCGTCATTTGTATGCTTATTTTGTCTGAAAATTCTGTAACCTGCATTCATGTTATGTATGATTGTTTGTTTATTTATTTTAAAGATATTGGTTGTATAGGTTTCAGTGGTGTCTATGTTATTTGTGTTTAGTTGTGTTGGTGGTTCTTGTGTGTGGGGTTTAAATTTTTCACACAGATTATTAATTTGTGTCTCAATGAGTGTTAGGCAGTTATGTGGGTTCCAACATCCCTTTTCTTTCAAGTATATACAGTAATTACAGTAATAGTATACAGTTTTTTGGTTGTTGTTTGATTTTGTGATTATTCTGTATGCAAGAAGTTTTATGTTTGTTTGGGGGGTGTTTTTTGATTTGATTTTCATTGTGTTGGGGTTGGTTGTTTATGGTGTTGTTGTTTGGGTGGAACCATATGGGTATGTTCTTTTTGATTTTTTCACTTAGGGCAGTGAGAGGTGTGCTGCGGGGCTAGACTCGAATCACAAGAAACACAACACACACAACCCCAGCAGAGGAACATCCTATCCCCTAGATCAAGCGATGCTCTTCAGCTAAGCAGGTTATAGATGTCTATGCTTCTCCTGGTACCTCTCAGCTGAGCGGACTGTGATGTTTAAGGGTCTCGTAAGTTCAGTCCAGATGCCTGTTGTACAGTGCCTGCAAGTTTGTTTTTAAGGAGGGGTTTAATTCTAGAAGTCTCAGATTAATGTCTGGGCAACCTCTGCTGAGTGCAGGGTATCAATAGTAATGTATAGTTTTGATGGTGGCTCCGTGGGGCTTATTCTGCTGAGTGGGTTTGAGGTCCGGTGACCAATGCAGATGCTCACACAAGCTGGTATTCTGTGTTTACACCAAGGCTGTAAGTGGCCACAGCAGGCGGTTTGGGCTGAAGTGCAAGGGTACAGCAGAGCAGTGACTAGCCTGGTCAGCCGTCTCAGCGCTCAGCGCATGTATCACAAATCTATCATGCATGTGCTCAGCAGGTGGTTGTGTGGGGTTCAGCAGACTGTACAAGCAATAAGTACACAGTTGGAGTACCTGGAACAGCTGTCAGCAGAGTACATAACAGTTACTGTCATCCCAGCAGAAGGCAGGAGTATCAAAGGCGACGAGCAGGACTGTGTGTAGACAGTGTCTCAGCAGATGACAGGAGTACAGCTGAGCAGAAAATATCAAAGGTGACGAGCAGGACTGTGTGTAGATGGTGTCTCAAAGGGGCTCAGCAGAACACATCACAAAGGCGAAATTTGCCCAAGTCCACTTGTCAGGTGACTGTGGCATGCACACTGGAGCGTATGATGCCCGAGGGAATGAACAATGCACACAGCACGGGCTCTGCTGGGGAACTTTGGCAGCAGTAGCCAGGCCTCAATGACCAAGAAGGAACTGCCCAGCAGAGTTTAATGGCGTCTCTCGGCAGAGGCTGGCAGCACAACAGGATCAGGTTGTGCTCAGCAGAGTAGTCATCAAAATGCCCAGCAGAGGCACATGTGCTCAGCAGACCTTTGGTCCAGCATTGCTAGTATTTACTCTCCACCTAAATTAGTACACAGCACACGTCTATATAAACTTGTAATTGTAACTACGGAAATCAAGCAATTGTCTACCCACTAGATCTGTGTGTTGGGCTCTGTCCCAGACTGTCAGCGGGCTGTGTTTAGCTTTTGTTAGGGTTTTAACTGTGAAGTGTATTGTGGATTATAGAAGTTTTGGATAGCTTCAGGCCACTGGGTCATTTGGAGAGCTCAGCAGGGAGTCAGTACAACCATGTACAAAAACTTGCACTGTAGTGTTTTGTGAATTGAGACTGCACCACCAGGTGAATGAGGTTCTGGATAGCCTCAGCGGAATAGGACTTTGGACAGTCCCAGCAGAACGACTTTGGATAGTCAGTGGAGCAAGGCACAATTGGGAATACCAGCTTGTGTGAGCATCTGCATTGGTCACCGGACCTCAAACCCACTCAGCAGAATAAGCCCCACGGAGCCACCATCAAAACTATACATTACTATTGATACCCTGCACTCAGCAGAGGTTGCCCAGACATTAATCTGAGACTTCTAGAATTAAACCCCTCCTTAAAAACAAACTTGCAGGCACTGTACAGCGGACATCTGGACTGAACTCACGAGACTCTTAAAACATCACAGTCTGCTCAGCGGAGAGGACCAGGAGAAGTGTAGACATCTATAATCCGCTTAGCTGAAGAGCGTTGCTTGATCTAAGGGATAGGATCTCGCTCTGCTGGGGTTGTGTGTGTTGTGTTTCTTGTGATTCGAGTCTAGCCCCGCAGCACACCTCTCATCTGGAGCCCACCGCCAGGGGTAGGTTCAGAAATCTCATATAGTGTTTCAGGGACCACGGTTTGGCACCTATTACAAAACATTTCAAAAATTTCAAATACAATGGGGACAAGTAACAAGCAAGGCAAATTTCCTGCACTGTTGTTGCTAGCAGAACCAGCAGAGGCTAGACCATCATTTGGTATACTGCCTCCGAGCAGGCAATCGACTAGGAGCAAGAAAGACACTGAGCTTGTGGAACCATTGGTGATTACACCTACTTGAGATAGAAAAGCGAAGAGGAAAGCAAGGGAAGAGGCATGGCTACAGATAGAAACACAGGATCTTGCTCAGCACGTACCAGGAGCACTTACAGAGAGTGACTCAGAGCAGGAGGACAGGATATGCCACGTGCAAACTGCTGATGGAGCACTTCTGGTGGCCAGAGCTGGAGCGGGATGTCTACTGGTATGTCAAGACATGCCATGTGTGTCAGCTGAGGCAAAAGACAATCATCCAGATTCCACAGACGGAGACACATATGCCTTGCATCTTCCAGCAGCTACACGTGGATACTATGCACATGTCACCTGCCTCAAATGGGTATAACTACATAGTGCACGGAAGGTGTGTGCTGAGCTCATGGGTGGAAGGTTGTTCACTGAAGAAAGAGAATGCAAGGGCAATAGCACAGTGGATGTTTGAGGATATTATCTGCCGCTGGGGATGTCTTAGAGAGATAATCACAGATAACAGTGGACTGTTCCGTGCAGCGCTCAAGTACTTAGAAAAGAAGTATGGTATTACAGGGCATACAACTCTCAGGCAAACGGAAAGATAGAGCAGCCCCATTGGGACATCAGGCAAATGTTGTGGAAAGCATGTGGAGGTACTGAGGGCGTGCATAAGCGCTGGAGCAAGTTCTTCTACCATGTGTTGTGGGCGGACTGCGTTACAGTGTGCCGCGGATTTGGGTGTTCACCCTTCTTCATGGTCACTGGCACGCACCCGATACTACTGCTGGACATCGCTGAGGCGATGTGGCTGGTCAAGTTACCAGATTGCGTACTTACCACAGAGGAGTTAGTAGGGTATCATGCGCATGTGCTGGCCAAGCATAGGGACACAGTGGAGGAAATGTGTCAGCAGGTGTCAAAGATAAAGCGGGATGCTATCAGAGAGTTTGAGCGAAAACACTCTGCTAAGATTAGGGACTATGCATTCAAACCTGGTGATGTTGTGCTAATGCGTAACTCTGGCATTGAGTCCAGCTTAAATCACAAAATGTTGGTGTGCTGGAATGGACCATACATTGTCATTGCGCGGAAGGAAGGAGGTGCTTATCTAGTTGCTGAGCTGGATGGGTCGGTGCTGAAAGACAAAGTCGCAGCATTCTGCTTAATACCCTACTTTGCCAGGCGCCAGCTGAAGCTGCCAGCAGACTTAGACGATATCATTGATCAAACGTGCAAGAACCTCAGCAAGATGATGTCAGCACCAGACTACGAGCCGGCCATACCTAAAGACTACATCTTTGATGAACCAGGAATGGTTTCAGGCAACAGCCAAGTCTCAGCAGACAAAGAAGATGATGATGAGGATGGGTGGGCGGAGCCCAATGCTTAGAGGCACAAAGTAGAAAAGGAGACCACAATAGAATATATTGGGTAAACTAAAAGGGAAAGGTACAAAAGAAACTAGCTAAGGACCACTTTGAGGTGCTCAGCAGAATAATTAAGAGGGCCATCACTGTGGCGCAGGCTCCTCAGCAGGGCTGGTCCCAGTCAAATCCAAGCTGTGCTGTAAAGTCTCTAACTCTTTAACGAGCAGAGCATAGCACTTCAGGATGAAGTCAATCTTGTGCAAGTCACAGATGATCTCAGCTTGCAAGTCTCCGATGAGATGGCGAGTGACGAGCTCGGATGGGTTCCCAGTGTTCAGCAGTTCCTTAAGGAGGTTGGTAGCAGCATCGAGACAGGCATTGACCTTGTTGTTCGAGAGAGTAAGATTGGTACCTAAAAGAAGATGAAAGAGTTCAGTGGACACAACAGAGAAGAATAAGGGCAAAGAATGCACACTGTACAATGAAAGGAGAATCGGCGAAAGTAGGAACACTGTCAGTGCCGAGACAGGCCTTCTTAGAGGAAGCATCATGGAACAGTGTGTCGCAAGGAGAGCACCGGTTGTCAGAAGAGCAGAGTGTCATGCTGTGGCCAAGCACACGAGTGCAATGTCCACTGGCCTCAGTATGCTCCTGCTGACATAGAAATGAGAAAGTAACAAGGGAAGGAAAATGCAACAGAACAAACCTGACGAGGAGTGTCGGGAGGAGGTGCTGAGCGCTTATTCGAGGGGCTAGGCTCTGGGGTATTCTGGCGGCTAGGTACTCTGCCCTCAGTGGCAGCCTCGATCTTGTCATCGAGGGCCATCTTTTTAAGGAGGAGGTACAGCTGCATGTTAGTAATATCTAAAAAGGTGAAGGAAGTCAGCCACACCTTGTCATTATCAGAATCGGGGGATGAGGTACCTCCAGGGGCAGAGACCATCTCAGGATCGGCAGAGGAGCACGAGAGGAGGCAAACATTGTGCTGAGCAGGCAGTTAAAAGATAAAGAGAGACAGCAAGTGCATAATGTACAGGTCCAGTGGGAGTATGCATGTGCTGGTGCGAAGCAGCGGCTTTTGCTTTTAAAACTTGCTCATGCAGAGTGATAAAAGCATTGGCAGTGGGAGAGAAAGTGCAGAAGTGGTGATCCGCCTCTAAGGAGGTGTAGATGGCATGCATCTTGTTAAGAATATCAACAGCCTTGCTGTTATTAATGATACGAGTAATGCTGCCATGGGGATCATGCCAGTGGTTCTACAAAGTTCGAGTGGTCAGCAGAGTAAAAGACCCAGCAGACCAGCTGAGTGCTGTGCATACTAAGTTAATAGCCAGAAGCTTGAGGCTCCTGGTATAGTTGGAAGGCATGGCAGAAGCCAAGCCTCTGATATCTTGGATTAATGCCAGCTGGTGCTTGACATTACTAAAGTTGTACAGCAGAGCAGGTGCACTGGACATGAGTGGCTGAGTGATTGAAAGTATGAGAGTAGGGTATATATATAGGCTCAGCAGAACGCAGAGGACCTAACAAGAGGCGGCCAGCAACAAAGAATGTGGCATCTCAGCAGACATCAGGAAAAAGACTTTTTTGAAAAAAGTCTTTTAATTTTTTAAAAAGACTCAAAAAGACTTAAAAAGACCCCAGGAGACCTGGGTCTCTAGGAGACTTTTAAAGCAAAGTCTCCAGGTATCAAACTTTTAAAGACTTTTTTATGTCTCTAGGAGTCTCTTTAATGTCTTTTTATGTGTCCATAATGTCTCTAGATGTCTCTAAATGTCTTTTAATGTCACATTTTTGCTTGATAAAAACATTAAAAATATCACTTTATCTTGGCCAAATCACTACTACATGGAATAGATTGTATTTGTAAATAGGTAATTAGGTATATTTAGATGTACTTAAGATTTGTCATGAAGTAACTATATTAGTCAGCACCTTACATAAACATACAATGACAAATAAACCATCACATTAACATTAGTACAATAGGAAGGGGAACTTAGTTGTGAAAATAATTTGCATTAGCTAGGAATTGAACCAACAGCTTCATGCATGACTTAAAACCAGCATACTTCCCCCTACACCATGTGCCTGTGTATATAATCCTACTGCAGGTCAAATATGATAGTAATGCTCTAGACTACATTAATTTATCACATCACAAGTCATTGAATTTAGTCATGTTCAGATGTATTTTATATGAGACCTACAATGTAAATTACAAGTAATAGTTGACAATAGCTATTCATAAGTCAATTTTTTCCTAGGTTCTTATGTCTTTAAATGTCTTTTTGAGTCTTTTTGTAGCTTTTTAATATGCTTCATAAAGTATTTTAAAAATCTTTCAGAGACATAAAAAGATTTATACAATTACACAAATATATTTAAATTTTTAGAAAAACTAAAAGACTTTAATAGACATAAAAAGACCTAAAAGGACATTGGAAGAATTACATATTTCCCTAAAGTCTCTAGGAGACCTTTAAAAGTATAAAAAAGACATAAAATTCACCAAAAGATATATTGATGTCTCAAAAAGACTGTAAATTTCCCAAGAGACACATAGATGTCTCAAAAAGTCTCTTTTCCAAAAAGTGGTTTTCCTGATGGACCAGGCTCCCAGCAGAGTTATGGCATGAACACTGGAGGTAGAGACAGACCATCACATGCAGACTTGCATAAAATGTAAGAATAGCCTCAGCTCATTGCCTTGAAGAGGGTGCAAACGACTATGTATTTACCTGTAAGAATAGCCTACAAAGTCATGTAAATACGAGTACATAAATATGAGTAAAAGAACTTGTGCTCACCTCAGCTTGTTGCCTCGAAGAGGGTGCAAACGACTGAGGTGTAGCAGATTTGTACACAACATTATATACTGAAAATGAGAAGAATAAGAGCTTGAGAAGAGCATTCACAAGTAGTAAGAAACATGAAGAGTAAAAGGTTTTTAAGTATGTATGAACATGTAGTTAAATAGCTAGTAATTGAAGCTAGCAATTGCATATGTAACGAGAGTACTAAAAATATACATTTGATACAGAAAGAACTCCGTGTGGCAGCTGCAATCCTCGTGTTGTTATTTGTCCTTGGCTCTCGGAATTCCAACACTCCCCCTCAAATTGACACAAGCCCAAGTTCACATGTGAAATGTTTGACTTTTGGGGAAGGCAGTGCTTAGTAAGCGTGTCAGCAATCATCTCGTCTGTAGGGCAATACACAAGACGAAGGGATCCGTTCTCGACGATCCAGCAGATAAAATGGAAACAGATGTCAATGTGTTTCATGTGTGCGTGATATTGATGATCTTTTGTAAGAGCAATGGCTGATTGGTTGTCTGAAAATAGAGTTGTAGCCGCCAGAGATGTGTTGTAAATTTGGGATATAAGGGAACGAAGCCAAAGTGCTTCGTTAGCCGCATATGTTGCCGCAACATACTCGCTTTCCGTGGTTGACAGTGAAATAATTTCCTGGCATTTAGCAGACCAAGAAACAGCTCTGCCGTGCAATAAAAATGTGTAGCCAGAAATAGCGTGCCTATCTTCGGCCATATTCCCATCGGCATCCGCATAGCCGGTTAATTCTGTCGCCTGAGAGCTGTATGTAAGCCAAAGATCAATAGTCCCCTTTAAGTACCGAAAAATCTGCTTAACAGCAGTCCAATGTGCTTCGCCAGGATTGCATGAGTATCTCGAGACAGTCTGAACAGCATAAGCAATATCTGGGCACGTACCCTGCGCTGCATACATGAGAGATCCAACAGCCTCGTGGTATGGCATGTGCCGCATTTTTGCTATTTCTTCCGTGGTAGATGGACTTTGTGCAGTCGAAAAATGGATATTTGTTTCCATTGGGATGGAAACGGGCCGTAAATCCACAAGATTATATTGCATGAGTATAGAGTTAATGTAGGAACATTGTGAGAGATGTATGGAGTGCTGTTCTCGATCACAGCACACCTCGATGCCCAAAATCCAGTGAATTTCCCCCAAGTCCGTGATGTCCATGTGCCGTGTGATGCTGAGTTTGAAATCAGTGATGAGATCATTTGTTGATCCCACAATGGTACAGTCATCAACATGCACCAGTACCACCATGAAGTCTCCGTTGCCACGTCTCCTGAAGAACACAGCCTGGTCCACCTCGCACCTAGTAAATCCTAGCTCCTTCACCATGATCTCGACCAGCCTCTGATACCACCTCCTCCCAGATTGCTTCAAGCCATATAAGGTTTTCTTCAGCCTGCAAACCATGCCAGAAGACGAAGGGGATGGGTAACCGGGGGGCTGCTGCATGTATATGATTTCGTCTGAGGTGAGTACCCCATTTAAATAAGCCCCTTTAATGTCGATTTGATGAATCTCATGGTCCTCTGCAGCTGCAATTGCAAGGACAGTCCGGATAGAAGATAGACGCGCCATGGGCGCAAATGTATCGAAATAATCGACCCCTGGAACCTGCAAGAACCCCTGCGCGACCAGATGCTCCTTGTACCTCACGACATTCCCTGCTGCATCCTTCTTGGCCCGAAAAACCCACTTCGAGCCTACAATGTTGGCGTTCTTGGGTGTGTTGACTAGCTCCCATGTTCCTGCAGTTCGTAGTGCCGACAGTTCCTCCTGAATAGCTGCCTCCCACAGTGGCCAATCCGGCCGCGCCTGCGCATCAGTAAGTGATGTAGGCTCGAGTGCCTCGACCTCGCTGATCTCGGCTGCCATAGCATATTCCTCCATAAAATCCACGGCCATCAAGACTTCAGCTAACTCGGTCATGGGCATGGAGTCTGCAGCGTTGGAGTCAGTGCTCACACTCAAGACCTGCTCTGGCATTGACAGGCCTGCGTTTACACCAAGGCTGTAATATAGCCACAGCAGGCGGTTTGGGCTGAAGTGCAAGGGTACAGCGGAGCAGTGACTAGCCTGGTCAGCCGTCTCGGCGCTCAGCACATGCATCACAAATCATCACGTGTGTGCTCAGCAGGCGGTTGTGTGGGGGCTCAGCAGACTGTACCAGCCATAAGTACACAGTTGAAGGACCCGGAATAACTGCCAGCAGGGCACATAACGGTTACTGTCTTCTCAGCGGAAGGCAGGAGTACAGCTGAGCAAGAAATATCAAAGGCGACGAGCAGGACTGTGTAGACAGTGTCCCAAAGGGGGCTCAGCGGAACACATCACGAAGGTGAGATTTGCCTAAGTCCACTCGTCAGGTGACTGTGGCGTGCACACTGGAGCGTGTGATGCCCGAGGGAAATAAATAATGCACACAGCACGGACTCCGCTGGGGAACTTTGGCAGCAGTAACCAGACCCCAATAACCAGGAAGGAACCGCTCAGCGGAGTTTAACGGCATCTCTCGGCAGAGGCTGGCAACACAACGAGGTCAGGTTGTGCTCAGCGGAGTAGTCATCAAAACGCCCAGCGGAGGCACATGCGCTCAGCGGATCTTTGGTCCGGCGTTGCTAGTATTTACTCTCCACCTAAATTAGTACACAGCGCACGTCTATATAAACTTGTAATTGTAACTACGGAAATCAAGCAATTGTCTACCCACTAGATCTGTGTGTTGGGCTCTGTCCCAGACTGTCAGCGGGCTGTGTTTAGCTTTTGTTAGGGTTTTAACTGTGAAGTGTATTGTGGATTATAGAAGTTTTGGATAGCTTCAGGCCACTGGGTCATTTGGAGAGCTCAGCAGGGAGTCAGTACAACCATGTACAAAAACTTGCACTGTAGTGTTTTGTGAATTGAGACTGCACCACCAGGTGAATGAGGTTCTGGATAGCCTCAGCGGAATAGGACTTTGGACAGTCCCAGCAGAACGACTTTGGATAGTCAGTGGAGCAAGGCACAATTGGGAATACCAGCTTGTGTGAGCATCTGCATTGGTCACCGGACCTCAAACCCACTCAGCAGAATAAGCCCCACGGAGCCACCATCAAAACTATACATTACTATTGATACCCTGCACTCAGCAGAGGTTGCCCAGACATTAATCTGAGACTTCTAGAATTAAACCCCTCCTTAAAAACAAACTTGCAGGCACTGTACAGCGGACATCTGGACTGAACTCACGAGACTCTTAAAACATCACAGTCTGCTCAGCGGAGAGGACCAGGAGAAGTGTAGACATCTATAATCCGCTTAGCTGAAGAGCGTTGCTTGATCTAAGGGATAGGATCTCGCTCTGCTGGGGTTGTGTGTGTTGTGTTTCTTGTGATTCGAGTCTAGCCCTGCGGCAGACCTCTCAGCATAGATGGTAATTGAATGCCTGTTGCGACTAGCTTCCCGGCCCCTTGTCCCATGGTACCATGCCCTTCAAGCACATCCTGTATGCGCTGCGACGGTTTGCAAATGCGTTTGGATCGCTTCGGGTCCTCGGCGGGCTCCTCAAGCTTTGTCGAGTGTTCTGGGGGTGCTGTGGATGCTCTGGAAGCAGCTGGTGCTGTCGGATTCGAGGTATGTTTGTCAGCATCCATCTCGAGCATTATTGGTGGCTGATGTGGCTCCCCCTCGAGATGAGGGGCTGACAGTGCTCCCGTCTTGTCATAGTAGACGTTCTGTTCCACGGAGACGGTACCCTTTTCCGGCCAGTATACCCTCACACCCTTCGAGTTCTCATCAATGCTCATCCACCTGCCCTGCCATACCCGTCCTCCCAGCTTTGTACTGCCCTCAACCCGTACCCAGACCTTCTCGCCCCATTCCTGAACCTTGCTGAGGTCAGGCTTCTTTCCGTAAGCAGCTTTGTATGGTGTCTTGCTGTCAACAGCCTTAGTCGAAGTGTGATTGAGTAACCACACTACATGCCGCGCTGCCTCGGCCCAGAGAGATTTCGGGAGGCTGCTGGCATGCAACAATGCGTGCACGCGCTCCATGATGACTCGGTTTCACCGCTCTGCAACGCCATTATGCTGTGGGGTGTCGTGAACAGTGCGCTTCGCATGCATGCTGCGTTTCTTGAGATGAAGTGTGAACTCCTTCCCCTCGTACTTGCTGCCTCGATCAGAGTGCAATATCTTGATCTTCATGCCATGCTGTGTGTCCACCCAGGCCTCGTACTCCTTGTATGAGTTGAAGGTCTCCGATTTCTTCTTCAAGAAGTCAATGTTGGTGAGTCGAGTTTTGTCATCCATGTAGGTGATGTAATAACACTTTCCGCCCTTTGTGCGTATAGGTGCTGGTCCCCAGAGATCAGAGTGTATCTCGCCGCCAAATTCGGCCGCACGCTCCCCCTTGCTGTGAGGTGCGAAGTTGGGTTGGACTGGTCTGAAAAGCCTGTCTCTATAGTTCACAATGTGCGAAGGCAATGTGTGTACAATGATAGCACGTTGAAAAGGTTTTACTTGTTTTAAAACAAGGAGCTTCCAGTGTACAAGGTTTAAACAACGGTTTCCAATGCGAACTGGTATGATGTGTGTAGGTAGAATTTAACCCTGAAGGAAGCTGGGGAAGTACAGAGATATTCTACTCCTTAAATACCCATCTGGTTGCCATGCCCAGATCGTTCCATATACATCCACAAAGATCCGACTGCCTGTGCTGTCTTTATCTCGTCGGAAACCCTGCTGCACTACAGCATGCTTCATATCTTGGCCACAAATTTCCTTATCTTCGGAAACCAAGCCCAAGCACAAGAAATCTTCCTGTGGCCGGATCATCTCCATGTTCACCCCTAAACATACATCTCCTCCAACCCTCTCTCCACACCTATGTCCCTTGTGTTTGTATCGAGATTCTTCTGCTTTCTGCTACCCCACGCCTGCATGTCGTCGGAAACCCTTGCATATCGTCGGAATCCGTCACCATTTTTGTCCCAGGTCGTATGTATGAGTATTTCCATGTGATTGACTTCCTTGTGGGTCCATAGTTACATCAGATTGTTAATATTGATCTGATGTTGTCAGCATCAGAAGTCCAATATTGCTCTGATGCTGTTGTCTTTCTTGATCTGCCATTGAGTTGTAATAACATCTTGAGTCTTCCTTGTGCTTGTCTTCTTGTTTCATCATGTACATATTTCATATCTTCGAATAAACTTGCATCTTCATATCTTAGACTTCATATTTCGTGCTTCTTCTTGTTCTTTCAGTTTCCGATAGTAGTTTCCGATTGTTATGGCGGATATGTCGCTTCTTGTGTATCTATGTTGTAAACCTTATGATTATTCTTGTTTTCACGAGGGGCCAGCCCCAGCCCCTCACATGTCCCCCCAACTTTTAAAATACCACCCTCCTGGGTGGTCAGAAACCTATAAATTTCAGCCAAAAGTGTTGTCGCCATCAAGCACCATGGACCCCGCAGCAGAAAGAATATTTCGCTCGCTCTGTTTTGCTCCAGGAAACCGAAGCCATGCATTCGTGGTACCAACGACCATGCATGAATTTGCATTGTCCATCTGTCACCAACATGAAATCCTGTGCCTCGCCATCTACAAGGACATCCGCACCTGCAGTGTACGAGAACTGAACATAATCGACCATGCGCAAGTGGAAGCATACATCCATGATCACCTCGATCACATGGTAAGCCCTCGACCCGTTTCACAGCTAGCCCTGCTAATGATAGCACAGCGCTTATTGCTATGCTCTCGTGTCAACATGCGGCCATCAAACGAGCGTGAAATTGAGCACATGATTCCACCTGAATGCTGCTACCTAAGTGCAAGTGCCAGGCATTTACTGGAAATGTTTCCGATGGAGGATCATGAAGGGTTTGAGTATTGGTCGACCATACTGCGGTTCATGGCGCTATATGCTGAGGACACCGCCGATGCAACCAAAGAAAACCAAGTCGACTTCAAAGAATTTAATGAACTGGACAGCAACAGTCGGTGGTGGATACAGTTTTCAAACCGTGTCAAAGCCGAAGACCCCCTTGAAGAGCACCTGCCTGCATTCAGGCCAGCTGCAACACCCGAAGACACATCAGATATCGAAGAAATCCCAGCGGCAATCTTTCATCTTCAAACGGCCGTGCCCACCCAATGTCCACACACCAGATTCCGAACATCGGTGCGAGAGATGGATATATAATGCATAGAGCACTAGTAGATAGTTCTGTAGCACCCACAATGCAAGTGCCTTTACGTCTATATCTTCAATCATTAGTGCTCGAGTTGCCCACCGATCTAAACGATTTCCGATCGCGATTTCCGATCCCATATGTCTTCAAACATTGCCTTGATCCCTTTGTCGAAGCCCTAGAATACGAATACACACGAATACACCAGCTTGATACACACAACTTGCAGCCTGTCATAACCGATCTCCGGTCCTTCTTGTTCCTAGGACAAACCATAGCAGTAAGCAACTTCTCCAGGTGACGTGCCGCCCTAACACCATCATAGTATATAGCATGGCATGGTTGTCAGCATGTAGCTATACAGCAATCGCCTAGCGAGCAAATCACCATGGACGAATTGAGGGTGTTAATGCATATGCGATACATGACGATGGCATTTGGATACACCGGGCACGAGATTGCGGAAATCAAGGAAGGCATGGACGATGTTTTCTTCCAGTATCAGCAGGCATGTGTGTGCAGAGTAGGCGACCCATAACCGACATCCGACTGTCGGAAATTAGCTAGATAATCTCCAGACAAGTGACATGTAGCCATGCGTCCAGATCGTCCAATGCCAAGTAGCCCAGCACCTATACTCTGTATAAAATAAAGGCAACTAGTCTGTCCAAACACCAGAAATGAGCACCACCACTCAATTCACCACATTATTGACCACAGCTGTGAAGAATCCGACGGACATCATGCAGGTCTTAGAGCATGCCATTCGGCCCACCATAGACCAATTGGTATCCGATCAAATGCTATCCCGTTCCGCAACAGACACGATGGAAACACATCGGACACTTGCCGCCCTGTGCCATTACATTGTAAGTTGTCCCACTTGACCTGTTAAAATCAAACCCAATTGACAATACATATTGTGCACAGAATGACCATTTTGAAGATTATATATCCGCAAAACAATTTCGACCCCGGTCATCGTGGACATTACTCTTGCTTCGCCGGATCATGAGTGAATACGGAGCCGTTCTTGTAGACAGCGAGCAGGATAAGGCATTAAGCCTACTCAAAGCAGCTGAGAAGCAGTTGCAAGGTTTCCGCCACTGTTACTTGTGCGAGACTGACTTCACCATAGATGGAGTGGAGAGATGGAGGGACTGGATTGAAAAACAAGCCAAACAGGCGTAGATACAGCTGCCCATAGATGTAAAACCATTATGATAGATTTCCGCACGCAAATTTGACGCTGCCATACAATGCTGAAAAAGGCCGAATGAAAATGGAAGATGCCGAAGTGAAACTGAACAAGCCGCCTAGCCTACACATACGCCATTACGGCCGAAAAGGTCAGTTGAAAATCCGCGGCGGCCCAGAGCATTGCCGCAACAACAACCCGACGGCAGACAAAAGAGGTAATGCCATTTCCTAAAGCAGCACAGCATGTCACCATAAAACCGGCGCCATCACGCTGTCATACTTGATTAGGCAACGCCACTTTCCAGAACATGAGCCACGGTGATTTCCGACCTAAAAATAGAAAATCCGAACAAGATTCGCATCGAAGTTATCGCAGTTCCAGTAAAGGCAGCCCAATTGTCCAATGTATAGGACCGAGTCATAGAGAAGAATCCACAGCATTCTATCGGTTTCTTCATAGTGCCATCCGTGCATGGTGCCGAACTCATTCAAAGCTAGCCGATTTCCGAAAACATGCTGAACTGCGGTCCTAAAAGAATATAAAAAGCCTGCCTATTCCACTCATGCTTTCACCATTCTTTCCTCCCCCATCCATTATCTACTTCATAAAAATGCCTCCTCGTCACACTGCTCGTCCTGCTTCAATGTACGAAGTCGATATGCGCTGGGCCACCCTGCAAATTCTTGGTCTTGCTGAAGGGTGGTATGAGTATGACCAAGTGAGTAATTAAGCCATATTGAGTTTCAGTCATTCTAAGACAGTGATCCAGAAGTGCTCTTGGTGCAAAAGCCACCCAGGTTATATGTGTACATTGCAATACACACCGTGCTGGAGCCGAGCATGCACCAACTGCAAAGTCGATAAGAAGAATTGCAGCAATAACACCACTGCATGTGTAAGTTCTGTTTATTCTTTTCGGTCACTTTCTTGCTGATAATATCCACAATAATCTAGAAACAACAGCCAGGAGATTTCTTGACACGTGCACTGGCTGGCAGCGACTTTTCTTACGACCAACGATCGCGCACAGTTTACCCCGAGCCCGAAGAAGAGAGCAACGATATCAGCACTGGGGAAAGCCACAAATCGGACAAGATTGAACACGGTGACAAACACGAAGAAGCAGGCAACGTAAGGGGTGAAGACAACGCCATGGATGTCAGTGGCTCAGACTTTTTCGGGTATACCGATACCATATCTCTTGTGCAAGAAGATACCGGGGCAGGACCATCAGGTAAGCATTAACTTCCCTTTCTTCCTCTCCAGTTATTTAACATTCTCTTCAGGTGTTTCAAGATCCAGTACGAGCCCAATTTCCAACGGTCACGATGAAGGTTTGCCCACCTACGAGCCGTACACAAGGTTGATACAGGATTTCCGAGAGTGGCAAACTGCTGCCGACCCTTCAAGCAGACTCGACGAACTGGAGATCCTTTGCAACCGAAACTTGCGACATTATACCGACATGGAAGCCCATCTTCGCGACCTCGTCGAGCTAGCCATGGAGCATGTTGAAGAAATCCGCAGGATGGCCGGGGAGGTAAACAGATTCCGCAGGAGATAAGGAAATTTATGTGTAGTTCTTTTATAATCCCGATCCCCTTTCTTCGCAAAACTTTCTGTAGTATCTTGTAGATAATTGTTTGTCTTGATCAACATATATTTTTATTTTTGGAAGCAATAATTTCTCAGTCTTGTAAAACAGGAACATAACCTAAAGAAAGAAAGTTTATTTAACAAATGAAAAGAAAAAAAAAAAAACTTGAAACTGTTGAAGCTCCATTAAGAAATATAAGTTGTGTAGGCGTTGTCGGAAACTTGTTATTCATCATCAGGCGCCACTTGCAAGTCCTCAGGTACCTCTTTGCGTACCATGCCTTTAATTAGATCCTTGGGTTGAGACAATAGTTCCCATGGTATTTCAAGCGGTTCTCTTGATATATAAGGTATTAGGCAATATGCAGCAAATCTCTTGTAGGATATGGCTCCACTGAGTTCAGCACAGATGTAAGACCCCCCTTTCGTTCGTCGTAACACCATTAGAGGCCCAAAGTATCACAGTTTTGTTTTCCGATCAAGTGATTTTTCAACTGGTGAATTTCTGACTAGGACCAAAGTACCTGGTGCGAAATCTTGTAACACGATGCAATGCTTATTGTATTGCTCAAAATAACGAGCTTGCCTCAGCCGTGCAGGTAGGCACGTTACACTGTACCGATACTGTCGTACCTAGGGACACTACACTGTAGTCGATAGTGTCGGTCCCTAGGAACACTCTCGTACCCGCGGCCTTCCTGTCCATATTTGGACATGCCAGAAATTGCCGCTTATACTTAGTGGGTAATGATTAGACTAGTCAAATCCTGTATAGTACTATAAGCCTTGAAAGTGTTTGTTATGTGGCATCCCTTAATTTGCTTTGCCGCATATAATTATTGGAAATAGTTTGCCGCACTACTAAAATTGTTTTGCAACATGCCTTTCAAATGTTACCTGCTGCGCCACTAAAAACCATGGCGGCATATTCTTTAAATGTAATAATAATTGCTGCACTACAAAAAACCATTATAGGATACCCTTTAAATGTGATACAAAAGTGAGTTTGCTGCTCTACATAAATTGCTTGAAAACTTGCGGCAATCATTAAAAATATAGCCAAAAAGAATGCAGAATCAAAATATTCATTACAATAGTACTGATCATCCACATATTGCTGCTTCACATATTTACCTTGCAGCATTCATTAAAAATGTAGCCAAAAAGAATGCAAAATCGAAATATTCATTACAGCAGTATTGATCATCTATTCCTTGCGGCAATTGCTGCAAATGTAGCCCAAAAGCATCCACAATCAAAATATTCATTACAAAAGTACTGATCATTTATACATTGCTGTTTCAAATATTTACCTTGCGGCAATCATTGGAAATGTAGACAAAAATGCAGGGATTTCCAATAAAGAATGTATCACTATGTGAGATGGCCACAAGTCAGATAGTTTGGATAGCATACATGTTATGGCAAGTAAAGTTGGATGAGAGAATAGTATCGTGTGTAGATTGCCACTGATGAATGTATAACTACATAAGATGGCCGCAAATATGCATAGATTGCCACTATTAAATGTGCCACTATGTGAAATGGCCGCAAATATCCATAGATTGCCACTGATGAATTTATCACTACATGAGATGGCCGCAAATGTGCATAGACTTCCACTGATGAATGTATCACTATGTGAGATGGCCGCAAATGTACACAGATTACTACTGAGGAAAATATCGCTACATGAGATAGCCACAAGTCATAGTTAGATAAGGGAGTTCTATTCTACATAGATTGCCACTGATAAATGTATCACTATGTGAGATGGCCACAAAAATGTGTAGATTGCCACTAGTAAATGTACTACGTGAGATGGCCGCAAAAATGTGTAGATTGCCACTAGTAAATGTACTACATGAGATGGCTGCAAAAATGTGTAGATTGCCACTAGTAAATGTACTACTACGTGAGATGGCCGCAATAATGCATAGATTGCCACTGATAAGTGTGTCACTACATGAGATGGCCGCAAAAATACGTAGATTGCCACTAGTAAATGTACTACTATGTGAGATGGCTGCAATAATGCATAGATTGCCACTGATAAGTGTCTCACTACATGAGATGGCCGCAAAAATACGTAGATTGCCACTGATACGTGAACTACTATGTGAGATGTCCTCGAGTTACAGTTGGATCAGGGAGTTCTATTCTGCATAGATTGCCACTGATACATTTATCACTATGTGAGATGGCCACAAATATCCCACTGATAAATGTGCTACTATGTGAGATTGCCGCAAATATGTGTAGATTTTCACTAATAAATATACTACTATGTGAGATTGCTGCAAATATGCGTAGATTGTCACTGATAGATGTACTACTATGTGAGATGGCCTTGAGTTACAGTTGGATCAGGGAGTTCTATTCTATGTAGATTGCCACTGATACATTTATCACTATATGAGATGGCTGTAAAAACATTTAAATTGCCACTGATAAATGCACTACGATTTGAGATTGCCGCAAATATGTGTAGATTGCCATTGATTCATGTATTACTATGTCAGATGGCTGCAAGTGACACTTGGATAAAAAAGTTGTATTTTGTGTAAATTGCCACTAACATAGATTTACAATAATTAATATACTACTACATGAGATGGCCACTGATGAGCATGCTGCTGTACTTTGCTCGGAAACCATGTTTTGGCATGTTCCAGATTAAGTGCCTGTTAAATGCCTGCCTCACATTGTACATGTGCTGCACAGATCATAGTATTCCGACACATTCCATGCATGCAGGTCCAGGAACAATAAGAATAGGGACTTTTAGGTGCTATTACAATCAAAATACACGGTTTTACCATCCCTATTGTGTCTTGGTTGCATCCAGCATCTAAGAGTGGTTTGAAGCTGTTGTAGCAGCTTACACTCTCGCGTTTTGGTATTGTTTTTAGCTTGTTCCGGCTTGCCTTCGTGTATTGTTTTGGGGTTTGGTTGGAAGCCATGTGGAAAAACCTCGCCTTTGTACACCTTGTGTATGTTGTGTCCATGATTTCTTTATGATTTCTGTGGTCGCAGTATACACAACTGTATCACTGCAAGTTACAGTTGGATGGCATTACAGCTTGTGGCATAAAATACCAAACATGTAGCACAATTTGTGGTGTAAGTTAATCTATGTCACATCTATCTGAGGTGGCTCTGGAGTTGGATATGTAAGGGGAGACAGAGCATTGATACAGCAAGCTTCCTCTCTTTTCTGTCATATATGTTCAAATAACATTGTTCCCGTGCATTTTGGTATGCCACCAGAGTCAGGTTAGTTCTGAATGTATATTGTATATTAGCTACTGCAGGTTGTGCTATATATTTGGTATTTCATGCCACAAGCTGTAATGCGCAAGAGATTATGCTTAAGTGCCCATTAAGCATCCAGTGGTATTTTACACTATTTATGCTACTCACAAGCCATACTCATCATATCTTATTGCCTCTACATTCCAAATACATCTTTAAGATTCCTCAAGGCCATCTCACATAGTAGTACATCTATCAGTGACAATCTACGCATATTTGCAGCAATCTCACATAGTAGTATATTTATTAGTGAAAATCTACACATATTTGCGGCAATCTCACATAGTAGCACATTTATCAGTGGGATATTTGTGGCCATCTCACATAGTGATAAATGTATCAGTGGCAATCTATGCAGAATAGAACTCCCTGATCCAACTGTAACTCGAGGACATCTCACATAGTAGTTCACGTATCAGTGGCAATCTACGTATTTTTGCGGCCATCTCATGTAGTGAGACACTTATCAGTGGCAATCTATGCATTATTGCAGCCATCTCACATAGTAGTACATTTACTAGTGGCAATCTACGTATTTTTGCGGCCATCTCATGTAGTGACACACTTATCAGTGGCAATCTATGCATTATTGCGGCCATCTCACGTAGTAGTACATTTACTAGTGGCAATCTACACATTTTTGCAGCCATCTCATGTAGTACATTTACTAGTGGCAATCTACACATTTTTGCGGCCATCTCACGTAGTACATTTACTAGTGGCAATCTACACATTTTTGTGGCCATCTCACATAGTGATACATTTATCAGTGGCAATCTATGTAGAATAGAACTCCCTTATCTAACTATGACTTGTGGCTATCTCATGTAGCGATATTTTCCTCAGTAGTAATCTGTGTACATTTGCGGCCATCTCACATAGTGATACATTCATCAGTGGAAGTCTATGCACATTTGCGGCCATCTCATGTAGTGATAAATTCATCAGTGGCAATCTATGGATATTTGCGCCATTTCACATAGTGGCACATTTAATAGTGGCAATCTATGCATATTTGCGGCCATCTTATGTAGTTATACATTCATCAGTGGCAATCTACACACGATACTATTCTCTCATCCAACTTTACTTGCCATAACATGTATGCTATCCAAACTATCTGACTTGTGGCCATCTCACATAGTGATACATTCTTTATTGGAAATCCCTGCATTTTTGTCTACATTTCCAATGATTGCCGCAAGGTAAATATTTGAAACAGCAATGTATAAATGATCAGTACTTTTGTAATGAATATTTTGATTGTGGATGCTTTTGGGCTACATTTGCAGCAATTGCCGCAAGGAATAGATGATCAATACTGCTGTAATGAATATTTCGATTTTGCATTCTTTTTGGCTACATTTTTAATGAATGCTGCAAGGTAAATATGTGAAGCAGCAATATGTGGATGATCAGTACTATTGTAATGAGTAATTCATATGTGAATACATCTGGAAAGATTGCTGCAAGTTAAATATGTGACACCACATTGGCAAACTCATATTATCACAACCAGTCTACATACTACGTGATTCATGCAGCTATCCAATTCTATATGATTTCCGGCATAATTCCTTTTTTCCTCATGCTGCACATCAGTAAAATGTAATGCTGGCCACTATCTCAATGCAATGCTGCATGACCACATGGCATAATGCGGCATAATTCATTTTTTCACTATGCCGCACATCAGTATAATGTAATGCCGCCCACTATTGCAATGCAATGCTGCTTGACTGCACGGCATAATGCGGCATATAGGGCCCGTACCCGGGTACGAGTATATCGACTACAGTGTAGTTTGTCCTATTTAGGCCATATACACTGTGGGTACAAGGGTGTTCCTAGGGACCGACACTGTCGACTACACTGTAGTGTCCCTAGGTACGACTATGTCGGTACAGTGTAGCTACACTATGTGAGCCGTGCTTGCTCCACTTTGTCCTTGACCCTTTCAAGATCTTCCGGTCGCTTCTGCAGCATTATAGCTCTTCCTGCTATTAGCTCTTCGTGCTATTAGCTCTTCTTCGGAAATCATATCAACTTGATCGGGAAACATGAAGGTCGCTTCTGTGATGTCAAATGGGAATAATGGTTCCACTCTGTGCGCAATGTAGTAGGGAGTATAACCTGTTGATTTTTGTACCATAACACGTTCAGCCCATAAAACAAATCGGAGAATTAATGGCCATATTGATAAGTCGCCTTCACAAGTCTTGACTATTGCTTCCCTAACATCTAGATGTCGTTTTTCAATCAAGCTGTTTGCCTGCGAATTATATCCCGAAATTCTGATGTGGTAGATTCCATATTTTTCCACCAAATAGTTCACGGCTTTAACCCAAGGTGTGCCATTGTCTGTCACGATAATAGCCATAGCTCCCCATCGCGACATAACATCCAACAGAAATTCTCCTATAACCGTTGTGAGGGGCTGGGGCTGGCCCCTCGTGAAAACATGAAAAACCATGAGGTTCAGAACATAGATACACAAGAAGCGACATATCCGCCATAACAATCGGAAACTACTATCGGAAACTGAAAGAACAAGAAGAAGCACGAAATATGAAGTCTAAGATATGAAGATGCAAGTTTATTCGAAGATATGAAATATGTACATGATGAAACAAGAAGACAAGCACAAGGAAGACTCAAGATGTTATTACAACTCAATGGCAGATCAAGAAAGACAACAGCATCAGAGCAATATTGGACTTCTGATGCCGACAACATCAGATCAATATTAACAATCTGATGTAACTATGGACCCACAAGGAAGTCAATCACATGGAAATACTCATACATACGACCTGGGACAAAAATGGTGACAGATTCCGACGATATGCAAGGGTTTCCGACGACATGCAGGCGTGGGGTAGCAGAAAGCAGAAGAATCTCGATACAAACACAAGGGACATAGGTGTGGAGAGAGGGTTGGAGGAGATGTATGTTTAGGGGTGAACATGGAGATGATCCGGCCACAGGAAGATTTCTTGTGCTTGGGCTTGGTTTCCGAAGATAAGGAAATTTGTGGCCAAGATATGAAGCATGCTGTAGTGCAGCAGGGTTTCCGACGAGATAAAGACAGCACAGGCAGTCGGATCTTCGTGGATGTATATGGAACGATCTGGGCATGGCAACCAAACGGGTATTTAAGGAGTAGAATATCTCTGTACTTCCCCAGCTTCCTTCAGGGTTAAATTCTACCTACACACATCATACCAGTTCGCATTAGAAACCGTTGTTTAAACCTTGTACACTGGAAGCTCCTTGTTTTAAAACAAGTAAAACCTTTTCAACGTGCTATCGTTGTACACACGTTGCCTTCGCACATTGTGAACTATAGAGACAGGCTTTTCAGACCAGTCCAACCCAACTTCGCACCTCACACCGTATGGTTTTCCGACGCTACAGCCAGAGCTTCAGGCATTCCCGAAAGTGAACATTGTAGATGAAGACAGAGATGTTTTCCCCCTTTTCCTTTGGGCATAAAGAAAGTATCCGCATGAACCTTGACAAATAGCGACAATGGACGAGCTACCGTTGGCAGAATGAGGTTCTTTACCCTTGACTGTCGCTGACATATATTGCAAGTCTTCAAGTACCACGTAAGATCATTACTGATGTTAGGCCACCAAAAACGCTTCGTGAGCCTATTCCACACAGTGAAATAAGACTTATGTCCTAAGTTATCGTGTACTTCTTGGAGTATCCGAAACCTATCTTCTTGTTGTACTACTTGTTTATGTTCACCATCGTCGGACCTTTTCCATAGTTTTCTGTCCAGTATGAAGAATTGCCTTACTTTCTTGAGAAAGTGGTCGTACTCCTTTCTTGTGCGAATCCATGCGGGTCTTTCGGGGTCGCCTAGAAATTCTTTGACCTTCTTTAATTCCTCATCCATGTCAGCCCCTCTGTCGGAAACCGGTAACTTAAGCATTGTAGTAATTTCCGAACGGTGAGGTACCGATTTAGCTGCAATAAGTACCATAGCCTTGTAAGACAATGACGATCCCAGTATTTTCTTCTGTACCATGGACATGTGAGTGAATTTCCGATCGTCATTTTTGTTTAAGACCCAGATTCCGAAGCCGCATGCCCTGTCGATCCAGTCTTCTACTTCTTCTTCGGAATCTTCTTGAGGATCCCATTCTGATTGTCTCCTTCTTGACAGACCGTCTGGTGAATGTGATTTTCCAGGGACATGTTCTAGCTTGAAGTCAAACAAAAGTATGGCGGCTATCCAGCGATTTATCGTAGCATTAGGTTGTATATCGGGGTTGTTTAACATTCCCTTGAGGTAACTCGCATCAGTCCTGACTATCAAGTTTTCCACTCCAACCAGGTATATCTGATATGCTCTAAGGCTGCGAAATAGGCCATATAACTCGATCTTGGCTTGTGAGCATCTTGATTCTCTTTTGTTCCAAGTTATAGAACCAAACCGCGCAGGATGTTCCTTTCCGTCTTCTTTAACCTGAGATAAAATAAAACCCACAGCTATGTTGCTTGAGTCCACCTCCATTATTATCTGTCCTTCAGATTCATAGTCCAATGCTGTTAATGCTGGAGACTGAATTAAGAGACGCTTTAAACTGTCCATTGCTTCTTGTTCTCTTTGTCCCCATGTGAATTCAACGTCCTTCTTTGTTAGTTCAGTTAACGGTCTTGAATGCATTGCATAATCTTTTATAAAGATATGCATTACACCCAATGTTCCCAAGAATGAGCGAACTTCTGTCAAGTTTTCACAAGGTTTCCAATCCCTGATAACTCTGACTTTTGACTCATCAACCGTCCTTCCTTGGATGCTGCACATATGGCCAACAACATTAATTCTTGGTACAGCCAAAAAGGATTTCGAGGCATTGAAGGTTCCTCCAGCATGCTGTATCCTTTGAATAATGTGATGTACATTGTTCAAGTGTTCCCAGACAAATCTTCTGATACCAGGGTTTTCAGAAATCGTTTCATAGACCCCATTCTCATCTTGATAATAAGATCGTGGTCCTTTGACCGGTACATCGTCCACAAAAGGTGCCGTAAATTCAGGAATCTCCGGCTCCAGGATAAATGACACATCTCCTTGTTGGACTTGAACCGAATTTGTAAATCCTTGTGGTAGACGGGTCAATCCCAGGTTTCCGATAGGCGAAGAGAACATAGTATAATCTCTTGAATCTTGATGAAGAACCCGATGGTCAAATCCTACAAACAAATCAAACATGGCATAGATAGTTCTTCCACCGAAAGATTCTGCATAAAGTTCTACAACTGGCGGTAGAGCTGAGTCTTTTATGGTTACTGCATTCAACTTCTCAGGTCATGCACTACCTGTATTGCTCCACTTTTCTTTGGCACATATAGGATCCTGGACCGATAAGGTGAACTAGAAGGTTCATATACTTTGCTTGCGACTTTATCTTGAAAAATTCTCGTGACTTCTTTAGCGATGCCTGGAGGTATCAGTATCGATTTTTCCGCCCATGGTTCATGTGGTACAACGGGTATCTTTAGAGGTTCAAAATAGTCTTCTCTGAAGGCACCTTTCTCCATCTCATTCCAGGCAAATCCCATCTCATGTTCTTTAATGATCCATTGAACTAGACGAGCTTCATCCGGTGTCAAGAAGCCATCTTCATTTATGTTCCAGGCATCCATTCGTTCTTTAGTATAGCGTATTCCTGGTTCAATATGGTCCACTTTAAAAGGTAACAGTTTCATATTAGCCAGAGGATCTGATGGAATTCTTCTAATAACACGATATTCTTCGGGAAGCGTAGTTGACACAGGAAACGTCCGTCTCGCCACAGGTTTATATTTTTTCCTGGCTTTTATTATTAGTGCTCTTTGTTGAAAAGAGTAAGCATGAGTCTTCTGTAAACATTGGCCGATAAATCTGGCCGAAACTTCAAAATTAAAATTAGTAGGGTATATTTTGTGATATGATGATCCTCTTTCATCATCTATTCTTGCTGCAAATAAGGGAGTTATAAATCGTCCAAATGATAGTGCTGAAGGAATATCCTTCTTGTGCTGTTCATGTCGTTTCTCGTGCACTATATTTAACATGAACATCTTTCCCGACTGTGTTAATTCAGTCGGGATTCTGGAAAATCCGCTGACTCTTTTTCGGAAACCTTATTCCTGGGCTGAGTTGGAATAGTAACCACCTTTTGCGTGTTGGGGCAAGTCAAAGTAATTTCCTGGTCGCCATTTGTATAATCCCTAGTAGTGCATCCAGTATACACAAAGAACAGTCGTCCTATCAGAACTTGAAAAGGGGCTTTATCCACGACATGTACTTGAAAATAGAGTTCAAGGCTTCCAATAGTGATTTTAAGGTTTTCGCACATTCCATCCGTTTGCGATAATTCTGTGTTGGCAGACTCCATATATATTTTCCTTTCTGGGTTTATATTGTGAGACAGTTTCCTCCATATGTGCTTGTCCATTGCCATGATTTCCAATCCTTGGTCCAAGACACATTCTGCCGTGAATTCACTGTTTAGAAACGCAGGTATCACCCTGAGTTTCATGAGGGGAGAAGCCGTCAAAAGGACTCTATCTGATGGCCCATTTTCCGAAGCAAATTGTAGCACATAAGACCCTTCATTTTCTTCACCATGGACATAGCTAACTGTCGGAATTCTCTTTGGTGTAGTTGTTTCCTTGAAATATTTCCGAAGTTCTCCAGAAATAGCCAACAACTCTCTTTGAGAAATAGTAATTTCTGCATCCAAAGATTTTGATATGACTTTCTTAAGAAGATCCAGATTTTCCGCTCCTGAGGTGAATCTGTACTGGGGTCCTTTAGCCGGTTCAAATCTTACATGTGCTTCTGGTATTGTTTTTTCCGATTTCCTTTCGGCAATCACGACTTCAGGGACTTTTTCATAAGCAGATGAGTTTTTGCCTGGTCCAGGTTTGTCTTGGGGCAAAGACCTTGTCTTCAGATAAACCTCACCGATTTCTTCGTCAACTTCTTCGAGTTTACTGGAAGAATTAAACAAGGTTTCAGCCGTAGTACAGGAAAACATCATCGTGGTAGCTGGCGACAGGTGAGGGGGTGCATCTCGAGCACATTGTAGTTTGAGGATGTTTTCGATCCTTTCTTTTATTGTTCCAGTTCCATTGATCCAGTCGCCGTTAGCCATTGTAAATCTACCATTTGGTCCTTGTTTGATGATTCCCTTGTTTATAAATTCATCCGGCAAGTTGCAAGACCTCATAATATGATTAATGTCTCCGCAAAACAAGCAACCAGGGGCGTAGCGCGGAGTGGAACAATACATAGGTCTTTCTTGCGTCGGAAAAGATGTATTAGGTTGGCCTTGCATGAACATCTTTATTGATCCTAATTCCGATGTCATTTTCCTTAGCATGAGCTCAAGAGCAGTTTCTTCGGTTTTCGTCTGTTCACGAGGTGTGTCTTCAAGGCCATACCTGTCAGAATAAGCGTTATCTTGAAGAACATATCGAGCCGCTCGATTAACTTGAAGATAATCATGAACCAGGCCCGGTTTCCGCTTCGGGTCTTCAACTGTTAATTGAGTAAGAACCTTCGCCCTGAATTCTTTTGGAAGACCTAGAACATAGTTTCTGTTGATGTCGTCTCTTGATGATAATTGCTCCTTCTCCAGATAAGTAGCTATAATCATGAATTCACAATGATATTCTGCTAGAAGTTCTTGATTATCCATGGGTTTGCTCGAAAACTTCTGTATTAATTTATGCAGATCGTTGACTGAGTATTTGTAGAGCGAATCCAACCCAGGGAAATATTCCAGTAATATTTGTTTATTCTCCTTCCAGGATTTGTTTTCATCTAGAATATTCTTCCATGTTTCGTGGTATCGGTAATCCACATACCACAGGGTTTTTGTAATCTGTGTGATATCCGATGTGTCTCCCCTGTCTTTGCATAATTCCTCGATGTCCTCTAGGTATCGATGTAAAGGAGTAGTGGGTCCTGTAAACGATGGAGCATCTTTTGAGTTGCAATTTGGGTAAGGCTTGACTTTGGGTGCCACGGTTTGAACTTCAAAAGGGTTTGCTTCAATTCCGTGATCCATTTCCGATATATGGCTGAGTACTGAAGATATTTGGCTTCCTGACGGTGTCGGTCTTTTCCTTCTTCTCTTGATGGGCGCTTCAGGAGGTTGTAGGGGTATAGCAAATTCTGCAGCAAGTTGACGAGTTATCCGACAGTCTGGAACAGACAGATCTATTGTGAACTGTAGACCCTCGCGGTGGGCTCCACGTTGTGAGGTGCGAAGTTGGGTTGGACTGGTCTGAAAAGCCTGTCTCTATAGTTCACAATGTGCGAAGGCAACGTGTGTACAACGATAGCACGTTGAAAAGGTTTTACTTGTTTTAAAACAAGGAGCTTCCAGTGTACAAGGTTTAAACAACGGTTTCTAATGCGAACTGGTATGATGTGTGTAGGTAGAATTTAACCCTGAAGGAAGCTGGGGAAGTACAGAGATATTCTACTCCTTAAATACCCGTTTGGTTGCCATGCCCAGATCGTTCCATATACATCCACGAAGATCCGACTGCCTGTGCTGTCTTTATCTCGTCGGAAACCCTGCTGCACTACAGCATGCTTCATATCTTGGCCACAAATTTCCTTATCTTCGGAAACCAAGCCCAAGCACAAGAAATCTTCCTGTGGCCGGATCATCTCCATGTTCACCCCTAAACATACATCTCCTCCAACCCTCTCTCCACACCTATGTCCCTTGTGTTTGTATCGAGATTCTTCTGCTTTCTGCTACCCCACGCCTGCATGTCGTCGGAAACCCTTGCATATCGTCGGAATCCGTCACCATTTTTGTCCCAGGTCGTATGTATGAGTATTTCCATGTGATTGACTTCCTTGTGGGTCCATAGTTACATCAGATTGTTAATATTGATCTGATGTTGTCGGCATCAGAAGTCCAATATTGCTCTGATGCTGTTGTCTTTCTTGATCTGCCATTGAGTTGTAATAACATCTTGAGTCTTCCTTGTGCTTGTCTTCTTGTTTCATCATGTACATATTTCATATCTTCGAATAAACTTGCATCTTCATATCTTAGACTTCATATTTCGTGCTTCTTCTTGTTCTTTCAGTTTCCGATAGTAGTTTCCGATTGTTATGGCGGATATGTCGCTTCTTGTGTATCTATGTTGTAAACCTTATGATTATTCTTGTTTTCACGAGGGGCCAGCCCCAGCCCCTCACATTGCGCTCACGAGAGACAGGCTTTCTTGTAGCCTTTGCGTACACACAGGACTTGCAGAAGAAAGGCTCGCCAGCTGGGGTGTCCTCAAGACGAACTCCAGTCACAAACTTGTTGGCAACAAGCCGTTGCACAACCACAGGTGAGATATGGCCCATTCGTTGGTGAAACTGATCCAACATGATAGTATCCACTGCATTTACAATGTTGCCTTCCATCGTGAAGTGATACAGGCCCTTTGAAGATTTCAGAAGCTGTCCCATGTGCTTGCCGTCTGGCCCAGTGATGGTACACTTCCCATTTCCGAATGTGAGCGTAAACCCAAGCTCATCAAGCTTCCCAACTGACACAAGAGTGTAGCCCGCCTCCGGAGAATACAAGACCTCATCAAGACAGAGTTTGGTGATGTCAACCCCATTTGGTATGTCTATTGTGATGCTTCCCACGCCCGTAGCACTGAAGTTGCCCTTGTTTGCAGTGCGCAAGGCTTTCGGAGGGATTTCGTGGAAGTTTTCGAAGTCATCACGGTACAGGGAGATGTGTCGGGATGTACCAGAGTCCATGAGGTTTATGCAGGCAGTGTCTGGGGTTTCCGAAGTGGGGTGAGTAGCCAAAACCTCGGAGAGTGAGTCCTCGGAATCACTGGCTGACTGCATGTCTTCCCCATCAGAAATTCTGTCCCAGCTGCCGTCGGAGCAGTGCTCAACATCATCCACCTCACCATCCTCATCGTCAGAGAACCAGTCGCTAGCATTAGCCACACTGCTCTTGCAATCAGAGTCGTCAGTCTCAGAATCAGAGTCAGAGCAAGAAATAGAAGAAAGATCCACAGAGCAAGAGTCAGAATCAGAATCCTCGACATCGCTATCCGCAGCCAGCATGCAATCGCTGTCTGCATCGGAATCGCCAGCTGCTACAGCATTTGCAGCTTCTGTGGTCTTCTTGGCGGAACTCCCTTTGCCCTTGTCGTCTTTTGCGGGCTTGGGGCACTTGTCCTTGTAGTGACCTTTCTCGCCGCAGTTCCAGCATACACCACGGGGTAGTTTCGCCTTGCCCTTGCCGCCCTTCGATGTGTGACCTACAGCAAGTGCCTCGTCCTTGTCACTGTCCTTCGACTTAGAGCCACCATAGCGCCTGTTGCGCTGGGTTTTCTGGTGCTTGTACTCCTCGGAAATGAGTGAAATGAGTGAATCGGGGGCAATGGTCTTGGTCTGAGCAAACATCCGGGCTGCAGCAAGCTGTGATGATGCGAAGTTGGAGAGATAATAAGGTAAGGAGGATATGATCACGGATCTGTAGTCCTTCTCATCGATGTCCACGCCAACGGTCACCAGCTCCTCGCACTTGACCTGTAAGGCATCCAGGAACTCTCGAACATTGCCCTTCTCGTGGCACTTGGACTCCAAGAACTTGGTACGAAGATCAGTCTGTGCATAAGCACCTTTCTCCATGTATTCAGCCACAATTGCATCCCAACAGTCCTTTATGGTTGGCTTCATGTGAACACGCATCAACGTAGAGTCGGGAATCTTTTGGGTAAGCAATGATTTGGCTGATTTTTCATCTTTCTCCCACTGACGGATTAAAGCAGCAGTATTGTTGTCAGGCTTGGCCTTGGGCTCAGCAGCAGCAGCAGCACCTGGCGCCGTGGTAGTCGCAGTAGCCACGCACAGTGCAACAGCGGGCGCCTCAGTTGGACGTGAAGACGTCCCGTCGAAGTGCCCCCAGAACCCCTTTGCCTCGACAGCATCCTGGAACCAAACGGCAAAAATAGCCCAGTTGACGCTGCTTGTGTCGAGTTTCGGAACCGAAGAAGGAAGAGTATCCGTGAGAGAAGTAGCAGTGATTGTAGACATTTTCGGTGAGTCGCAAAAAACAATCAGAGGCAGTGGTAACAACCAGGGCTCATAACCTGTAAGAATAGCCTCAGCTCATTGCCTTGAAGAGGGTGCAAACGACTATGTATTTACCTGTAAGAATAGCCTACAAAGTCATGTAAATACGAGTACATAAATATGAGTAAAAGAACTTGTGCTCACCTCAGCTTGTTGCCTCGAAGAGGGTGCAAACGACTGAGGTGTAGCAGATTTGTACACAACATTATATACTGAAAATGAGAAGAATAAGAGCTTGAGAAGAGCATTCACAAGTAGTAAGAAACATGAAGAGTAAAAGGTTTTTAAGTATGTATGAACATGTAGTTAAATAGCTAGTAATTGAAGCTAGCAATTGCATATGTAACGAGAGTACTAAAAATATACATTTGATACAGAAAGAACTCCGTGTGGCAGCAGCAATCCTCGTGTTGTTATTTGTCCTTGGCTCTCAGAATTCCAACATAAAACGGGGTGCAGAGCAGGAGCAGTTAATAGATGAAATGAGATCCAGCAGAGAGGTGCACCTAGCTGAAAGCACTCAGCGGAGGCTGATCGTGTGATTACCGCATTTGGAAAAATTATGTCCGAATCGGGTACTGGCACTGACAATACATAGTGCCTAACTAGATACTTGTCATTTCAAATAGCAAAGGAGGCACCACATGTAGAAGTCATTTACTCTGGTTACTGTAACAAGGGTACCCTACGGAGTAAACCAAGGAGGGGGCACAATACCTCAAACGTCCTGACATAATCATGGTCTCAGCACAGCAGAGAATGAAGAGAAAAAGGGATAGACAGGAAAGAAGTCCTCCTGGTAGAAATGCTGGGCAGCATAGTGGAGGCATTGAAAGTGTCTGGTGTGAATAAGAATGCCATAACACTCAGCATTGTTGGTACCACACAGATGCAGCACAAGTTCGGTGTAATAGAGCTGAGTGCAGAGATGAGACAGATGTGGTGAGTGACAGGTGGACTCGGTCAGTTCTAGGTCTTGCTGCGCAGACTACTCAGTGGGAGTGCATGGCCAGCAGAGAAGGGGCTTATGGCGTGATCTTGAACTTGGTTAAGCAGCGGGAGGCAGACACTCATGGGCATCAGGAAAAAGACTTTTTTATGTCTCTAGGAGTCTCTTAAATGTCTTTTTATTTGTCCATAATGTCTCTAGATGTCTCTAAATGTCTTTTAATGTTACATTTTTTCTTTATAAAAACATTAAAAACATGACCTTATCTTAGCCAAATCACTACTACATAGATTAGATTGTATTTGTAACAGTATTTGTAAGCAGGTAATTAGGTATATTTAAATGTACTTAAGATTTGTCATGAAGTAACTATATTAGTCAGCATCTTACATAAAGATACAATGGTAAATAAACCATCACATTAACTTGGGTATAATAGGAAGGGGAACTTATGTTGTGGAAATAATTTGCATTTGCCAGGAATTGAACCAACAGCTTCATGCATGACTTAAAACCAGCATGCTTCCCCCTACACCATGTGCCTGTGTATATAGACTCACTGCAGGTCAAATATGATGGTAAAGCTCTAGACTACATTAATTTATTACATTACAAGTCATTGAATTTAGTCATGTTCAAATGTATTTTATATAAGACCTACAATGTAGATTACAAGTAATAGTTGACAATAGCTATTCATAAGTCAATTTTTTCCCAGGTTTTTATGTCTTTAAATGTCTTTTTGAGTCTTTTTGTAGCTTTTTAATACACTTTATGAGACATTTCTACAATCTTTCAGAGACATAAAAAGATTTATACAATTACACCAATACATTTAAATACTTAGAAAATTTGAAAGACTTTAAAAGACATAAAAAGACATAAAAAGACCTAAAAAGACATTGGAAAAATTACATATTTCCCTAAAGTCTCTAGGAGACCTTTAAAAGTATAAAAAAGACATAAAATTCACCAAAAGACATATTGATGTCTCAAAAAGACAGTAAATTTCCCAAGAGACATATAGATGTCTCAAAAAGTCTCTTTTCCAAAAAGTGGTTTTCCTGATGGAGGAGTTCAACTGCTCCTCCGATTCGTAAACTGTGGCCATGAACATGTTCCAGGTTGGCTGCTTTCCATATGTCGCCAGTGATAGAGAGAAAAGTGTATTTCAACATGTTACAGAAGCCACCTTTTGTATCCGTGCAGTAAGCAAAAAGAGAGGCATTGCTAGGGAGGCCGTCATTCACTGCCAAATGATTTCGTAAAGCTCGGACTGGGCACAGCTCGTCCCTCCTGGCTGTGAGTATTACTGAACCACCCTCTTCCCTTGTGGATTTTGTCCATGGGATGCGGAAATGTGCCGACTCGGTGCCATCAGTGGTTGATTTGAAATGAACATGAGTTGTACGGGTGACATTGAAGCAGGGGTTGAAAGCTGCACCATTAGTCACTGTGGTTTCACCTAAACAGCAGTGAGAGGTCTACTGCGTAGCTAGATTCGAACTCGCAAAACACAACACACACACACACCCAGCGGAGCGAGATCCTATCCCTTAGATCAAGCGAACACCCTCAACTAAATAGTAGTATAATCTATGCCCTGCTCTGGTTCCCGTTCTGGGCATGCGATGCACGCACCTCGTGTCCTCTAGTCTTTGTAATAGCAAGTAGTGCCTGCAAGTTCGTTTGTAAGGAGGGGTTTAATTCTAGTAAATCTCGGATAGAGCCCGGTTGCTAGTGGCGTGCACAAAGCAAAATGATAAATGAAATAAGTTGTTTTTAGCGAACAGCTTCGCTGCGCGCACTTCCGGGTCCGGTGACCTCGTACGATGCACGGACTCTCCAAAGTCTTTCACCCGGTGGTGCAGTCTCACAGTCTAAACACTACAGTGCAAGTTTCCGTACACGGTTGTACTGACTCCTCACTGAGCTCTCCAATTGACCCGGTGGCCAGAAGCTATCCAAAACTCCTATGATTCACAAATACCTCACAGTTAAAACCCTAACAAAAGCTAAACACAGCCCGCTGACGGCCTGGGACAGAACCCAGCACACAGATCTAGTGGGTAGACAATTGCTTAAATTACTATAGACAAGGATACAGGTTTATATGCGATGCGCGCCTGTGTACTAATAATAAGGTAAAGTAAATACTAGCAACGTGCGGCCAAAGGTCCGCGCATCGCTTCCGGGCTTCCCTTCGAGTGTCCTGATCCCTTGGCATTCGCTGCGCGCATGTCGTTCATTCCCTCGGGCTTTTGCGCGTCTTTTGATGCGCGCCGCCACGGTCACATGATGTGTGGACTTAGACAAATTCTGCCTTTGCAATGCGCGCATATGAGATACGCGCACAGCCCTTCACACTGCCTTTGGTATCCGCTCAGCTGTACTCACACCGCTCTTTGCTGGTGCTTAACCGTTCTACGCTTCCCTGATCGCTCGCACAGACGGCCAAACTATGCACTCTAGACTGTGCAGCTCGCTGACCAATCCTTCTCGCGATACAGTGCGCGCAGGCGCTTGTAGTCATGATGCTCGCGCGCTGATAGCTATAGACTGTGAGGCAGGCTCAACTCTAGTCTCTCTGTGTTTCCCGCGCGCAGCTATCCCACTAACGGACCTTCTAACTGTTTACACCCGTAGCCAAAAAGCAGCCCTGTCATCTCCCCCCCACTAAAATCTTGACTGTCCTCAGTCAATTTCAGGTGCGCGCATCGCATCCTCACTAGCAATTCACCAGGCTTCCCTACTTCTGTATTCAGAAGGCCCAGCTACTGCCTTATGTGATCCATTACGACGCCTCTGTCCGAGACACTATCTCTACCCAACCCCCTTGGTTTCCTCTTTAGGCATCCCCGCCCATTTTTCTCGACTAATTTATTTTTAGACAACCGCCACCGCACTCATATGCGCCTCGCGCTCCCCGTTGACCTCCTGCTTGGGTCATTTCCCTAGTCAGGCCCTTTTCTTTCCCTTTCCGGACCTTGTTGGACCTTCTTTTTCCGTCACGCTGTCCTAGCATATCGCCGGTAAGTTTATTCGACATGCGCTCATCGCCGTCCGCTTCTCCCCTACTCCAGAACTTTCCTTCGCTATTCTTTTCTGCCTATATAACAAGTTCCTCTGTCCTTCTCGTTCTTTCTTTCTCTCGCTTCCCTCTATTAAATCCTCCCTGCTTCTCTCACATTTCTCTTACCCCGAATCACAAACGCTTCATGGCTTTCTGCGGCGTGAACAAGTTCCTCAAGACTCAGAAAGACGAGCGCACACTGGATCGCGCTGATCACTTCCACAGACTCCGCCCCATCCTTGCCCAATATGATGCCTTCGAGGACTTTGGCGCTCGGAATGAATTGACCCCCGAAGAAGTCTTTCAATTCGCATCTCTCCGCGAACAATTCGGCCTCGCCGTCGAGAGGCATGTGCGCGCATTCCCCATCGACGGTACTCACCACGCCGGAACGCGTGAGCTCGCCCTCATATTGTCCCACTTGGCTGCTAATGACAACGACCCTGTCTTTGGCTGGAACTCCGAGGACATTACTCGGCGGGCTTTATGGTTTACAGAGCCTGTGCTAGAACCTGTAAGTTCCCTTCTCGCCTTTCTCATCATAACCTGCGCTGAGCGCCCCCCTTCCATAGTTGACTTCTTATAAGGCCGCCTTTGCTACCGCCTTCCCCTCCTCCTGGTCGCCTAGGGCTCAACCAGAGCCCCGTCTGCAATTCATACCCCTCGAATCGTCCACGCGCGACGTCGAGATGCTGGCGCCGGAGGGGGAGGTGAGCGGTCGTGTCGAAGCGATACTCCCACCCCCTCCCGAACAGATGCGCGCATCTTCCACTCCCCCGCCTCCTTCCCCTTCTCCTCCTGCTCGGCCCCTGTCCCCCATAATCATCGATCCCGCGCCCACGGCCCTCTCCAAGCGTAAGCGCCCGTCTCCCGTCGCCACCCCACCACCTTCCGCGCGGGCTTCTCCCGAGGTTATCGATACCCCCATTGCTGCTTCCGTCAAGCGTAAGCGCACTGGCCTCGTTCCTCTCTCGACTTTGCCTGTTCCCCCCGTCCCCAAGGTCCCGCGTGCGCGCAAAGGCGCTCCCCCCCCAGGTATGTGTTCTTTCCTGGCTTTTTGTCTCGTACTTAATACCCGTTTAGCTGCCCCACAGGTGCTCGCCAGGCCTTCTAAAAAGCGCGCATCGGCTCCGACGAAAAAGGGTGCGCGCACCAAGGTCGTCCCTTTAGTTCCTTCCTCTAGCGGTGTGGCCGAGCTCTCCCGTCTCGAGGGAGTTGACTCTTCCAAGGTCACCTATGACTCCACTTACCCTGTGTACAACCTACTCCCAGGAGTCTATTCGGCTTCTCTAGCCTTAGCTGGCCAACCCCTTCCAGATGCCATTTCCATGGCTCAGCTCCCCTCTGAGAATCACTTAGAGGCTGCAGTTGTGGTAAGTTTTCCTCATCTTTTCGGTTACTTCTGCTTGACTTATGTTTTTATCCAGCCTGGTCTCTCCTGTTCTCTGTGCGATCGTTCTTCCGACAGTTCTGGCAAGTTAGCACCTCATAGGATCTTTTGCTTGCTGCGCGGTCCTGGTAAGAAGTGCGCTAAATGCCGCCTCGACAGTCGCGGTCCCTGTTTCCAGGCAATGACTGGCCCCGAGCTCGACCGCGCCTTAGAGGGATCCGCAGGTTGGCACCGCACATCCCCCACCGGTGCGCGCTTCCTTTTTCCTTCCATCTTCCTTTCTGACTTGTCTTTTTTAGAGCTACGCGCATCGTTCGCTCGTCTCGAGGCCTACCGACAGCAGGCGCGCGCTGCGGAGGAGACTCGTCGAGGCCTCGAGCGTCTCCACTTTGCTGAACTTATTCAGCTCGTGCAATTGGCCCAGGCTATGGCAACAACTATGCCTACTAACGTCATCATTGGGTCTCGTTTTGCTGACTGCGAGACTTTTGATGCGCTCCGGTCCATGGATGTCGCAGCTCTCTGCGCGTCGTACGATGCGCTTTGCCAGCCCTTGGATCCCGAGTATCCCATCGAGTTTGTTCCTCGCGCGTCTTTTTATGATCCCGCACATCCCTGTCTCGAGCCCCCTAACTCGGAGTCCATTGGCCAACCTTCCACCACTACCAAGGCTGTCCCGCGCGCGCAGCGCACTTCCAGTCCCACCGCCTCCAAAGCGAGTTCTTCGAAAGGCAAAGGGAAAGCTCCTTCAAAAGGCAAAGGGAAAGCTCCCTCTCGTCCTTATAAGTCCGCATCCGTGGTTCCCGAGTCGAGCCCTGAGGCTTCTGGTGGTGAGGAGGAGAACGCGACGGGAGCCTAGGTGTTTTGTTATGTGTTCTTGGGTCGTGCTGCGATGCGCGCATTAGGCGCTTTGACTTTTATCTTCTTCTTGTCTCCTCCTTACTATTCTATCTAGCATATGTAGAATAGTTATGTTTACTATTATATGCTTTCTAATGATTCTTTTGTCTCCCTCTTGTGTGATCCTAATTCTAAGTGTTCTGTTTTCTTAAGGGAGTTCCTAGCAACTGACTCTTCTTGAACGTGCGTCCGTGCGAAGCGCGCATGTAGGGGATGCACACTTGCTTGTCTTTGCCCGTCAAACGGCGCTTCTGATCTTCCTGCCGTATCTCCTTAAGCACCTAGTTTTATCTGTGCTTGGCTAGGTCATCTCTCCCCCCCACTATAAATTCAACTGTCCCCAGTTGACAGTTTCTTTACTGCCTTACATGTCTCTCCGATATCAGCGCACCGCTGTCGCTCGCCAATTCACTGTTTTACTGAGACAACTCGCCATTCATGCAGAGCTCGCAGAGGACTGCAACAACGGCCCTTTTCACTTTCCTCTACAGTCTGCTCAGTCCCTCGTGCGCGCACTGGTAAAGTCCTTATGCTCATGCAAGCGCTTCCTCTACTGACGTTTTCCTCCAGGATCGCATTACACTGCCTTTGCGCTTTATCGACTTCAACCGCCAATTCCTGTCTTTAGTCATGACGATCGTGTTTTACGAAGGCCGCGCTCAGCGCAGATTCAGCGATGATCATTTCGATGCGCGCATGCTCAGCAACGCCGCTCTTCACATTCTCGATCGGTACAGCCATCTTGGCATGCCTTTTCACAATCTCCCACCCTCGGAACCAACAGGGACCGCCCTTCTAGACTTAGATCCCGATGCTGCCCTTGTAGTAGATGATATTAGCTACGATTGAGCCCGTGCGCGGCTCTGATGGATCGTTTAGTGCTATATATGATCCTTCAAATGAATGTCTTTTATCATTATGCCCTCCTTCGATACCGAAAGTAATCTCCTTCAACGCGCAAGGTCCGATCCTTCCTTCTTGCGCTTAGCTGCTCTACCCAAGCGGGCGCTAGCTGATATTCCGCTCGATGATCATGAGCGCGTCTGCCGCATCTACATAGGCGCCCTTCATTTTATTCTTGAGGCTGCGACTGAACCGCTGCTTCCCATGACCATCTGCCTAGACATGATGCGTCACGTTCAAGACCATGCGGTGCGCGCATGTCCCCCTTCTCCAGCCTTTCCGTGCGCAGCTCTGACATCCTTGTAGCGGGCTCTGGCGCTGACCGAAGCTACCTGTCACTCGCCTCGCATCTCGCACTTGTGCGCTCAGCTTCACTATAGCGAGCTCGTCCTGCGCTTGTGTGGTACTACAGATGCTGAGCGCTACAGCACCCTTCCTCACTCTGAACACTTCCAACAACTCCACTATGCCGCCCAGGTCTTTTACCAGGAGGAATTCTTTCCTGTGGGTCTTTCTCCTCGTGCGCTGCGCTGACCCTGACAATCACTTCTTAGGATGTTTAATTCCCGAACTGACATTTTGCTGTCTTTCCATTGATAACTATCTATAGTCATAGCTAGCATCTATTCCTTGGTACATGTGTCATGACCCTGTATTTGAAATAAGACTGTCGGGTAACATTGTTATGCAATTTCGGCATCAATTCCCAAAGCGGACATCATTTTGCCAAACGGGGAAAGACCTGCATCTCCCTTGATGCGCGCACTCTTTTGCTGCGATGCGCGCACGATCTTCCCCTTTCTTCTCGTTGCTATATGGGCTCTTGTATTCAGGTCCCTTCCATCCCACTCAATCTCCGTGAATGTAACGTTAGACAGGTGTAGCCCTATGCTATGACCCATCTGGACCCTTTTGTAAAGTCCATCCTTTAACTCCTTGGGCCTGCTGTTCGGTCAGTCACCAGCTGCGCGCAGCGCTGATCATCCCAGTGAATGCTATATAAGCACTCGCCGTTTCTGTATGAGCGCATCGCCTTTTATTCCTACTTCCTCAACCACCACTATGGCTACTACTCATGCTCCTCTGTTTAACTTCACCAATGTCAAGCATCAACTCTCACTGATCCAGGACATTCGTGGGTTGGCTTCTGCCACTCCTGCGAATTACACCGGCAGTCTGGAGCTACTTGCTGTCGATTTGGTGCGTGCATCGCGCAGTTCCCGTGTGGTATGTTACTGACTTCGTCTGGCACGATTGCAGAACCGCTGGCGCGACGCGCACGGCGGTATCACTCGCGTTATAAACAACAATGAGGCTATCGAGATACTCAATGAGACTCGAGCCATATATACGTCGCTCGAGGCTGACCACCACATTCGCTCCTTCTCTCCTGCCGCCAACGCATTTATCAACTTGCATGAACAAGTCCTCAAGGCCAAGGCTGCCGCTTCTCGTCAGCGCACCCATACCCCTACTGGACCAGTATGTTCATCTTCCTTCCCTAACCCTTTCTATACTTAATCTCCCTTTTTGGTGCGCGCAGCGCAACGTTCGCGTTCTTACGCGTTCCGCAACCGCGGACCTTGAGACCGCCTCCGCGCCTGGAGGTACTACATCTCCTGACTCTGACGATGACAAGGTGTGGCTAACCTTGGTTTCTTTACCAGACATCACTAACATGCAACTTTACATGCTCCTCAAAAAGATGGCCCTTGACGATAAAGTTGAAGCCGCGACTGAGGGAGGTCCTCCCAGCAGGCAGCATACTCCCGAGCCGAGTCCTAACAAGAAGCGCGCTGCGCCTCCTGATACTCCTAAACAGGTGTGTGTTTGACCCGTCTCCGCTGCGTGCACTTAGATTCTTATAGAAATACCAGCGCGAGCGCGGAGACACTCCTGGTTACCGCTCTCGTCCCCTTGGTCGAGGCATGACTTATCGTCAGACCGAGCTTCGTTGCTCATTCCGTGACGCCGCCGCAGGTGAAGCCTCTCCTAAGAAAGCCAGGCTGGGCTCAGAGGGCGTTCCTACGTTCCCCGACTCTCCTTTTATTATGCAAGGTGCGTGCATCGCACCACTCTCTTACTAATCTTTTCTAACCCTTCTCCCTCAGGCACTTCTCTCGTTTTGGACAATGACAAGGTCAATGCTTGTCTTGATGCCGCCGCTAACCTCCTTAAGGAGCCCCTTAATACGGGTAACCCTTCCGAGTTGGTGACGTGCCGTCTCATTGGTGATTTACAAGCAGAGATCATTTGTGATCTCCACAAGGTCGACTTCATCCTCAAGCGCCGCGTGCTCCTCGTCGAGCAGCTTGTCATCTTGCAGCGCAGCCTCGACGTTACTGGCGTTACTGCCACCGAGGACAAACCGGCCCAGTAGATAGCCTGGCTCAATGTGCGCTGCGCGCCTTAAAGGGGCGTCTGTAGCTAGCTCTCTTTGTATTCCCCATCTCCTTTACCCAATATATTATATTGTGGTCACTTTTCTTCCTACGGTGCTCGCACATCTAAGTGTCTTCTTCCCCCCAGTCATCATCGTCTTCTTCATCTTCTTCTACTGTAAGCGCACCGCTACCCGAGGGTACACCGGGCTCATCAAAGATATAATCTTTGGGAATAGCTGGCTCATAGTCCGGTGCCTCTAACATTTTAGCTAGGTTCTCCTTGGTCTGATCAATTATATCATCCAAACCGTCCGGTAAGCGCAGCTGCCTCCGTGCAAAGTAAGGAATGAGGCGGAACGCCGCCACCTTATCCTTCAACACAGAGCCATCCATCTCTGCCACTAAGTATGCTCCACCGTCTTTTCGTGCGATAACGATGTAAGGCCCGTTCCATTGTGCGAGCATCTTACGGTTCAGACTGGATTCTATGCCCGAGTTCCTCATCAGCACCACATCTCCTGGCTTAAACACATAGTCACGGATTTTAGCCGAGTGCTTCTTTTCAAATGCCCTGATCGCATCTCTTTTCGTCTTTGATACTCGTGCGCGCATCTCCTCTACTGTGTCGCGATGTTTGGCTAGTGCGCGTGCACGATACCCTACTAACTCCTCCGTAGTCAGTACGCGATCTGGTAGTTTCACCAGCCAAGTCGCTTCTGCTATGTCGAATGGTAGTATGGGGTGCGTGCCCATTACCATGAAGAATGGGGAACACCCGAATCCTCGTCGCACAGTGATACGATCCGCCCACAACACATGGTAAAAGAATCTACTCCAATGCTTATGCGCGCCTTCTGTCCCTCCACATGCTTTCCACAACATCTGTCTTATGTCCCAATGAGGACGCTCTATTTTTCCATTCGCTTGCGAGTTGTACGCGGAGATAGTAATCCCTGTAATCCCATACTTCTTTTCTAAATACTTGAGCACTGCGCGGAATGGTCCACTGTTATCTGTGATGATTTCTTGTAGACAGCCCCAACGGCAGATAATGTCCTCGAATATCCACTGCACTATCGCACGGGCATTCTCTTTCTTTAACGGCCGCCCTTCTGCCCATGAGCTCAGCACACATCTTCCGTGCACTATGTAATTATACCCATTGGAGGCCGGGGACATGTGCATAGTGTCCGCGTGTAGTTGCTGGAAGATAGACGGCGTGTGTGTCTCGGTGCGCGGGATCTGGATGATTGTCTTCTGCCTTAACTGACAGACATGACATGTTTTCACATACCAGTAGACATCCCTTTCCAACTCAGGCCACCAGAAACGCTCAGCTAGCAATTTGCGCGTAGCGTACGCTCCTCTGTGCCCCAAGCTGTCATGCGCTGAGCGCAGCATGCGTGTCCGCTGCGCCTGATCTATCACCAACTTATGTGCGTCGTCTATGGATCTCCGGTACATCCGCCCATCCTTGTCTAAGAAGAAGTTACGAGCATTCCTCGTAAAATTCTGATATTCTCGCTCTGTCATGCCTTTAGGCCTAGTGGTTGGATTCTGCAACCAGTAGCGTATCATCGGCAATTTCTCATCCATATCTTTTCCTGCAGACGTCCTGTTGCGCTCATCGTACTCCTCATCCTCCAGATCCTCTATTCTGGAGTCGGGTATCGCGTGCGCTAGTATGAATTTCTCTAAGTACTCGCGCTGCGCGAGCAGCACACTCTCTTTCTGTATGAAGTCCCGCACGGCCCGCTTTTCCGCTTCCGTCTCTTTCCGTGCGCGCTCGAGCTCCTGCTGGAAACAGCCCATAGAGCGCGCTTCTGGTAACTTGCGCGCAGTGGGACCTTCAAACAACTCGTTGAGGAGTCCTGTATATAGATACCCTCCGCGATCATCGATCTGTTCCTTGAATTCCTCAAAGTCCAGGGGATCTGGGTCATCTTCATAGACTTTCTCATATTCGAGCGGTCCCACCGCCTGATCATCATCTTCTTCGGAGTGCGCGTACGCCTCATCTCCAGGTTGCCCTTCCCTACGCGATAAACCATCCGCACCAAAAGTTTTGCCCGCAACATGTTTCAACTGGAAGTGATACATAAGTATTTTATCTATCCAGCGATTAATAGTCGCATTAGGGCCCATGCCCGGATTATCCAACATGCCCTTCAAGTATTTGGCATCCGTTTCCACCACCAGCTTGCGCGCACCGATGAGCCAGTAATAACAGGCTTGTAGCGCACGTAAGAGTCCATACAACTCCCGTTTGGGCTGTGAGAAGCGCTGCTCGCGTTCCGTTAACAGTATTGATCCGAAGCGCGCATATACCCTCTTCTTCGAATCTTGTGGGTCCTGCTGATAAATATAGAACCCTACCGCTCGCCAGGATGTGTCTACAGCCAAAGTAATCGGCCCCGGTAGTGTGTAGTCCAGTGGTTTCACGCAATGTGCGTTGCGCGCACCGTCTTTCAGCGAGTCCATGCTAGCTTGCTGAGCGGGCCCCCACTCAAAGGGCTCTTTCCCACGCAATAGCCGCTGTATGTGCTCTGCGTGCTTCGCATAGTCTGAGATGTAAATACAGAGCAGACCCATTGTACCCATGAATGCGTGCACATCACTGATGTTCTTGCATGGCCCCCAATTGAGGATTGCATGCACTTTATCAGGTGCTGGCTTTCGCCCTTCGTATGTGCACAAGTGCCCCACCACTACTATCTCAGCCGTGCACAGTATGGACTTCTTTCCACTAAATGTTCCTCCCGAATACTTCATGCGCTGCACGATTCTGTTGACATTCAACATGTGCTCCCATACGAATCTCCTTATTCCCTTGTTCTCTGGTATCGTCTCGTATCCTCCCCCTTCTAACTCATAGCGCGTTTTAGGTCCCCTAATAGGTACATTGTCTATATAGGGCTCTGTAACTTCAGGTATTTCATCGTGTAATATATATGCGACATCCTCATGAAAGATGGGCACGGAGTTCGTCCATCCCATAGGTAGGGTTACTAAGCGCAGCGCACCAAACAGTGTCTGGAATGTAGTCAAGTCTCTAGAGGACTCAGCTAACAGCCGCTCATCGTACCCAACATACAAGTCCAGGATGCTGCCACATGCGCGCCCCGCAAAATGTTCTGCTAGACTCTCCGCTGCTGGAGGTAGTCCTGAATGTGCAATGGTTACTGCATTTAACGGCTCAAGACTGTGCACAATTCTGAACGAGACCCCGTCTTTCTTAGTCACTGTAAACCAGCGCGACCGGTACGACGAGCTCGAGGGCTCATACGTGCCTGCACGAATCTTGGTGGCGATGAATTCACATACGCGCTCATACATCCCAGGTGGTATCGGAATGTTCTTCAATACCCAAGGCGTGTGCTCTACAGTGGGAATGTCTACTGGAGGGAAGAAGTCCGTATGGAATCTACCCTTCTCTGTGTCATCCCACGCGAACGCCTCGTTCTGCTGCATGAAAACTTGATGCACCAACTTGCGCTCCTCGGACCACAGGAAATCCCCTTCATGCGCTTTGTCAATCCCTTCCATGCGCTCAGCGGTGTACCGACCTGTAGGTACGAAGTCTGGCAGATGTGGTGACAATTGCAGCATGTCCTTTAGTGGGTCTCCTTTTATCTCCCTCACTATTCTAAACTTCTCTGGTAAATCTTGATAGATGGGCCTGACTTTCTCAGCCACTGGCTTATACTTCTTTCCTGCGAGCACCGTAACGGTTGTGGCATTCTTGCCAGTCAGGCGCTTACGCATTACTCCTCGTCTCTTACTAGGGACCTGTTCCTCGTGCGATGCGCGGAACTGCCCTCTAGGCTCTCCTTTGACTACTTCTTCCTTGCGCCATTCGCGCTGCTGAAAATACTTGTATATTCTTTCTTTCTCATCATCCTCCATCTTTGCCTCGTGTACTGCTTGAGCCATGTATACATCCCTGAGCTCAGCGCTCCCAAACCGCTTCTTATTCTTTGGTAGCACGTACCCCGCTATCTCTATTTTCCCCGTGCGATCATCTCTGTCAAACATCAATGCGACCTCTCCTTGACGCATCAAATCATCGAGGATTGAAAATCCTGATCTGCGTTAGGGTTTTCCGTTGTGCCAGGGTCCTGCAACTTAGGTTCGTGCTGCACAATCTTGGGACCGCACCCTCGGTTATAAGTGGGTACTACCAATTTGCGCTGTGTGTTGGGATCGGTGAGCGTAAGCTCAACCGTTCCATTGCCGCGTGTCTTCACATTGCTCTCCGTGAGGATCTCGAACGGCCTGCCCAAGAGCACCTCGTAAGCCGCTGCACTGATGACATGCACTTGTAAGTACACCATCAGTCCGTTAAACACAAACAGTACGTTGCGCGCTAATGTAAGGGCGACTCTGCGCAGTGTCGAGCTCACACGAGACCTAGCAGAGGGATTCCGAAGTTTATTAAGCTGTAAACTATAAATACAATAGAAGCGCACCTAGCAGAGGGATTCCGAAGACAAAAGCCTAAGGAAACCCGCTGCTGGGCGCCACAGTACATAATAGAAGTGTTGATTGATGCGTGAGAATAAACTATACAGTTGATCCGCCACAAGAAGCCACCACATCACGTCCTCATGTGATGTGCATCATACATCATATGCACAACACATGATGGACATGTCCCATCAGTACGTCACATGATGTAAACCGCGCGCGCCTGTGCACAGTACACACTGCAGAGCATAGTGTACACTGCACGGGCTGCGTGCGGCGTAAGAAAAAATAAAAATAAAATAAAATAAAAGAAAGTGAAGGAAGACGAAATGAAATAAAATAAAATAAAGGGTGACGCACGGCATCCCCTTACATCACCCCCCCTTCAAGACACGGCGTCCCGGCGTGGCAAGGTGATCCACTCGCCACCATTGACTGTTCTATACTGTCCAGGCTCAATTGCCAGGGAGCCAATAACCCGCGGAGCATCAGGATGTTCCCGGTAGAACTTGGCCACCAGCTGAGGTGAGAAGACGTCTTCCGCATGCTCCCAGGAGTTCTCCTCATACCCATACCCCTTCCATTTGACGAGGAACTGAAGCCTGTTTCGATGGATGCGGCTGTTGAGGATGGCCTCAACCTCGTACTCCAGCTCGTTATCCACCAGCTCAGGTTCCGGAGGAGGCACTGCAATGCGGCCCGGAATAGGGTCAGGGAGACAGGGCGTGAGCTTGACAACAGGGAAGACAGGGTGGAGACGCTTGAGAGAAACCGGGAGTTTGAGACGGTAGGCATGAGATCCAACAGCAGCCTCGACCGTATACGGGCCCAGGAGACGGTGGGACAACTTCTTGGAGGGACGGGAGGTACGGATGTCTGACGCATCCAGGTAGACCTTGTCACCTGGTTTGTACACCGGGAGAGGGTCACGTCGCCGGTTGTAGAAGCGAGCCATGTCATCTTTGGCCTTAGCCAGCGCTGACTTGGCTTCTTCCAACGTACTAGCCATCCGCTCCTTGAACTCATTCACAGTCTCCAGAGACGATGGAGCTTCATGAGGTTCAAAGCCCATCCGAGGGTGTCGTCCAGTGTCGAGCATGAAAGGCGTATGCTGGGTGGAGGCGTGGACATGGTTGTTGTACTGGAACTCGGCCAGAGGCAAGAGATCCTCCCAGTCGTCCTGACGCTCATTCACGAAGGTCCGCAAGTACTGTTCCAACTCCATGTTAACGCGCTCCGTCTGACCATCAGATTGGGGGTGGTAGGCAGTGGACGTCGCCAGGCGGATTCCCAACAACCGGTAAAGCTCTCTGGTGAACTCGGCAATGAACTGAGGCCCACGATCCGAGAGGACTATCCAAGGGAGACCATGGTGGCGCCAGACATAACAGAGATAGAGCCGGGCCGCTCCAAGTGCACTAACAGTGGTAGTCGTTGGGATAAAGTGACCGCGCTTGGAGACTGAGTCTATCACGTTCATGATGGTGTCATGTCCATTGGAGAGAGGGAGTTCCACGATGAAGTCCACACTGATAACCGCCCAGCGCTGCTCAGGGATAGGGAGAGGATGAAGCTCACCAACCGGGCGGTGACGCTGGATCTTGGTGCGAATACAGAGGTCACAGGTCTTGCAGTACTGTCCAATGTACCGAGACATCTGGGGCCACCAGTAGTTGCGCGATACTAACTCCAGTGTCTTCCAACGTCCAGCATGACCAGCCACCTTGGTGTCATGGTGTAAGGAGACAATACGGCGGCGGAGATCAGGGTCGTTGGGGACGTAGATCTTATCCCGGAAGCTGAGGAGACCATCTTGCATCCTCCACTCCGAGGATCGCACAGAACAGGCCCCACTGCTCAACAGACCCTTTGCTGCCTTCACGACCATCTCCTCATGTTTCCCCTGGCGGTTTCCCTTCCGGATCTCGTGCAACAAGTCCTTCTCTTCGCCCACCAACTCCACCGCTTCAAGCGCCCGGATAGCAAAGAAGGCAGGCTTGAGGAGTGTCATCTCAGCATTATCCCCAGTGCCGTCTCCATGGTCAGCTCGTCGCGAGAGGGCATCAGGTTTCCCCATGGAACGGCCAGGGCGGTGGCGGAGCGTGAAGTCGAAGCAAGAGAGGTAGAGGGACCAGCGGGCCTGTCTGCGGTTAAGCTTTTTGGCTGTCATGAAGTACTCCAGATTCTTGTGGTCTGTCCAGATCTCCACCGGATGAGCTGCACCTTCAAGGAAGTGTCTCCACTCCTCCAGGGCTCGAATCACCGCCAGCATCTCCTTGTCATGGATCTCGTAGTTACGCTGTACGGGACTGAGGCTCTTGGAGTAATAGGCGACAGGGTGCCATTTCCCATCTTCACGCGACTGCTGAGAGAGCACAGCACCAGTAGCAAAGTCCGAGGAGTCTGCCTCAACGCGGTAGGGCAGGTCGTCACGAGGGAAAGCCAGGATGGGAGCCGAAGTCACCGCAGTACGCAACATGTCAAAGGCGGCCTGAGCATCAGAAGACCACAACCAGGGAGTGTCCTTACATGTCAGCTCAAAAAGCGGACGGGCATGGTGAGAGAAGTCCTCGATGAAGCGGCAATAGAAGTTGACAAAGCCCAAGAAGCTCTGTACCTCCTTGCATGACTTGGGAACCGGCCACTCTGCTACACCCGCAATCTTGACCGGGTCCATCTCCACCTGACCTTCCGAGATGATGAGCCCCAGATACTCAATGCGACGCTTCTCAAACTCGCACTTCTCCGGCTTGAGATACAACCGGTGGAGTCGCAGACGCTCCATGACCAGACGTGTCACCCGACGATGTTCCTCGAGGGTCTTGGTGTAGATGAGGATATCGTCAAGGTAGACACAGACAATGCCCTTGAAAATGAGGTCGTTGAATATCTCGTTCATCATGGTCTGGAACGTTGCAGGCGAGTTGGTGAGACCAAAGAACATAACCGTAGGCTCGAACAGACCGCGGTTTGTTCGGAACGCCGCCTTCCACTCATCTCCCTCCTTGATGCGCACATTGTTGTACCCCCACCGCACGTCAAGCTTGGTGAAGTAGCTGGCACCACGGAGTTGTTGGATGAGGTCAGAGACGAGAGGAAGCGGGTAGCGGTTCTTGATGGTCATGGCGTTCAGCACACGGTAGTCCTGGATGAGGCGCAATGACCCGTCCTTCTTCTTGATAAAGAAGACAGGAGACGCCATCGGAGACTTAGAGGGACAAATACGGCCAGTGGCAAGGTTCTCCTGTAAGAACACATCTAGTTCCTTCTGCTCAGGAAGCGTCATAGGATACACCTTGCAGTTGCTGGGTGTCGCTCCGAGTTCCAGTTCAATGGCGTGATCCCAAGGTTGACGTTCTGGCAAGACATCAAAGGACTCCTTTGAGAAGACGTCCTTGAAGTCATGCAAATGGTTAGGAACGTCGTCGCGGAAGTCCTTCTGTCCAGAGTTGGACGCAAAGGCTTCTGCGAGCCGCTGGGACACGGTGGAGGTAGACTGAATGAACTGGGACTCGGGGGGTAACGACGCCGCAAACAGCCGGTTGTCGTCGTCCTCCCAGACAGAGTGGAGGGCCTCTAGTAAGCTGCAAGCGTCCTTAGGAGCAGGCAGCGGTTCAACTTCCTCCAACTCCATCTCGGGGACTTCGTCGTCATCGTCCTCCAGCTCCATAAGGAGGGGCATAGGGCCCTGGGTACAGGTCTCTACCGCTCTGATCTCTGCGCGAAGCTTAGACTTCTCCGCACGGATCTCATCATGGCACGTGGAGCACCGGCGTGGGCACCGTGACATCTTCACCTCTCCAGTGATCCAGTCCACTTCAGGGTTGTGTTCTCGAAGCCAAGTGTGGCCCAGAATCATATCCTGACATCCGAGGTTGGTGACGGGGAAGACGGCGCATTCAGTGTGGTCCTTGTAGCGAAGGATGAGCTCCACAATGGACGTGATAGAGCCGTCTTCATTGAGTGAACCATCAACGTTGTGGACTGGAATGGGGACCAAGAGAGGGCATTCCGTCAGCTTGTGCTGCTGGACATACTTGCGACTGATGAAGCACTGGTCAGTGCCGCAGTCAACCAGGGGCCTGAGGCGAAAATGCTGGCCCGTGTCCGTGGTCTCGATCTCCACTGGAAGGTGAAGGGAGTTGGGACTCGGAGTAGCGGCAATGGTGTAATGAGAGGGAAGTGCGCGCTCCCAGCGGCGAGCACGGGCCTGGATGCGTAACGCAGCAATGGAGAGAGACTTGGGAGCAGGGGATTTAGGCGTGTCAGGCAGTCGTGAAGGTAGGTCTGGAACAGAAATAGATTCGCAGGGCTCTACCGACAGTACACTATAACGACTGCCACGCGCGAACGAGGGCACGCCGCTCACTCGTCACGATGCACAAAATCCTCCTCCTCCTGGACATCATCCTCCTTCCTTTCATCCACCGGCGGAATAGCATCCTCCTGGCCCTCCGCAGTGCGCATGTGCTCGAGTTGCTCCTGAAGCTCCGTGAGAGTCATGTGGCGAATGTCGAAAGCCCGGGGACAATCTCGAGAGATGTGACCAGGTTTACCACAGCGATAGCAGGTAGGGGGTGTCTTCCCAGCACTACGAGCACGATCAATGTCCATGGGAGCGCCCAGAGGAAGAGCAGGGGCAGCGGGCGCGCGAGGGGCAGGAATAATGGGCAGAGAAGCACGTGGAACGGTCGCAGGGGAGGCGGATGAACGCGAAGCCACGGGGGGACCAGAAGGCGTAGGGTGTGCCGCGCGGAAGAGCTGGTTGGTCTCGCAGTTGCGAGCAACCTCCACGGCGCGTTCATACCATCCCTGAAGCGAGGCGGGTCGACTCTCCGAGGGCAGGTTGGCGACTTGACTGTCCAGCGAAGGGGATAGACCACGACGGAACTTCATAATCAATGCCTTCTCGTCAATGTACCCAGACTTGAGGACAAGGTCCTTGAAGGCGTCGACGTATTCTTCAGCAGAGCGGCGGCCTTGATGGTAGGAGGTGCTCTCGAGGGCGAGCTGAGCGTGCTCGGCCTCGTGCTGCTCGCAAAAATCGCGAATGAACACGGCTTCAAAGGCGTCCCAGCTACGCAGATTGAAGTCGGAAAATCCAGACATCATGCCGCGTTTCGAGAACTGGGCGGCGCGGCCCTCATTCATGAAAGAAAGGGCCCAAAGAACTCGAGAGAATTCGTCAGGAAACTGCGAGCCAGCCAGGGCGAAATAAATGGTGCAAGAATTAAGAAAAGAGCGCCCTTTTTCGCGTGAACCATCAAATGGTTTGGGAGACGCGGGTTTGAGGCGAGAGACAGTGGGAACTGCAGCTGCAGGAGCCGTGTGGGCGTCGAGATGAGGAGGGGGATCACGAGGCGCAGGAGGGGCGGGTGCAGGTGCAGAATGCGAGCTGGCAAGTGTAGTCTCGAGGAGGGTGCGGATAGTGTGAAGGGAGCTCGAAACGTCGGCCAATTCCTTCCGAAAAATCGCGTTATTGTGGTCGACGTACTCCAGAAGCGACGTGAGGGTGAGGGCGGGTCTGGACAAGGTATTTCCCGCCTCAGGGCTCGCAGAGGCGTCTGTATCCATCGACATCGAAGCAGGGAGGGGTGTTGGAGTCCTAGGCCGTTTCCGAAGGCAGTAGGCGTCCAAAACTGGTCCCAGGCAGAGGCTTTTGTACTGTAAGGGCGACTCTGCGCAGTGTCGAGCTCACACGAGACCTAGCAGAGGGATTCCGAAGTTTATTAAGCTGTAAACTATAAATACAATAGAAGCGCACCTAGCAGAGGGATTCCGAAGACAAAAGCCTAAGGAAACCCGCTGCTGGGCGCCACAGTACATAATAGAAGTGTTGATTGATGCGTGAGAATAAACTATACAGTTGATCCGCCACAAGAAGCCACCACATCACGTCCTCATGTGATGTGCATCATACATCATATGCACAACACATGATGGACGTGTCCCATCAGTACGTCACATGATGTAAACCGCGCGCGCCTGTGCACAGTACACACTGCAGAGCATAGTGTACACTGCACGGGCTGCGCGCGGCGTAAGAAATAAAAATAAAATAAAATAAAAGAAAGTGAAGGAAGACAAAATGAAATAAAATAAAGGGTGACGCACAGCGTCCCCTTACAGCTAAGCCCTTGGTGGATTCCACCTGCTTATTCGCACTCTGCATCCGTATAGTGAAGTCCGGGTCCCAACTAAGTCCTAAGCGCTCAGCGGTGTCCTGTGCCATTGACACAATCTGCAATCCACTGTCGAGCAACGTCTCCGCGTGTCCCTTGCCGTTGATGAGAGGAAACACCGCCTTCAGATGGTGCGATTAGTCGAGATGCCTAACAACTGGCCCTGCATGATCTCAATTTTCTGATTTTCTAAGTGCTTGAGGACTGCGTCAGCCTGTGCTTCATCTTCGATAGGTGTGCGCAGCTTATAGGCCGGCTTCCTCTTCTCTACTACAGGTATGGGTTCCTCCCTAACCTTAGGTTTTACTTTCTCCAGTACGCGCAGCGGAGGTACCATTACATATGGCACTGCTGCTGGTCGTGCACTAGGCCCAGCCTTTGCAGGAACCTCAAACACTACTTTTTTCTTTACTGGTGCGCTGCGCGCACCTTGCTCCTCCACTACTTCTCGCAACTCATCTTCCTCATCATCACTCGCGTCCTCAACTGATGCTCTGGGTATATTCTTGATTGGTAACTTCTTGTTTGCGCCCTCCGGGTTCTTGGGTTTATCAGAGCCGCTACGCATAACTCTGCCCGCGTTTCCCTTCATCAGACTCAATTGAAACCCTGACTGAGCGCAGCATCGCGTTCGGCTTTCATAGTCGCTATTAGCTGATGCTGTTCCTCTATCACCTTCTCAGGCGTCTTCGCCAATGTGCGCTCCTTCAGAAACGCCTTCTTACTCTCCAGCTCTTGCTGAAGTGCGAGTCCATCAGTGCTATTGTGCCCTAGGCTCAGCGTAGTGCTTGGGTTCTTTGTGCGGGCCATTTGTTCCGCCATCTCGGCTACTTGTTTGAGAGGGTACATGTCCTCGGTGCGCGCTTCTACCGTCACCCCAGTAGGTGCAGTGAACTGTATATTGCGCTCAGTCAAGAACTTGTCAAACGATGCACGCATCGTGTAATCAATGTCCAGTTTATTAAACAAACGATCCCTGAACCCCGCAGTGAGACTATTGGTGAAGTAAGTCACCAGGGTATGATTTGCAAGCAGAGTAGGTGCCTTCATGAGCTTAGCGGCCTCGGCCAAGAACGCGTGCTTGAAGTCTAGCAACACCTGGCGGTCTTCCTCCGAGATGCGCTGATTCTCCTTGCAGAGCTTCTTGAGCCACGCGATGGACCCCGTCTGAATGCTGATCACCTCCGGGTACTCGTTGAGAATCATTTTCTTGAGCTCCGTGTACCCCTTGGTATCATAACCTGGTAAATTCTTCCACTCCTCCGCCGTCTGCATGGGTACATATTTTATTACATATCCCCTCTTTTCATCGTCCTCCGTCACCTCCGCGCGCTTAAACCAATCCTCCAGATCCTCGAAGTACCGCAGCAGCTCATCGCGCTCTGCAGCAGGATCGAAGCTCGGCGCGCTGTGCGCACCGCGTACTGGCATGGACATATCCTTAGGCATAGTTTCTGTTGCTCGAGGTGGTGAATTTCGTTCGCTTTCTGAGAGATCTGACAAGTCTCCTTCAAATATATCTCTCGCTACACGCTCTGCTTCACTTTCGCTATTTTCTGCCGTGCGCTGCACGGATGTCTTAGCAGTCCCAAATACTTCCGAGAATGGAGGAGGGGTGTCTTGGGTAGCTTGGCTATCAGAAGTACTGAATGGTGCGGTTTCAAGTGTAATATCACCGTCCACTAATTGGCCTTCTGATTCAATGCCAGATGGTGGTCCCCAAAATCCACTAGTCCCTACTCTTAATTCCGAGTCGCTTTCGGTGAGCGCACCTGGGATGCGCTGCGCTAATCCCTGGGTATTGATATGCAACTGCGCTTCCTCCCTCGCTCTTTTCTTTGCTTTTCTATCTCGTGTCGGTGTAATTACCAACGGCTCTACCAGCTCAGCGTCTTTCTTGCTCCTCGTGGTTCTCTCGCGTGAAGGCACCATTCCAAAGGATGGTCTGGCTTCTTCTGGCTCGGCAAGCGATGAAGGCGCAGGAAATTTGCCTCGCTTATTACTTGTCCCCGTTTTATTTGAAATTTTTGTAATGTATTGTAATAGGCGCAAGCCGTAGTTCCCAAAACACTAATTGAGATTTCTGAACCTTCCCCTCGCGGTGGGCTCCAGATGAGAGGTCTACTGCGTAGCTAGACTCGAAATCGCGAAACACAACACACACACACACCCAGCGGAGCGAGATCCTATCCCTTAGATCGAGCGAACACCCTCAACTAAATGGTAGTATAATCTATGCCCTGCTCTGGTTCCCGTTCTGGGCATGCGATGCACGCACCTCGTGTCCTCTAGTCTTTGTAATAGCAAGTAGTGCCTGCAAGTTCGTTTGTAAGGAGGGGTTTAATTCTAGTAAATCTCGGATAGAGCCCGGTTGCTAGTGGCGTGCACAAAGCAAAATGATAAATGAAATAAGTTGTTTTTAGCGAACAGCTTCGCTGCGCGCACTTCCGGGTCCGGTGACCTCGTACGATGCACGGACTCTCCAAAGTCCAATAATCCAAGACTCTCCAAAGTCTTTCACCCAGCGGTGCAGTCTCACAATCTAAACACTACAGTGCAAGTTTCCGTACACGGTTGTACTGACTCCTCACTGAGCTCTCCAAATGACCCGGTGGTCAGAAGCTATCCAAAACTCCTATGATTCACAAAACACTTCACAGTTAAAACCCTAACAAAAGCTAAACACAGCCCGCTGACGGCCTGGGACAGAACCCAGCACACAGATCTAGTGGGTAGACAATTGCTTAAATTACTATAGAGGAGGATACAGGTTTATATGCGATGCACGCATGTGTACTAATAATAAGGTAAAGTAAATACTAGCAACGTGCGGCCAAAGGTCCGTGCATCGCATCCGGGCTTCCCTTCAAGTGTCCTGATCCCTTGGCATTCGCTGCGCGCATGTCGTTCATTCCCTCGGGCTTTTGCGCGTCTTTTGATGCGCGCCGCCACGGTCACATGATGTGTGGACTTAGACAAATTCTGCCTTCGCAATGCGCGCATATGAGATATGCACACAGCCCTTCACACCGCCTTTGGTATCTGCTCAGCTGTACTCACACTGCTCTTTGCTGGTGCTTAACCGTTCTACGCTTTCCTGATCGCTTGCACAGACGGCCAAACTATGCACTCTAGACTGTGCAGCTTGCTGACCAATCCTTCTCGCGATACAGTGCGCACAGGCGCTTGTAGTCATGATGCTCGCGCGCTGATAGCTATAGACTATGAGGCAGGCTCAACTCTAGTCTCTCTGTGTTTCCCACACGCAGCTATCCCACTAACGGACCTTCTAACTGTTTACACCCGTAGCCAAAAAGCAGCCCTGTCAGCAGCAACCCCAGAAGGTGCACATTGCTACTGCCCAAATCGCGGCATGGAGGGGTGTTGTGATGTCTAGCAAATGATGTAAGCATAATAGGTGTTCAATGGAAACTGGAGCTCTGATCAGGCGCTTCAATATTGCACCCTCTTTCCTTGCCGAAGTTTGTGCAAAATCTAGCCATGGGTGTCCAGTACCGTCGCCGCACCATGGCACCAGATTCACCAAGTGCCAGCTTCGTATGCCTGATAACCAGCAGGAGATTGTGTTGTATGGGTGTTTGCCCCTAACTTCAGATATGAAAGCGACTACAAGGGCGAAGGAGGCAGGCATCCGTTCTTCTTCGGGAATTTTCTTTCTGTCGCAAAACTTGGTCCATTGCAAGGGGCCTGCAGCATATGTGCTTTTCGAGCTCGGTGCCAGTGTGCTGCGCACTGTCATGAGTGTGGGCTCAATCATGTCATCGGGAATGAGCTTCCTCAGCTCTTTCTTCTTTTCTATACCATATGGGGTGTCCCAGCAGAACAAACGGTCTTGGGCCGGGACGTGTGGCCGCAGCGGGCTTGGTTCAATCTCTCGGCCAGCCTTAGGTTTGCAAGCACGAATAACACGGCCCAAAGCAGGGGGAAAGCCAACTGGCAGTGGAGAAGGTGGGGTGCGGTGTGTAGGCTCTGTGAATGTCGAAGACAGTTCTGGGTGCAGGTTGGGTGTGCTGTCTCGGTGCAAAACACTGCTGCTGTACGGAAATGGGAGTGTTGGTTTTTTATAACCCTTCAGAACAGGATATCTGGAATGTAAGTTTGAGGACGCTACATCAACTTTATTGGTGGATATGACAAATGGGTTCTCGAAAGGGATGTTTCTAGACATGTAACAAGCAGTCTTCAAGTTCGAAAGGTAAGTTGAACGAAGGAACATATTTAAGGTTAGCAGGACCGAGTATTCCTCGGGAAATGGGATCCGCAGGATTCTCAGCAGAAGGTATGTAAAGGAAATCAGGCGTGATAAATAGAGGCATGAAAACTGCGTAAGTGCGGCCAATCAATGCATTGATATAATGGTTACGGCTACGGCCCTTGTCCATGGAGCCGATCATACTGTTGTTGTCAGAATGTATACGGATACGGGTGTTTTTCATACCTAGTTCGTCCAGGATGTACGCAAGTAGCTCTACAGCTACCGTTTCTAGCCAGCAGATGTCGCGGCCCACAATCTTCCAGCCTTCTAAAAGGCGGTAAGCTGACCAACAACTGTCGAACATGATGCCGATGCCCCAAGATGTTGAAGCGTCCACGAAGATGCCCAGATCGCGGGTTACCGTACAAGGGTGAAGTTGGCACATTCTTGGGGGTTTAGACAATTCGTTAAACCACCAACAGAGGTCAGTGAGGACAGATGGAGGGGGGCATCGTGTGTTGTACTCGTCATTAGCATCGAACCTTGATGCAAAGTTCGAAAGGGAGGCTAAGTGGGAGCGGCCATCCATGTATACGAAGGATATATGGCAAAGGGATCCGTGGATGTGCTGCACATCGATCAACTGGCAGTAATGTCCACTGCTGAACCTATCGAGGAACTGTCGTACCCTGTCCAAGAACTTCTTCTTTTTGTCCTCAGGAAGGGATACCGTCTTGTTGGGTAAGTCCCATTCGAAACCGATGAATGTTGTGATGTATACAAATGTGTCATCTCCTTTGTCCTCATGCCATGGGATGCCGAGGGGTGCAATACATCTAAGCACCTCCTTGCGGTCATAATCGTACGTGTAGGGGCCCTCGGGAAAGGGGCCAGGCACTGACATGGATGGTGTACAGAAGACATTGATGTCGTCCTCGTATTTTGGTGTGGGTTCAACCTTTTCTGCATGTAAGATGTCCATTGCACAGTTTGCAATCATGCCCGCATTACTGCTAGTGCAAGAAACACTGAAAGGATGGGCATGGTCGATGTAAAAATCACCCGGCTCTCCCTGAACGACCAACCACGGCTTATGGTCTGGTAGAACGGGGCAAGTTCTATGGAACTTGGCAATGTCGAAAGTACAGGCCTGCGTCCCAGGGGGGGCGTGGGCAACCTAACAAAGGTCTGTCAATCACTGACTTCATAAAGGGCCAAAAGCCTAAGCGACAGCGCGCTTGTGTACAGGCCCTAACGGGCACTAGGTACTTGCCCTCATGGCAATGCCCACATGGCTACGCCCTCATGGCGATGAAGTGCCGCCACAATGGTCCAAGCACTGGGTAGGTCCCGAAAGACGCTGTAACAAAGGCCCCCATGGCCCAAAAGAAAAGAAGGGACTCACAATATCGGCCACCATGGAAGCCGTGTCTAACTGGGTGGGGAAATGCATCAGGAAAATGACTTTTGTCCCCAGGGGCTTTGTATCTCCCTGGCACAGCCTTAGAGATCCTAAGGCAGCCAGGGCATGCAAAGCAGCCAGGGCCCTTAGGTGCACTCAGGGCAAGGTCCCTCTGCAAACAACCAGGTACAACTTTCCCAAGGCAATCCAGGGCAGCTCAAGGCATCCTAGGATCCACCAGATGTACCTTGTATCATTCAAAGATGTTTATATATAATGCCATTTAACAAGTACTATTCAAACTTCTTATAAAAAACAAGTTATATATTGACTCTAACTACACTAGATAATACAGTATTCATGTAGATACATATAATACAACACAGTGATAGGGCGCTTATGAAGATGGTAATTCTGCACGGAATAACGCGTTCAGGGGCTCGTTAGAAAGCCTGAATTAACGCGAAGAGGCTCAAAAAAACCGCGACGCAATTGAAGAAGTTGTTCTTGACTTAGAGCAAAATTAGTCCAAGACAGGGAGATGGAGGAGGACATGGCTACTCACAGGCATCCAGGAGTCTCAAAATTTGTGTAAGGAACGCGTTCAAACCCCACATAAATGGTGAATAAACGTGCCAAGTTGCGAAAGCCTTTGTTGAAAATTGAAGGAAGGAGATGATATTCAACTCTGCAATAGTAGTCATATGGTCAATAGGGACATCGGATATTGAGGGCGTATCGGACGCCGTAAACTGGTCGATTAGTCGATACATATCTATAGTAAAAGACTCCAAAAAGAATTAGCCAAAAATACGAACTGGAACCCAAGATATGAAGTACTTTACCTGGAGGAGGGAGGGGGAGGAGGAGCACATGGCGGATTTTTGGATTCCAAGCGACAATATATAGCGTTTAAGGGCTCGTTAGAAAGCTACAATCAAGGTGAGTTCATCATAGAAAGAATTAAGGAGATTGGAGACGAACCTATGTCAGAATCAAAGAAATACTCCAAAACTCCGAAGTTGACTAGCAACTTGAGATGAAGGACGCTTGGTGGCCCCAAAAATTAATCCGTCACAGGAGAGGGTACCTTATGTAGTTGAGTAAGTTTTCCCAAAGTTTGAGACACTCAGGACATCTAGAAGCGCACCTATGAATTAATTTGTCCCACCTAGGGGTAGGAGGACACACAGAGTGAGATCACCCTCAAGCTTGTCAAATCGCGCAATTAATGGTACTGTTCGATAGGTATTAATGAGACGAACCAGGAAATGCAAAGATCATACTGTTTGGCCGGGTATTGACAGATATATGAGGGAAAATGCGTCCTAGGGGGACTTGACACCTATAAGATGATACTTGGCAAGTACTGGATGAATTGGCATGATCTTGGAGACATTTGGCAGAGGACTAAGATGGTCTTGAAGGTGCAAAAGGAATTAGGAGTAAAGGTGGACAGGATCCGGAGTTATGGCACTTACAAGCAGAGGCAGTCCAGGGGCAGGAGGAGCACATCACAGTTGTATGGCTTCCAGGCGTCAGAATCGAACGTTATCTTGAAGACCCACTGGGTCTTCAAGATATGGGAATTCACTGAAGGCCTGCCCTTCTTCGACTCCTTCGACAGGTTGCAGCAGACTCATACTTTATCTGGTAACGGGTAAGGCTGTGATTGGGCCACTCCAAGGATTGGTGAGCAGACGAAAGGGCCTCTGAGTGTACATTCAACTTCGATTTTTGTGAAAGGGCCTGACATTCTACCAGCCGTCACTTCTTTTTGGATATAAAGCAGGATTTCCATCAGAAAATCCGGATTTTTGGTGTAGTTGATCATAGTCGCAGGGTAAGACTGTTGTAGCACTGTAGCATGTACTAGCACCTATAGTTATGGCATAAACTACGTAGCGCTACAATTTATTTATTTATAAGTATACAGTACTACAGAGTTGTACTTGGTTGCTACACAGATGTATACCATACATACACCAGCTATAACCAATTAATGATGCGTGGGAAATAAGTTCAAGCTGAACCAATTTCGTGGCAAGTTCTGCTCAAACTTGCCACAAGCATATTTTCTTCGCTTTAAGTCCACTAGAGCCGCCCTAAATGCAGCACGTGATATGTTCATGGCCGCCACATCACGGCGCCGCTTGCGGCTTTCCTTCATCCCAACTTTATCCTCCACTGCTCGTTAGTCACCACACCCAACCCATGCATGGATATTGTGCTCCATGGAAAGGATGATGGAGGGGTGCTGTTGCATGACCTGTAGAATCTAGATGCACACAGGTGGCCAGCATGAAAGTGAGTGCTAGCCGTCGTTGTTTGAATTCCCTGTTGACCATCCCCTATCCCAGACACCCTGATGCTCGCACCCACGCCCTGTCACCCCCGCCCTGCCTTCTTTGCCTCTCTCCATCTTCTCCACCCCTATCTGCCTGCTCTGCCCCCCTCGCCTTGCTTGACCTGTCCACCCCTCTCCCACTCCCTCTCTTCTCATGTCCACATGCTCCAGGCATCTTGACGTTCCACTATACACCTAACATTATCTCCTCCATCATCCCGGTCCATCATCACCATCCATCATCAACACAACACAGCCTGACCAGACCAGGCCAAACTAGCTTACTTGTGCAGATTAATACCCCTGCCCACCACCCGTCAGTGCGTAGCCTTATTGTATCCGTATTCCGTACTATTGCATGCATCCATGCATCACACCTGTCACAGCTACCTGCGCCCGTGCATCCATGTGCATGACTGATCCCAGCCTAACTCAAAAATGTCGGAGGAAGGTATGTGGGCCCTTGCAGTTGCCTGTCTGTTCGTAGGTAGTAGAGCATCATTATCGCTTATAGTACATATGTATAACCATGCAATATAAATTGTTTTCTGAAGTACATAAAGTGTGATGTTAACTGAAGACACAATCATATAAGGCTAGTTTTTAGGTGCAATGTATAATTTCTGCAACTTTCTCTGTAGCGCTACATAGCTATATCAGTTGTGCTATATAGTAATATGTAGCAAACACATTGCCCTATGTAGCTTCTCGGGTGTGCTGTCAAGAGGGGGGGATTCGCTACAGTGCTACACGGCTATAGAGTGCTGTGTAGGTGGCTGTAGCAAAACCAGTGATTTCTGATGTCGTCTTTGAAGTCTAAGAAAGATCGGTTATTCAGGATGATAAGCGTCTTCTCGATACGTGGCATTTCGCCCAGAGGGAAGCCATTTCTAAGGTTGTCGATAAGCAAAGGGTAAGAGTCAGTCAAGTTGTGTTTAACAAGTAGAGATTTAAAGGCTTCGGTATTGTAAGGGTGGACAATACGGTCGAATATTTCTTCGTTCAGGTGCACAGATGGGTTGAAGCAAGGTCTATGAGCGATAGAAGCAGAGAAGTCAGTGTAAGCAAGGGGCGGTTTTTTACTACTGGCCTTGAGGAAATCCTCAAAGGTTGGATGGACCGTTTGGTTGGGACCTGCAAGTCCACAAGAAAGTGAAATGGCCGGGTTTTCTGCAGAACATGCACATGTGGATCCGGTCGTCACAGTGGGTGCAATTGGATTGGTTACCGCGGGTGTTGAAAGGGATACAGATGTCCTTGCCTCCGGGCTTGGAAACAAGGCGTCTGCCTGCATCGATTTTGCATGCGAAAGGGGCGCTGCCTGCGAAGGTGGAAGGAAGGGAGTCGTCCGAGCAGTGGGCAAATACCATGTGGCCGGGTTCGGCACACATGAGGCAGATGTGCGTCTTAGTGGCGTTTTTGGAGCCCAGAAAGGACTGGGACGATGATGAACGGTTATTTTTGAACTGCCTCGAGCCCTGGTTGGAGTTATTAATAGAACTGCCTTGCCTTAGCTTGGCCGCCGAAATTCTAGCCTCAATTTCGATTTCTAATTCGGCTCGTGTTCTCCCTTGTGTGACAGCATGATCGTATTTTGCTTGGTAGAACGACCTATTGAATTCGAGTCTTTCGAGATGGAAAATCTGTCTGAGCTCAAGTTCAATCTGTTTCCAATAAACATAAGTTTCTAATTTCTCTCGTAAATTGTGAAAGAAGAAGAAATGTTCTCGGAAAAAAGTTGCGTGTCTCCCTTCTTCGCCATCTTTGTCCATCAAAACGTGAAACTGGTACATATATTTAGCCGCTGATTCCCATTCGCTGTGGGTAAGCGATAACTCGGGTGCCTTTAGAATATTAATCAGCTTATTGAAGTCAATGACGACCGTGCCTTTAGATTGTCCTTCAGCCGGGTTTGACTTCGTGGTAGGGATGGACGCTGTATTGGCGTTTATGTAGCACAGGTTCTTGGGCAGGAAAGCCGTTAAAGGGACGTGAAAGCCGGCTAGTTCGGTGTTGCGCAGAATGAGTGGGAAATTCAGTCGCTCGGGTTCACCGAATGTGCGTGGTAATATGTCGCTGCCGTCAATCAAACACTGCTTTGGCGCAGGCTTTTCAATGGTGATGTGAGGTCCCTGCTTGCCAAGTGAAGAGTCGGGTGTATCGTTTTTGGCATCGTACTTCATGGAAGCCAGCCATTGTAATACCTTAAGGCTAAGGTGAGGTGCATATTTTTCTTTAACGAAGTCGTCCAAAAGGATGATGGTGTCTTCTTCTTCGACGGTCACCTCTGACTCCTCATCCGAAAGGGGTTCCGCTAAATTGATTCCAGCGATCTTAGCCTGGATGGTCTTGTCTCTCTTAACCATGTTCCTGGTTTCGATGTCTTTGTTAATTTTAAGTTTGTGTATAAGATCTAAGTTTTTAAGGAAAGAGGAGTGCTCAGCCGATTTGTGTGTGCGGCCAAACAGGGGGGGTTGTTCTTTGTTAGCATCTTGTTCAATATGGGCGCCTTGGTGGTTCTCCATGTCGACATCTTGTACCATAATGAAGGATAAATGAAAGAAAATTTTTAGAGCAATACAAAGAACTGCGAAAACGCCTGAAGGATGTGAAGGCTCGTCCACGTAATGGCGCCATTGCCCCCAGCGCTCGGGTGATGCCCTTTGACATGGCATCGAGCAATCATTTTTGATCCTGGCTTGCCCGTTCCTCTGGCTTATCTTATCCTAAGATGAGAGCGCAGCTCTCATCACGGAATATATTGCTAATATCCCACGTTAGTTGTCACACCGGCCCGCAGTCGGCATGTTTTTATCAAATCTCCGACACCAGCCACTGTCCTATGTGAAAGCGGTGAGTTGGAGGTCAATTGATGCAAATGGGAATTTAGTTATAAAGAAGGTATGTATTAATCTTGTAACTGTTTAAAGTTCAAACTTTATACTGACCAATCTGGCATAGCCTCGCAAACCTGGGGTCTGCAACCGCTGCAAGAGCGCCCTACTCCACCATCGCAAGGGATGCTGTTTGGACGAAAGACCGAAACCAGGGGGTCTTCACCAAGTATATCAGCGCCTAAGGTCCGTCCAGATTACTATTATTAAGGAAAGCATAACTACAACCGCGCGACCAAGATACTACTATCTTCAGACCGCTTATTCACTAATTATACTTCCACTGTGTGTTAACCACAAGTAGAAGCAAGAAGCCATAAAGAAAAAACTATCACGGAGCTTAATAACGTGTAAGCGACAGGTCGAACGCCGCATTAATGAATGCCTCAATCTCCTTCTTATGTTGAGACTGCGCAAGAGGATGATCAACAAAAGAGCTCAAATCGAACAGAACATACAAACGTACCTTGCTTCCTGTAGCGACCGAGCTTGTTGGCTCACGGCCTGCATAGAAGGGGTACTTGCCCTTATGGTGCTCCGTCTGCGATGCAGCCGTATAAATTCTGGGGCCAACATAGCTCCATGCACCGTTATTTAACGGCTCTTCTTGGCACCATAGCAGGCTCGCGTTAGGGTAGGTGTCAAGGTGAGGAGTAATCTATGAAGTGATAAAGTTAGTGAACTATATCATAAACGATAAGGACCAAGGCGCACCATATCGTAAGGGAACGGCGACAGTTGCTCAATCCTGCTGATCGCGATGTCCTTGATGCCGCGTTCCTCACGAGCCTGAAGGAGAGCGAAGTAGACCTGACCTGTGCAGAGAATGTGGCGCTTGATGTCCTCGGGTGCAACGAGCTCAGCAGGATGGGGTTCGGGCAAGTAACGCTGGAAGTGAGAGTCACCGACCATCTCGGAGAGGTCCGAGCGAGCCTTGGGGTGACGCAGCAAGCTCTTGGAGAAGAACAGGATCAACTGGTATTGACGTCAGTCAAGATATTATGGCTCGCGGGGGAAAGGATACGTACAGGCTTGCGGAAGTCGCGGTGGATCTGGCGACGTAGAACGTGGAACTAAAAGGAAACTCAGTATACGCTTTCATCAGAATCAAATACAATGCATACGTAGTTGGCCGGGGTCCTGTAATGAGGGTCAGCACAGGCAAGAGCAACAAATAATAAAGTTCACATACGTAGGATAGACAACCTGCATGTTACAATCCTGATGTTGCCTCTCGATCTTCTCGGGCGACGGGAAGTGATTCGGGTGATCATCGCAGAGCTGCAAGAATCGCTCAATCCTACCGCTCGAGTGCTCTGGACCCTGTCCATCATATCCATGGGGGAGACTCATAACTAGGCCAGTGCGTTGCAACCACTTGCGCTCGCCAGCGGCAATGAACTGGTCGATGATGCACTGCGCGTTATTCGCGAAGTCGCCGAATTGCGCTTCCCAAACAGTCAGGGAGTCAGGAGACACAAGAGAGTAACCGAGCTCAAAGCCAAGGGTGCCATATTCAGATAAAGACGAGTTGCAAACGACGAAGCGCGCCTGTGACGAGCCGAGGTCGTTCAAGGGGATGTACTGCTGTTCGTTGACCTGATCGTGAATGACGGCATGACGTTGCGAGAACGTTCCGCGCTCGACGTCCTGACCAGACAGGCGCACATGGTTGCGTTCGAGGACAAGAGAACCAAAGGCAAGAGCCTCAGCGGTCGACCAGTCGATGTTGGTGCCGTCCTCGACTGACTTGCCGCGGGTCGAAAGGATGCGCGCCAGGTTACGATGGGGAGTGAAGCCGGCGGGGTAGCTGGAGATGGCCTTACCGATGCGCTTGAGAGTTTGTTCATCAGTTCCAGTAGCACGAGTAGGAAGCGTGTTCTCCGCGAGCTGCTTGGGCGAGGGGAATCCTTGCCATGCAGCGGAAAGCCACTCCTTGCTGGTGGGAACGTAGTCCTTGGCAGCAGCAGCGGCCTTCTCCATCATACCCCATACCCACTTCTTGTGCTCCTCGATGTCTTTGTCGGTGAAGGTGCCGCGATTGACCAGGAACTTGGTATACTGAGTGAGAGGAGTCGGCTGCTTCTTGATCGCCTCGTACATGCGCGGCTGGGTAAAGCTCGGCTGATCGGTTTCGTTATGTCCGTATCTGCGGTAGCACACGATGTCGATGACGACGTCCTTCTTATATTTAGCACGGTAGTCTGCAGCCAGCTGGCATACGAAGTTGACCGCTTCAACATTGTCGCCGTTGACATGGAAGATCGGTGCATCAATGGTTTTGGCAATGTCCGAGGGGTAGGGCGTAGAGCGAGAGAAACGAGGGTCCGTAGTAAAGCCGATCTGGTTATTGACGATCAAATGGATGGTTCCTCCAGTTCCGTAGCAGGGCAGGTTGTGGAGACCCATAGTTTCGTAAACGATACCTTGACCAGCGAACGCGGCGTCTCCGTGAAGGAGGACTCCCATAGCAGTGTTGTGTGTAGCCTCATCACCCTCGAAGTGCTGAATAGCACGAGTCTTTCCAAGGACAACGGGGTCCTCTGCCTCGAGATGCGAGGGGTTGGCGACGAGAGAGAGCGAGACCTTTTTACCGGAGGGAGTGGGACGGACATAGTTGGCACCAAGATGGTATTTCACATCACCGGCAGGCCAATTACCGTCTTCGTCACCAGAGAATTCATTAAGGATAGCTTCGATGGGTTTGCGGATGACATTGGCAAGGACATTGAGACGACCACGATGGGGCATGCCAATAGTAATGTGCTTGACTCCGTTGTCAACGGAGCGGTCGATGAGGGCTTTCATTCCAGGAATGAGGGCCTCGCATCCCTCGAGACCAAAGCGCTTCTCGTTGGGGTATTTGCTCGCAATGAACTTTTCGAAAGATTCGGACCAGATGAGGCGGTCGAGGATCATGCGCTTCTCGTCGACGGTGTAGTTCCATGGCTTGGGCACCTCGACACGCTCACGGATCCAGTCGCACTGCTCCTTGTCGGGAATGTGGACGTACTGGATGCCTACGGCACCGCCTAGGGAGAGTGGGGTCAGCTAGTGCCAAGTAAAATTAGGAATGACGTACAGTAAATGCGCTTGCAGAGCTTGATGATGTCCTGGAGCTTCATAGACTTTCTGTCCTCTGTGGCAAAGTGGGGGAGAATACCAGGGCCGAGCGTTATTTCCTTGTCGAGATCGCGCTCAGTGAAGCCGTAGCGACTGAGCTCGAGCTCGGGGGGCTTGACATCCGCCAGATCGGCGTCAAGGATGCCAAGGGGGTCAAGTTCAGCGACATGGTGGCCACGCACTTGGTAGGCGCGGACGAGCAGTTGGACCTGTCAGAGATGAGAATGGCGGACAGCGGCAAGCGATTACGTTACGTACCTTGAGATGGTCATCGAGCTCTGCGCCCTGGCCGACGTGCAGGGCAGGTGCGCCATCGGCGGGGTGGGGAAGGTGTGTGGAGGGCGGGGGCTGGAAGGCCTGGGAGCTGGAGAGGCCCTTGTCCATGCCGGCAAAGTAGACATTCCATGAAGGGTGGACCGAGTTTGGATCCTGCTTCCAGAGCCGGTACATCTCGTCTGCGTAGTATGCATTGGTGCCGTTGGCGAAGGGATCGTTGGGGGACGGGGGCTGGGAGGCAAGAGACCTGAGGAGGCCGGGCGAGCGGCGCTGCGCACGCGCAGCGACGGCCAAGCGCCCAACGACACGCCTGGTCAACATTTTGGGAGGAGGATGGAAGGCAGTCCTGCCCCGCCAAAATTCGTAGTGTCAGAGGTCACGTGCACTCCGCTTCTCGCCGGACCTTGTCGGCACAATCCCGGGTGCTCTCTCTCCCCACCACCACATCATCCTGCTCATTGGCTCTTGATAATCAGCCTGTGGCCCCGCGTCCCCATTCTTACGCAGTGTTCGGTCCAATCAGGAGCCTTCCATATCCACTTATCCTGACCAGCGTTCTCTATACTCAAGGATCATCCTTGTCCCGTCCATACGCACCGCGGGCAATGACGAAACAAAGCATCCACCTTACGGCTTGCTCATCTCCGGCTATGCTGGTTTATCCGCCTCTGGTGGTGTAACCGCTGCGCCTTATGAGCTCACAACAGCCGGATGACGGTCGTATAATTTGCAATCGGAGCCCATCAACAGCGGTAAATTGGAAAATGTCGACTGAGAGGCCGTGGTATGCATAAATCCTCATCGCGCGTAGTGTTCAGATCTAACATTGTTCTTTTCACCCAGTGTCTACCATATCCTGAGAATTGTGCATTACAACTTCCCTGAAACAGGGCCATCAAACTGCTCAACACTTACTTGCCACACAACAACAAGATATTGAGTTTTGATATCGCATATTCGTGCTGTTTCGTTCATCAGGAGAAACTTCTATGTGCCCCTCACAGCCATGGTATTTTCAGCCTTCGCCACTCATTCATTGGATCCCTGCCGTGACAGACCCTACTGCAGGGCCAGAAAGACCCAAGTATATCTTATGTATTGTTGAGTGACGCGCCTCGTCTACTTCAAGAAGCAGCACATCACAAGCGATTGCTGAAATAGTATCCAGTCTTTCCACAGGCTCAGCCTTTCTGGCCCCGCAGCCGCTCGCTTTCTTCAAACATCTCAGCGACCGATCACCTAATGCAACAAGTAGCGTTAGGCGCACTTATACTTGTTTCTAACATTCCTGAACTCACGCCTCGTTAGTCTCCACACCTGCCACCGTCGTGTGAGATACACTTGACACCCGAGCCTGCGTAGGGAAAATCACCTTGAGCACATAACGTTTAACATTCCAGTCTGTTCACGTTCCATAGTGGTTGACAACGCACCAGCTCAAACTACATTTTCAAGTACGCACCAAAGAGTCAATAAATACGCTAAGCTAATGGTCCTGTAAATTTCGTTGTATCTTTCAGTTTATCTCTGCTGCGGTAGAACCATCCAACGTCCAGAAGTTCCAAGTCTGCCTTGTTGACATATATTTTCACGGAAACCGTGCCATTACACAGGGTCATCGTGTCCGTCGTGCGAGCTCATCGCATAGTATGCACATCTACTGCACTTTTGACGTTTGATCTAAATGAATTAATTTTACAAAATGGGTTACATACTAACTACTTCAGATACTTTGTGTGTCCTTCAATTGACCTTCAACAATCGCAGTCAGCGAGAACTGTGTTAATCCTACGAAGCGTCTCCAAAACACAGGCAGATACAACTTCACCCGTAAAAGAACAGACGTGTTCGCAGAATCATCATCGACAGGAACCACTCGATTCTTACAAGATAACGAATGATTTTCCTGCTAGGTGGAATGACAAGAGGTTCACGATATGCATTCCATTTCGTCTTGAACTCCTCGGTTAAGCCAACCCAGCGACCATAGAACTCAAAGCTGGATTTCCTCCCTTTCCAGAAATCGATGGTGTCTTCAACTGATCTTCCGTCACGTTAGGCAATATAACGTCTTCAAAAACCCGAAGAGCTTGCTTTGCAGAGAACCGTTTATCGATATTCCTCGTCACCACTCTGTCGAAGAATGGCGCTAGAATAGGGACGTCCTTGGTACTCCTGCTTGACAATTGGAATTGACATTTCTTCTGAATCGCACCTCGACTGACGCCTTCACAGAAGCTATCACATGGGAGCCTAGGCGTCGCATACCTCATACTCCTCCAGCCGCTTTCTCCGTCGACATTGATATAACGGTTGATAGCACGACTATCAAGTTCCGGCAAGACTCGTGATGTAAAGAGTTCAGCAGAGGTGTTGAATGCAGAGAAGGTCATGGTAAAGTGGAAAGAACACCGACTAACACGGTTGAAGGATTGTATGTGGGTATGGCAGTTATCAAAATTATTATCTAATCTATGTAGAGTGTACACAACGCGTATGGTCAATGTGCTCGTAGGTTCAGGCTGTAAATTGGTAGTAGTAAAGTAAACAAGGTTGGCCAATTACAACGAAACAGAGGAGCCTCCCCATCTCACCAAACTGGTGAACTGACCCCACAACAGCCGTGGAATATATGTCAATCTAAAAAATAGCAGGCGTGTGTGTGGGATAAGCATAGGAGGCAGCCACTCGATGGTCGTAAGGTACCGCAGTATCCTCCATGTCAGTGGCACGCCGAGCGGCTCGCGATAAGCGGCCCAGTCCCTCTTGAAATCCTCAGGTAGACCGTCCCAGCGATCATAGTACTCGTACGTTGACAAATAAGCCTTTTCGTCGGGTCTTTCCTTAATAGCAAGCTGTTCTTTTGTTGTACTAGCCAGGATCTCATTTTCCAGGAATTTCAGAGCCTGCTCTGCTGTAAAACGCCTGCTTACGTCTCTGGTTATCAGTCTGTCGAGGAAGGGCGCGAGCACAGGAATATCACTGGTGTAATGCTGCGGAGCATATAATTAGTCAACATAAAAAGAGACGAAGAAAAGCAACGCAAAAAAGGAAGACAACGTACCTGATAATACAAGCAAAAATCTACCCCTAGACAGCCCATGTCAAATGCAAAAGGGTTGTAGTCAAACTCCCCTTGCGACGTGTCGTTGCAGCGTACTGGGCTGCCGATATACGACGCCTTGCAGGGCAGCCTAAAGGTTGTCCTGTCGACGGGACAAGGAAGCAGAATAGACAGGTTGTAATCAATCAACCCATATAGAAGCTGCCCAGCCTGAAGTTGTGTGCATCGAGTATGAAAGTAGTGTCTTTGTAGCTTCTCATCTCCGAAGTGGTTGATAAGGAAGTTGGCAGACCTCAAGTCCTGGATTAGGATGAGTGTTAGAATTCAAGTACAGAGTCTAATTTATTCCTTACGCGATGAATGATATTGTGCGAGTGCATGAAGACTACTGCCTGCATGATGCATGTAAATAACCAATTAAGTGTGTACTGAAGAGAGCTCACCTTGAGCCTTGCGTGCATTATGCGCAGGGCATCACGCAGGGTACTACAGCTCTGAGGTTCATGTATTACACAACCCCACCTGTCCAGTGCAGATAGGTTGAACAAATTACTTGCTAACACGCGCAAAAAGTAGCATAGCGAACCTCGGCATTATCGCAAAGCAGACATTGTGCACATAGAGCAGTTCGAGTATAGGAAGCAGGCAGTTCTCGCGCAGCTCATCCAGCTCTTGCTCGTGCAACAAGCACCAGATCTTGTGTTCGTCGCTCCCAGCGCGGGCTATTTTGATTGCAACGTGCCTACCCTGCGCGTCCTGGGCGATATGGTGAGTTATTTGCACCGCATTCTCACGCGCCCCCGCCCCCCAACTCGGCAAGCCAGACCACTTTCCATCGTGCTGTACTTTGCAAGGATCACTTAAGTACACAAGCATACTTATATTTCTAACCCCCTTCGTGAAATTCTCAATGAAATTATATGTATTCGCTCAATATTCACTCGATTTTCACTACCATCATTCCGAGCCTGATGAATTCCCACGCCTGATTTCCCCCCCGACATTCAAGTTTGCCCGCCCCGACTCAGAGCAACAAATTTGAATATGTGGTTTCAATGTCATATAAGTGTATATAGATAAGGGCTAACCTAGTTATGTGTATTTTATTTGAAACAAATCGATGATAATAAGCAGAATGACCAGGACAATTTCCTGATGCTACAACAACAAGCAAGTTTATGCAGAAATCACAGGGAATATAGTGTCTTCCTCACTTGATTCTAACAGTATATGTATTTTATAATTTATTTATGTACAATACACTTAAAAGTACTCCAGAATCGAAGCAGAAATTGGATTATATGTTGTGACTGCCTTACATCAATAATTTGAAATTAGACAGTAAAAAAATGCTACAAAATACATTTAGAGTTGATATTATCTAACACTTACACAATAGGAACCATCTGAAGCAATTATCTGGTGACCCATGAGTTAAGGCCCTCTGAGTTGGGGGGCGGGCACTCAGATCAGTCCGGGGGGGCGCGTGAGAATATGGTGCAAATAACTCACCATACTGCGCGTCCTGGGCGAACGTGACGAGCTCCTGTCCGACAATTTATTAGATATAAAATGGCTTGATCATATCAAGGCAACAATTTACGCTGGTGCTTGCGTGGAGAGACTGGTCCCGGGTCACTTCCTCCCAGCCCGGCATCCATTGCTCATAGTTTACAAACGTCCGCGTGTCATGATACGCATAAGGGTACGCGGCTTCACAGTAATCGTTGTACGGCAGTCTTGGCCTTGCGTAAATTGCTTTTCTCCCGGCAGCAGAAATTGTTCGTTCATACAGGGTGTACCCTTTCGAGGCGAACCATTGTGCGAGGGCTGGTGAATCCCAAAAGCCGTAGATGTCGGCATCTTCGTCCAGTGAGATAAGGGCCTCCATGTTGGTAATATCGGATTGACTAAATCCATCCATGTTGGGAGAAGAAGCAGAGACAAGAAGCTTTAACGTATGTCGAGTGTCAAAGTTAAGCTATGTACAACAAAGAAATTCAACCGCAGCCAAACCAAAGTTATGTGCGAATGTTAAAAACGGAAGTGTCATACGACCCTTGAGCTTGAATGTTTGAACAGCATATCACCTGACTAGAGTTGGCATGAAGCAATCATCACTTGGCCAACACTTGGCCAACACTTAGCGCGAACTGTAACGGCACCCGCAAGTAGCAAAACAAGCAAAAAAACGAGGCCTCGGTTCTACGTTTGGAAGATGTTCACGGATATTCACAAAGCATCTCTTTAATACAAAACTCAAACAGGTTGAAGGTTTGTATAGGGAATGCTCTGAATCTTCGCTGATTTCCAGTAGCAGTAGTGGTATGGATGAGGTTGACAGATAGGCCTTTGTAGAGTCCGGTCCAACCCTCTTTTGCAATCAACTTTTTAGTGGTGAAAATGATCCCTGCACGAGGATGACGCTTTACCATGCTGTTCGATGATGCATCATCTGCTAGAGGGAGCCAACGCGTCCAACTCTACCGAGTCACAACATGTGGAAGATGCACCATGTACCTCTTTTTGATCACCCAGAGCAAATTGGTACAGATAGTGCTGGCAGCACCGGCCGTCATTGTGGAGAGAACATGGAGACGGTTGGTAGCCTTTGACCTGTGCTCCGGAGTAACGGCATTCACTAGATGTAAAAGTAAGACCAGGTGCCGTTGTACCAGCACAGGTGGGGAGGTAACCAAAAAGATGGTTAGTCCCTAGCCTGCCTGGATAGAAGCTGCGCAAACCAAAATGCTGAGCATTTGACATTGATTAGTGGCACTGTGGACAAATTCTCTAAGACAAATGTATGGAACGATTATAAGCGCCATAATATGCTCGTGGTATACTTCCAGATTGAGTATGGCATATGGGTCAGCTTATAGAAAAAGAGACGTGTCCTTGGAACGAGCATAAATGGCAGCCATTCATTGTCCCTAATCCAACGGAGAAATCGCCAAGTAATAGGTAGTCCACGAGGCTCGCGGAAATGTGCCCACTTCTGCTTGAAATCATCGGAGACGCCAGCCCATCTATCATACTCCTCGTAATCGCTTTCAAATGGGTCTGAGAAACGTTGGGGTACTGATAGTTCTTTTTCTGTCGTTACAGGAAGAACCTCATCCTCGAAGAATTGAAGAGCTTGCTCTGCAGTAAATCGTTTACTGACATCTCTTGTAACCATTCTGTCCAGAAACGGTGCAAGCATTGGTATAACTCTTGTATAGTGCTGACAACATGTTTTATTAGAACAAGTGGTAAACAATATGATTTAGAGAGATACTACCTGATAGTATCTGCAAAATTCTACACCCATTGCGCCAACGTCGTATGCAAATGGGTTGTAATCAAATTCGCCTTGTGAAGTATCGGCTGGCGGTGTCCACGTTCCTATATATGATTCCTCACAAGGGAGTCGAAAGTTTGTCCTATCAACGCCACAAGGTGCCATTATTGATAAATCATAGTCAATCAAGGCATACGAGACATGCTTCAAGACGTCCCCTCGATACCAGAGAAAGTTCTGTTTCTTTTCATCACCAAAGTAGCTCATGACAACATTGCCAAATTTAATGTCCTGTGGATGATTAGATATCTGTCAAAGGTAGTTCAAAGGCCGACTTACACGGTGGATAATATTATGAGAATGTAAGTATGACAACCCCTACAAAGGTTTGATATTTCAAGCATGAATGGATTATATTTGCCTACACATACCTTTAGCATCGAGTGCATTACACACAGAGAGTCGCGCACGGTAAGGCGTCTAATAGGTTCGGTGATATGACCACCCCACCTAATGAGAAATATATTATTATTCACTCCCAAAGTGTTAAGCACACGTGAGTCACGCACCTTGGCATGACAGTAAAGCAGGCATTTCGTAGATGCAGGAGCTCTAGGACAGGTAATATACCGTGCTGCAGTAGTTCGTCATGGCTTTTTTGACTTAGAAGATGAAGTATGCGATATTCGTCGCTATCTATACTGGTAATTTTGATAGCAACATGCCTTCCTTTGCTGTCCTGGGCGTACATGACACGGGCCTGATTGAATAAACAGAATTAGCTTTCTTGAAATGCATTAGAACTACTGGGGCTTACCGTATATCCTGCGCGAAGACAATTATCGGGTCGCGCGTCGTGATACGCATAAGGACTGACGCTCTCACAGAAGCTATTAAATGCGAGCCTAGGCGTCGCATACCTGTCAACAAGTTGATATAATGTATATCCTTTGGTAGCAAGCCAGTTAAATAGGTTCGTCGAATCCCACAATTGCGTAACCTCATAACTACTTTCTTTTCCTAGTATGATTCGGTCCATCAGTTTTATATCACGTTTGTCAAATTCTGTCATAATGTATGAGTTCAAGTAGACCTGACAAGGTCTACGGGCAGAAGAAAGGAAGGTTGGGTCAAGCGTGCTCCAATATTTTGGTTGATGTCCTGTCGATCAACACCCACGTGCATCATCATGTGAGCATGCACACAGATCCTTACGCGCGTCGCACGCCCTACGGGGCCCCGGGTAGCCCTAAGCCCCCGCTGACGCCCCTATGTAACCCACCAGATAAATAGCCATATGTTTATTCGTGCCCATCATTACGCTTCAAGTGCAGGACGAGGCGTACGATTGAGGTACGCCTCGCGCTCATTCATCGCCCCACTCCTTTGATTAACAAGGAAATAGGTTCAACACAACTCCTTCCTTGTAAGTAGACAGATCAGATACAAGAGAATGTAAAAGAGATAGCAACTTACTTGAAACTGTTATTGAAGTGTCATGGAATCTCCTCAGAGGGCCGTGTTCTCGCTTGTCGCGGGGCCTCGTTCTCGATAACCACCCTTCAAAAACTACTAAGAGATATACAAATGCTTCAACTCACCTACGCATCAAGCTCAACTCATTTCCCATGACGTGAGGACGAGATAGTACGCCCCTGGCCCCACGCTCTTTCTTTGCCCTGGTTGTTTGAATAATGAAGGTACAGGCGCAGCTGTGAATAAGCCCTGTTAGCGCATGCAAGAAGGGGTCGCGCGCGACTTACTACTCACACTTACGGCGGTTACGGACAACAACGACTCCACCATGTGTGACGGCGTACGGCCCTCGGACGGTCGTGCTGACATCCGGGGTCAAGTCAAATGGTCCTGAGGCGTATCTGGCGCGCAGTGTATCTAGAAGCACGGCATGTATCTATCCTACAAGAGGTTCAGCAAAAGTCCAAGGCACATAAAACATCTGGAACCTTACCTTCATGTCTGCGAGCGACACAGATGGTGAAAGCAATGAGTACCAATGATGCCGTTTCAAACGTACATAACATGCACAACGTGTATGCGGGATGCGGGAGTGACGGCGGCAGAGTGATGCCTTGCACTCGCCTTACCCCGACAATGAGAGTTGCAGAGATGGACGCGGGTGTATTGACATCCGGGGTCGTGCAGCAAGACGATTCCTGCAGCGTATCTGCCTCGGTCGATGTCTGGCACGTGGTCACGGTAAAGCACGGCACGGAGGATCATGGTTCCGCCCTACAAAAGTGTCAGTATTTGGAGTCTAAATTATGATCATGTCGCTCACCTCCAGTTCTGCAGGCCACACACACGCTGACAGCGTCATTTCCGCCATTCATGACATGCACGCTCTGCTGACAGTATAACCGACTGAAACAGCGAGTAACGGCCCCCGTACATCGTCGTAGACGCCCTGGAAGGCGCTCTATGTGCCACAAGCAGCATCTCACCTGTTAAAACCGGGCGCGCAGCATCAGAAATGTCTGTCAGACGCTGAGCAAGAGGATGCTTACCTCAATACCCCATTAAGCACATACAAGTCCGCTTCCAGCTTCTTCTCACTGTTGCAGCCGACAATGTGCGTTCCACGACTTCGGACAATTGAGGTACATACGCCTCACCTACATTGGTGCTAAACAGATGTATGTATGAATGGGACTCGTGTTCACTTATATTTGATCAACATTACTTACTATCTTACTCAATTAGCATTCGCATCACGCGCCTGCCGAGAATGTGCCCAAGGTTCAAACTGCCGCAGGAACACGGTGAGTCAGTATATTTCACCAAGTACGACATTCTGGACTTACCTCTCAGTCTAAAACGACTCACGGCTCGTGGTTACGGGCCATGTGCTCATCATTAGCTTCCGAGAATGTAGTCAGACTATGAAAGGAACATGGTGAGTCGGTAATTATTACGATGTTCTGGACTTACCTTACCTCAGGATAAGGTCTTCAAAGTTCTGCAGGAGATCTGCACATCGGGCTCGTGGTTAATGGCCATGTGCTTGTTGTTTTTGCCATTCACTTGGAGTGGCCATCAGCGGTCTGGAGACCGCAACCATAGATGAGTGTTTGAAAGATACCTCGCTATGTATGTAGACTAAAAGTGATGATGAGCGTTAGCAGCATCCGAAACATCAGACTCACTGTTGGTCATAGTCCGTACTCCGACTCCAGTGGTGACAAAGGGACCCTTCCCGCTGCTGCAGCGGACAGCGCAGTTTCCAGAACGTGGGCGATGCAGGAGCCGATTCCGGACCCGCCTCGGATGCACTTATGGGCTTGAGTGCACGAAACACAGGGCATGATGACGTTCTGGGACTTACTGCACGAAGTGTTCAATGACCTGTTGCTGTCTCGGATGTATATCCGCACGGCATATGCTCGTTCACTCCAAACTATGGTCATTAGCATTGGTACATCTGTGACTGACAGTTCAGACTTACTGCATGTTTAGCCTGCGCTCAAAGATGAGCACAGGGCATTCGTCGTCCACCACAAAGGAAGAGGGCGGGGCTTGACATGCTCGCAGACCGTGGGCATCGACAAGCAAGGGCATCCAAGGCCGGGAGGAGAGAGTCTGTCAGCACGACGGCTGCAGGACACAGATAGACATTAGGCTCACCTTCATTCCCCGGGTCACATCCCGCGCTTACTCCACTGACGACGAAAGAGGCCCTTGCTCACCGTTGCAGTCGACGGTCTAACAATTGTTTGCACGTGTCACTGCATGCCAGGGACGTCTATCTCAAATCTGAGTTGCAATTACCTATCCGGGTACGTAGTCGCAGCTATCGTGGTTTCACGATGTTGCTGATAACCGCCTTATCTTTTCTGTGCAGAGGTTGCCGACGACGGGATAGCTTCAGACAGCGGACAAGCCGCGCGCAGCATGTCCATCAGCTCGAGTTCAGTACAGAAAACGAGGCAGAGCTCACCTTTGGTCCAGAACGTTCCACCAATGACAATGATGAAGGGTCCTGCTCACTGCTGCAGTCACCGTGGTCTCTGCAACGTGAGCAATGTAGGAGCTGATGAGGGCGCACTCAAGTCCAGTTCAGAAGCACGGAGGTCGGTCTCTGTTGAGTCTCTGGGACTTACGGCTCTCACTGTGCAACGGCCACAGGATGACATCGTTGATGTCCTGTCTGGTTATCGTACATCGGATCTCGCAGTTACGGGGGCACCTGCTCGTCGCTGCTGTCAAAAACGTTGGGCTCACTGGAGAATACAGATTATTTGTGGTACGTCTGTGCCCAACAGAAGCAACTGACCATATGCTTAGAGCGCTCTCAACGGTGAGACAGCACATATCTTGTTGGCCATGATGGAAGACAGTGGGGCTTGTCGTACTTGGAGACCGTAAGCGACGACGAGCAAGGGCATCCAAGGCTGGGAGGAGAGGGAGAAGATAGGAGAGGTGCGCTGATGAGCGCTGTTGAGACTGGAGAATGACTGTAAGTACGGGGTCCTTATATACAGTGGCGATCAAAAGTATTGCACGCCTGTTGTTAAACCTGTAACTCAGTAACGGCTAAGCTTTTTTTAAAAATTCAAAATGATATGTAAAATAGACCTTCTAATGAACATGTTTGATATAAATTTGAGCCATTTGAGTGTATATATTAATGAAAATTTGAAAAATGGCAAGGAGGGCACTTTTCACCTATGGAATGGAGTCATTCAAAAAATCTGAAAATATTTGAGGAGATAGTCCTCGATAATATAAGCATAGAACATGTTACAGTTTGAAAATTGATCAGGCCAGTTTTGAGAAATGTGACCTCAAAGTAGCTATTTTTGAGCAACTTTGTAGTTTTTGCTCAAAAATGGCTACTTTGAGGTCACATTTCTCAAAACTGGCCTGATCAATTTTCAAACTGTAACATGTTCTATGCTTATATTATCGAGGACTATCTCCTCAAATATTTTCAGATTTTTTGAATGACTCCATTCCATAGGTGAAAAGTGCCCTCCTTGCCATTTTTCAAATTTTCATTAATATATACACTCAAATGGCTCAAATTTATATCAAACATGTTCATTAGAAGGTCTATTTTACATATCATTTTGAATTTTTAAAAAAAGCTTAGCCGTTACTGAGTTACAGGTTTAACAACAGGCGTGCAATACTTTTGATCGCCACTGTATTCTTGTACATACATGTGTACGTTACCTGAGTAGTAAAGGAATATGATTAGCGTACAGTGACCGAAATAGTGAGATGTCATTTCAATAGCTACCTTAGCGGGTGTCCCGCTACCATTCCCGTTCCCCCGTTGATGGATCTCCTATTGGCTGACGTTCATCCATCGTATTGTCTGATATCCCAACTGAGAGAAACATTCTACATACCTGCATAGTTCCCCATTTGTCTCTCTATATTGTAACAAGTTGATGCTGCGATGTAGTACTTGATGCTTTCCATATTATGGACGAGAGTCGAGTCAAAGTTGAAAGAGAAGCGATAAGACCTAAGAACTCGTCCTAGATTTGAACTGACCTCCCCTAAACACGGTATTGGTCGGGTGATGGCTAAGAGCGAGGGCGATATGAATATGGGGAACACTGAAATGATTTACATAAAGGCAGCAACAATGCCTGAGCACGCTGTTTTGCCTTTCGACACCCTCCACGCCGTCCGTCCTCGTGCTCAGGATCTCACAACCGTCACGGTCAATGATGTCGTCCCACATCTTCGTCTCTTATCTTGTAACCGTGCCCCGTCGCTGCGGTGCGTAGACTTTTGCACTTTGCGACCCCCAGGAACTGACTGTACTGCACCCAGGGAGGATGCTCTGGCATCTGATGAACATCCCTGCTTCGGCCCTCTCCATCAGCGGTGTGCGATCGACCATATCGTGGATCGTGCTTGTGTCGGTGGTATACACATACTGTCTGAACAGACTCACCCAGGACTCGAAGCTAGACATGCAGAACAATGCCGACGCCGTCCCGCCTGAGCACAAGCGACGGTATCTCGCTCACCAACGCCGCCTGCAGGCGGAGAAGAAGGCGCTTGCCGCCAAGCGCGAGGCGCTGCTTGTAAATACCACGTTCCGGCTGTTCGACCTCCCGCCCGAAGTCGCCCTGCTCGTGCTCGCCCACGCTGCAGACTGGCCGGCGACATATCTAACACTCGTCCGTGCGTCGCGGGCATGCCAGCGAATGACGCAACACGCATGTCTCCCGCGGATGCCTGTGCGCCTCCTTACGCCAACGCAAATCCGCTCCTTCACCCTGCTCCTCCGCTCTCAACCGCGCGTTGTGCCGTTGGTACAGCATCTCTGGGTGACACCGCTCAAGGAGGCCGAACGTGTTCCCGCGATAGACATTCTGCGCACCTGCACGAACCTCCGCTCGCTCGCAACCAGCGCGCATATACTGATCTCCGGGATGTCATTCCTTAGGCCAGGACACGGTGGACAGGGACCGGGGCGTTTATCGCACGCAGAAATCACAGACCTGACGCTGGTGTCGATACGGGCAGACGAATGGGCGGGGTTGAAAGGCAGCGTGCATGGGACGGCACTGCTGCAGCAGGTGACGCGAATGCGGGTTATCGGGCCGGGCTTATCGCTGCCGCCGCTGGGACGTCTGACACACCTGTCGTATGCATCGATGGGGGCGCGCGGGGCGGGCGATGGGGGTGAGGGACTGGCATGTCTTCAGAACAGAGAGGCGTTCCCGGCGCTGGGCCAGGTCGTGTTTACGCGCTCAAGGGGGAGCACGGGGGGCCTGCGCGTGTTGCGGCCGCAGGCGGGGACGCGGCTGTTTGTGGTGGAACTGGGGGAGACGCATACGGAGCTGGAGCTGTGGTGCGACAGCGTGAGCCGCAGGGGGATGTGGGAGCTCTGCGCGGATGCTATTCCCAGACGCCTGTAGTAGCAGTTTAATAAGCTCGCAGAGGTTACTCGCGTATTCGATGTAGCAGTAAAGGCGGGCCAAAACCGGATAGTCGTGCGCAGTCTCCCCAATGCATTGGACACGGACTGCTTAAGGTGAGGCGCATGCATTATCCTGCCTCTTGCGCCCTTCACCAAAATGTACAGGGTCGAGGGCCGAGGCTCGGCGACGATCCACGATGTCACAATTTCGACAGCACCGCCAGCGCCTAGGGCAGTCGCACCGCCCGAGCTTGTCGCACTGCGCAAGACGCAAACAAGGACGCAGAAAGCGCTGGCGCGCGCACAGAAGACAATACTTGGCGTGGAACGGTACGTCACCTCAGCGCGCACGGAGAATCTGGCGGTTGACCAGCTGGCTGCGGTCGTACGTGTCTACGATGCGCAGGCCGATGCGCTGGACGACCGCGTGATGCTTCTGGAGCCGGAACTCGAGGAACTGGCAGTGATGATCGCGGAGCAAGAGAAGAGGGTTGCACCTCCCGCGGAAGATGAGAAATTGCTTTTGCAAGCAGTAGTGAATGTGGTTGCCCAGAAAGAGGAAGATGTGCTGATTGTGCTGACCTATGGTGCGTCCAATTGTCTTTGAATGGAGATGTACTAAATCTCTGATCCCGAAGTCGTGAAGAATGCCTTGTGGACCGCCGGGTATGATTTGCGTGTAGACATGCAGGATAAAGAGCGCACGGTCGATCTAACCTACAAAGCGTCTATCACACAGAGTACAGGAGAGGATTGGAAAGACGGCTACGCAATCTACGAGCATTGGCATTCCTAAGCCCAAGCCGTGGAAACTGTCGGTCGCTGTTCCACCTCCTCCACCCATTTCTCAGAGCACCAACAATGTAGCGCGCGACCGTGTGCGGACTGCGAGAAGTGCTGCGGCCGCGGCGCCCTTCAGAATGGGAAATTTTAGCATCCATAAGTCAAGTACAGAAGAAAATATGTCTCACATAGAGCTACAAGTTGACCCCAAGGGTGCGGGTACGGTCAGCGCAACATTTGTGGTCCCGGGGCAGATCAACATTCCAAGCGATGGAAATGGGCATATGGTTACCATTACACGTCTTACACTCGACGCAGATATTAGCTGGGTTTGCGTGCCCAAAATTGATGTATGGGTGTATCTTGAGGTGCATGATTTTCTCCTTCCCTGCCATATGATATCCTGAATCACTTTTATTTAGGCAAAGATCAAGAATACATCTGAGTACACCCTCCTTTCGGGAATGGCGGGAGTCTATATTGACGGCAGTTTTATTGCCAAATCTGCGCTTCAATCCACAAGACGACCGTGCATACAGGGCTTTACTCCAAGTCTACTGTACACAGATTTATGCAGAATATAACATTGCGCAATACGAAATCTGCCTCGGGAGGAAGTGATAAAAACGCGGACTTGGTGATCAATGTGATTGACCAGGTGCCTTTGGCCGAAGACGAAAGGATATCTGTGAAGGTTGTGCAGCCAACACTACCCCTACAAGGTGCAAGTACGGATGAGACGGGTGCGGTCAAAGTTGCCCCGGCAATAGAAGTGGCGACAGGCGTTGAGGCGGCATGGCTAGAGGAGCAGGACATGAGCTTACTGGGGAAAGATGGAGTCTTTGTATGGCGCTGTACAGTGCCGGCGCAGACAACACTGGGACTGTAGTTGGAGTACGAAGTGTCGGCATCTGTTGACACAAAGATTGTTGGGCTTTGAATTTGATCCTTATGTGTTGTATACCTTGTAAACTTGGGTTGTATAGTTTGTAAACTTGATTGCACAGTGGCGACCGGAGTAGAGTGAGATCCCAAAGGACAACAGGACGTACGTTAACGCTGCAACCTGTGCATTATGAATTCTCAAACATATGATCTCCGGGAACTGCCGGGGCGCAAACAAACTGCTGGCAACCTCGCAGTGACACTTGCATTTAACTTGCATCCCCATTACATTCACTGTAAAAAAAATGGGTAGACTCCTAGCTGTTACCCACCTGTAGATCTACAGGTTACAGTATGTAGTTGTAAACAATACAATTTAATTTTTTTGGTTACATATATGTATAACAAAAGGGTACAGAATGTATAACAGTGAGCTACATGTACATCACTACACAAGCTACCGTTACATCACAATTAAAGTTACATGCGAGTAGATTTTAATGTTACTGCTACACGACTTACAAGGTTACCTAGGTAATGAATAAGGTTGCACCACAAGAGCTTAATGAGGTTACTTTGATAGACTTAAGTACATAATAAAGATACTTAAGTAGCAGATGGAATTACCGAACGGCATCATTTGTAACATCAAATGCTACCCAAATGTAGCACAATGTTCTGCCCGTTGCCGTAAGTCCATATGTTACATATCAAGGTAGATAATAAGGCGAATAATTACTGTACCCCATAATGTTACATATCAAGGTAGGTAATAAGGCGACTAATTACTGTAGCCCATCAGTAGAAGCGGATGCCAGTTCCTTACACATCCCATACGCATGCATGTATACCAAAACAAATCCATTACCATTGCATTACCAAGCTACCAAGGTCACACATTTATCTTATTGGATTTACGACCGAATTATTCTATTTATCCGCGATATCTAAGTGGAGTTTCCCGAATACGACCAGAGCGTCTAAGATTCTGACTATCCTGAGATGGACGCGAATTGACTGGTGTGCTCGGCACCGCCGTCATATTGATCTAAGGCAATTAACATATCAGTTAAGTATTTATGGTGAGCGGTGTACCTTACCGAATACGTCTTGCGACGGAATTTGGGACCTTGTAGCTGCGGACCTACAGGTCGGCGACTATCCTCTTTGTTCTTCACCACGATGTTGAATGGGTTGCGGCTTTCCCGCTGAGAACATGACCCAGACGCCGGAGGTCCAGGATCGGATCGTCGTTCCTGATCGCGCCTTCCAGAATCCCGACCCGGCCTCTGAGAGCCCGTGCCAGACGCTGAAGGCCCAGGGTCGGATTGTTGTTCTTGATCACGCCCTCCAGAGTGGTGGTCTCGCTTCTGAGAACCTGCGCCAGACGCCGTAGGTGCAATAATGGATCGCATGAGCTGCAAATCCTTCTCACTAAGGTCGTTGGCAGCTAGCATCCGCAATTCATTGCGAACAGAGTCCCAAGCCCAACAATCAGCACATGTTTTACCGTCATTGTAAGTCCATTGCACGAATGAGTCTAGCCTTCCGATTTGGAAAGGCATATGATAGGAATCCTGTTCACATAGAACAGTCCCCTGGTACCGTACATAATAGTGTATTCAGGATCTAAATATATACTATATACTATAGTCCTGTTCCTGGGGAATCTAATTTAAGATATTGACCGTACCTAACAGACGGAACCGGATTCTAAATATGTACCATAAGTCACGGCTCCATTCTGCCGGAATCCAGGCTCACAGCCACAGTCATATCCCGGTGACGTCCCGACACGGTGCCAGTCGGGGCCCCAAGGGCACCGACGGTACCAACTGTCAGTACCTCTTCACAGACCTCGCTGCCTCTACTATGACCCATGTCCTATCATCGGAGCCATTTTTATGTATGTTAAGAGCCTATCCAAACCTGTATATTCAATATTTCATAAACAACCTCCGCCCGCTACTACTAGTAAAACCGAGTGTCATACATCAGTTTGGCCTGCCATTACATTTATAGGTATGTGATTTTCTTGTCAAGCTACGCTGATATCAACCTTTCTCTTTAGGTTGCCTATATAATGTCCCTTATAATACAGTTATTCATAAGAAATTCTGACTTACAGTGTGCCATGTAGAAACACAATACAAGGATATAAGATGACAGGCAAGGGTGGTACTTATCGATAGCTATCGGCTACATGCCGAAGACATCGGTGATGGACCTGTCAGATGACCGACTTTGGCACTGTTTGGCAGCCGTTGATATGATTGGATCGTTGCCGACTTCAACTTGCACCATCTTGTTCCACTCCGTCACCACGTCCGGCGCGCCTCCGCTCTTCCCCACATCCTTCTGTCGCCTGCTCCCTCATCATCTACTACCCTCACGTGCTCAATGTCGACCTCAATTGATACCAATCAGGATTTTCTGGCGTCGCGCATGGAATTCCACAAGTTGCTGGTGGATATGTGGGTTCGCAAGGATCAGGCCGCGTTAGAAGGGGGATGGAATAATATCTATGGGCGTTCATTTGAGGTGAGTACTACTATCTCGTCTTGAACAGACGCATATCACTCACAGACGCGTCAATAAACGCGTTATCTAGCTCTGTCGTACAAAAAAGAACAGAGCAACCACTGGATGGACAATAATTGACTATGTCTATCATTATGGCCTTGCAATTACCGAATCAAAGAAAACAATGTCGTTCAAAGACCTCAGTACACGTATGACTTTGGGTATGAAGACGATGCTCAATATGCAGGAAGAAGAGCTTGGGATTTCAAAAGTCAGTTTATTTGGTGGTAAGTTAACACAGTTTGACAGATAGTGTCTATGTATTCATTATTGTAACCTTTCCATGTAGACAACCCCATACCGTCATGGTTTACGGGAGATGCAGGCACAAATTCAAAGGCAATCCCAGCGACGGAATCGATGAAAGAAAAGGAAACTGAAACGAAGGTCAGCGAAGCAGGGGAACAGGCTATGGCAAGGCCAGCAAGGGGGCAAAAGAAGAATAAGTTACCGAAGGAGTCCAAAGGAAAGGGAAAAGAAAAGGCAGTCGGTAAGCACAAGTGATATTGAAATAGAAACTTACTGATTCATCCAGAGGTCCATGGTTGGGAAACATTGTCGCAAGACGATGTAGTGACAAAGAAAGCGAAACATCGGAAGGTAGGTATTTGAGTGCGAGGAATCCAGACAATGATGTTGACTGTCACGGATAGGTGTTCAAATCCAAACCGACGATTACTTCGGATGAGGACCGAGATGAACTGCTCGGGGTATCTCCGGACCCGCCGACCACCGACCTGCCCCCAGCACCACCAGCGGCGCAGCTCAGGCCACCAAGCTCAACACTAGCCCCAAACAAACATGTAGAAGACTTCTGCGGACCTCCAACCACAAGCCCCCCGCCGGCACCGACTCCGACAGCGCCGAAGTTCGGGCCTCCAAGGCTTGCAAGTCAGGCGCCAATTCCATCACTCAAGGGAAAAGAACGACAGGTGGAACCGACAGTTCCTGATCACGATGTCGAAATGGAGGATGCAACAGTGAAACCCGTCCCTTGCCTTCCCAACCCAAGCATCAGGCCCGAAGTTTGGATACAGCAGATGCCCCAGTCCAGTAACACAGCGACAACTTCTGAGCACAAGTCGCGTGTCACACGGAAGTCCATACGACAGAAGTGGTTCCAAATCGACGCAGAGGAATATAGCGGGACTAACTACAAGCCCTTGGAACGAGCGAAGGCCCGCAAGCAAGCGCACATTGTCCCGGCACATCAATTATGCAAGCGCTGTGCGAAGGGGTCGCACGGTTGCTTTTATAACGACAAGCACACGCTCCAACAGCGCATCAAATACGAGAAACACCGCGGAGGGCCCATTGCGTGCATGTGCTGCAAAAAAATGAAGGTGAAGTGTGAGGTCGATGACACAGCTGATGGTCAAGGCAAGGCCAGGGCCAAGATCAATGTCGTTACCGATGATGGGTACGATAGTTCACCAACGACCGACTCCGACTCCGATTCGGTGTACTCCGACGCAGGGGAAACCGATGCCGCTCGCGCAGAAGAGCATGCAGACCAAAGTGAGGCCGAAGAACAACCGGAAATGGTAGAAGAAGCACGTCCGCGGCAAGGGCTACGCACCAGGCGAGCAGAATCCCGTCCGACATCTTCGGGTCGGGCCCGACGTGCGCCTTCACCCTTGGGTCTGCATTCACAACTCGGAGACTTGCTTAAACCTTTGGAAGAATATTTTGACAGCAGCTCGCAAGCAAAACCTTCAACGCTTGGCGAAATTCTGGTGAAGACACTTCTTGATGTTTGTGTCGTTTTAGACGACATTTCACAAGTAATGGATGAACAGGTCAGTCAAGGGAAACACCTGCATCGCATAGAACAGCAGGTGAACCAAAACTACGACGCCATTTCTCGCATTGCGTCAAAGGTGGGCTGCTCAGTGGCGCCTCACATAGGTCCAGCGGGAAGAGTCTCAAGGCGAAATGTAATTTTGACAGATGCAGAGTTGCTGTCCCATCCCGAGGAAACATTCGGTTCATCCCCGATATCCCCCGATAGGCATTCCGCGCCACCTTCAAACCCTGTTGCGGAAATGGAACCACAACCAGAACAAGTAGAAGAAACATCGGGTCCTCAACATGAACATTCGGACCATCTCTCCCCCCTCCGTCAACCAATGCCTGTGGACAGCGTGCCTGAAGAGACTGCTGCCCGACATTCCGCGGCAACCGAACAGCAACATGATAACGAGTGCATGAATGATGACGCAATGCTCATAGATTTCCCCAGTGCAGTCACGACAACTCCGAGGCTGCTCACACCGACCGATCCGGGGATACCGACCGATCCGGGGATACTGACCGATCCGGGGACACCGACAGATCGGGTGACACCGACCGATCGGGTGACACCGACTGATCGGGTTACACCGACAATTTCGCCACATTCCAACACAACACCAACCGCTAATCCCCTGATGCCGATGCCGACGCCGATGCCGGAAGAAGATCTCGCACAAGACATGGTGTCTGCCTCCGTGGCAATGTCGGAGGCAGAAACACGAGCAACGGATGTATTTGGGCCGACTACTATTAATGCAGGTCCAGTGGTTGAAAGGAATGCCGTACGCGAATGCAACATTGAAGCACTGCTCGAAAAAGCTCACCATCCTGATGAAGGCAAACAGTTGTTGATGGCTGGTATAAATGCATTGTACATGGATAGCGGTTCACCATTAACAAACTATGACGAGGAAGATTCAAGATCCGGAGGCGAGCGATGTACACCAGCCCGAGGTCAAGAGCCCCCACCAGCAGTTGCTCAGTGTGAAGGTAGGCCGTCATCTGCTGTGCAATCTCCAGTAGCTGGTCCATCAAATTCTACTGTGAAGCCTGTCGAGTGGGGAAGTACCATCAGGGAACGTGTGGTGCGAAAACGAAAGCGTGATGCAGATTTAGAACAGTGCCAGCAGGAGAATCAAACGAAAACTGGACGTCCACGCACCACAATCGCCAAGGTCTCGAAGTCTAAAAAGTAGTCTACATTATTTTTGTGATAAATATCTGTATATATTCCTTTGTCCATATTATATTGAGCCCAGTGAATGAATTTATATATTTATGTTAATACATGATCACTGTAACATTGTCTTTTCTCCGTCTGCTATAGGTGAGGAGCCAACTACTGTCGGACTAGATCCGACCATTTGATCATATGCCCGACCCTTCTCAGTTCGTTTTCTTGCCCGGTTGCTCAAAGTTCGGGTCGGCGCCGGACCCGATACTGGTGTGTGTGGGTCATCTCGTTGTTCTATCCTGCCGGAATTTTGCGGAGAATCTTCAACAGGGGAATGAATAATGGTTGTTTTTGCTTGTCTTGCCCTCTTCAAAGGACCAATTGCAACAGACACATTTTTGTTGTGTTTGTTTGATGCATTTGGGGGAACCGGCTGTGTATCTGCAATCTGTTGTATGGTCGTTTTTCTTTGCAGCCGTGGTTTTTGTCTGACTCTTGGTGTCGGAGATATGCCTTCAACATCGGTGGCACCCGACACCTCTGACTCGGAGACTTCCGATATTGATGACAGCAGTGTCTCTGTCGGGGATTGTCCGTCTGGTATCGGCATATTTATAGACATGCGCCATCGCACATCCGGAGTGCGGAACGGTTCCGGTGTTGAATCGGCAGAACTGAATGGCACCGGTGTTGAACTGTTGGATGTTGTCGTCTGGACTCCTGATCCAGCGACTGCAGTGTCGGTATCGGTGTCGGTGTCGGTGTCGGTGTCGCTGCCGGTATCTGGTCCAAGGTCAATTGGCATTCTTTCGGATTCATCTCCTTTATTTTCCATAGGGTCACAATTTGATACTGGTTCCTTGAAGTCTTGGAATGTATTCTCAGGGTATGTTGCTAATCTAGGCTGTCCATCTCCTTTGACATTAGAGAATTTGAAAGTTATTTCTCCCTGTGATTCCCAATATTGCCATAGTTTGAAAATGCGCATTGTTTGGTCCACTTTGTACTGATGGGGATCCATAAAAGGTATACCATCTGGCAAATATATCTCGTTGACAAAGAAGTTCCAATGGTAGTCCCCGGTTGTCATATATGTATATGGTGTGGGTGTCTTACTGCCGTACACAAGTTTGTAGTGTTGTGAAAAGTATTGACGTATTGCTTTTTGTTGAACATCTACATATTCCGTTCCAGTACTACTTGGCACAGGCATGGGTACCCGAGGTAAGCCTCCTTTATGGAACTGGCCAATAGGGTCAGACGTCGGGTTGCCACCGACTGTCGGACCCGTTTTCGCGAGTTTGATGACAAACTGTGTATATTCGATGTATTTCCTCAGAAATAAGTTATACTCTTGAGGAGCCCATCTTTGAAAGCTTGGCACATGTGACGGGGTGCTTGCCTGGGCATTCTGAGTATCAAAACTAACGTAAAATGGCCGTGTATCAGTTTTTGCTATGCAACAGGTACGAAATATGCTCACGTCACATATACTGCCTTCCCATCAGGCCCGGCAAAGCAAGAGAATGACGTTGTTCTAATGCCCATGCTTTCCCACTTAACCTTATCAGCAGCCTTGGAAACCTTCGTTGAATATTTCATGGCGTTGCTGGGATGTTATATGTCAGCTTGTATATATATATATAAGTTACGTGTTGCGCACTCGGCTTGAATATCCTTCGGCACACCATTTTGTTGCCAAATCTCAAGCTCTTTCAAATATTGTACACGTTCTTCATCCGTAAGTTCCTCTTTTATAGTCTTTTTAGCACCTTGGTAGTGACCAATCCATTCCCGACTGCTGGCATCAATGTCGGCACCGGCCCGCTCCCGTGCAAGATTTTCGATCTCTTTCTTTTTCTTCGCCTTTACAACACTGTCAAAGGTCACTTGTCGATTGATTCCCGGTATTTGTAGAGTGCACTCTTTCCGTCCATTGTTTCGGAACCAGTTGAATACACGCTGTGAAGGACTATTAGTTGGATACCACGAGTGCCGATAGTCGGGCCCGTTCCGACATGTCTAAGATGCTCACTATTTTCCTCTTTTTCCATTGCTTCTTTGCCTCTGAGTCTTTTTTCAATGTGTCGTAGCTGTATTTGTTGTTGTAACACCCCCTGATCAAGGGTAACACAACATCCCTTAACCATGCATTTTTTTGACCTTTCTTTTGAGCTTTGTAACCTTCAAGGTGGGTCTTCAAGATTTCTTTTTCTTTAGCTGTCCATAATTCACGTGAAGCAGGCTCTTTATGCACGGCTGGTTCAGAATCTGGCATTGGAGAAAATGTTTGTGCAGTAGGGGGCATTGAGAGTCTAATATCAAGATGAGATCAATTGGAGTCTGGCCTCAGACAGCGGTCCCACAGTTCGGCCCCGTGCCCGTGCCGTTATGTCCAAGAAATCATCTAAGATTGGATCTATATCCCATTTTCATCCTAATATATCCCTCCCGATTGTACTGCCGACATACAACGACCCTTATTTATAGATTACAAGGTTTACTGAACAAAACATACAGATTATGCGATGTTGAACAATATGGGCCACATACCAATGCAGAACATTATGAAGCACAACATCAGTCATTGTCCATGGTATAATACCTTGTATACCTTGTATAATCCAATAGAAATCCCCGTAACACCCACTTTGCATAGAAAGCACCTATTGTACTCAAAATGGCAGTGTAAATTACCTGTTGTAGCTACAAGGTAGTAATGTCTTTCTTAATGCGTGAAGTAGCAACATTGCATCGATTGTATAAAAAGAATACATACTATGCATCTCAGAGAATCACTTTACCTAGTACGCCTAAGCCTTACCTCTTCATCTATTCTGCCCACGCAATGAGTTCCCGAAGTCATATACACATGATGGCCGCTGATACCGACAATGACAATCTCATTCACTTGGATGAAAATGGCCGAGCGGTGCGTCATTGTCGGCCACATGCTCGCATTCCGAGAAGAATGCATGGAGTGTATACGGTACTGCTGCCATCTACAAGACCACCAACAATGCTACAGTCAGACCACATTGCTGCAAACATAATGTCAATGGAAGATTACCCCGGTGATATAACACAGGAGCAGGCAATCAGCAACCTCAACGCTTTACCTGCATTTGTGCACAGGGGAAAAGTCAGTAATGTACCAATAATGCTAGTACAACATTGACAGACATACCTGAACAATAGTCGCAAAATACATTTCTACATGAATGGCTTCAACGCCGAAAGCAGCACTTACAGGTCTTCATGGCCAAAGAAGCACCAGTCCCAGAAAATCTAAAATGCCAGGCTTGCAATTTGAATGAAGGCAGATGGCGGTGCCGAGATTGCTTCGGAGGCTGATTTCTTTGCACTGTTTGCTGTCGTCGTGAACATCAATTCCAGATACTACACCGCATAGACAAATGGGAACAAACTTGCTTTAAGCAGGGGGCTTTGTGGCAGGTAGGAATCAAGCTACACCTCGGTCATCAAGGACAAAGATGTAAGGGGATGCCGTGCGTCACCCTTTATTTTATTTTATTTCATTTCGTCTTCCTTCACTTTCTTTTATTTTATTTTATTTTTATTTTTTCTTACGCCGCACGCAGCCCGTGCAGTGTACACTATGCTCTGCAGTGTGTACTGTGCACAGGCGCGCGCGGTTTACATCATGTGACGTACTGATGGGACACGTCCATCATGTGTTGTGCATATGATGTATGATGCACATCACATGAGGACGTGATGTGGTGGCTTCTTGTGGCGGATCAACTGTATAGTTTATTCTCACGCATCAATCAACGCTTCTATTATGTACTGTGGCGCCCGGCAGCGGGTTTCCTTAGGCTTTTGTCTTCGGAATCCCTCTGCTAGGTGCACTTCTATTGTATTTATAGTTTACAGCTTAATAAACTTCGGAATCCCTCTGCTAGGTCTCGTGTGAGCTCGACACTGCGCAGAGTCGCCCTTACAGTACAAAAGCCTCTGCTTGGGACCAGTTTTGGACGCCTATTGCCCTCGGAAACGGCCTAGGACTCCAACACCTCTCCCTGCTTCGATGTCGATGGATACAGACGCCTCTGCGAGCCCTGAGGCGGGAAATACATTGTCCAGACCCGCCCTCACCCTCACATCGCTTCTGGAGTACGTCGACCACAATAACGCGATTTTTCGGAAGGAATTGGCCGACGTTTCGAGCTCCCTTCACACTATCCGCACCCTCCTCGAGACTACACTTGCCAGCTCGCATTCTGCACCTGCACCCGCCCCTCCTGCGCCTCGTGATCCCCCTCCTCATCTCGACGCCCACACGGCTCCTGCAGCTGCAGTTTCCACTGTCTCTCGCCTCAAACCCGCGTCTCCCAAACCCTTTGATGGTTCACGCGAAAAAGGGCGCTCCTTCCTTAATTCTTGCACCATTTATTTCGCCCTGGCTGGCTCGCAGTTTCCTGACGAATTCTCTCGAGTTCTTTGGGCCCTTTCTTTCATGAACGAGGGCCGCGCCGCCCAGTTCTCGAAACGCGCCATGATGTCTGGATTTTCCGACTTCAATCTGCGCAGCTGGGACGCCTTTGAAGCCGTGTTCATTCGCGATTTTTGCGAGCAGCACGAGGCTGAGCATCCTCAGCTCGCCCTTGAGAGCCCCTCCTACCATCAAGGCTGCCGCTCTGCTGAAGAATACGTCGACGCCTTCAAGGACCTTGTCCTCAAGTCTGGGTACATTGACCAGAAGGCGTTGATCATGAAGTTCTGTCGTGGTCTATCCCCTTCGCTGGACAGTCAGGTCGCCAACCTGCCCTCGGAGAGTCGACCTGCCTCGCTTCAGGGATGGTACGAACGCGCCGTGGAGGTTGCTCGCAACCGCGAGACCAACCAGCTCTTCCGCGCGGCACACCCTACGCCTTCTGGTCCCCCTGCGGCTTCGCGTTCATCCGCCTCCCCTGCGACCGTCCCACGAGCTTCTCTGCCCATTATTCCTGCCCCTCGTGCGCCCGCTGCCCCGGCTCTTCCTCTGGGCGCTCCTATGGACATCGATCGTGCTCGTAGTGCTGGGAAGACACCCCCTACCTGCTATCGCTGTGGTAAACCCGGTCACATCTCTCGAGATTGTCCCCGGGCTTTTGACATTCGCCACATGACTCTCACGGAGCTTCAGGAGCAACTCGAGCACATGCACGCTGCAGAGGGCCAGGAGGACGCTATTCCGGTGGATGAAAGGAAGGAGGATGATGTCCAGGAAGAGGAGGATTTTGTGCATCACGACGAGTGAGCGGCGTGCCCTCGTTCGCGCGTGGCAGTCGTTATAGTGTACTGTCGGTAGAGCCCTGTGAATCTATTTCCGTTCCAGACCTACCTTCACGACTGCCTGACACGCCTAAATCCCCTGCTCCCAAATCTCTCTCCATTGCTGCATTACGCATCCAGGCCCGTGCTCGCCGCTGGGAGCACGTGCTTCCCTCTCATTACACCATCGCCGCTACTCCGAGTCCCAACTCCCTTCACCTTCCAGTGGAGATTGAGACCACGGACATGGGCCAGCGTTTTTGCCTCAGGCCTCTGGTTGACTGCGGCGCTGACCAGTGCTTCATCAGTCGCAAGTACGTCCAGCAGCACAAGCTGACGGAATGCCCTCTCTTGGTCCCCATTCCAGTCCACAACGTTGACGGTTCGCTCAATGAAGACGGCTCTATCACGTCCATTGTGGAGCTCATCCTTCGCTACAAGGACCACACTGAACGCGCCGTCTTCCCCGTCACCAACCTCGGATGTCAGGATATGATTCTGGGCCACACTTGGCTTCGAGAACACAACCCTGAAGTGGACTGGATCACTGGAGAGGTGAAGATGTCACGGTGCCCACGCCGGTGCTCCACGTGCCATGATGAGATCCGTGCGGAGAAGTCTAAGCTTCGCGCAGAGATCAGAGCGGTAGAGACCTGTACCCAGGGCCCTATGCCCCTCCTTATGGAGCTGGAGGACGATGACGACGAAGTCCCCGAGATGGAGTTGGAGGAAGTTGAACCGCTGCCTGCTCCTAAGGACGCTTGCAGCTTACTAGAGGCCCTCCACTCTGTCTGGGAGGACGACGACAACCGGCTGTTTGCGGCGTCGTTACCCCCCGAGTCCCAGTTCATTCAGTCTACCTCCACCGTGTCCCAGCGGCTCGCAGAAGCCTTTGCGTCCAACTCTGGACAGAAGGACTTCCGCGACGACGTTCCTAACCATTTGCATGACTTCAAGGACGTCTTCTCAAAGGAGTCCTTTGATGTCTTGCCAGAACGTCAACCTTGGGATCACGCCATTGAACTGGAACTCGGAGCGACACCCAGCAACTGCAAGGTGTATCCTATGACGCTTCCTGAGCAGAAGGAACTAGATGTGTTCTTACAGGAGAACCTTGCCACTGGCCGTATTTGTCCCTCTAAGTCTCCGATGGCGTCTCCTGTCTTCTTTATCAAGAAGAAGGACGGGTCATTGCGCCTCATCCAGGACTACCGTGTGCTGAACGCCATGACCATCAAGAACCGCTACCCGCTTCCTCTCGTCTCTGACCTCATCCAACAACTCCGTGGTGCCAGCTACTTCACCAAGCTTGACGTGCGGTGGGGGTACAACAATGTGCGCATCAAGGAGGGAGATGAGTGGAAGGCGGCGTTCGAACAAACCGCGGTCTGTTCGAGCCTCACGGTTATGTTCTTTGGTCTCACCAACTCGCCTGCAACGTTCCAGACCATGATGAACGAGATATTCAACGACCTCATTTTCAAGGGCATTGTCTGTGTCTACCTTGACGATATCCTCATCTACACCAAGACCCTCGAGGAACATCGTCGGGTGACACGTCTGGTCATGGAGCGTCTGCGACTCCACCGGTTGTATCTCAAGCCGGAGAAGTGCGAGTTTGAGAAGCGTCGCATTGAGTATCTGGGGCTCATCATCTCGGAAGGTCAGGTGGAGATGGACCCGGTCAAGATTGCGGGTGTAGCAGAGTGGCGGTTCCCAAGTCATGCAAGGAGGTACAGAGCTTCTTGGGCTTTGTCAACTTCTATTGCCGCTTCATCGAGGACTTCTCTCACCATGCCCGTCCGCTTTTGAGCTGACATGTAAGGACACTCCCTGGTTGTGGTCTTCTGATGCTCAGGCCGCCTTTGACATGTTGCGTACTGCGGTGACTTCGGCTCCCATCCTGGCTTTCCCTCGTGACGACCTGCCCTACCGCGTTGAGGCAGACTCCTCGGACTTTGCTACTGGTGCTGTGCTCTCTCAGCAGTCGCGTGAAGATGGGAAATGGCACCCTGTCGCCTATTACTCCAAGAGCCTCAGTCCCGTACAGCGTAACTACGAGATCCATGACAAGGAGATGCTGGCGGTGATTCGAGCCCTGGAGGAGTGGAGACACTTCCTTGAAGGTGCAGCTCATCCGGTGGAGATCTGGACAGACCACAAGAATCTGGAGTACTTCATGACAGCCAAAAAGCTTAACCGCAGACAGGCCCGCTGGTCCCTCTACCTCTCTTGCTTCGACTTCACGCTCCGCCACCGCCCTGGCCGTTCCATGGGGAAACCTGATGCCCTCTCGCGACAAGCTGACCATGGAGACGGCACTGGGGATAATGCTGAGATGACACTCCTCAAGCCTGCCTTCTTTGCTATCCGGGCGCTTGAAGCGGTGGAGTTGGTGGGCGAAGAGAAGGACTTGTTGCACGAGATCCGGAAGGGAAACCGCCAGGGGAAACATGAGGAGATGGTCGTGAAGGCAGCAAAGGGTCTGTTGAGCAGTGGGGCCCGTTCTGTGCGATCCTCGGAGTGGAGGATGCAAGATGGTCTCCTCAGCTTCCGGGATAAGATCTACGTCCCCAACGACCCTGATCTCCGCCGCCGTATTGTCTCCTTACACCATGACACCAAGGTGGCTGGTCATGCTGGACGTTGGAAGACACTGGAGTTGGTATTGCGCAACTACTGGTGGCCCCAGATGTCTCGGTACATTGGACAGTACTGCAAGACCTGTGACCTCTGTATTTGCACCAAGATCCAGCATCACCGCCCGGTTGGTGAGCTTCATCCTCTCCCTATCCCTGAGCAACGCTGGGCGGTTATCAGTGTGGACTTCATCGTGGAACTCCCTCTCTCCAATGGGCATGACGCCATCATGAACGTGATAGACTCAGTCTCCAAACGCGGTCACTTTATCCCAACGACTACCACTGTTAGTGCACTTGGAGCAGCCCGGCTCTATCTCCGTTATGTCTGGCACCACCATGGTCTCCCTTGGATAGTCCTCTCGGATCGTGGGCCTCAGTTCATTGCCGAGTTCACCAGAGAGCTTTACCGGTTGTTGGGAATCCGCCTGGCGACGTCCACTGCCTACCACCCCCAATCTGATGGTCAGACGGAGCGCGTTAACATGGAGTTGGAACAGTACTTGCGGACCTTCGTGAATGAGCGTCAGGACGACTGGGAGGATCTCTTGCCTTTGGCCGAGTTCCAGTACAACAACCATGTCCACGCCTCCACCCAGCATACGCCTTTCATGCTCGACACTGGACAACACCCTCGGATGGGCTTTGAACCTCATGAAGCTCCATCGTCTCTGGAGACTGTGAATGAGTTCAAGGAGCGGATGGCCAGTACGTTGGAAGAAGCCAAGTCAGCGCTGGCTAAGGCCAAAGATGACATGGCTCGCTTCTACAACCGGCGACATGACCCTCTCCCGGTGTACAAACCAGGTGACAAGGTCTACCTGGATGCGTCAGACATCCGTACCTCCCGTCCCTCCAAGAAGTTGTCCCACCGTCTCCTGGGCCCGTATACGGTCGAGGCTGCTGTTGGATCTCATGCCTACCGTCTCAAACTCCCGGTTTCTCTCAAGCGTCTCCACCCTGTCTTCCCTGTCGTCAAGCTCACGCCCTGTCTCCCTGACCCTATTCCGGGCCGCATCGCAGCGCCTCCTCCGGAGCCTGAGCTGGTGGATAACGAGCTGGAGTACGAGGTTGAGGCCATCCTCAACAGCCGCATCCATCGAAACAGGCTTCAGTTCCTCGTCAAATGGAAGGGGTATGGGTATGAGGAGAACTCCTGGGAGCATGCGGAAGACGTCTTCTCACCTCAGCTGGTGGCCAAGTTCTACCGGGAACATCCTGATGCTCCGCAGGTTATTGGCTCCCTGGCAATTGAACCTGGACGGTATAGAACAGTCAATGGTGGCAAGTGGATCACCTTACCACGCCGGGACGCCGTGTCTTGAAGGGGGGGTGATGTAAGGGGATGCCGTGCGTCACCCTTTATTTTATTTTATTTCATTTCGTCTTCCTTCACTTTCTTTTATTTTATTTTATTTTTATTTTTTCTTACGCCGCACGCAGCCCGTGCAGTGTACACTATGCTCTGCAGTGTGTACTGTGCACAGGCGCGCGCGGTTTACATCATGTGACGTACTGATGGGACATGTCCATCATGTGTTGTGCATATGATGTATGATGCACATCACATGAGGACGTGATGTGGTGGCTTCTTGTGGCGGATCAACTGTATAGTTTATTCTCATGCATCAATCAACGCTTCTATTATGTACTGTGGCGCCCGGCAGCGGGTTTCCTTAGGCTTTTGTCTTCGGAATCCCTCTGCTAGGTGCGCTTCTATTGTATTTATAGTTTACAGCTTAATAAACTTCGGAATCCCTCTGCTAGGTCTCGTGTGAGCTCGACACTGCGCAGAGTCGCCCTTACAAAAGATGCCCTTCAAGGCCCTATGTGGAAGATGCTGGTAAGACATTAGCCATTCCCCCCCAAATAAGAAAACTAGAATGCTAATCTTACATGAAGATCCCAATTGGGAACTTCCAACAGCTGACATGGCGACCAATGACTTCCATGAAGCTGATTTGGAGGGGGAAGCTCGCACTGGTGCTGTTCCAGAGCCCGAAGATTGGGAAGATGAAATCTTGGAGGAGGAATTTGATATGAGGCTGGGTTACCCACATATCCTACCGAGGCCTAAACCATATGACAATCAAGACAACAAATTCATCACTATCGTTGACATAACAGGAGTCCATCACTTACCCGTTGTCCGATGCCTATGCCCAAATGCGCTGCAGGAGCCAGATTTACACTGGATTGAACTGTCCATGTTACCCACAAGTTATGACAAAATTGTGACTGTATTCACCTTCGCCGCTCTCAAGGATTTTCGCATCTCAAATCTGGAATGCAAGACATCAGCATACCAATATTATGCAAAGCTACAACGTCTTACCTGCCCAGCCTATCCTGCCAGAGTAGTTGATTGGTATCGGGAGCTGCGCCGACTAAGCAGATGCTACCGCAACATGAAATTGTGGGCAATGCATGGTCGGGCACATGATAGGCAGCTCTATCAATTTGACTCGAGGCCTGCATGCAACACAGAGCCGGGCCCTAATTTCTCGGAAGCCGTCACCGATGCCTCCGAAGATAATGTTCAGGAACAGACTCAAATATCGGTCGGCTCCGAACCAACTCAAATGTCGGTGGATTCCGACTTCGGCTCGGCGCCGACACAGCCTCCGACTGTTCGAAACCACGAGCATCTTGCTCTATTCTGTCCTACATGTCCCCAACCAGGAGTCAATTTACCAGAAAATTGGGAAAATGATCCTCACCAATATCTCTACATTCGGAAGTTCTGTGCAGATGGCAATTTCAAGGCTGACCACCTGAATCAATGCAATGAAGCAGATGATGTCCACCTCACACATGGAGATGCATTCATGACAGCAGCTCAGCCATACAAGGAGCATCTGGTGGATGCTTCCGAGCATTCTAAGCTTTTTAAGCAGGTACGTAAACCTCTTTATTTTTTGAATAAATTCTGATTATTATATAAGAAAATTGATTGTCATTCTCACCGAGCTCAATTGGACAGTGAAAAGGTTGTTGTTGGCAGAAGGGCCAGGGTAATTGGTGCCCAAGCATGTGCAAGGCATGGGTGCTTCTGTCCCAGCAGTGTTGTTGATTTTCAGCTTGGTGAAAGGCAAATGTGCATGGATTATAGCTTTTCAGAAGCTCTGAAGAATACAAACATGGAGGGGATCAAGCATGCAATGATGATTTACGATATCATGTGCATATACGGCATTCATCAGAGAGCCCGGTTTGCAAAATTAAAAGGTATTTCGCTTCCATGCCGGTTAAAATTAATTCGCGCTATTGGATTATGGCATGTTCATGGTCACAAGGATGAATGTTTATACCGCTGGGCATCCACTTACATTCCCGGTGCTGGCATTGTTGATGGGGAAATATTGGAAACACTTTGGAGTCTATTGAATAAAGTGTCTAGGGGTGCTCGGGGAGCAACAACGGCACATCGAACAGAGATTCTAGATGACCACATGGGAGACTCAAACTGGAAGAAAATGATTCATATTGGTAAAGATCCTTTCTATTTCTTCAACATGCCCTAATACAGTTTTTCTACAATCAGGCACTACAATGGTGAAGAAACATACCAGGGCTATTAAAGAAGCCTCCGAGGCATCTGAACACTTTGAACAATTCAGCGCCCGCATTGCACCAAGCATAAGAGACAGATGGGAGGCCGAAATAACTGTTGCCGAGAGCCAACGAGAACTTAAACCTGACAGCATGGATATTTATGCACCAAAATAAAGAAAGCGGCATCCAGGCAGGAGGTTGAATTAATGTTGTCCGAAAAAGAAATGTCGGAGGACGGACCGACAGGTCAGGCCACATGGCTATTGCAAGGACTTCGAATTGAACAGACACAGTAGGTTTATGATAAAGAAACAGTCCATGTCTGATCATTGCAATTCCACAGGGCTGAATTAAGATCTCACGTTCGAAAGTTGTCCAAACAACCCACTGTAACTCAAAGACAGGATCTTGTTCGTCGGCGCAGAAATCTTCGGACCCGAATTGACAAATTTGTGCGAGAAGCCTGTGAATATATTGGACGAGAAATTGTTTCAGTCTTCACCGACGAGAACGATACTGACGACATGCCGTTTGATGAACAAACCGAAGACGAAACCGGTGTTACTGATCATTTTGAAGTAAGTCGGGCCGACCCTGAACAGCAGAAACTCCCGTTCCCATCTGGATTCACTATGGACATGGTTGATCTCTTCGATGTTGACGGAAAATGTAATCTTGTTGAACTGAAAAAACAGGAACTTGAGCTTCGCAAAGGTCACGCAGAAGATGTACTGGAGGCCATTAGATCTGCAATAGTCCAACTTTCATGGGTGTACAAAAACCAGGTCCGAGGCGCAACAGGGGCACATCATACAAGGGCAACAATGCAAGTTGGTATGCTCTCAGCAGCAATTGCGTTAAATAGGCAGGTGTTTCAAGCAAATAGGACTGTTATGGTCGCCTTAGCATCGGAGGAGATCATACAACAAAGATTCCCCAGGTTAACCAGAGAGGACACACATGCAAGCCAAGCAATTTTCGACCCAAATGTCCGCGGGGGCAGTCAAATGCGAATGTCATGGATATGGAGAACACTCGGTGAAATACGCGGCAACATCGGAGAGCGACCGACCGGCACCCCACCACCACCGACTGATGATGATCCAGCGGACACACTGGACGATAATACCAGATTGCAAGATTGTATGTACATTTTTAGTTCATTACACAAACTAATACACAACTTTCAAATTGCAGTTCTGCGAGTCAATTGGCTCCGTGCTCGTGCACAGCACCTTCGCTGGACCGAAGAGCTTAACTTGACAAGACATGAAATGAACTGGACGGTGCGCTTCTTTGTTTTCAAAGCAAAGTCATGGAAGCAACGTCGGGACAATATTGTTATCAGGCCCGACCGGGGTGCTTCCGAATCTCGGAATGACTCCGGTACTCCGATTCCCAATGACACCAGCATACAGTCCGACACAAACACTGAACTCGGCCCCCCGCCGACTTTCTATCCTTCACCGTTGGAACATCGTATTCTTCGTGGTTTCAGGGCTTACGCAGAGAAGCAGCTTGGAATGTGGAATGAGTTAGGGCGTGTCACCCAAGAGCTCTTTGTTTCTTCATATCATAACCTTTCCTGTTCTTGGGAAGCAGTATAAATAGATTCAATACGGCAACCAGATAAATGTTTTGATACCCGGTTAACAGGTCACGTGAGGGTAGATCAATGATAAGACACCGTTCAAATTTCCTTCTCTTCCAATCCTTTATATCCCTGCATCATGGATTCCAATGCCCCTGGCCACATCGGCAGAGTCCCATTTCCCATCAACGCGTCTAACTTCGGCAAGCGCCAAGACCGCGCCAACATCAAGCTTCAACTTCTGATGGCTCGCGTTCGCATGGCAGCCAGATCCGTATACAAAGATATTTGGGATGGACTGCCATACTGGTACAACATCACAGCTGAAGTGGTGAGTAACAATAGTTTGATTTGATTAAACTGATGCTGAATATTCAACCTAGGAGGCTGCTTTATCCTTCATTGGCTTTTGCCATATACAGGGTTTTGTCATGGAGATTCCCTATATTTTTGACTTCTTGGCACGGGCACTCTATGAACCTTCTGACGACACAGATGCATCAAACATACCAGGATTGGTCGACAAAGAATATAGTGAGCAAGACGACATCACAATTTTGGCAACAACCACCGACTATTTTTACTGGTGGAACTTACCAGGCAACGACATTCTTCAATCAATACCATCTTATGTCGACATTGTAGAACATATGGCCGCTTATGAGAAAGCAGTCAGGGGTAATACTATGTTTCGTGGATGGGCCACTGAGACAGATGATACAGCACAAGACAAAGTACCAAAACCAAGCCGTTCGGTCCCCGATGACTGTACTGCAGACCCAAAATGGCAGGCCGCTTTTGGAAAAAGTAAGATTATGTTACCATCGGAGAGACCAACCATACAGAGGCCGAACATCCCAGGCCGGTCAGGCAGCGTGGCCTGACCGGGACAGAATCTACAACACGTTTGGGGACGTCGATCGGGGATAACTCTCCCACCAGGTGGCAGTCCGGAGAAAACTGCAAATGTGGAATCCGAGGATAGTTCCGACTCGGAGAAGTCGGGACAATCCCGTTCACCCGTGGTGTCGGTGGCCCCTGAGCCATCAGTCGGCCCCGGCCCGACCGGGGAATCGGGTTCAAAGGCGGGTGTGTGTTCTTCTTGTGCGCAATGGAAAAGCATGGCGGATGTTACTACAAGAGAGTTGCAGCACATTGCAACACACTTTGCGGCGACTGGACAAGCAATGAATTTGGCGATGCAGAGCTCAACTCACGTTATCGCTCAATATGAAGCAATTTCCAAACACATTGCGACCACTGGCCTACTTCCTCACCAGAAACCTCAAAGTCTTCCTCAACAAACACCACAGCAAAATCCATGCGACAGCACTTTGGGTTCGGTGGGAGGAAGAGTGTCCACCAGTTCCGATTCGGGGCCGTTCCGACCCCGAACCCCAAAGCGATCCAAAATCGTTTGTATTCAGTCTCCAGGTTCTTTACGTCAGATTCCGCTCCGTATGAATGAGCCGCTAGCTGGGAGCAGTGGTAGGCCAACTATCATGGAGTTGGGTACATCAAAAGATGAAGACAGCAATGATGAACCGCCCCCAATAATTGAAGGCAGCCCGGAAACTAAGACTCGGTCGTCGGATGAATCCGACGAGGATGCACCCCCACTGATGGCATACATCACTGATGCCGGTCGAATTGAACCAGCGGAAGAGCATCGTGCAACCGGTCCGGGATCGGAAGAGTCCGATGATGAGGACATTCCCCCTGGAATGGGGATGCACTTTGACACAGTTGCAACAAATACGCCTGCAGATGACACCGACGCTGATCATGAGACAGATCAAGAAATGGGTTTTCCAGAAAGACCTGGCTCTTCGCAGTCTTCAATGCCCAGCGAACATTCGGACAGTGACGATGATGGCCTTGACTCAGATGAGGACGACAGTGAAGATGACCCTATGGTTGGGTTCACCCAAGGTGTTGTTGACATTGAATAAATATTTTCTCCATTTTCCCCTATTCTGGTCATTTTCTCTGATGTATATAGTAATGGAATACAACCAGTCTGCTACATGAGTATCTGCTAATTATAAATGTGAAACATTTATCTAAGGCAAATCTTCCCAATGCAAAGCCTTTGTCACAGATTTCTTGCAGTGGTACACAAGACAAAGCCTTTGTCCACTTTTTTGCATGCCATGGACCAAAACTTGAGGACATTGCAATGATGGTTCCATTTTTATATGGCATTTTGACTCTTAATCCTGGCAGCTCAAAGTACGTGTTGCATAGGCCACCGATGTTGATTAAAATGTCAAAGGCACTTGGCTCGGTCCCGATATCTCGGTGAAACGGAGTCATCTGATTACTAATAATAACCAAGCAGGTGCAAAGGTGATTGTCCCCGGAGAGATATTCGGATGTTGGTGGCCGGTATCTCGGCTCGACTCCGATCCCACATAATTGATCAGTATATTTTCATCGTCGTAATGTGTGGGTCCACTCCGCTAATTTTCCGACAGTAACTTTGATGGAGGATCATAAGGAGGCCACATCATCCCAAATCATACTCTGCGAACTTGGTTAGTATATTATTATGACGATAATTTGTCACTCAATAGCTCTGGTTTTGGTAAGGCTGTTAGGCAGATACCAGAACAAAATATTGCTAGATAAGTCCTTGATTATACATGCCTCATTGATGATGGGCATGCAATCTTCAAACTTCCCAAACTGTTCGATTATTTTGACTTCGACGTCTGCATTTTGACCATTATTTTTAGGAGTCAGATACATGACATACTATTCTGGCCGTGTCAAATGCAGAAATAATAATAAAATATGATATCGGCGCCGAGCCGAGTGACTCTTCTTGGTTGAGCTTTTTGTAATGCTTTCCCATATCAATGTAGCCCTGTTTGACAAACACAGGGATATAAAGAGGTAGTGGATAGGGGGAAGATTGTATACGTACCGGTGCATGCCATTTGGCTTCATTAGTAGCGCCGGGCATGTATTCGAGGCAGTGGTTCAAAAGAAATTGAATTAGATAATCCAGATACATTCATATGACACATTTGAAATGGCTCCGATGATAGGACATGGGTCATAGTAGAGGCAGCGAGGTCTGTGAAGAGGTACCGACAGTTGGTACTGTCGGTGCCCTCGGGGCCCCGACTGGCACCGTGTCGGGACGTCACCGGGATATGACTGTGGCTGTGAGCCTGGATTCCGGCAGAATGGAGCCATGACTTATGGTACATATTTAGAATCCGGTTCCGTCTGTTAGGTACGGTCAATATCTTAAATTAGATTCCCCAGGAACAGGACTATAGTATATAGTATATATTTAGATCCTGAATACACTATTATGTACGGTACCAGGGGACTGTTCTATGTGTCCTGTTAAAGTCATTATAGATGTTATGAATCACCAAAAATAAATACGTACTTGAAAGTCCCTTTTTTCTATACGTTTCTGAACAGAATCTACCTTCGAGGACCACTCCATCGTTGTGAAGCGTGCCCACATTACTGCAAACTCGTAATCGGACATCGCGTCGTCCGGGTCCATGTTCCAGTTAGCATGTCCGTATTCGCTGCCGGTCATGCGAAAGTCTCGCGCAACTTCTAAGCTAGTCTTTTCGTCTTGGCTATACATCAAGTCCATAACGTAAGGTGCAAGCACCAGGTAGCACACGAAGTCGAATGAAAGCCACTCTTGAGTGACAAGTCGGCCCCAGAGCTTCTTGTTTGTTTTGGCATACGAAGCGGTCCAGGCGGCAACCAGGTCCAAGATATTCTGCTCCACGGCTACCCATAGTAGTAAGTAAATAGACTGTCAGGCGAGAAGTACAAAAACCTACGAGCAAGTATAGCCAATAGTACAACCGCAATGTACAACTGCTGGAGAGGCCCGGCACTAAAGACACAATTAGCCAGGTACGTTGTGTAGAAATATACTCACTGTCCGCATGCAATATCTAGCGTTTTCGCCACAGGTCCAGGCCGTCCATGCAACATTCGAAGAACTTGTACCTGATTGGATTCGTTGATGGCATTGAACACATCGTGAAAAACTTGATGATCCAACTTGAGTGATTCCTCCGTGTCCCAGAAAACAAACTCATTCAGGACTTTTCTTTCTATCAATTGTATAACCCGATCTTCTAGTTTGACTCTGTTGTTGATTGCTGCTTCCACGATGTTAGCTTTTCGACGTTTGGGTATGGGCAAGGCAGGTGGATCTTGAGTTATTTTTCTCTGAGCTAGTCATTGCTGTCAATCTGTTCATGTAATTGAAAAGCACTGACCTTGTTCTTGCCACTTTCATTGGCATTGTCGTCGTTGCTAATCAAAGCGCCTGATTTATTCGTCTTCTTCTTCTACAATCGGGGCTTAGAGTATAATTGGTGTAACCAATAAATAGAAAAAACTTACTGACGGAAGCACAAGTGCCTCCTCTTGAATAGGCGATAGTTCTTTCGCCGACCGTTTGTTAGTCTTGCTCTATAGAGAGTAATGGTTAGCTTCTGAAATAAACAATGACCTTACGTACCTTCTGCAGGGGCTCTGCCTCTGAATCCGCTATTTCGACAGGTACGGTCTCCTTGCTTGGTACCGAAGCTGCGCCTTTAACACTTCCTGCATAATCACTGTTACCATTACTATCGCAATAGTCGCTATCTTTGTCCTCATCGTCCTCGCTTCCATTCTTGTCATTTTCGTTATTGTCGATGTCGATGTCGTCCGCCTGGCTATCATGCTCGTCCACCGTGTCAGCACTCTCCTCGCTGTCGCTGCGGTCTGGCGAATCTACAACAGTCGAGGCTTTGGTCGTCTTTGGTGTTGACTGCACCTCCTCCTCGACATCTGACTGGACGACCTCCATCAGCAAATCTGGACCTTACTATACACTGTTATGTAGTATTATATAGCACCATAGCACCATAGTAAGGGTTCTTGTCTATTTAATACTCCATAGAATAGGCCCATCACTATATAGTATCCAGGCTACTCTACATAGTATTGTATAACACTCTGTAGTACTACATACATTAGGCTATATTCTATATAATGCAAGCATAATAGGAGTACTTGCCATGGCTGATTAGAGCAAGTAGTCCTCATTTGTTTTCATATCAGAGAACATAATGTATATGACATACTACCAAACTAATACAGGATACATACTAGTTGAGTAATCAAGAAAGTACTTAATGATAGGACGCTTAGGAAGATGGAAAATCTGCTCGGAATGACGCGTTTAAGGGCTTGTTAGAAAGCTTGAATTGACGCGAAGACACTCCAAAAAACCGCGAGGCAATTGCAGGAGTCGTTCCGGACTTAGAGCCAAATTAGTCCAAGACAAAGAGATGGAGGAGGACATGACTACTCACAGGCATCCAGAAATCCCAAAATTTGTGTGAGGGACGCGTTCAAAGACCAATTGAAGGGTGCATAAGCATGCAAAGTTACGAAAGTTTCTGTTGAAAACTGAAGGGGGGAGATGATATTCAAGTCTTCAACAGCAGTTATATGGTCATCAGGGAGGTCGGATATTGAGGGCGTATCAGACGCCGCAAACTGGACGATTAGTTTATTACTATCTGTAGTAGAAGACTCCAAAAAAAATCAGGCAAAAATACGAACAGGAACCCAAGATATGAAGTACTTTACCTAGAGGGGGAAGGGGGAGGAGGACCACATGGAGGTTTTTTGGATTTCAAGCAGCAATATGGAGCGTTTGAGGGCTCATTGGAAAGCTACAATCAAGGTGAATTCAGCATTCCAAGAATTGAAAAGATGCGAGACAAACCTATGTCAGAATCACTGAAATACATCAGAACTCCGAAGTTGATCAATAACTTGAGATGGAGGACGCTTCGTTGCTCCATAAATCAAGCCGTTGCCGGGGCAGGTAGCTAATAATGTTAAGTAGGATTTCCCAAAGTTTGAAGTGCTCAGGACAACTAGAACCGCACCTATGAATTAATTTGTCACACCTAGGGGAAGGAGAACACCCAGATTAAGATCACCCTTAAACTCGTCAAATCGCGCAATGAATGGTACTGTTGGATAGGTATTAATAAGAAGAATCAGGAAATGTAAAAATCATACTGTTTGGCCGAGTATTGACGAATATATGAGGGAAAATGCGTCCTAGGGGCACTTGATATCTATAAGATGGTACATAACAAGTACAGGATGAATTACAGTGATCTTGCAGACGGTTAGCAGAGGAATAAATAGGTCTTAAAGGTTCAAAAGGAATTGAGGATAGAGGTGGCCAGTGTCCGGAGTTATGGCACTTTCAAGCAGAGGCAGTCCAGGGGCAGGAGGAGCACATCACGGTTGGACAGCTTCCAGGCGTCAGAGTCGAACGTTTAAGGGCTCGATGGAATCTCCTAATGCCCAGGAGCTCATATGTGAAAAGAACGACACAATAAACCCAACACATACCTTTAGAATTGATAAAACATCGGAAATTGGGGGAAGGAGGGCAACATAGCCGGTTCTCGCCTTCCAGCCGACCAAATCCATCGGTCTTGAGCTCGTTAGAACCGCATAATTGCCCACAATATGAATATGCGGTGACCGAGGGCTCGGAGGAAACAGACAAGATAGAAAGTGGTGAAATGTTCCAATAGGGGTCGCAAAATGATGATCAGTTTGCGGATTGAATACAGGTCTATTTGGGACGTTGTTGGGTGCGTTAGAAACGTATAAATGAGCTGAAGACGTACAAAGAAACCGTTTGATAATGCGGTAAATAGTTTCAATGATATGAAGCGATCTCTATAGGGGTATACACTCATTCTATCCACATTTGCCCTCCTGACATAAAGCCAAGCCCTATTCATGATCTAACAAGGTAGCATCCACAAAGTAATGCCTGAGTAGAGTGGAGCCTAAGCATACAAGTAAAGCTGAGGGAGGGGGTTGGGGAACATGAGAGTGAAGTGCAAGTGAAGTCCGAAGGGGACTTAGGATTTGCGAGCTTTGACAAGTCACGTGATAATTCCGGAGCAGTCGACTCTAAGTCAATTCACCACTAAGGTACAATGACAGTATTTTCCCTGTATCTCAGTCAATTTTCAACCAATAATCTAGAAATTTTGGCATTGTAATGCTTAATTATATGGATACTGAATTGCACAACTTTCAAAGCTCAGATAAACACCCTTCCACCTGTATCAGATTGACTCTATTGTTGCTCTACTGGTATACTAAATTCAATAGTGCTAAGCCTAAGGGTTTTTATGAATTATGAAGTAATATAACATACTATATAACTAGTATACTTTACTATATAGTGTTATGATACTATGAGCTATTATGAGCTTAGCCTAAGTATTATGTGACACTATGACATCAAGTGCTATTATTATGACACGCTATGAGAAAATGATCAGATTTGCTGATGTCCTTCTTGACCCTGGTCTTCTTTGGTGCTGGCTTCACCTCCTCGACATCCGACTGGACGACTTCCTTCTTCTTAGCCCTGGTCTTCTTTGGCGCTGGCTTCACCTCCTCGACGTCCGACTGGACGACCTCCTTCTTCTTCCTGGGTGTCTTTGGGATGACAGAGGCCTTCCCCTTCTTCGCCAGTGGCTGCACCTCGTCAACATCTGACTGGGCGACCTCCTGTTTCTGCTTCCTGGTCTTCTTCGGCACGGGCACCTCTTCGTCCTCGCTGCTGGACTCCGACTCGGAGACCACCTGTTTCTTCAGCACGGGCACCTCTTCGTCCTTGCTGCTGGACTCCGACTCGGCGACCACCTGTTTCTTCTTATGCAGTGTCTTCGGGGCAGGCTTCTTTGGCGCTGGCTGTACAGTTTTCCCCGCAGGTATCTTTGATGCCGTGGAACCTGTCGTTTTCTTCGGTGTGGGGCTACCGTCGTCCTCGCTACTGGACTGATCGCTGCTGGAGTCACTGCTAGAACTGTCGTGTGCAATCCCAGCCTTGACATCCCACAGTTTCTGGACATACTTGAATGCACTTTCAGATGGGCCATGAGCAAGTCGACGACTGTATTTCGCCACATCATCGGCGAACTTTTTGCTGTTATGTGTGATCCAGGGTTTGACTATGGCCTTGACCAGCCATCCATGCTCATATATGCTCAACATGGGGAATACAGCCTGTATCTGTAGACTATGTTAATATATATTATACCCTGTGTATGCGCTTTACGTACTTCCGCGATGCCAAGTCTCATTTTTGCGACATTTTGATGTTTGTACGATTTCAGTGGATTGATTTTCGTACTCATCACGGCTTTTACATATTTCTATATGCTTATATTTCAGTATGAGAGCGCATATATGAAGGGTTATATGTACAACACAGAATTTCCATGTAGCCTTATCCTCTATTCCAGAGGCCTTCTTGACCTTGTAGCCACCCTGTCCAGGGCGACACAGCTGACCAGGGGGTTCATGGAGGGTTCTCTTGTCCACTGCGTCTTCCTTGGTCTTTAAACGACCTTGAATCTTGGCTAATGGGATTGTTAGTCAGGTTGGTGAAGTAGAATTATAGCATACCTGTCTCATTCTCTGCCTTTTCGGCCCTGGCCTTCATTTCTTCTGCTACCGCATGCCAATCGACATTGTCTACAGAGCCCTTGTGCTGAATTTTGCTCTTATGTTTCCTTGCCATTGCGGGGGATAAATAGAGAGAGTGCAGTTGGTACGCGACGCTCTTATAGGGCTTTTGACAGCTGTCATACATTAGCTAAGCACCCAGCTTACCTGTACGCATACATTCACAGGCCTCCAACATCGTCACGAAATCAAAAAAGAGATACTATAAGCAACGAGGGAGAATTGCCGGTCTGCCAAAGTAGTCATAGAATGTCTGTAGATAAAATAATGCTAAAAAGGACTCTGCCGCGAGGGTAGCTGATTCATCCATGGCTTCGGGACGCAGCGGTAAATTTGTAAACCTTTTCGAAGCTGCATACTCCCTGAAGCCCTTCCAGGTCGAGAGGACATGAGCAAAATGAGCAACATATGATCGCCTTTCTTCCCAAGAGTCTGCTTGTAAGCCCTTCCGTCCACTTTCCGTATGAACTACAACTGATGAATACCCTTCACGAAAGCACCTCCCTATCATTTCGTCGCGAACATCCTTCGGAACGTCGTCTACACAAGCTGTTCGATCAATACCAGCAAACTCAAGGCGAAAACTGGCTTCTGATATTTCCCAAAGAATCTTGTGTGCTATGGCAGGAGGGGGTAACTGTCCTGCTTGTATCTCGGTTTCCTTCCACCAGACGCTATTGGCGTTACTCTCGGGACAAATGGACATGTTTTCTAGTGCGCTGATGCACTCTGCCAGAATATCCTGGACCAACATCTTCCGTTTCGCAGTTCGCATTGCCGGCATGCTTGGCCCTTGCTTATCCGTAGATCCCAGTGAAGACCCCAGCAGATCGCGCCACATTTGGGAGGAGATTGTTGCAGGTTTAATATCAGGAGCACTCAGACGATACAAAAGGGCTAGGCGATTTTTCAACCAATTTGTGAAGAAGATCGCTTTACGCTCGTCTGAGGTGGGCAATACAAAAAGCACGGGGTCTGGAAGTGCATAACCAACGGAAGGGCCTGATGCTTTCTGGATCAGTCTGGACGGACTACGATCAACTTTCGGCAGTGCAGCTGCCCAGGCAGGCAGGGATTCGGGCAATAGGATGTCCTGGATATCCATGAACTTGTCCCTCCCACTTGTGCTTGCTGTAGGCCTGTTTAATGACTTGGCATCTATTCTAGATAAGAAAGTATAGCATGAAGTTAAGGGTACGGATACATACATGGCCGGGCGTTTCTTGAAGATTTTTCTTGCTGTGTGTGCACAGGGCCACCATGTGATGTTGAACTCTCAGCAGTTAATGCAGATGGAGCTGTAACTGCGCCGAAGGCGCCCATTGCGGAAGGTCCTGTAGGTACATGGAAAGGGTTCGACCTAGTAAGATAGCGCCGTGTGTATTCCATCATGAACTTGTATCTCTCCAGTGGGTTGCTTCCACAAAAATAAACGCTGCTGTGTGCTGGGTGATCAATCATTTCTATTCCGACTTCCTGGCTATACCTAGGCTGCACAAGCTTGTCAACGTGTATGGAGCCAGCCATGCTAGCTGGAAACACTATCCAAACAGGAACTGCAGCTCTCCAAAACGCATGGGCAAAGCGTGGATTATAAAAAAAGGCACCCATTAGCTTCTCTGGCTCGCACTGTGTTCTTGCCAGGTCTGGTTCTAGCTCTTCCATCCTGGGTTTTATGACAAGAAGATAATGACAGAGAGCCACGACCTCCAACATTTGTCGTTGGTAAAATCGGAAGAGGTATTGAACTTGCTTTCTTGACATCGGCAGTCGCTCCAGGAGATCAACGCTGCGGGCCAGATTCTGAGCAAGTATAGAGAGTAATGGCGTCCTGCTGCCCTGCTGCTCCTTGACTTTTGCCCAGTCATCTCGATATTTTGAAAGCACCTTGCACATGGCACACAAGACGTCAGAGCGCAGATGGCCTAAGCCAGCCAGTGTAGTCGAAACCGATACAAAAAAATCAGGTGAGAAGTCAATGTGTACGACAGCATCGTCGTCTTTTGCAAGATCCAGCCCAGGCCGGTGTTGTGGGATGGCGGGGAAGTGACAATTGTATTCATAGTAACAATCAGGCCAGTTTAGAGGGTCCCTGTCGCCCCATCGGCAGTCCATCTTTATTGTTGTAGTGGAGGTGGTTGAGGGATGAGGAATGTAGTCCATGTTGGGAGAAATGATGAAGTGCGTGCCCTCGTTAATTACAGCACCCACTTTGCCAGTAAAGGCGTCAGAAATAGCTAAATAAACGTTGGTTAACATCCAAAAGATATCAGAGCAAAGCAAGAACATATGCATCCATGGCTGCGCCTGCTTCAAGAGAATTTCCGGGTTTTTGCGAAGGTCTTCAGGCCTTACAACAGTCATGTCGATCTATGCTAGCGTAGTTTTGTAAGTGTTGGTTGAATTCTGTCATCCAGGGCAGTGTGTCCGGGCGAGTTGCGGGTCCACAGACAAGAGCAGCGAGGTCCAACCCTCTGCACCGGGCTAACCACGGCCTGCACTGTGTCGCCGCTGGTCCGAAAAAGTGGGCGACGCAAAGTCTAACCCTTTGAGGTGGAAGACACGAAGTCATTCCAAGCGAGACGACACGAAGTCAATCCCGTCCAACCCTCTGCACCGGGCAAGCTACGGCCTGCACTGTGTTGCCGCTGGTCCGAAAAAGTGGGCGACGCAAAGTCTAACCCTTTGAAGTGGAAGACATGAAGTCATTCCAGGCGGGACGACGCGAAGTCAATTCCAGAGCATAGAAAACCAACTCACTTTTTATATGCAGCGGTCGTTGTTCTTTGCACGGTTGTGGTTTTCGTAGCCAAGCCGGGCAGCAGATGAGGCACGTATCGAGGTCGTCCGTCATCAGGGCGAGATGAGGAAAAAAGGGGGGTCGGAGGGTCTTCTTCCCTCGGTCTTCGTCTTCGTCGTCGTCGGAGGGAGGGTGGGAGAGGGAAAGTACGGGGAGAGAGGGGGTAGAAGGGGGGTGGGGAGAGAACGAGGCGGAAGTTGGGTGGGGGAGGAGAGTGATGGCAGAAGATATCATGGCCCGTGCAACATACAAGTCATTTCAATCTCCGCTCGTCATTTCAAGCGGAGATTGAAATGACTTGGGGGCACTGCGCGGCCGTCCGGCCACTTGCTGATTAAGTTCCATTCCCTTCTCCCTCTCCTCGTCCCTTCTCCCTCTCCTCGTCCCTATCCTGCTTCCTCTGCTGCCGAGGACGACGACGACGAAGAAGAAAAGGAAGAAAACGAGGGATGAAGACCCTCCAGCCTCCACGTCCACCACTTGCGCCCCCCACCCCCCCTTCCCTCGACGCCGACTAGATTGACTTTGCATCGTCTAGTCTTATGTGGCATTGACTTCGCGTCTGCCACTGGCAGGGCTGACTCCGTGTTGCCCACACCCTTGTTGGACCACAAAAGACTACTCAGAAGACGAAGTCCGCAACGTCTACAAGACCCAGGGGGAACAGTAGATTGACTCTGCGTCGTCTACTTCTGCAATGGCATAGACTTCGCATCTGCTACTTTCAAGGTTGACTTCGCGTCGCCTGCACACGTACTCTGCACGAATAAACGCAGCAAATCTGTATCATTAATTGTCTTCAATGTCTTCTACACATAAGTCTAAATCTGATACGAATTCTGTCCTCGCATATGCTGAGCTTCGGTCAATAATAGACCACCTCTGTCGCGATTTGACTCGCCCAACAACAGATGATATTGCTTGGATGTCTGTAATGACTGGTGCAGATTCTTCTGTATAATGAGTGAGTTCGATTGTAGCGTCCAATCCGAACATCTTGCATGGCATAATCAGTGCTAATAAATGCGTCTTACCCCTTTGATCTCTCCAGAACTTCTTGTCAGGCAGTTCAATTTGAAGAATGCGTTCGAGCCTGCCATAGCAAACCTCCTGTGTCGATGCATCATGGGTAAGAACCTTGTACTAGAGGACGTGAATATAATGCTTAAACAAATTATTTCTCAAGCTTACCCGAACATAGGACATATCGCAACCTTTGTCTTTATTGTAGACTGCCGATGCAGAGCAGATTTTATCTCCTCCATTAGCAATTCTGACCTTCCCCCATGATACGACAGTTTGAGGTAACCGTTTTCGAATATCACCAGCATTTCGGTCTATGACATGTTTAAAATAGGTCGCTATTCTTTTGTTCATCAAGTCATCCAAAACAAAGGAAGATTGTCATGGAGGGCATAGAATAGTCAACGGATATCCAGGCAATATCCTTTCGTCGCATGATAGAGCTTTTTCTGTGGTGGATAGGGGATCCTTGAGATCGTATAGTATGTCAATCTGCTCGAGGTAAGCCTTCTGAATCAAACGATTGTTTAGATTTGTCCATGGTGCAACTTTTGACTTTAATCCAGCTTGAGCATAACTGCAATACCTTTCCAACCAGAACGCCCAAGTACACCATACAGGACTGCAGAATCGAATATTATCGGCTAGATGCAGCAGTCCGTGGATGTTCAGGGTGCAAACTGATAGACGGAAAGGATTGTACTGGTAGTATAATCTGCCGAACAGTTCGTCAGTTTATGAAAATAGTATGTTGAAATTCCCTTACACTTCAAACCGTTCGACCCAACTGATTATTTTGGTTTCCAGATCATCGACTTCATCCCTCGTTATCGTAAACTGAATGCAGGATTTCATGATCGTAACGAGATCTATAAAATGTTTGTAGTACTTATTCTTCGCAAACCGACCTTTGAGGACAGTTGGGGCAATATACATGAACCAGAACGACCAGCCCTCAGCAGTCATGGAGCCGCTGTCTTTAACTGGGTTGCCTAACCTGCACACGAATGCTGCGGGGATGGATGCTACTGCCGCTTCTGTTTCTTCACCAATATCTTCCCAGATGCTGTCAGGTATGATATAGTCTTCCTTTCCATCGTCGAGGAATTTATATCTTCCCTGCCAGAGATAGAACAATGCTTTAAGAATATTTTCGAGAACCAGATGCATCCAGTCCCATGGTGAGCCCTGCGCATAGTCCATTGAATGAACACGACTGAAACCAGGCGTCCCTTTGATTCCTAGTGATTGTGCAATACGATTGGCATGCGCAGTAGACGTCGCTTTAGCTATACTATTCGCTGCTACCTTCCAGTCCTTGTGCTTGCGCAAAGGCAGGTTCCTGGGATCATATGATTTATCTTTCGATTTTAACGCTGCATAGTAAGTCTTCTTCTTGGAGGTATGATCACAGACGGCTTTGATCTTGCAGGCCCGACAGGGGTAGAAGCTATTATGACCCTTCAAGCACATGATTTTCTCTATCGCAACCGTGTCACCGATAGGAAAGAGGTTGTATGCATGCAAGTCAAAGAGGCAGTGCTCGCTGCAATCAAACGTTCTAACGCCCCTCGCCAGCTTGACGCATTCTTCCTCAAAGGGAGCCAAGAAAGAGTTTAGATGTTTAGGTTGATGGGGCCCAGGAATTATGCCAATGCAGATTATGTTTTCGATTCTTGTCTGTATTTCAGGAGGTAGGTTGTACAGCTGAATTGTGATTGGTGTCGCTGATGGACTGCCTCGTCGGGATTTTTTGTGGAGCAGGTAGGAATCCAACGAAGTGGCAAAGGCAATATCTCGCTTGTCGGAAAAGTAGTTGTGCTCTAATCTGTGTCCGTCAACCTTTACTCTTTTCTTCAGCAAATTGCGATAGTGTTCGCCGTCAAATACGTCGGATATGCTATCGTCGCTGGGTTGGTAATTATGCCGATAGTACATGTTTTTGATGTATCTCTCATTCTTGAACAGGTTCTGTAGGCGAGGGATGAGGGGAAGATAGCAAAATTGACGGCAAGGCTTAATTCCGTCGCCCTGATATCGAGCCTCTTTGCATTTGATGCACCTCGTCATATTTGCGTACTCCCCAGTGTAACACACACAGGAATTGACACAACAGTCATACCACTGGGGCTCCACTTTCGACAGCACAGCCAGGCGGTACGTGCACCGATATAGCATTAAGAGTTCCAAGTTTTCGCTGAACGCTTGTCGCAGTAATTCGTAGGCGGTATCTGACATCTTGGACAACATTCGAAGTTTGAAAGCGCGTATATTAGCCAGGTCGTCCTTGGTCAATTCCGTTTTTACTGGGAATGTAAGTCAGCCAGTATAACCCTAAAAAAACAGACCTGCTTACGTTGAACCCAGAGAGCGGATTGTTTGTCAAGGTCTAACATCTTCTCCAATTCATCGACTTCTCTCTGGTCAGCGGCTATCGGCTCTGAGTCGTCGTGTTCGCCAATTTCTTCATTTTCGCGGTAAATCCATTCCTCCGGATCATCTTCAGGATTGTCATCATCATCAGTGTTAGTAGACGTGGATGCACCAATTTCTGAGTCGTGGGAGTCGCTCTGCCCTGAATCGGCCTCGTCTACTTCAATGCTCCTACAGTCAGCGTCTTCTTCATTGTGTGATTCATAGGCCTCTCTGTTTTCTGGCTCTTCATTTGCCCTGCGGGATTGATTGTCACTGTCATCTTCACCGTCAGACTCTGCTGTATAATCCCCTCCATCGACGCATTTTTCATCCTTAAACGGCTCCTCCTCCTCAATGTTTTCCTCAAGACTGCTGTAGCCTTGCTCAAATTCATCCTCGTAGCCTGCAAAGTTGTTACTGTCGTCCATTCCTTGGACGCCAACCTGCTCATCCTGGCCATGGTCTGAAAGGCCCTCGTACTCCTGCGTAAATTCTGCATCAGCTGCCGTGGAGCTGCGCATAGACAAATCGCTTTCAACATTCTCTTCCTCTTCCCCAATATATTCGACATTCTTTTTCCATGTTACTTGTTTTTTCTTGGCTTTGTCGCTTTTCGTAACATCATGATCCTTTACTTGGTCGGTGTCGGGCCTTTCGTCACCGTCCTCCAGGTATTCAATGTCATCTGAATCACCAACGGCTGCTAGAAGATCGTCCACATCTGGACTACGAGACAGCAACCGACGAGCCTTCTGAGGGCTTGTAAGTGCTGCATAATGTGTCAAGTGTGTTCTATATGCTAATAATTTGCCGCAGGCTGGTTGGCAGCGGCAAATTTTTTTCTTGCTCGTTCGAGATGGAGGCATAGTACAAAGTGAAGTAGGGAAAATTAGACAGGACCGGATTTAATGAATGAGCAGAAGAGATTCGCCATCGCAGGTAAGGCAATGCGTGGCACGCGTGATATATTAAGCCTTGATTCTCATTGACGCTCTGTACAGGCCACGTTTTTATTTTACAATAGTATTGTTCAACAATTCTTAGGGGTCAGCCCCTGACAGGGACGCAGGGACGATGACAACAGCTGGCCTTGCGCGGGGTGAACTTGCCCGCCGAGGTACCCCTGCAGCGCGCTACAGGGGCCAGGAGGAACGCGCACATGCACGTCTGCCGCCTCCTTCCGCCTGCCCTTCCTGTTCTCATTAAACCAGAGCCTGAACGCAGTGAGCAGGCTCGCGCGGTTGTGCCCCACAACATTCACGGGCTTTGCCTGGCTCGAGCCCTATGGATCCACATTCGAGAAGTTGGGTGTGCTGTGAGAATGGAGCATCCCGCTTCCAGGAGGCGCGTGAGCTAGCGCGCCTGGCTGCGAAATAGTCTCGCGGCCCTCTGAAAAGACTCAAGGCAAGCCCACTTGGGCGACCCACCCCTCCTCCACCCACGCCCACACCATAGCCGACTCCCCACTGTGACTGTTGCGTTGATGCGGTATGCAACGAGGCAGGCGCGACCCTGCGACCTCCAATCTCCTCCCGGGGCTGCGCTCGTACCAACACCGACGCCCACATCCATCTCCTCGTCCTCGCCTTCCGCTGTCGTCGATCCTTGTTGATTGTTGAAGAAGAAGACAGGCAGCTGCAGTGCATACAAAATGACAACAAATGTCACATAGAACAGTCCCCTGGTACCGTACACTATAGTGTATTCGGGGACTATATATATACTATATGACATAACATCATTCCTGCCAATTCTTTATTTAGATCTCTGCCATGTGTCACAGACGGATCCGGCTACTAAACGTCTACCGTAGGCAATAGCGTCATTCCGGCAGAATGCGGGTTCCCAGCCACCATTCCAGCTCGGCGTCGGGCCGACACACCTCCTCTCGGAGGGTCGGTCGGTGCCCCGAGGTGTCGGTCGGTGGCAAGCTACCAGGACTCGGTGTGGCGCTTGCAGTCAGATCAGTTTAAGGACCAAAAATAGTGCCCCAAGCTCTCAAGGAGGACATTGCGTATATACTAGTGTCTTTTGTATCACCCCCTCGGAGCCGTCCGATAAATTAACAATCAACCGTCTTGGGGCATGAGCATTCATTATCGGTAACCGAGGCTCCGTTATAAGGCCTCAAACCTTTACAAATGCGCAGGACAACAGACAAATGATGTAGCACAGGTCGGGGGCCAACACACTTGCCGATATATTATTCAATTTCCAGTAATGCTTATATATGAATGTTTTTCTATGCCAACCGGTCCCTCCAGTGTGCGAGGTTTTGCTGAATGGTGGTTAAACCCTGGAGACCATCATTACACAGCTCCCAGTACGCCCTCTCCATATAATATTGTTGTTTCCGAGCATTGATTAGGCTTGACAGTTTGGTTTGAAAGTCTGGTCCCAGTTTCATATCGTCAATCAGTTTTGAGGTTTCATATACATCTTCGAGAGAAAACATAGTCTATGTAAGGGTTAGGTAAAGAGTTTAGAAGGACGTCAAGACGCCGCACATAATTATTGGGGACATTCCATGTAATATCCATTACACGATCTAAATTGATGTCTACAATGTCCGACAAAGGTCAGTCGGTGGCCGAGTTCGATAGTTTTGTTCTAATTTCCCTAGCTTTTATATGTGTAATTAAATGAGCAAGCGTTCAAGAGGATTCATGCTCACTATCAGCACTAGTTATACAGCCAAGCCCGTCTCCGACCGCCTCCGATCCGTTGTCGGAGTCCGAGATTTCGATAATTGTCTTCACTGTAATTGGACTTGAAACCTCAATGCTGTTATCACTGAACGTTGAAATCTGGCTTGATATCTCCATTGAGTAGTCGCTCTGTATAGGTATTGGTATTGGGCTGGTCACTTCCATTGAAGAATTGCTATCTGCATCCATAGGACCACCATCAAAATATCTCGGGATAGGGATGGGGCTGGAGACTTCGATATCTTCATCACTGCTTTCCAGGTGAGCAGCCTTTCTCTTCAAGTAGGCTATATTGCTTATTCATTATGACTTTACATAGTACAAATTTCTTACTTACAAGGGCGCATAGTAACTATTATATACTTAGTAGGACTGGCAGAAGGTAAGCAATCTTTTATCAGATCTGGCCTTTACAGACATCCACCCACCATTAACAGTCATCGGTTGTTGCCGGCCATCTATAACGGTCACCGGCTGTCACCGGTGGCCGAATAAAAGACCGGCAGCACAGGTCATATGACCGACTTTGATCATATTTGGCCCAAGTTGAAGAACATCGGCTTGCGTCCGATTTGGACTTGTCATTTTCTTCCAAGCACTCCTCCACGCGTCGCGTCGCGCCTCTCATCGCGTCTCGCCCATCAGCCACCGCGCCATTGTGCTATCACTCGCGTCTCGTCGCACTCTTCTACCCTCTTCTTCACGTTCGGTTCCCACCCCGTCGCGCCTGCATCCGCCTAGCGTCCCGTCGTACCTCGACCGCATCCCGCTACGCGACTCCCCGGTATCCCTCCTTCAAAATGTCGTCCCAAAGCGCCTTCCTTTCGTCACGCGCCGAGTTGCATAAGCAGTTAGTTGAAATATGGGCGCGCAAGGATGAGACGGGGTTTCCAGAACGGTGGCCTAGTTTGTGGGCGCGCACTAAAGAGGTGAGTTGTTTTTTCACATCATCAACTGATTTTCTTTGACAATACATTCTTGTGGTGCCGCTTCAGCTGCGTCGACACCAGTTAAACCGTGAAACCACGCCATGGACGCTAGTAGACTATGTCTACCACTACGGTGTCGATCTCGAAAAATCTAAGCAACATTTCACTTTTGATGGTCTGCATAGCCGGATGACTGGAGGGATGACCGTACTGGTTGGTATGGAGAAGAGTGCGGCTGGGATACCGAAAAATGTGTTATTTGGTGGTACGTTATTTCCATGTTCTACATTACATTGTACAGTAATCACATTTGATATAGGTCAAGCAATCCCCAGCTGGTTCAAAATGAGATCAAATACAAAGGAAAACAAGGCAAAGGTTGGAACCGACGCGAAGGAGATGGAACAGAGTGCGGATAAAGGGAGGGGAAGGGCAAAGAAGGAAGAGAAAGGCAAAGGAAAAGTGACATCACGAAAAACACTTTTGATCTAAGGACACTTTAGGACAGTTTATTTATATCATCAGTTGATGGGATCATTAACTACTTTAGGATGTCATAGGTTGCCCTGTGTATCTCTGAAATACCCTGGATTGCTCTGAACCTCTAGACACATACATTATATAGATATACATAACTGGAATGATTATAAACATATGTACAGGAGTTATAACTAGTATATAGTCTGGTATGCATAGTGACTAAGCCAGTTATTGATAAAAAATGTGTCACACTTATCCAAGATATTATCGTACTGCCAGGAATTTGAAACTAGGTCTCCTTGGTGATCTTTAAAGACTGGAAATAGCATGCAACCTTGTCTAATTCTTGAAAGTGGTATGATATCACCTTGTATCCTTCCATGACTGTCAGTGGCTTTGGATATTCTGTACATTCCGTGAGTTTGATCTGGCGCTGGTGCTGTACGTGTATACCATTCAATATAAGCTAATGGCTCTTTTGGCCATATACTGGGTGCTTGTGTTTGAAAACCAGGACCATGAATATGTGACGGCAGAGTGAAAATGACTTTGATTCTTCCAACCCGTGTTCCTGCATATGTATTGGTCAATAGATATACTTGACTAGCTTTCCAACATTCTACGTACCTTCCATTCCTGTTGCCTCTGCAGATTCATTATCAAGAACAATTACAGTATCAAAGCGTCCATGGGGAAGAGATTGTGAAGTAGGTATAGCTCTGATTATGTCATTATTGTCTTCGTCATCGTCTTGGATTGACAATGGATGAAAGCGGAACATGTTGTAGGTATTGACATAGTTAATAGGAAGTGGTGCAAAGCCCAGTTGCTGATTTGGCAAAGAGGGGTTGAGAAAGCTGTTTAGATAGCGCTTGAAGTGTAATTCAAAGAATGGAGCTTTGTGTAAGGTTTCAATAAGAGATATAGGCCTGTTTGCGTAATTAGGATATTTGGCAATTGAGATCTGCCTCTTTGGCAGTCTATCTGACTGTGGTATAGTGGGGGGAATAGGAATTCTTGAATGTAAAGTAGCCTCAAAGATAGTAGCCTTCTCCTGACGGCTTAACCAATTGATCATTTGCGGGAATTCGTCTCTTTGATTTGTTGCCCTCCAGCCACGTTTAGCAAAATCAATATGAAGACGTTCAAACATCTCAGTGTTGTAATTGTCAGTTGTGCCAAACATCTCTATAGAATCGACATAATGGAGAAGAGAATGAAGTTTTGGGAGGTCCAGGTCAGACCGGCATTGCAGCTGGATAAAGATGTTTTTGTATTTATGAAACTCAGCAAGCGACTGCTTGAGGTAATCCAAAGTCTCTGTACTATGAGTTAGGTATTGAGCAAGGTATATAAAGTCCAAGAGGCCTTTGACTGCCTTGATGCATGCTGATGGCAAGATATCGACAAGACAGCCAAGAAGGATCTTAGCCATGTTCTTACGCTCACTGCCAGATATCTGCGACAAGGCTGAGATTCCATTCTTGAAGCGCTTAAGGCCGTATCCCAGAGGTAAGGCACGTATACGCTGATCCAACTCTTTTGTTCCTACACAGCTTTGACACCAGGAAACAAGGTGCTTGAATATGCCTTGGTACAGCTGGTGCAGGACTGTAAGAATAGCCTCAGCTCGTTGCCTCGAAGAGGGTGCAAACGACTATGTATTTACCTGTAAGAATAGCCTACAAAGTCATGTAAATACGAGTACATAAATATGAGTAAAAGAACTTGTGCTCACCTCAGCTCGTTGCCTCGAAGAGGGTGCAAACGACTGAGGTGTAGCAGATTTGTACACAACATTATATACTGAAAATGAGAAGAATAAGAGCTCGAGAAGAGCATTCACAAGTAGTAAGAAACATGAAGAGTAAAAGGTTTTTAAGTACGTATGAACGTGTAGTTAAATAGCTAGTAATCGAAGCTAGCAATTGCATAGGTAACGAGAGTGCTAAAAATATACATTTGACACAGAAAGAACTCCGCGTGGCGGCGGCAATCCTCGTGTCGTTATTTGTCCTTGCCTCTCGGAAATCCAACACTCCCCCTCAAATCGACACGAGCCCAAGTTCACGTGCGAAATGTTTGACTTTCGGGGAAGGCAGTGCCTTAGTAAGCGTGTCAGCAACCATCTCGTCCGTAGGGCAATACACAAGACGAAGGGATCCGTTCTCGACGATCCAGCGGATAAAATGGAAGCGGATGTCAATGTGTTTCGTGCGTGCGTGATATTGATGATCTTTCGTAAGAGCGATGGCTGATTGGTTGTCTGAAAATAGAGTTGTAGCTGCCAGAGATGTGTCGTAAATTTGGGATATAAGGGAACGAAGCCAAAGTGCTTCCTTAGCTGCATATGTTGCCGCAACATACTCGCTTTCCGTGGTTGACAGTGAAATAATTTCCTGGCGTTTAGCAGACCAAGAAACAGCTCCGCCGTGCAATAAAAATGCGTAGCCAGAAATAGCGTGCCTATCTTCGGCCATATTCCCATCGGCATCCGCGTAACCGGTTAATTCTGTCGCCTGAGAGCCGTATGTAAGCCAAAGATCAATAGTCCCCTTTAAGTACCGAAAAATCCGCTTAACAGCAGTCCAATGCGCTTCGCCAGGATTGCGTGAATATCTCGAGACAGTCTGAACAGCATAAGCAATATCTGGGCGCGTACCCTGCGCTGCGTACATGAGAGATCCAACAGCCTCGTGGTATGGCACGTGCCGCATTTTTGCTATTTCTTCCGTGGTAGATGGGCTTTGTGCAGTCGAAAAATGAATATTTGTTTCCATTGGGATGGAAACGGGCCGTAAATCCGCAAGATTATATCGTGTGAGTATGGAGTTAATGTAGGAACGTTGTGAGAGATGTATGGAGTGCCGCTCTCGATCACGGCGCACCTCGATGCCCAGAATCCAGTGAATTTCGCCCAAGTCCGTGATGTCCACGTGCCGCGTGATGCTGAGTTTGAAATCAGTGATGAGATCGTTTGTTGATCCCACAATGGTACAGTCATCAACATGCACCAGTACCACCATGAAGTCTCCGTCGCCACGTCTCCTGAAGAACACAGCCTGGTCCACCTCGCACCTAGTAAATCCTAGCTCCTTCACCATGATCTCGACCAGCCTCTGATACCACCTCCTCCCAGATTGCTTCAAGCCATATAAGATTTTCTTCAGCCTGCAAACCATGCCAGAAGACGAAGGGGATGGGTAACCGGGGGGCTGCTGCATGTATATGATTTCGTCTGAGGTGAGTACCCCATTTAAATAAGCCCCTTTAATGTCGATTTGATGAATCTCGTGGTCCTCTGCAGCCGCAATTGCAAGGACAGTCCGAATAGAAGATAGACGCGCCACGGGCGCAAATGTATCGAAATAATCGACCCCTGGAACCTGCGAGAACCCCTGCGCGACCAGACGCGCCTTGTACCTCACGACATTCCCTGCCGCATCCTTCTTGGCCCGAAAAACCCACTTCGAGCCTACAATGTTGGCGTTCTTGGGTGCGTTGACTAGCTCCCATGTTCCTGCAGTTCGTAGTGCTGACAGTTCCTCCTGAATAGCCGCCTCCCACAGTGGCCAATCCGGCCGCGCCTGTGCATCGGTAAGTGACGTAGGCTCGAGCGCCTCGACCTCGCTGATCTCGGCTGCCATAGCATATTCCTCCACAAAATCCACGGCCATCGAGACTTCAGCTAGCTCGGTCATGGGCACGGAGTCTGCAGCGTTGGAGTCAGCGCTCACACTCGAGACCTGCTCTGGCGTAGATGGTAATTGAATGCCTGTTGCGACTAGCTTCCCGGCCCCTTGTCCCATGGTACCACGCCCTTCAAGCACATCCTGTACGCGCTGCGACGGTTTGCGAATGCGTTTGGATCGCTTCGGGTCCTCGGCGGGCTCCTCAAGCTTTGTCGAGTGTTCTGGGGGTGCCGTGGATGCTCTGGAAGCAGCTGGTGCTGTCGGATTCGAGGTATGTTTGTCAGCATCCATCTCGAGCATTATCGGCGGCTGATGTGGCTCCCCCTCGAGATGAGGGGCTGACAGTGCTCCCGTCTTGTCGTAGTAGACGTTCCGTTCCACGGAGACAGTACCCTTTTCCGGCCAGTATACCCTCACGCCCTTCGAGTTCTCATCAATGCCCATCCACCTGCCCTGCCGTACCCGTCCTCCCAGCTTTGTACCGCCCTCAACCCGTACCCAGACCTTCTCACCCCATTCCCGAACCTTGCTGAGGTCGGGCTTCTTTCCGTAAGCAGCTTCGTATGGCGTCTTGCCGTCAACAGCCTTAGTTGAAGTGCGATTGAGTAACCACACTACGTGCCGCGCCGCCTCGGCCCAGAGAGATTTCGGAAGGCCGCTGGCATGCAACAATGCGCGCACGCGCTCCATGATGACTCGGTTTCGCCGCTCTGCAACGCCATTGTGCTGTGGGGTGTCGTGAACAGTGCACTTCGCATGCGTGCCGCGTTTCTTGAGATGAAGTGTGAACTCCTTCCCCTCGTACTCGCCGCCCCGATCAGAGTGCAATATCTTGATCTTCACGCCATGCTGTGTGTCCACCCAGGCCTCGTACTCCTTGTATGAGTTGAAGGTCTCCGATTTCTTCTTCAAGAAGTCAATGTTGGTGAGTCGAGTTTTGTCATCCGTGTAGGTGATGTAATAACGCTTTCCGCCCTTCGTGCGTATAGGTGCTGGTCCCCAGAGATCAGAGTGTATCTCGCCGCCAAATTCGGCCGCACGCTCCCCCTCGCGCTCACGAGAGACAGGCTTTCTTGTAGCCTTCGCGTACACACAGGACTCGCAGAAGAAAGGCTCGCCAGCTGGGATGTCCTCAAGACGAACTCCAGTCACAAACTTGTTGGCAACAAGCCGTTGCGCAACCACAGGTGAGATATGGCCCATTCGTCGGTGAAACTGATCCAACGTGATAGTATCCACCGCATTTACAATGTCGCCTTCCATCGTGAAGCGATACAGGCCCTTTGAAGATTTCGGAAGCTGTCCCATGTGCTCGCCGTCTGGCCCAGTGATGGTACACTTCCCGTTTCCGAATGTGAGCGTAAACCCAAGCTCATCAAGCTTCCCAACTGACACAAGAGTGTAGCCTGCCTCCGGAGAATACAAGACCTCATCAAGACGGAGTTTGGTGATGTCGACCCCATTTGGTATGTCTATCGTGATGCTTCCCACGCCCGTTGCACTGAAGTTGCCCTTGTTCGCAGCGCGCAAGGCTTTCGGAGGGATTTCGTGGAAGTTTTCGAAGTCATCACGGTATGGGGAGATGTGTCGGGATGTACCAGAGTCCATGAGGTTTATGCGGGCAGTGTCTGGGGTTTCCGAAGTGGGGTGAGTAGCCAAAACCTCGGAGAGTGAGTCCTCGGAATCACTGGCTGACTGCATGTCTTCCCGATCAGAAATTCTGTCCCAGCTGCCGTCGGAGCAGAGCTCAACATCATCCACCTCACCATCCTCATCGTCAGAGAACCAGTCGCTAGCGTTAGCCACGCTGCTCTCGCAATCAGAGTCGTCAGCCTCAGAATCAGAGTCAGAGCCAGAAATAGAAGCAAGATCCACAGAGCAAGAGTCGGAGTCAGAATCCTCGACATCGCTATCCGCAGCCAGCACACAATCGCTGTCTGCATCGGAATCGCCAGCTGCTACAGCATTTGCAGCTTCTGTGGTCTTCTTGGCGGAACTCCCTTTGCCCTTGTCGTCTTTTGCGGGCTTGGGGCACTTGTCCTTGTAGTGACCTTTCTCGCCGCAGTTCCAGCATACACCACGGGGTAGTTTCGCCTTGCCCTTGCTGCCCTTCGACGTGTGACCTACAGCAAGTGCCTCGTCCTTGTCACTGTCCTTTGACTTCGAGCCACCATAGCGCCTGTTGCGCTGGGTCTTCTGGCGCTCGTACTCCTCGGAAATGAGTGAAATGAGTGAATCGGGGGCAATGGTCTTGGTCTGAGCAAACATCCGGGCCGCGGCAAGCTGTGATGATGCGAAGTTGGAGAGATAATAAGGTAAGGAGGATATGATCACGGATCTGTAGTCCTTCTCATCGATGTCCACGCCAACAGTCACCAGCTCCTCGCGCTTGACCCGTAAGGCATCCAGGAACTCTCGAACATTGCCCTTCTCGTGGCACTTGGACTCCAAGAACTTGGTACGAAGATCAGTCTGTGCGTAAGCACCTTTCTCCGTGTATTCGGCCACAATCGCATCCCAACGGTCCTTTACAGTTGGCTTCATGTGAACGCGCATCAACGTAGAGTCGGGAATCTTTTGGGTAAGCAATGATTTGGCCGATTTTTCATCTTTCTCCCACTGACGGATTAAAGCAGCAGTATTGTTGTCAGGCTTGGCCTCGGGCTCAGCAGCAGCAGCAGCACCCGGCGCCGTGGTAGTCGCAGTAGCCACACGCGGTGCAACAGCAGGCGCCTCAGTTGGACGTGAAGACGTCCCGTCGAAGTGCCCCCAGAACCCCTTTGCCTCGACAGCATCCTGGAACCGAACGGCAAAAATAGCCCAGTTGACGCCGCTTGCGTCGAGTTTCGGAACCGAAGAAGGAAGAGTATCCGTGAGAGAAGTAGCAGTGATTGTAGACATTTTCGGTGAGTCGCAAAAAACAATCAGAGGCAGTGGTAACAACCAGGGCTCATAACCTGTAAGAATAGCCTCAGCTCGTTGCCTCGAAGAGGGTGCAAACGACTATGTATTTACCTGTAAGAATAGCCTACAAAGTCATGTAAATACGAGTACATAAATATGAGTAAAAGAACTTGTGCTCACCTCAGCTCGTTGCCTCGAAGAGGGTGCAAACGACTGAGGTGTAGCAGATTTGTACACAACATTATATACTGAAAATGAGAAGAATAAGAGCTCGAGAAGAGCATTCACAAGTAGTAAGAAACATGAAGAGTAAAAGGTTTTTAAGTACGTATGAACGTGTAGTTAAATAGCTAGTAATCGAAGCTAGCAATTGCATAGGTAACGAGAGTGCTAAAAATATACATTTGACACAGAAAGAACTCCGCGTGGCGGCGGCAATCCTCGTGTCGTTATTTGTCCTTGCCTCTCGGAAATCCAACAAGGACATCAGGAGTGATAGACGTATGAATGTCAGTGAGAGGAAACCCTTCCCAGAAAGGTGTTAAAGTACCGCCAGCCACGTCATGCGCCATACATTCCTTGTGAAATGCATTCAGACCTCCACCTGATGCTTCTTTGGCGTCCCGTATAACACCTTCAGTCCATGTTCTTGTACGCTTCTCAGAGGGTGCTGGACTGTTGAGATTATCAGCTGAGCAACGGCACTTGGGACAGGTACCATATTTTGAGCAAGTAACTAAACACTGCTCTGGGTAGTCCGCCACGTAGCAGGCAAGAATAGGGTGGACGCGACGGATGTCACCATTACTGCTCTGCATTTCAACACCGTCAATACCAGCCTGCCGAAGAGAGTCGAGAACAATGCGCATGGAGGTGTGGAAGAGTCGTTGGCCCCGTGAACGTAGCTCAAGGTTGGTCATGCCAGACCTATTGAGCTTGTCGACAGAAAGGTATGCTATAAGTATAGCAGCATGTCTTGATGGACGCCGACGTATCCCTTTTGGCAGGTTTCCTATTGTCAAGTAGACAGGATATGCACTTTTACCGCCAGAGAACTGAGTTAGCTGAGTTTTGTCTGTGGCGATAATTACTGGAGCTACAGTTGAGCCTTCTGGTAGCTTGCTCTATATGATTATAAGTATCTAGTAGCTCTGACAGTGTATATAGCTTTGAGACGTACCTGTACTGCATGCCACCACTTTCCTGTCCACATCTCAGAAAATATACGGGATGATTTACTATTGTCGGAATAGACTTTCTCAGGTGCATAAACAAGATGCTCAGAGTTGGAAGGGCTAGACCACAGGCTCTGGATGGCCTTGATGGGGTCGCGGAAGCGTACTGTGAATTTCTGGTCTGGGAGGTCATGGAAGCGTATGTTCTTTGTTATCCATTCTCCTCCGCGTTCCGGCATAGCATCAATTTTCTGGTGCAAAGCCCTTGTATTGTGAAAGGATAAACCTAGTTTCTCCACTACCTGTAGTATATTAGCCATCTAGTATCTATGAGGGTGAAATAAGACGTACCCCAGGAATTTCCAAGAACCGGTCAAATGCTTTATGTCCAGGTGCATTCTTAACTGCCCATTGAGCTATACTCCAGTCTGTTTCAGATGAGAAGGGATGGTAGGGATTGCTGGAAGCTGTATCGTCACCCATGGGACAGTCGCCATCACTGTCAGCATCAACATGCTGTGTAACAATCCTGCCTGCTGTAGGATGCTTCAGTCTATAGCGGGAATCATCATCGTCGTCCAGTACAATGTGTTTGTTTGACCGTCGTGCAGCCATGGTTGCTGGACCAGGCCCAGGTTGTGGTAAGAGGATGAAGTCGTCTCTTTCTATATCTTGATCTGGGTCTATGTCACTATCGCCATCATTGTCATCAATAAATGGGGGTGGCCATTCAATATTCATATCCTCAATATTGTTGTCTGAGGAAAGGAAAGATGCCGATGATTGTTGAGCAGCAGGGGTAAAGTCTGGTGTTGCCTGGACTGTATAGCGTACAAGATCAGCATTCTTCCCTTTACGGTACCACTTGCATGAGCGCGCCATCGATAGATGAGAATTGAGTCCTTTGCTTGTGGTGAAGGTTTTTGAACAAGCAGGGCATTCTGGAATGGCGTCTTGAGCAAGCTGAAAGTTAAGTCCATTATTCAAGTTTAACTGAGGCATCAGAAGTAATGGCAAAGATGATTCAAATTGATAGTAGAACAAAGAAGGGGGTACAGAACAGCCAAAGAGCATACGATTAGGTTATCTGAGAACCCTCAACAGCCTTGCGACAGCTCCATTCCCACATGATATAGAAAGCGCAAATTGTCTGCAGATAACAATAATACATTAGCAACTTATGGCAATTTGCCAATAGGAAAATCACATACCAATTATATTTAGGATGCTCTCAGGACCGTATAGATCCCCTGACCATTACAATGCTTCTATCAAAAGCAAATATGTTGACGATGTAATGAGAATTCAATATTAGGTAGTAGACCTATATAATATCATTAATAAGAATAGCTCAACCCAAATTATGCAAATGCGTACCTTTCAACCACTGCTCTTTGGTGCGACATACAGAAGAAAGACCATAGTGGGAGTGATTAGGAGGGCTATGAAGAACGTGATATATGCATGATATTGTTTATAATTCAATGTGAGAAAAATCATCCAAATGGGATGATTTTTCTCACATTGAATTATAAACAATATCATGCATATATCACGTTCTTCATAGCCCTTCGTAAGCATAGCAAAGCAATTTTGAAATATTATTATAAAAGCAAAGTATAGATACTACATAATATTTATAGGATCAAAAGAAGATGGCACCCTCACGACGAAGTGGGCGTTGGGGTATTATAACTGTGGCTTCTCTGTCAATGCCAGAATGACGCTGATGCTGTGGACTGTTTCCTCGCCGAGATGCCAATTCAGTTTCCAATCTCGCCACCTCCATTTTAATGGTAATTATTTCGTCGCGCAGACTTCTGATAAGTTCCTCTTGGGTGATAAGAAGATTCTAGAGAGCAATTGAGTAAATCAAGAGTTCTAGTGAATTTACTCTGACATACATATATTCTTTCATCCAAACTAACGCCATTGTACCGAACGAGGGGGTGATGCACTTCTGCTTCTGTCGTGCCAAGAACAACTGAAATAAGACTTGTCGAAGTACTGGTAGCTGGACTACCAGAAAAATTGGCAGTTACAGGTGTACTGGAAGGAGTTGCCATGTTCATGGAGAGGAATCAAGTATGATAGCAGTGGCTATGGTCTGAAGTTCAATGTCGTATGAGTTTAAGAAAGATCCAACTTAATATGGAAATTCAAGTCCCAAATTTACATGTACAATTGAATACCTGCCGTCTTCGCTCCTCTCCACTCCTCTACAGCCAATACCTTCCTTCTCTGTAACCTGTTACCTATATCTTGATTCATGATTTACATTGAAGCTGCACATAGAAAATCTACCAGTATGTAATATCAAGCTTTACTACACTAATACTGAATATGGATTGTATTAGTCGGAGGCTGGGCTCTACTAAGCCTTGCTCTTTTTGCATGTATTGTTCGTCTGAGCCACCGTACCCACATTTGCAAACTAGGCCATGATGATCTTCTATCACTACTGGCATCTATCAGCATTACTATACTTCTCATTGGCTCTGTTCTGAATACCACAAGCCAAGCGTCTTCTTCCGCTGCCATTTCCGTTTTACAGTGGCTTGTACTTGTGACCTCCACGTCCACACTATGGTGCGTCTATATATTATAAGTGTATTTGGGAATTGGCATGTATACTTATGTTCATCTTCTAAAGGTTTACACGTTTGGCAATGTCGCTCACGCTTACACGTCTTTTGAGTCCAGGGAGCCTGTACAACCTCTCGTCTCTGGCCTCCAGAATTTTTGTAATCTTCTTCATCTCAATTCTTGTTGAAAATGCCTATTATGGTCAAGCTAATATGCCATGGTTTACTGGAGTACACATCCTTGTCTGTACGTGTATTGGAAACTAGAATGTGTCAGGAGATAACTGACATCTGATACAGTTGATTTCACCGCTGACATGTGGCTTCTACTTGCTCCTCTATATATGGTTTTTCAAATCCGATACTGCTTATGGAAAGGGCACTTCTACCTTCTGTTTGTGGCATTTTCTTGCCACGTATTTACAATGGCAGCCAGTATTGTCCATAATGTCTTTGTCGTGAAGCATGCAACATTATGGACTATAAACTTCTCTGGAATTATTCAGGTAAGCAGTGTCCTGCCAGCGTACTTCTCTCATGGTCTACATGTATCCTGACATTGTATAAACAATACTAGGTTGGAGTGGTGGTCTTTATTTCAAACATACTTGTTCTGGCAACAGCGACATACCGGTTTTGTCGTCAAGTCAGGCAGCGTCATGTTGCCATTACTACTAATAACCTTAGTGATCAGCCTCGAGGGTCTTCTAGACTCAACTCCCATATGCAGTGGCATCCTAATTACTCAACACAGATATCCTTAACAGAGCTCAGATTCCAGCTTGGGGAAACTATTGATACAGGGCCTGTTTCTTTTTCAAGTACCAATATCCATTCGCACTATTCTACTACAAGTACTGTTATTTAATCATATTCAACAGTGGTAGACCAAGAGTAGTAGTATTAGTATTCCTGGTCAGATTTGGCAGGCGCAATAGTACAAGCACAGACTTAATAGATTTTGCTACCAACCCTGCACTCCCGTCCTTTGCAACAGCGTCCGTCTCGATCTCCTTCGCCTGCTCAATGTACTTGTAGATAACAACAGGGTGGTCGCGGGAAACCTCTGTGGCCTGAGTGAGGTAATTCAGTGAGGTAATTCACCAACGCCAGAAAGGACATACAACGGACAGACGGACAAGCACAGGATAGCCGACCTTGTCGCAGAACTGGGAAGTCTCTTTGAAGATGGCAAGCTTCTTCTGCAGAGGCTGATCAATGTCAATCTTGTCGAGCAGGCAAGAGAACTTGTACCTGTTCTCAGCCATGTCGATCATCTCAGGGGAGGTACCGTAGATCTTGACGTTCTGTCGGTAGAGCAGCAGGGCAATGTTGTTGGGCACTTGTCCTTGCATAGGAAGAAATAACACTGCGTGAGCTCTCCACATTGTAGATGTCCAAGATGGTCTTGACACTGATGTTTTCAAAGTAGGGCCTCTCTGCTCCGTCATAGTACGTGCTGACAGTTTCGGGGTTGTAATTGACCATGACAGTGGGTAATGGAAATATTGGAGATAGTGCAAGTCCTTCATTATGCATTAGACCAATACAAAAGTACTAATAAAAATGAACATACGATAGGCTCTTCTCCAATAAGAAAGGTTGTACTGCTTGTTCAAGAACCATTTGATGCACTTGTACGTCGGATTCTCGATTCTATAGTGTAAAGCACTAGACCTCGTAGGCGCATAGAAATAAGCAAATAAAAGCGCACCTTTGCAAACCCAGAGAACTGACCGTCAATAGCACAGATAGCCTTCTGAATCATCTCCTCGAAGGTGTGCCCCATGCGCATCACCTCACCTGACACCGACACTCTCATGCTCAAGCTCAGCAAATGGCTGACTCTGCTGAACTTCTTGAGATCCCAGGGGGGGGATCTTCATGACAACACAGTCCAAGCCGGGCTTGAAGCAAGCAGAAGTGACCGAGTTTTCCGAGTTTTTATCTCATTGAGCGGCATTCCTAGGCCGAGTTTCGCAGCGATGAAAGCAAGAGAACAACCGGTCGTCTTCAAAGCAAGCGCAGACAAACACAATGGACACGCATTGATCTGTTCAATGCATATGAATAAATATATGCGCTTTATTTAGTGGTGCTAATTTGCTAACCTCAATAATGCAGTATTCCTTCGAAGTTGGGTTGAGCGCGTACTGAATGTTACATTCACTAACCATGCCAAGATGACGGATTAGGTTGATTGCAGTCGTGCGCAGCATGTTGTCGTCTGCATCAGAGAGAGTCACCGAAGGAGCGATGACAATCGAGTTTCCAGTGTGAATACCGAGCGGATCAAAGTTCTACAATCCATGAGCATCGACAACAATCTAATGAGAAATTCTAACCTTGATGCCAAGCTCTTCGCATTCATGTAATGTGTGCTTCCTTGCCTTCTCCGAGCCATTGGCGACAGACCCGGTGTGCCTTTGAGATAGTATAATGATCTCAGCTTGATCCCGCCATGTCACAACAAATCCACGGTCTAGGACCGGCACCGGACATTGAATATTGAAACTCAGCGCGACGCGACCTAGACGCGACGCGTTTTGTGTAGAAGGAGGGTGGGAAAAGCCGTCCAGAGTGGACGGCTTTTCCCACCTTCCTTTGGACTATGGGGACCAACTTGAAGCATGGTAAGCAAGTACCTCACGTACTGCCCCTCTGTGGTACACTAACAATATCTTCCGCATCCAGGACGGCAAGCCTAGGCGACTTTCAGGTCATAGATCCTACAACAATGATAAAGGATAGTGTATTCCGGGGACTCGCGCGTTATCACTCCACGCAGGGGCAATTCGCTAAGAAGAACGGGATTGCTTGCAGACTTGGATGAGAAGTTCAAATCTGCCGTTACACGCGCCTGCGGCACGCCAGGAAACTTGCTATTTGGAGCTTCGCTGGTGACGATCTCAAGTGCGCTCTCTCAAGTGCGCTCATGGACATGGTTATGACCTTGCCACCATCTGGAAGGTCGGCTAGCAGAAGCGCAGACCATGTATGAGAATGCTTTGGTAACCACTGGCACTCTGAACCCGAATGCAGCAGAAGGACTTGCTACGACCCTGCTCTACAACCTCGCGCGTGTATACGAAGACCAAGGAGCAGAGAACATGGCGAAAGAAGCATATGATAAATTGCTGTCTCGACATTCTGAATATGTTGACGGTATGCCACGTCCTTCCACTTGTTTGATGATTTTACTTAGTACCTTACAGCAAAAATTTGTCAAGCGCATATGCTAACAAAATCGAATCGATTAAACGATGCTCACGATCTGTTAAAACAGTCTCTGGCTTCTCAAAATAGCAATCTCAACCTGCGCGCATTCTACACATACTTCCTTATCCACAGCGGCTCCCCAAAGGTCGCCAAAGAGTTCGTCTTCACTACACTCAAAGATCACGACAAACATGATGTCTATTCACTATGTGCCGCCGCTTGGATACAATATCAACAGTCGCGGGAGAATAGGGACACAAGTTCCAAGGCACTGGAAGAGAAGAAAAGGGGATTCCAGAGGTCTGCTGAATTCTACGACAAAGCTCTTCAGCTGGATCCTATGTGTGCATTTGCTGCTCAGGGCCTTGCTATCATAACTGCAGAAGACTCACTTGGGTCGGTTGCTCCAACGCGACTGCCAGGCTCGGAAGAGGCTATGAAGCGCTTGCAGAATGCACGGGAGGCGCTAGACATCTTCGCTAAAGTCCGGGAGTCTATCAACGATGGAAGTGTTTACTTTAACATCGGCCATTGTTACTATGCTAGGGATGAATTTGACCGTGCCATTGAGAGTGTAAGTGACTCGATATTAAAGCGCGCCATTATTCCTGAGGCCTTTTAATTCTAGTATGAGACTGCTTCAGAGCGATTTTACAATGGCCAGAACGTGTCGGTCCTTCTTTGTCTCTGCAGATCATGGTACGCCAAAGCCATGAAGGATCAGTCGTATGTCGCAATCAAGAATGCGCTTAAATACGCCCAGACCGTAAGTGATGCTCTTTATTACACAGTTTACTGTTAAACTTAACAATTATTTAGGCTCTGCATATACATCCGAACGACAAAGCCACTCTTTACAACATTGCTATGATCCAGCAAAAATCTGCCGAACTGTTGTTCTCTCTCAAAGTCTCTAAGCGTACACTCAAGGACTTGCAAAACGTCATTGACTCTGCTGCGCATGCTCAAAAGTGCGCCTTTTTATTCTCACACATAGTATAACGCTAATCGGCACTTTTCAGACAGTTCCGACCTCCCTAGCTGCGGATAAGTCGTCGGTCGTACCCTATGATCGCGAGATTGCAGGACACCGACGGAAGTACGGAGAGAGTTTGCTTCGTAAAGCTGAAGAGCACCTGTCCAATCAACGGCAATTCGAGGCTGAGATGCAGGCAAGGCTCGACGCTGCTAGGCAGAGACGACAAGAGGAGAAGGAGCGCGCGGAGGCATTGAAAGTGAGTATATCACGAAATACTTTGTTACGGGCAGTATGGCTGATGACGTACTTACAGCGAGCGCGTTTGGAACAAGAGCGCATTGAAGAAGAGAATTGGATACTCAAAACCCATGTTCTCTGTTTAGCCCGGGCCTTTTGAGCCTATCTATTGCATGATCTGCAATACCCTCTGCAATGTGCGAACGAACTCGATAAAAGGAGCAATGTGTTGCGCCGTGCTGGTTCCCGTACCGCGGAAGTAGAGCCGTCTTATCTGCTAAGGGGTAAAAATAATCTATTTTTATTGCTATCAGCCGAATTCATGCGGTACGTCTGTCGATAAGCCTCTTAAGCTTACGCATCTACGACGCTGGCTGTCTCGATCCTCTCCTCTCCTTTGCATATGGGCAATCAACCATCCTCGCGCATCCCTTCTCCCATCAAGTCCACTTTCGACGAGAAGGATGAATACATGGAAGTAACCAACTCACTTGACGCGCTGGCCGTCGCCACCCCTCTGTCCAGCACTGGCTCGCTGACGCTTGGTCATGTTGCGTCCTGGGAGGCTGCAGCGTCCAACAATCCTAAGGTACAGCTTGCACGCACAGTCTTCTCGCAGTGCGACATGTGCGACGTCCTCAAGACCCGCACGTCGAAGATCAAGGAACAGCACCTCTTCAACCACAGCATCGACTTCAAGACCGGACCTATCACAAACCAGAGGAGCAGCGGCCGGTGCTGGCTGTTTGCAACTACCAATGTTCTGCGCTATGGGATCATGAGGCGACTGAAGCTTAAAGAATTCCAGCTCTCTCAAGTACGTCAATCCTGCATGATTAATGACCACTTCTAAGGCCTCTACAGTCGTACCTCTTCTTCTGGGACAAGCTCAACAAGTCAAACTACTACCTTGAACTCATGATTGAGAACTCTAAGCTTCCCATTGATGATCGTCTCATCAGCCATCTCTCTGGCGACCTCATCAGCGACGGCGGCCAGTGGGACATGGTCGTCAACCTGATCGAAGCCTACGGTATCGTACCCCAGTCTGTGTATCCCGAGTCCACGCACTCCTCGCTCTCAGCTCCCCTCAACGCTATCCTGAAGACTAAGCTCCGTGAACATGCTCTTATTCTCAGGACATTGGCCGACACTCTCCGGGGCTCTCATGTCAAGGAGAAAACGGTCGTTGCCACTCTTCGAGCGAAGAAGGAAGAGTTAATCAAAGAGGTTTATGGCATCATGACCTCAACGCTGGGTGTTCCCCCGAACCCCAACAAGCGGTTCGTCTGGGAGTATGAGGACACGGAGCACAAGGTCGGCCACTGGGAGGGTTCTCCCAAGGATTTCTTCGAGCAATTCGCTAGCAAGCCTTTCTCCGTCCGTTCTTTTGTTATTTTGGAGAGTCAACTCCGGCTGACATGGATATTGCATAGCCTCTTGATTCATTCTCGCTCATCAATGATCCGCGCAACGCCTATAACAAACTATACACCGTCGACAAATTGGGTAACGTTTGGGGCGGCAGGCCTATCCTCTGTACGTTCAAGAATATATTTACTTTAACAGCAAAATTATGCTGACTGCTTTCAAGATGTCAACACAGAGATTGAGAACATGAAGGCTATGGTTAGACTATCTCACTGCTGAATCTGTCGACGGGCCTGTAGAGCCTGCAGAGACGGTTCTGCCACCACTTGCCCCGCTTGCCATCGCTCCCGTCGGCCCCACGCTCTGTAGAGCCTGCTGAGACGGTCCTGCCTCCGCTTCCGCCTTCTAAGAGGTCTTCACTTCTTCCTAGCTTGCCGCCTTCGCCGCCTGCGGGTGAGGCCCCTGTTGGTCCGCCTTTGGACCGATCTTCTCTTTTGCCAAGCTTGCCCGCCTTATCGATGTTGGACCTCCTGAACACAAGTCCTTGTTACCTTCGTTGACGCCCACCCCACCCGGCGAACCGTCTTCTTCACCTGTGTCTCTAGCATCAACCGAGTCCCCTCCCTTGCCGCCTCTGCCTGAATTGCCTGATGAGCCAGAGTGCGCCGCGTCTCTTACCCAATCCAAGTCTGTTTCTCCTGCTGTTACGTCCACCCAGTCTTCGTCTTCGCTCGCACCACCAGCTCCGCGCAGGTGGGCTGCCCCGGCCGATGTTTCATATGAGTCTTCAACCCTTCATCCATCGCTTTCGACGCGGTCTATGGTCTTGCATGACGAGCCAGAGGTGTCGTTCGAGACTTCTATCTTCAGGCCTAGCGGTTCACCTTCGTCCATTGGCGGCATGCTCACGATCCCAGGAACAACAGCATCTGAATTGGAGGCTGAGACGGAGCTCTCGCCCCTTCTACCTCTGACGCCCGTGCCCCAACTTCCGCTGTCTATATCCTCTGTGTCTGATGAGCTCACCCCGACGAGCCTGACGTTCTCTTCTGGGTCGGTTCTCTCAGAGGAGTCGAGTTCGCTGGGCCGAACACTGTCGATGTACTCGACTACTTCTTACATGTCGCAGTCTTCACTTCGATCGTCGGTGTTCGATTCGCATTCGTTGGTTGACTTTGATGAGCCAGGGCAGCAATGGGAAGAGCCTGCGTTGGAAGTGTCGTTGGATCTGATACCGGAAGTTGAGCCTGAGACGATTCCTGAGGCAGAGACAATATCAGAGCTGTCGACTGAACCTTTGTTGTTGACATCCGTACCATCATCTGTAAGTCTTTCATTATCTCTCTATTTTAGTGTTTGTATCCTGAAGTTAGTCTAGCCTTCTCTTCCTCCTAGCAATGACTTAAGTAAAGACATCACCCCCGAAGCGTCTCTTAGGGTTAGCATCACAACGCCTCAAGGAAGCGGAGATACAGTAAAATCAAGTCTGCGCACAGTGCCGTCACTTAGCGAAGTTACAGAGCGCGACCTTTCGCGCAACATCGACCGCTTGGCTGACCAGCTGCACAACTATGATACTGCGCGCGGCGTGGAAAGCCAGGATATTGCAAATAACGTTCGGGCACTGCGAGACGAGCTGAAGGACCTTGCCGAGTACTTGCATCGTCCTAGAAGACCGGTGGCCCCTGTTGTTATCGTGGCGCCGCGTTGAAGCTCCCGCGCCGGCTCCGGCACCGATCGTGGTCATGCAGGCGCCAGTGGCTGCCCCGGCCCTGCCAGAGGCTGAGCGCGCAGAGGCAGGTGTTGGTTCCAGCAGCATGATATCTTCTTTGTATCCTCCCCAACCGGTCGACATCATTCTTGCAGACTGCGCTGTTTCCGTCAGCCGGTCTAATAGTAACGTTAGCGGATATTCCTTTATATCATCTGCGCATTCAGATGATTTCTTGTACGAACTGGATTACAAGGCTCCGAGCATTACAGAAACATCATCCCTGGACGAGGCGAGCACGTCGTTGTCGAGCGCTCTTTCCTCCAGCGCATTGTCAGAATCTGACTCCGGTTCATCGTCGGCGACTACAGTTCGACCCGCCTGACGTTTTGGATACGGCAATGCGCACTATTCAAGAGCAGCTCCGCGTGTTGTCGGACAAACATAATGACACTCTCAGCATCCTCGCAGACTTGCAGAACAGGGAGGTACCTCTGCCTCCGCCGGCGGAAGATCATACACCTGAGCTTGTGGATCGTTCAAGGCGCATTGAAGATCTCATTCAAGCTTTGGTTGAGCAAGGACACCCTAAGGGCCCCGAAATACAATACGTGGAACGACCGCTCCCGCCGTCGCCTGCGCCTGTAGTCGAGGCGCCTCCACCGCCACCGCCAGCACCTGCAACCCGCCAACTGTGCGTACTATGCCTACCGCACCTATGATGGACCGCACGGAGTCGGTAACCGACACTGACAACTCGCTTGAGCGGCTTGCACGCATTTTGGGCTACCTCGCCTCTCCAGGGGACCTGCCTCCGCCCATGCCCGCTTCCTTGTTCCTCTGGCATGTCGATGGCGCGCCAGCTCGACGCGATTCTGACGGCCTCCAATCTGCCCCCTACTGACCCGATCGTGGCGCCTTCCTTTGTTGGGTTCACATACCAACCTGCGGAGCACGGCGAGCGCGTGAGGAGTCCGAGTATTCTTTCGTTTGACAATATACCAGTGCCTAGGCCTGCGACGGTGCCGTTTGTGTTCAATGGGGACTTCCCTGCTCCCCCGCCTGCGCCTGCCCATCCTGGACGAATGCGGACAATTCGGAGAGATATGCGTAGGCCACAGGGTGGTGATGAAAATGAGGGGAGATTTGAGTATGAATTCCCTGCTATTCCGCCGCCGACGCGTCCCCGTGGACATGAGGCGTATACGGAGCCGGAGACAGAGCGGTATGGGACCTATACTTACCCGCCGCCCTCGCAGCAGCATCAGCAGCAGCCTTACTCTCGACAGGCGACAGTGGTGCAACAGCCAACAACACGTCCGACGCTGCCACTGCCGCAGCCCGTATTTGTGAGTACTACCATTCGTGTACATGAATATATATCTCAGATGATATTTTTATAGCCTGAAGGCTTACATTCCCGGCCGCCGAGCGCACTGTCTACACTTGGCGCAGAGGGTGATCGCGTTGGAAAAAGTTGGTATAGTTTTCAGCTACTTGAACATCTTTTACTAATTAATTCGTATTCCAGCACAAGGACGCCGCCTCTCAGCACAGAGTCTTCTGAAACTGACGACGGGACAGGGGCCTATCACGTACCAGGCGGACCAATACATACCCATGCCCGAACCGCAGTTGCAACAGCAGCCATGGCCCCCACAGGGCTTCCAGCCCTTCTCCGACCGCCCGTCGTCCCCCATGTTCCAGCACCCGATTTGAGCGGCTCTGCCTAGTCCCCGGGGTTTTCACGTGAGGTACGGCTTGATTGAAACTCAGCTTGTGTATTTCTTCAGACATGACTTGGACACGACCGTATACCTTCAACACGACGCGACGCGTTTTGTTTACAGCCAAGGTGGGAAAAGTCATCCAGCTTGGATGACTTTTCCCACCTTGCTTGGGAGTCCTGTGGGTCTATCTATGTAAGTGTCAAACTATCTTCTGGGAGTTACTGATCGAGGATTTTTGCAGATCTGAGCAATTGCTTCCCATGCCCCAATTCTACCATCCCGACCAAACCAGCCCTCGCTATTCACATCTCTTCCACAGCAGCGGACTTCGGCCATACAAAGAAACTGCATATGAATCTACCTTGCGCATCAACGTGCGTGACGTTCTCGAAGATGGGGTCTTTGAAGGGTGGCATAGGATGGCCATGGTGCGTTGTGTTTGCCCTTGTCTCGACGTTAACTGATTGGACTCACTGATTGGACTCGGTGTGCACGGGGAATAGTACATGAGAAGATGGGGCAACAGCGTGGCCAGCTAGAGGAGGAGAAGGAGAGGCAGGGCGCCCAACTTCGGGGTTGTATCGCACTGCTTGAAACCCCTCCATTGGAGGAGCCAACGGCAACACAATCCATGATTTCTCCATCATCAAAGTACATGCTCCTTCAACACTACTGGCCCCAGCTGGACTAATGATGACGACCATCACCCCACTACCGAACTCTGCCTCGCAGCTGGATAAGCTCATTAATCAGTGGGCTGCCGACGTCATTCCTGCCTCTGTCACCTCCCTCTTCTTCAAGGTCGACAACTACTTTCCTCCAAGTCCCGGGGTCTAGGGGATAACAATGGCAGTGACGACAACATACTGTAGTACTCAATTTGTCTGTACTGTAAATTTGAAATAATAAATGATACTTACATATATGTTTAACCCGCAATTCTTGTGAAGAATCAATGAAGATCAGAGATCAATATTTCTTCACGCAGTTTGCCGCTTAATTAAGCGGTTCAAATCTCTTCTTGCCACTCACCTGGTTTCACTCTTGCATTTGTCTCGCTTACCCTCGCGTGTCCTCTCTGCATTCTCTGCATTTCCATCTTCTCTGATTCCTTCTTAGTCAGGACCTGCTAGTATGGCTGCAGTTCTCGCACTATCTGAAAGAGAACTTCAAATCATTATCAATTCTTTGCTGGCAACAAACCTTGCTCAGGCCGGTTCTGAAACGTCATGGGAGAACATTCACTTGGTGTCAAAGCTTCAGTCGGCTATCTCATGTAGTTCTGGCAGCTTTCCAGAACAGCCAACATCCATTTGCATTACGGCTAGCAGAAGCTGTCACTTTATGGTGTGTCATAAATATCTTAACGACATTCATTCCAAATCTGATCAAAGTTTATTGTTCTCTTCTAGGACACAGGAGCACTTGGTGATGTAATGAATACAACACCAGATCTAGGTCCTCCACAAGATGCAAATGAACCACCGGCAAGCCCTACAGCATCAGAGGTTAGGGCATGGGCAATGGACCTAGGCTATAATCCTAATGGAGGAGCAAGAGGAAGAGGTGATGGGGGTGGGGGTGGAGGGGGTGGAGGAGGGAGAGGGAGAGGAGGAGGTGAAGGGAGAGGAGGAGGTGGTGGAGGGAGAGGAGGGGGTGGAGGGAGAGGAGGAGGAGGAGGAGGAGGAGGAGGAGGAGGTGGAGGTGGAGGTGGAGGGGGTGGTGGAGGGGGTGGAAGGGGAAGAGGAAGAGGTTATATACGCATTCCATGGGAGTGTAACAGAGGAGGAGAAGATGTCCAAGTCATTAATCAAAATCACGGTGCTGTCAATGCTCTTGGAAATTACTTTGTGAACGACGATCAGGCGGAGCAGCATAATCCCAATCTTGCAGATCTCGATCAACCCGGCCTTTATCAAATTGCGGATTTGGATCAAGAAGGCCTTTATACCATTGATCCAGAAGAGGATAGCACGGACTTACAGCATCGTCGAGCCCTATACTCCCAAGCTTCAAGAGTTGGGATTGCTGAGGAGCAAGCATTGGGCCCTCCTGGCGAAACCTTCCTGTCTTTGCTTGCTGCCCAGGCCTCTTACTGTCTCTCTCCTGCTGACTCAGGCTCTCTCTCTCAAACCCCTCAGCGCCTTCTCGACAATATTATGAATGGAGGAATAGACGCTTTACCTCCAACCGTCATCAAATCTACATTCCCCTTGTCTCTGTCAGCTAATCACCTCATGGAAGCCATGAGAAATCAATCCTTTATATGTTCACGTATCGACGAGGCTAATACCATGGTTCATCTTTCCTACTTTCTGAACTGCATGCAATTTGCGTGCCTCTTTAATCGGTGAGTCCTTCATTTAATTTTAGCATCTCTATCAGACTAATTTGAATCATCTATCAGATACCGGCATGAACCTGGCTCACTGTCCCAGACAGCTCTATTTACCCTAATAGCAAATAATGGAGGAGAAAAGCCAAGCTCTCTGCGACGCTACCTTGCTGACGGAACAGCATGCTGCTTTTTAGCTGGAGGAGGTGAGAATTTAACTTATTGCTATGTGACGTTCATTAACATTGGTATCTAAGGCTCTTTTTACATATTGATTTTAATGGCAGCTGCAGGCGTCCGTCCCAGAATCCGCAATTGGTCTGGTGATACATGCGTGCGGGTTAGTAGGGCATTGTGATTCCCCGCTGACGGTACGTCCTTATAATATGCATTCACTGTTATTATTCCAACTCCTCCATTACTATAGATCCAAATTCTGATATTATCAAAAAGACAATAATCCCTGCTATAGCATATATGCGTAAAGCATATCCATTAAAGCTGAATATGTTTTTCCCTGCAGATTTTCTCAAATCCTTCCTGGTTAGCAGTGACGTTGACTGTACTGACCTTGCCATCACTGATACAATTCTTAACCAATTGTATATTGTAAAGTAAGTTGTAACAATTTATATGGCGGTTCTAGGTGCTGATGCTCTCTACATAGTGCATTTGTGCTAAACCGAGACTGGGAAGCATGGGCTTCATGCTCTTCTCCGGCACACGGGATACGATTCCCTCTTGGTGACGTTACAAATTCCGTCATTCCTTCATCTGGATACGGATTACCTATCACTCCTCACCGCCCTCGACATTTGCGTGAATTCATGTATCCCACTCCATCTCCTAGTCAGCGTTCATCTATGACAAGAGCCAGGTCAGCATCACCTACTCCAACTCGCTTTTCCTCGCCTCTTCTGGCACTTGCGCCTACTCCCACTCCTAGCCATCCTGATCTTATCACCATTACGACCAACTTCAATCCTACTTTGCAGCATAACACAAAGATACGGTATAGGGATGGTGATAACAGTAAGGAAAAGAGGATCAGATACACAGATATGCAAAGGAGAAAGGCCAAGACAGCAGTGGAGTGTACTGATATACACGACTTTACGGTGAAGGTATATTTGTTTCTCTTCTACTGTTATGACTATTCTAATAATTTTCCAGATTCAAGACCAGTTGCAAACTGGGAAAAGGGGCAACGATGGAAAGTATATACGCCTATCCAGTTCATTTTTGAATACGTAAGTTCTACTTCTTTTGGTTTTGGGTACTACACTTACTTATAATTTTGTGTAGAAAAATACTACATATCAATGATAAGTCTGATGAGCTGCTGGTGCTGGTAATTCCCACTATGCCGGTACATTTGCGATCCACTCTTTTATCCCAGCTACAAACTGTATTCCCTTCTCTGAAGTATACAGATTCAGAAGCTGAAGGCGTCGCTCATACTTTTAGCTCTATTCACTTTAGCTATTACAACAGATTTTCAAACCGCGTACGTGTTTTCTTATATTTTTTCTTTCCTTATACTGATAATTTTATAGGGTGATGGTGCACCAGCTGCTCTTGTCAAGGACGGTAGGAAGAAAACAAACACGTGTCAGAATGTACCCAGGCAAAGTAATGAACTCAAGAAGCACTCTGATCAGTATCTTAGTATGCAAGAAATATTCAAGCCTGTTTTTGAATGGCTTAGTGCCCAGGTGAGTACATCAATTATATATCTTTCCCTTGTCTGATTAGTCTTACTATCATAGCTTTTTTCCCTACTTCCTGAGAAGTTTACTGAACTTAGTCAGTTTGTCGACATTCTTCCATGCAGTGACATGTCACCTGTTTACCCCTTTGGTGGATTTGTTGTCAACCTCAACGTAACCACCAGAATCCACCGCGACCATGGTGATCAAGATATATGTCTTGTTCTACCTATCTACGATGGTGAAGGAGGTGAACTCTGTTTATTTGAACCAGGACTTGTTCTTGACCTGAATTCTGGCGACACTGTTATCTTTCCATCTGCTCGCATTAGTCATTTCAATATGCACTTTAAAGGGTATAGAGCTTCTCTTGTTCTTCATTCTGACAAACAAGGTCTTGCATGGGTAAAGGACAGGAATGGATGGGAAAATAATGAGTTTATGCATACTTATACGTCGAATAGTAATGATCCTAATATTGGTATCTAGTAGATTATATAATCTGACTTAAATATATACTTTCTTAATTTCCTTTTGACTTGACTGCCACGACATTACTTTGCTTTGCTTCTTACCACCCCCTACGATGGCTATTACAACACGTAAACAGGCAGCTGCTTCTGCTACCCCCTCTGCCTCCTCCTCTTCCAAGTCTTCTGGCAGTTCAAAGAGAAAGGGCAGTACATCTGCCGGCAACAATTCCAAACGTCAGAAGAATGCACCCGAGCCACCGTGTGATCTCGCCTTAATGAAGAAGGTTCTTGAATATCAAAAGCAATTATCAAAAGAAGGCCGTAAGAAATCTAAAGAGAAGCCGGCAGCTGTCGAAGAACCCAGTATGCCCTAATACTAATATACTGCTTATGGCTAATATATATTGTAACATTTATAGCAAGTCAGCAACGTGCTGCTGCATTGCTACAGACAGAGAATGAGAACGGCAACAATGCAGATGACCAATCCCTTGACCCTCCTGACGAGAACCTGAACCCCCTCCACCTCAGCGACGATGAAGCCGCTTTTGCAGATAGTCTCGAGGACTCAATCCCAAACAAGACCAATGACAACTCTGACGACAACAATGATTCCGACAATGAGACGGGTATGCAGAACAGAGAGAAGCAGGCCAACAATTCAGATTCTGACAATAACTTGGAAGACGACGACGATGAAGAGAAAGATGCATCTGCTATTGCTATGGAAGATAATGGAGTAACGTCGTCCTTTTTGCTAATCATTTTCATTAAACTAACATATACTCTATTATACAGTTTGAGTTTGATTATACACCATCTAAGAAGAGTACCAGAAGGGCTGCATCTTTACACCAAGAGTCCACCCCAGGAGGTAAAGTCAAGCGTACCGACTTCCCTGCTGATATTGCCATCTTAGCAGATAGCGGCAAGAATCTCATCCGCTCTCACGTCTGCTTTGGCGACTGGGTTCTCGACGCCGATCCCGGCAAGGCTGACTGGATCTGGAAAATCATTAATGAGGCCCCCAATCACGTCACCCTCTCTGCTCAGCCTGCCGCAAGGAAGGGTCTGAAGACCATATCAAGCTTCTCTCATCAAGTTATGAGGTCAAACCTCCTCACCTATGTACGTTCTTTCTAGAATGTAATCACTATTCTAATCTTGTTGTAGGTTGCATATGGAAAAGGGGCCCTCTTCAACACCATCATTGCCAAAGCTCGACAGCGTGTCGTCGGCCACTACAATTTGAGTGGCGATTCCGTCAGTAAGAACGTTGAGTGGCTCCTGGAGGCATCTCACTTTATTTATGGTGATCTTAACATCAAGGTATTTCATACCTTCCAACTACAATATTATCTGACCTATTTTTTATACAGGAGAAAACTTTCAACAATGTGAAACCCTTTGGAAACCCTCTTATTAAAGAGCTTATCCAGGCCATCTGGTTCAATACCGCGAAGGCTAGGGCCGACATCGGAACCGCTACACGTATGGCAAAGGAGGGTATAATTCCTTTATCCACTGTGTTTCTTATCGTCGCTGCAGTAAGCTTTCTTCACTTCTTTGGTTTATCTTACTAATACAAGAGCAGATTGAACATAGTATTGGTGAATACAAGACTGGTATTGAATGTCAAACTCATTTCAAGGAGCTTCAAATACGTACCCGGTATAGTTTCTGTATATTATTTATAACCCTTTTTTTAATCCTTCCTTTACTTTCAGCTACCGGTATCATCAACGAACATGGGCAGGTTTGGTGAAGAAATCACCAAAATGGACTGATGCATATGAAGCATCCTTCTTCAAGTCTATTGCGTTCGTAGTGTTATTTTCTCTCTACTTCATATACTGATTATATCTCTATTAGTAAATCTTGCAACATTGGTGCTCTTCTGGATAGTGATATGGGTGAGAATGTGGAGGACATCAGTGGTGTTGTCGGTGCTGAATTGGATACGCTTGTTGACAATGGCCTGGCACTTTTTTAATTTCTTGCTATACTATTTATAATTGAATAATTATATTTCCTGATACTGCATAGCATGGGGCCTGGGAAATATTAGCACATACATGAAGCCTCTCTAAAACACCTACCTAGCTTAAAATATACATTCCAATTGTCCTAGGGTGGAATTAATCATATCTTAGTTTACCCAAGGTTTATATCTAGCAAATAATTTCTCTCCCAAGGCAGTGACAATAGACTTCTGCATGTTCCTGAGGCAATATTTAAAGGATGTAAGTTTGTGTATATGCTCCTTAACACTTTTTTCAGTCACCTTAGACATATCATAGAAGCATTTTTTTGCTTCATAAGGACCCTAAGATTTGCTTACACCTCCCTTTGGAATGCTTTATCAGTAATACAAGGTTGATTTGGTGCATCCTGTACTGCCTTGACATGCTTTGGATTGCCCTGAGAAAGTTGTACCTGGTTGTTTGCAGAGGGACCTTGCCCTGAGTGCACCTAAGGGCCCTGGCTGCTTTGCATGCCCTGGCTGCCTTAGGATCTCTAAGGCTGTGCCAGGGAGATACAAAGCCCCTGGGGATAAAAGTCATTTTCCTGATGGAGGGACGAAGGTGAGCCCAACAAGACATGCTGGTCGCTCCATGCTGACATCATTACGCGCTCTTTAGACTCTGTCACCCGGGCCAAATTGCCCACTGATACGGCAAAGAAGCAGCCTCGTAAGGTAAGCAGTAAGATATTTACAAAATAATGGTAACAAATATATATACAGACTCGCAAAAAGATAACGTCAAAAGTATATGTGTCCTCGGAAGAAGAGCCGCTAGAGTCAGCAGCCCAGGGATCAAGAGTCGATACAGTGACAACAGGGCAGATTGGGTCATTGATAGACCTCGGACACGCTCCGAGCCCAGGCCGAATATCACCACCGAGATCCCAGAAGAAAGTCGGTGTCGTTCTGAAGGATGACGGCGTTGCAACCTCAGTCGTAGTTCACAAAGGGCAGATCATGGCTCCCTTCGAAACAGACCTAGCACCCCCAAAGAAGGTCGGAACGACGCCGACGGACCTCGGAGATACCCCGATGCAGCATGAAATGGCCGAAGCAGGTCCTTCGCGTCTGGATCGCCGGATTGAAACAGCGGCTCCCACGGGTTCGGACACCATGGACACAATGGAGAACCAGGAGATGGAGGTAGACAAGCTTGAGCAGAGCAACAGAGAGGATAACAATACGAATACACAGGAGAATAGGACCAGTACATCAAAGCGGGCACGCCGTCCACCTAACAAGTCCACACGGCCGGTGGTGGTTCTTCCAACAAGGACGAAGCGTCCAGGAAAGGATGACATCGCTCCTCGGCCGCCGACTCGGGGCCCGACACGTAGGTCCATGCGCAAGAAATACATGGAACTAAGTGAAGACGCCGACCAGACCAGCCGTTTGGATCCGACGTTCAAACCGTTGGAAGAGGCAAAAAAGAGGAAGGCGTCAGCAGTCATCGAGTCGCCTCGTCCTTGCAAGCGGTGTCTCTTGGGCGGCCACGCCTGCCAATATCGCGATAAGTACACGTTGCGGGACCGCTTGAAATGGGAAAGGGATCCCGATGAGAAGCGGATTGCATGTCTCCGATGCAAGACGATGAAGGTCAAATGTGAACTTAGCCGCGGCGAGGATAACAGGAGGAGGTATGTGACAGATGATGGCTACGACAGTCGAAGTTCTGACTCCGAGGATAAGGCAACCAGCTCTGACGAAGACGACGGGTGGGGCGAAAAGGAAGTCAAGAATATGGCAAGGAGGCGTTCCCGGTCGGCACGCGACCGATACAGATTGCAGTCGACATTGCATTATGAGACCCCCTTGGGTCAATTTGCACAGCCTCTTCAGGCCATGGAGACCGATCGGGGCGGCGCCGATGACTTCATTCCAACAAACCTGGGCGAGCTTCTAGTGAAGACATTGCAAGACGTGCGAGTTGTGATGGACAACGTCCAGCAGGTTATGACCGAGCAGGTGGCACAGGGGAAAAGGCTACATCGAGTCGGGGAACAAGTCTCTCGAATGGCAATCGCACTCGATCGAGGACCAATACAACGGTCAGAACAGGTCCAAGGCGATGGGCTTCTGAACACCTCGACAGAAGTGAGTTACCGACAGGTATCCTCCCGGAAGCGACGGTTTGTCTTGTCGGATAGCTCGTCGGGCACCGAGGCCATCATACAAGGCGAACAGGCGCAGATGCCTTCTGCGCATGATTCCCGGCCGGCCGCCGAGTACATGATCGGTGATGCACAAGAGGTGGCGGAAGTGGTGAGCACGGGCCGGCCACCAGCGGAAGCTACTGCGCAGGAGCCTCCGGAGGCCGAACATGCGATGGACGACGGTCAGGAGGCGCACCAACAGTCGACAACGGAGCAGTTGGTCACAGCCCTGTCATTGGGTCCAGAACAGACTGCGCAGGGGCCTGAGCAATCGATGGCCGGCAATGAATGGGCCGGACAACAAACGGAAGCGACCGAGGTACAGGACACGGAGCCCGAGCAATCGGTGTCCAAATATCAGCAACCGGGACAAGAATCGGAACCGACCGGGAATGCCGAGGCATCTGCGCAGAACTCTGTGGCTGACGAAGGCCCCCGGGTCTCGCATGACGCCTCTGGTGAGAACCAGCCGGGGAACAACTCGGACTCTGACGATGCTGCCGGCGCGAAATCAACGGTTCTAACGCCAGAGGACTCTGAGCGTCAGCAAGAGAACGAGCCGGACTCCGAGAAGAGTGCCGAGGTGACACCCGCCGTTGCAACTCCGGATCTGGTGCAAGAGTCCGAGGACGTCGCTCAACGCAGATCAGAGGAATCTGCCGAGGCTTCTAATGAAGTCGAAGATCCGAATGTTTCTGCGTTCATTCCCACAGATACGAGCATCCCAAATCAGAAAGATTCCCCTGGTGTCGTGGATGGACGTCAAGACTGTCCACTGGAGGAGTCAAGTGAGTACTTATTGCATTCTGTTAGTTTTGTAATAATTTCTTTCTTTTTCAGGCAACATAGCTGTTCAGATGGGGGCCAACCCAACCCTCGTCAACGCAATCGACCAGCTTCTGGAGAAATCACACGACGCCGCAACAGAGCAGCGGTTAATGTCTCAGGGCATCAACGCGATGATGGATCAAGACGGCCTCTCCCCACTGACAAACATCGAGGACGACGATTCCGCGGCTCCCGATTCGGGTCCCGGTCCCTCTCGGTTGCGTAAACGGGCGGCAGGTACGGAACCGTGGGTGGAAGCACATCCCCCAATACCTCCAGAGCTTCAAGACGACACGGATACCATAGCCGGGAGAGTCAGCAAGAAGAGGAAAATCAATGACAAGCCACCCCGCCGCGTGATGACAACGGGACATGGGAAGAAAAAGAAGACATGAGTTCAAGCATGTATTTTGTAGATACTTTTTGTGAATGTACTTAATCTCTACCTCTTTATTCTTTTTTGTAATGTCATATCTTGTTATCATTATAAATTCATTGGTATTCTGATATACATCAAGGGATCTGAGTATTCAATTGTCCCCTCTCTTCTTATACATGGTCATGGATGGTGAAGAACCAACAACTGTGGGACTAGACCCAATCATCTGATCATATGCAGCACCTTTTTCTGTACGTTTACGAGATCTTCTAGTCATTTGACAAGTATATATATTCTCGGTCGGCTGCCGAGAATGCGTTTCATTTTCAGAGTTAGCATCCTGTTGATTCTTCTTAAAGTTTGCTTTGCGTGGCCGGAGTATGGGAGTTTTAGGCATTGGATTTTGGACTGGCGTGCTCGGGAGCCGATCGGGCGTTTCATTTCCAATGCTAGCATCCTCTTGTTGCTTCTTAAAGTTTGCTTTGCGTGGCCGGAGCATGGGAATTTCAGGAATTGGATTTTGGACTGGTGTGCTCGGGGGCCGATCGGGTTGATCCGCAGCCACTTCGCTTTCAGAAGATTCGATCCTTATTTTCATGACGGTCGATTTCCCCCTTCTGATCTTCACCTGCTTTTGGTTGCCGGCATCATCCTCGGATTGTACATTACTTTCAGGTGTCTGACTGGATGCCACTGACACATCTGGTGTTAATGCTTGAATGTTTATCGATGACCTTTGTGTTGAAGCCAAACCTCTCGGTCTTGGCCTAGGTCTCTCCTTTTGAACACGGGAACCATCGGTGAGCGAATGATCTGAATCGGTGTCCTGTAAAAAGTTGTCGGTGGACTCCGCTGGCGTTGGAAATCTTGTTGTCGGCCCCCGGTCGGCGCCGCCCTGCTTCTCCTTCCCCTTTCTCGACGAAAATTGCACTGAAACTCCTCGGTGCTGATTTATAGTCACATATTATTTTAAGCAACAAAAACAATGATTCAACAAACCTTGGGAGCTTGGTTCGTACCCACATCCAGCTTCGTTGTGGAATCTGAAAATTCAGCTGAATCCGCACCTTCCGTACTTGAATAGGTATCGGTGCCCGTCTCAGCGCCGACATTTGCGTGTTCGGGGCCCGCCTCGGCACCCTCTTCTGCCATGTCGGAACCCATATCGGCGCCGACATCTGCCACTTCGGCCCTCGGTGCAGCAGTTCTCTCTTCCATAGGGACTGACCGTGAGCTGGGGGCTTTAAACTCTGTCAACATTCCCTCAGGGTATCGGGCAGACCCCGGTATGTCATCCTGCTTCACATTTGAAAACCGGAATGGCAGTTCGCCCTGGCTTTCCCTATATCTCCATAATCTCAGAATCTGGCTGGTCTGATGAACTTTGTAACTGTGAGGATTGCTGAATTCAATTCCCTCGGGCATGTAGATTTCGTCAACAAAAATGCTCCAATGGTAATCCCCGTCAGTCATAAATTTGTAAGGTGTGGCAGCTTTTCTGCCATATGCCAACTTGTAGTGTTGACCAATGTATTGGCGTATTGCCCTTTCCTGCGTTTCAAGGTATTCGACACCTGTGCTGCTCGTAATTACTGGCGGTACACGTGGCAAACCACCCTTGTTGACCAATACTGGACTAGCAGTGGAATTAGCATCCCTGTTCGGCCCGACGGCGCTAAGCTTGATGGCAAATTTGGTATACTCGATGTATTTCTTCAGGAACATATTGAATTCCTTTGGAGCCCATCTCTGGAAGCTAGGAACATATGTAGGGGTGCTGCCCTGCATATTCTGCGTGTCAAAGCTATATTTGTTTAGTTTTTAGGAACGCACTACTGGTTAAACACAATTGACATGCTCACACAGTATACACCCCTTTCCCGTCTTCGCCTTGGAAGCAGGAGAATGATGTTGTTCGGATGCCCATACTTTCCCATTTGATCTTATCCGCTGCTTTGGCCACTTTAGTGGAATATTTCATGGCGTTCCTAATGTTGACGTGATTAAAGATCGAAGTAACGAAGATCTTGGCACTCACTCAATCTGTATGTCCTTTGGCACACCGTTTAGTTGCCATTGCTCCAACTCCTTCAAGTACTCTTCCCGTTCTTCATCTGTCAGTTCTTCCTTGATTATTTTTTTTGCTCCTTGGTAGTGACCTATCCATTCCCGACTGCTGGCATCGATGTCGGCACCGGCCCGACTCCGTGCCAAAACCTCAATTTCCTTTTTTTTTTTGGCAGTGACAACGGTATCAAAAGTCATTTTGTAGTTGAGCCCTGGAATATGGAGGGTACGTTCTTTTCTTCCATGATTGCGAAACCAGTTGTACACCCGCTAAATAATTATGCCAGTTTTTGAGCCGATTCGGACACCGACCGGAGAGTCAATCAGTGTTTCGCTCACCAATTTCCTATTCTTCCATTGCTTCTTTGCCTCTGGATCCTTCTCTATGGCATTCCGGCTATACCTTTCCTTATAGCACTCCCTTATCAACGGTAAAACAACATCTCGTAACCATGTGTTTTTTTGCCCTCTCTTCTGGGCCTTATATGCATCCAGATGGGTTTTCAAGATCTCTTTTTCTTTGGCTGTCCATGGCTCTGGAACTGATGCATCCTTCGCCGCTGCAATCACTGTCTCTTCGGTAGACGGAGGCATGGATCATGAATGGGTAATGTTAAGTTAGTAATTAGAATTTGACCCCTTTTGGCAAGGCGCATGCTATGTCGCAATTTGCACGCCACCGATAAATTAAAGGATCTGATCTGATCAGTGATTCCGACATGTCGCCGACTGATGCCGATCTATACAGCTGATATGAGGTAATGAGGTAGATATTCACGAGATTTTTCGAAGAATACATACAGATTCTATGATAGAGAGTGTAATTGCAGTGAACACCTGATGAAGAGTGGGATGACGTTATTCTCCTCATCCTTCTTAGAGTTTGATTAATTTACACCGTTTCTACTGCTGTAAATAAATATTGGTCGTGTTCAATGCGGATAATGCAACTAGGCAATACCAGTTGCATATGAAGTGTGTTCATGTACATTATACAAAAGATATTATATTATCCTGTTGTGTTGGCATCCATGCCCAACCCGCTTAGACGGGTTGTTGTTCTTTACTGACCTGTAATACATTGTGCACTGAAGTTCTGAACAATAAACAAGAACAAGAGTGAAAAAAACAATAAGATAATGAATACAATGTTGTCATAGTATTCTACATTCATTGAACATATTTAATTTTTACTTGTTACTTCATTGGCTCACGGATCCAAGTCAATTGTTTGTACCGAACATATAAAAGGAGTACGAAAGGTATCATAGAACTTCACTTCTGCTTTGCTGATCTCTGTCCTCTGATAATGAGTTCTCGCAGCCACATACATATGATGTCCGTCGGGAGCGACGATGACGAGCCTATCCAATTGAACGACAAAGGGAGACCAGTGAAACAATGTAGGGCGCACGCTCGACGTCCAAGAAAAATGGCCGGAGTGTACACTGTTCCTGCAGCAACGAAGGCATCAGTATCTTGCGCACAGCAGAGTGTAGAGGAGATATTCACCATGGCACATTATCCAGGAGATGTTACTCAGGAAGACGCAATAAGAAATCTTGAAGCTCTGCCTGCATTTGTGCATAGGGGAAAGGTAAGTCAAGAATAGTCAAATAAAGATGTCAGCTTACATTTCCTAGTCTCAGAATACATTTCTTCGTGAATGGGTGCACCGACGAAAGCGGCACTTGCAAATCTGGATTGCAAACGAAGCGCCTGCTCCCGAAAATCTAAAATGTCAAGGTTGTAACTTAAATCAAGGGAAATGGCAGTGCCGGGATTGCTTCGGTGGCCGATTTCTGTGTACCGTGTGCTGCTGTCGCGAACATCAATTCCAAATTCTACACCGGGTCGAGAGATGGCAAGAGAGTTGCTTTAAGACTGGCGCTCGGGAATAAAACTACACCTAGGCCACCAAGGGCAAAGATGTCCATCTAGGCCTTATGTTGAAGATGCAGGTAGAAGTTAAATCTGTCTTTAATATCAAAAGTTAATCTTTCCTTCGAGATCCGAACTGGGAGCTACCTACAGCTGACATCACAACAGAAGAATTCCATGAAGCTGACCTTGAGTGCGAGGCTCGGGTCGGCACCGTCCCGGAGCCCGAAGATTGGGAAGACAAAATCTTGGCGGAAGAATTTGACATGCGACTTGACTACCCAAACATACTTCCCCGACCTAGACCATATGACAACCAGGACAACAAGTTCATTACTATCGTTGACGTGACAGGTGTTCATCACTTACCTTTCGTTCGGTGTTTATGCCCTGGCTCACTACAAGAACCTGATTTACCCTGGATTGAATTGTCAATGTTACCGACAAGCTACGATAAAATTGAGACCGTATTCACCTTTACAGTCCTCAAGGACTTTCGTGTCTCAAACCTGGAATGCAAGACTTCAGCATACCAATATTACGCCAAACTTCGACGCCTTACCTGTCCATCTTATCCTGCAGCAGTGGTAGATCGATACCGAGAACTTCGGCGCCTCAGCCGATGCTATAGAAACATGAAGTTATGGAAAATACACGGGCGGGCATATGATAGACAGCTGTATGAGTTTATGGATGCATTATCGGAGACCACCCGGGCGGAGGCCGACAAGGACGCAACCACAGAATCGGGCACCGGGCTATTTCCCAATGCGGGTCCCGACGCTGAAACCGCTCCAGCTCGTAACTCGGAACCTCGCACAGATGCCAACAATGATGCAATACTCATGGGAATCGACTCCGATGACTCTCCTTCGGAGCCCGGGACAGCGCCGATCAACAAACATCTGGCTCTTTTCTGTCCAACCTGTCCTCAACCAGGAATCAATTTACCTGAGAATTGGGAAAGCAATCCTCATCAATACCTTTACATTCGCAAATTTTGTGCGGATGGCAATTTCAAGGCAGATCATCTTAATCAGCGGAATGAAGCGGACGACGTTCACCTCACCTATGGAGATGCATTCATGACCGCAGCACAGCCATACAAGCAGCATCTGGCTGATGCAGCCAAATATTCCAAGCTGTTTAAGCAGGTATGTACTTAGTGCTTCCGGAATACACTTCAAATTTATTAATTAATATTGAAGAAAATTGATTGCCATTCTCACCGTGCGCAACTAGACAGCGAAAAGGTTGTTGCTGGCAGAAGGGCAAGGGGGATCGGCACCCAGGCCTGTGCAAGACATGGTTGTTTCTGCCCAAGCAGTGTTGTTGACTTTCAACTAGGGGAATGGCAAATCTGCATGGATTATAGCTTCTCAGAAGCAGTGAAGAACACAAACATGGATGGGATAAAGCAGGCAATGATGATTTACAACATCATGTGCATATATGGAATTCACCAACGTGCGCGATTTGCTAAAATGAAAGGTATTTCGCTTCCACGCCGATTAAGACTAATCCGGGCTATTGGGTTATGGCATGTCCATGGACACAAGGATGAATGTTTGTACCGATGGGCATCCACGTATATTCCTGGTGCGGGCATTGTTGATGGAGAGATATTGGAGACTCTTTGGAGTCTCTTGAATAAAGTTTCAAGAGGAGCTCGGGGGGCGACAACGGCACATCGGACTGAAATTTTGGATGACCATATGGGAGACTCAAATTGGAAAAAAATGATTCATATAGGTGATGTAGATTGCTATCAATATGTAATGGAAATGACCTAATGAAAACATAGGAACAACAATTGTGAAGAAATATACAAGGGCAGTCAAAGAGGCTTCGGAGGCCTCCGAACATTTCAGGCAGTTCACCAACAAGATTGGGCAACAGCTGACAGACAGATGGGAGACAGAAATATTGGCTGCTGAAAGTCCAAGGGCAGAGAAACCCGATGGAATGGACATTTATGCTCCGAAGATCAAGAAAGCAGCATCCAGACAGGAGGTTGAACTAATGTTATCCGAACAGGAAATGAAGGAAGATGGATCAACTGGACAGGCAACGTGGATATCTCAGGGCCTCAAGATTGAGCAAACACAGTTAGTAACAAGAAACAATGATTCTTAATATACTAATTATTCACTACAGAGCTGAAATAAGATCGCATGTTCGAAAATTATCCAAACATCCAACTGTAACTCAACGACAGGATCTGGTCCGTCGGCGCAGAAATCTTCGGACCCGAGTGGATAAATTCTCAAAGCAGGCTTGCGAGTACATTGGGCAAGAAGCCGTTGCAATTTTCACCGATCGGGCGGACGCCGACAATTCCTTGATCGAAGGTGAATATGAAGATGCCGACAGCACCGAGCATTATGAAGAAAGTCGGGCCGATCCCGAGCAGCAGAGACTACCTTTCCCATCAGCTTTCACGGAAAGTATGATTCGACATCTTCACTGCGATGACAAGCAGACTGTGACATCACGAAAAAGAGTTTTGATTGGAGGGCACTTTAGGAAAGTGCAATCAGATCATCAATTGATGGGGCCTTTAACTACTTTAGGATGTCATGAGATGCCTTGGCATGTCCTGGCATGCCCTGGCATGCTTTGAATTTCCATGCAACGTGGGGAAATAAAGCCAGCTTGAACAACTTTTCCCACCTTCATTGTTGATTTTCAAACATTAAAATTATACACATTATGTGGGTGACATGCCCATTTAAGTACTTCAAATAGTGCGATAATTTGATTATGTAAGCCTATCCAATATTGCACTAAGTCGACTAAGTCCTCTAAGTTCACTTGCACTTCACTCTCATGTTCCCCACTCCCCTTCCTCAACTTTTCTTGTATGCTTAGGCTCTACTTTACTCAGGCAGTCCTTGATGGCTGCTACCTCGTTAGATCTGGTCTAGAGCTTGGATTTATGTCAGCAGGGCAAATGTGGATGGAATAGGCCCATCCCTATAGAGATTTCTTTATATCGTCGGAACGGTGAACCGCATTATCAAACGGTTTTTTGGTACGTCTTTAGCTCATTTATACGTTTCTAACGCACCCAAGAACACTCCAAACAAACCAGTATTCGATGCGCAAACTGGTGATCATTTTTGGACCCCTATTGGAACATATCACCGTTTTCTTTCTTTTCTGTTTCTTCCGAGCCCTCGGTCGCCCCAGATTCATAATGTGGGCAATTATGCGATTCTAACGAACCCAAGACCGAAGATTTTGGATGTCTGGAAGGCCAGAACCAGCTATGTCTCTCTCCTTCCCCTGTTTTCCGATGTTTTATCGGTTTTACAGGTATGTATTGAGTTTATTGCATCGTTCTTTTCACATATGAGCTCCTGAAGATTAGGGGATTCTATCGAGTACTTGAACGTTCGATTCTGACGCCTGGAAGCCGTCCAACTGTGATGTGCTCCTCCTGCCCCTAGACTTCCTCTGCTTGAAAGTGCCATAACTCCGGATCCTGTCTACCTTCACTCTCAATTCTTTTTGAACCTTCAAGACCATCTTAGTCCTCTGCCAACCATCTCCAAGATCATGCCAATTCATCCTGTACTTGCCAAGTATCATCTTATAGGTGTCAAGTCCCCTTTCACCACTTTCTATCTTGTCCGTTTCCTCCGAGCCCTATGTCACCACATATTCATATTGTGGGCAATTATGCAATTCTAACGAGCTCAAGACCGATGGATTTGGTTGCCTGGAAGGCAAGAACCAGCTATGTCTCTCTCCTTCCCCTATTTTCCGATGTTTTATCGATTTTAAAGGTATGTATCCGCTATATTGTGTCGTTCTTTTCATATATGAGCTCCTGGGCATTAGGGAATTCTATTGAGTCTATGAACATTCTATTCCGACGCCTAGAAGCCATACAACTGTGATGTGCTCCTTCTGCCTCTGGACTGCCTCTGCTTGAAAGTCCCATAACTCCTGATCCTGTCCACCTTTACTCTTAATTCTTTTTGCACCTTCAAGACCATCTTAGTCCTCTGCAAACCGTCCCCAAGATCATGCTAATCCATCCTGTACTTGCCAAGTACCATCTTATAGGTGTCAAGTGCCCTTAGGACGCATTTTCCCTCATATATCTGTCAATACCCGGCCAAACAGTATGATTTCTGCATTTCCTGGTTCGTCTCATTAATACCTATCGAACAGTACCATTAATTGCGCGATTTGACAAGCTTGAGGGCGATCTCAATCTTTGTGTCCTCCTTCCCCTGGATGGGACAATTTAATTCATAGGTGCGCTTCTGGATATCCTGAGTGTCTCAAACTTTGGGAAGACTTACTCAACTACATAAGGTACCTTCCCCTGCGACGGCTTAATTTTTGGGGCAACCAAGCGTCCTTCATCTCAAGTTGCTAGTCAACTTCGGAGTTTTGAGGTATTTCTTTGATTCTGACATAGGTTCGTCTCCAATCTCCTTAATTCTTTCTATGATGAACTCACCTTGATTGTAGCTTTCTAACAAGCCCTCAAACGCTATATATCGTCGCTTGGAATCCAAAAATCCGCCATGTGCTCCTCCTCCCCCTCCCTCCTCCAGGTAAAGTACTTCATATCTTGGGTTCCTGTTCGTATTTTTGGCTAATTCTTTTTGGAGTCTTTTACTATAGATATGTATCGACTAATCGACCAGTTTATGGCATCCGATACGCCCTCAATATCTGATGTCCCTATTGACCATATGACTACTATTGCAGAGTTGAATATCATCTCCTTCCTTCAATTTTCAACAAAGGCTTTCACAACTTGGCATGTTTATTCACCATTTATGTGGGGTTTGAACGCGTTCCTTACACAAATTTTGAGATTCCTGGATGCCTGTGAGTAGCCATGTCCTCCTCCATCTCCCTGTCTTGGACTAATTTTGCTCTAAGTTGGGAACTACTTCTTCAATTGCCTTGCGGTTTTTTTGAGCTTCTTCACGTTAATTCAGGCTTTCTAACGAGCCCCTGAACACGTTATTCCGAGCAGAATTACCATCTTCATAAGCGCCCTATCACTGTGTTGTATTATATGTATCTACATGAATACTGTATTATCTAGTGTAGTTAGAGTCAATATATAACTTGTTTTTTATAAGAAGTTTGAATAGTACTTGTTAAATGGCATTATATATAAACATCTTTGAATGATACAAGGCCCATCTGGTGGATCCTAGGATGCCTTGAGCTGCCCTGGATTGCCTTGGGAAAGTTGTACCTGGTAGTTTGCAGAGGGACCTTGCCCTGAGTGCACCTAAAGGCCCTGGCTGCTTTGCATGCCCTGGCTGCCTTAGGATCTCTAAGGCTGTGCCAGGGAGATACAAAGCCCCTGGGGACAAAAGTCATTTTCCTGATGGAGTAGATTACAAGAACATGAACTTGCGATTCGGAAAGGTCATGCCGAAGATATCCTGGAATCTATTCGATCGGCAATTGTTCAATTGTCCTGGGTGTACAAAAACAACGTTCGGGGGTCCACCGGGTCACACTTAACAAGGGCCACGACACGTGTTGGAATGTTATCAGCATCAATATCTCTAAACAGACAAGCTTTCCAGGCCAACAGAGCCGTAATGGTCTCTCTATCATCAGAGGAAGAAGTACAAAGAAGATTTCCGAAACTCACTCGTGAGGATACTCAAGCAAGTGAAGCAGTTTTCAATCCAAATGTTCGAGGAGGAAGTCGATTACGATTGTCATGGATATGGAGCACTCTCAATGTTGAAACTGACCCTGATACAAGCACCAGGTCTGATGCCCCGGAGGCCGAGTCGGTTCCTGTCGGACAAACAACGGATGCACTTGAAACCAGCGAGTGCTTAGAGGATTGTAAGTATGTATTTGTATACTTGATTTTTTAGTTAACAAGATCTATAGTTCTCCGTGTAAATTGGCTTAGGGCTCGTGCTCAGCACCTTCGTTGGTCAGAAGAACTTGAATTAACCAAAAACGAAATGAACTGGACCGTCAGATTTTTTGTATTCAAGGCCAAGTCTTGGAGGTTGTATCGAGAAAATATCCCTGCCTGTTCGGATGCCGGTCGGCCCCCGTCCGATATGGCAAGCGAAGCACATAACACCTTTGACATGCAAAATTGTATTCTTCGTGGATTCAAAGCTTATGCACAAAAGCAACTTTCAATGTGGAATGAATTGGGCCGTGTAACTGAAGACCTTTTTATTTCAATACATCCTAACCATAGTCGTGCTTGGGAAGATGTTGGGCTGATATATGTTTAATTAGAGAATTGCACTTTTGTACAGCACACATGACCGACACGGCGACCGATGCATCCGACACTTGCTAACAAGCCGATATTCTTTCAATATTGTTTGTTCATTCCATGTGTATATACTGAACGAACTTCAAATGTGGAATTAGTAGGGCAATGTAACTGAAGAGCCATTTATTTCAACGTCTCATTTACAGATAGACAATTAAGTATTTCTGTAGAGATCTATGCTACACATGTGATATGATTGTGTAATCAACGGAACACACCGACAAATGTCATGTGATTATATCCAACCATCAACGGAACAGTAAAAGTCGCTTTTGTTATCCTTACCCTCGCGTCATAGAATGGATCCCGATACCCCTGATCTAGTCAGCAAAATGCCCTTTCCCATTCACGCATCTAACTTCCGTGATCGCCAGGAACGCGCCAACATCAAGGTACACCTCCTCATGGCTCGGGTGCGCATGGCCGCGAGGGCTGTGTTCAAAGATATTTGGGATGGCCTTCCTTACTGGTACAATGTCTCCGCAGAAGTAGTGAGTACAATGCTATTATTCAAATAGACATACTAATACAGCGCAAACTAGGAAGCTGCCCTTTCATACATTGGATTTTGCCATGTACAGGGATTTGTCATTGAAATTCCATACTTTTTCGACTTCATGGTCCGCGCTATGTACGAACCATCGGACGAAACGGATTCCTCAAACATACCAGGATTGGTGGACCGAGAATACAGTGAAGATGACAACGCGGCTATCTTGGCCATGACGGCAGACAACCATTATTGGTGGAATCAATCAGGCCAAAATGTCATTGATTCAATTCCAGCTTATGTCGACATCATCGAGCACATGGCCGCGTATGAGGAAGCCGTCTTGGGGAGCACCATATTCAGGGGCTGGAGGAAAGCGGACGATGAAGAAAGAAGCACGAACAATCAGGACCAGCAGAGGGCAGAGGAACGCGACACGCATCAGGATCGGTGGCCGTTGAACCCCCGACCGATTCCAGATGACTGCTTAGCCTTGCCAAAGTGGCAAGCCGCGTACGACAGATCCAAAATTGTGTTGCCGGTGACTCAAGCACCGAGGCCATTCCACCGACGGGAACCGTCTCCATCCCATCGCAGGGAACCACCTCCAATGGGTCGATCAGGACCGCCGAACAAGTCATCGGAACGATCGACCGGCGCCCGATTATGGTCACCGGCGACTCTATCACGCATGTCTGGGGTGAAGAATGTCTCATCGCAACCACAGGCATCAACCAACTTGCCTAATGCTGAAGCCTTGAGGGTTGTCTGCGAAAAGTGCTCCCAATGGAAAGATTTGGCAGACACCGCAATTAAAGAATTGCAGAATCTTGGGACCCAATTTGCATCTACCACGCGCAGTGTAGGCATGGCAATGCAGCGGTCAAATTATGTGATTAATCAATATGAAGCAATCGCAAAGCATGTGTCAGATACCGGCGTCATCCCTCACAAGTACGGTGCAAATCCACCAGAAGAATTCAAGCGTCAATTCCGGCCAGAAAGGGAAGATGGGCAGGATAAGCCAATAAAGTCAACATCCAGTAAGTACCCTGAAAAAATCAATCACCACAAACAATAATAATTTTGAACAGATCAATCCGAGTCGGTGCCGACTCGGGCTCCGCGACAAGCAGAGAAATCGAAGTCCGTTCGAATTCTCTCACCAAATTCTAAATATCCAGTTCATCCCGGAGGACACATTGGCTTGCCGGCTCCCGTTCTTCTGTCGCACTCCGTTTCTGACGCCGACGGGCCCCAAATGCCCAACAAACAGTTTGACGAGGACATCCCGCCGACCATTGAAGTCCTTTCTGAAATCACTGACAGCACGGACGAATCCATTGACGAGGAGCTCCCCCCGACAAGTGAAGCTATGGAGGATAACGGAAATCACTCGGTGGAGTCGGAGGTCTCCGATACGGACATGAAGGCGAGGCAGAGTGAAGACGATCGTATGCAGCAGGAAGATGACTTCTATGGTGAGGATCCGCCACCCACAATGCCGACAAACATAGTGGTCTTCGAGTCGGAGCCCGATCGGTCAGCAACTTTTCCCGCCTTCACTGCCGATGTGGAAGTCGAAGAAGATATTCCTCCAAACATTGAACAATCAGATGAAGGTTCCGAGAGTTCTGGCCGTGGTGACGATGGAATTGTAAACACCAGTTATCTTGCTTTGCCCGCAACTCTTGATCGGCATGGTGCTGAACCTTCTCCTGAGCAGAGTCTCGATTTAACTGGTGTTGCGGCTTATGAAGAAGATATCCCGCCAGGCTTTCCCTCGTCTACTTACAATGACGCCGATGCTGACGATGACGCCGATGGCGACACAGACACGAATATTCTTGATTCTGTCCGGCCTCCATCGGCTCTCTCCTCTCTTCCGAGTGAAAACTCGGACTCCGATGACGACTCCGATGCATCTGAGGATAGTGCTGATGATGACGAAGATGATGATGATAACTTTGGTTTTGAGCAGGGCACCATTGACATTGACTGAATGTAATAGTACAGACTTTTTTTGCACAAATGATTAATAAACTTGAACACAGTACAGGAGCAAAGTTAACTAAAATTGAGAAATATTCATCCATGGGAGTACTTTTCCATGCAATCCTTCAGTAATGGTGTGCTTAGAATGATAGATAATACAAATTCTGTCAATGTTGTTAGCCACCCCATGGACAAGTAACCTTGATGACATTCCGATGACTGTTCCACCTCTGTATGCCAGTCTAATCCCCAGGCCGGGTAATTCAAAGTACACATTGGGAGTAGTACCAATGTTGATCAAGACATCAAAGGCACTCGTATCAGCTCCCGTGTCTCGGTGAAACGGAGTGCGGTTGCTGATAATGGTGATTGCCGTAAAAGGGGCACTCCAAAAATTCATCACCTCGGTCAATTCCGCTGAGTTGGCAAGCACATCGGGATGAGCCTGGATGTACTTCAAGCAAGCAATTCCTTGCTCGTACTGCTCTGGATGAATAATGGATAGTAAGCCTCCAATCAAGGCCGAAAGCTCCTTCTGGCTCTCAAGCCAATTCCTGTTCTTTGCATTTAACAAAGACGACATTTCCAGATTGGTCTTCTAGTTACTCTCGTTGTTATACAGACACTGTGCTCATGTCACGGCACCCACCTCATGACCAACCTCATACCAGGAAGGTGCAATTGTTACAGTTCCTGACGCGATCTCTGGAATGTCATGCAATGCCAATTCCCGACCGGACGCCGAGCTCAATTCCCGACCGGACACCATGTTCAATTCCCGACCGGACTCTGATGCTGATCTTGTGGCATAGTATGTTGGTCCACTTGAATCGTTAGATTTGTTTGCAACTTTTATGAATGACCCCAGGGATGCTACACCTTCCCATATCATACTCTGCCACTATTTTTAGTTATTGTTATAAGGACAATGTGGAACACTCAACCGCTCTTGATTTTGTTAGAGTATTTGGGAGATACCACAACAGCGTATTTCCAGATAAGTCTGTGATCAGACATGCCTCAGTGATAAGGCCTTTGCTACTTTGTAATGCTCCAAATTTTTTGGACATAGCTGTCTCCAGTTCTTCATTTTGACTATTCTGTTTTTGAGTTAAACAAGAAACATAATCTTCAACATTCCAAGATGTCTCTTCTATTAGAAATGGTAAGCAAGTCATCCACCAAATAGCAGTCCTTATCTTACTGCGGTTACGAAATGCTGTTACGACCTCATCAACCATATTGTCGCAATCACATTGAAGACAAGCATTGTATGGCCAATGGATATTGACCACCTCGCCCGTGACAATTGTGTGGAAACGTGCTTTCATATATTTTGCAACAGTTTCTGTCAAGTCTAGTGCGAGTAAATGCGACATGGTACCTGATGTAGTGCAATGGACGGTTGTAGTAGTATACTAAGTAGTAGGGTAGTAAGAAAATTTAACTTCAACACGAATGTCACGTGCCGATGGGCCGAAATGGAACTCATCGGATACCGATGCGTAGTCGGAGAGGTCCGATTAACACCAGTATTTAGCCGACCTTACTATCACAGCAACATGCATTCAATGAGCAAAGACAATAACTAACATAGAATGCTTATATCTAAAAGGTCGATATTGGTGTCTGTCTGGATCCGGTGGCCGGCACTGAGGACAGGGGTAGGATGTTGGAGCTGGTATATCAGTCGTAACTTTACTCTATCATATATATAAGAGCACTAAAAACCCCTACTTATACAACAATCGGGATGCTTTGAGGATGCTAATTACCAAGCCGAGTCTGGGTAGCTTGCCACCGACCAACACCTCGGGGCACCGACCGACCCTCCGAGGGGAGGTGTGTCGGCCCGATGCCGAGCTGGAACGGTGGCTGGGAACCCGCATTCTGCCGGAATGACGCTATAGCCTACGGTAGACGTTTAGTCGCCGGATCCGTCTATGACACATGGCAGAGATCTAAATAAAGAATTGGCAGGAATGATGTTATGTCATATAGTATATATATAGTCCCCGAATACACTATAGTGTACGGTACCAGGGGACTGTTCTATGTGCAAATGTCTGCAAAGCAGTACCGCGACGCTCTCTCTTACTTGCGCACTCTCTCTCTTACTCTCTGTCTCTCTCTTAATTTACTCTCTCTCTCTCTCTTGCGCGCTCTCTTCCTTAATCGCACTCGACCCAGTCGGTTTCAGAACGCAAATGGGAAAAATTGTGGTGAGTTTCACGTTCCAATAAACATTTCTCTGGTCCACGCATCATTGTAGCACCCCGTCGTCGGCCCGGAGCGTATTCACATCGAAAGGGCCTACGCATACGCTGAAAACCATGCAAAAAAATCGTCAAACATGAAAATATACACAGTAAGTCCAATTCTTACCTTGATGGATACTAATCGCTGTTGGACAGGGAGTTGCGAGCGCGAGTTCTCGTCCCCCGAAGAAAGCTGCGACGAAGAAACAGGTCAATTCGAGACTTGTCCAGTAAATCTAAATCGTACCTCTGTGAATGCTACTGACGGATGAACGATGCTCCAGCCAGACATTCACGGTGCCATCAAGCTCTGGTTCTTAGTGGCACCGTTCTTGATCGAACGTTATCACAGTAAGTCGAGATGGACTGTACCTTTGTGAACACTAATAACAGTTGATCTAAGTTTTTTGAGGAGTCCAACACGGTATTTCTTGGAATTGGGAAGTAGATACTAGCCCAAGTCAATATGATTTACAATACATGAAATTGAAATTCATATGGTTCTCAAGTGTTCGTTGCTATTCTCATCTAAGTCAATTGTTTGGGATCAATAGTATTATGATATACTAAATTCATAAGCGCCCAGTTTTGTCTTGAAATAAAAGACGATTGCTTAATTACTTCGCTACCTACAGATGTAAGTTATAGAGTAACCTTGAGGTAACTCTATATTGTGCTTAGATAGGTACTTCGTTGCTACATAATAATGTGTTCCCATATTTTACACCAAGGTAACATCTTGGGTTACCTTCCAAAGGTAACCTTACTGGCTACCCAAGTAACATTTAACATCGCCTTCTTAAGTAACCGAATGCAGGTTGCTTTTTTGTGTATACTCAAGAGTTCCAACTTTTCGTAACTCAATGTCGGGTACACCACGACCTATGCTACATTTATTTCCATTACGTTACTTAAGTTACATCATTTGTTACTTTTTTTTTTTGCAGTGCATTCCTCCGCGTTGTAAGTCTTGATGCCTTACTGTCGGATGCTGCCTTAAGCTCGAGTACTTATATCTGATGCAAAACTAGTTGGCAAATGCGGATGTTAATGTTATTTCAGGCGTCTGTGACAAGAAATTAGACATAGGCTCATGACCTGCCGTGCGATCTCTAGTCGACCTGAAACACAGATACAGCTCCACTATCGCACCCCACTTGTACAATCCTCCAGAGTCAAATGTGTGGCAAGAAACAACGTGGGAAGCAAGCTGCGACGACATGGAAAACTAACTACATTGCTTTCCCATATCCGAGAAAATGAAGTCAAGGTATAATTCAGAGGCTATTGTTATCTTACAGAATTGTCCTCACTCCACATACTATCGAAGTATTTGAAGAATGGTATGTGTTTCTCACTTCTACGGGCCGTTTGTCATCATACTTCCTTGTATTAACACAGACAATCCTTATACATCTTCTTCTTCAAAGTCAACGAATATTCGTGGGTGAACAACCAGGATCAGTCATTATCAATTTACGGACTGTCAGGCTGCCGCGATGGGCGCTTGTTGTAAGCGAACCAGGCCATGTCAGGACAGTACTGTGAGAAGAACCTGTTCTTGACATAAGTGCTATTATTATGCAAGTTAATTATATTTCGTTCCCTTCGTATTTACTTATAGAAAACGCAGCTCATTTAAACCTTTTTATTAAAGGAAACATGACGCACAAAACGGTCGACATACTTGCTGCGAGACGTTAAAATACTTTCTCTGCTTTAGGTCTCAGGACTAGCTTGTGGAGCCAATACCTCTGCGTGGATGCCGCTCTCATATAATATAACATGCTGGAAAATACCATTCAGCCGGGCACTGCTAGCGTTAACACAAGTTGTGTCCTGCTGCCTTACAGATACAGCACTGTGATCATAAGACATCAAAAATGCAAAGCCTACTCAGGTGTTGAATTACGATCGCCAGAACCGAAAATTCTGGCTTATATCCTGCACTGTACAACGCAAGTTATTGACTCGCAGACTTGTCGCAGACGTCCGAACACTCGACGGATGCGCTATCTCTGGGCGGGACCGCGCGAATCATTCGGACTGGTAAGGTTGGCGGGAGCTCCACGGCAGGATTTGCTTTTTGCATTTCGCCATCCGTGGGTGACGAAACGTGACTACCGTATTCCCACGAAGTATTTCCTGGAATCGGCATTGTCTGTTCTGTTGTACGCACCGTTTTCACCGTTTGACAACAAGTACACTTAGGGCCCAGTAGCGTTGGCGGGAACTCCACGGCAGGATTTGCATTTTGCACTTTTGATGTTCTGATTTCGGACTTTACTTTTCGGGATTTTGCCGAAAGGTTTCCGCTCGTCATTATCATCAAGGTAGCCTTAAAGGCCCACAGATGCCTAGACTAATGGAAGGAGAGTCGGAGGGGTTGTGAGCATCTAGTCACCAGAGTTGATTTCTATGAAGGACACTTTAACCTCGATGAACACTGGTGTGAACGGCGTGCCGAACCGTGGGAAGCGGCAAACGGCGTATGGATTGGAGCGCGCGTGCGCAAGTCAAGCGGGAGTATGCGTTCTGAAGGCGTGTCGCAGTGCATGAATATTGCATGAATATCCTATCTGGTCACACCTAAAGAAGTCCAGCTCACAACCTACTGGTATGCAAGCGATGGAACAACTGGCTGTTGGCTGGCTGACATACATGTATAGACTTAATATATTTCTAAACTTGTTTTTAATTGGTTTAAAAAAAGTTCAAGTCCTCTTATATCCGGCCTCCACAAACGATAATTATTGGAGCTTATTGTACGCAGATTGTGACCGGAACGTTCATTGGGAATTGGGATCTATACTCATGTCTAAAGCATGACTTGATAAAGGACGAAGGCAAAAGGAAACACTGCATTCCTCAAGCACGGCCGGGAAGCGCGCTATGCGCCCAGCGCGTCGGGCTTGTCCATGAGCGCTTGAGCGTCTGGAGCATGTACGGTCGAGCTACGCCGTGCGTGGGCGACAAGTATCACGGCGGGGGCGGTGAGATGTAGGAAATACTTTGTGGGAATACAGTAGTAGTCACGTTTCGTCACCCACGGATGACGAAATGCAAAAAGCAAATCCTGCCATGGAGCTCCCGCCAACCTTAGCCCAGGCTTGCCCTCCTTTTCCTTCTTGGATCCATCTGCCTATGTATGCTAAGGGACAGGGCAATGCAAGCTACTTCTTATTCATTGTCTCTGAAGACTGACACATTGGTCCAAACAACTCACTACGGCACTGAAGGACGGCGTAGCATGGCCTGTAGCCTGCAAGGACCACATAGCGGTCTTGAGACAAGAAGTCTCGGGAATGCATACTACATCACAAACAACTATTCTATGGTGAGGTCCGTCGGTCCGTAACTGCGGGAGATTCAACTTCCTAGCCAGTCATCCTCAGAACAATGATATTTTATTGAGACCGGACATCGTCAGCTGCGGCATCCGTGTTGTATCCGTACATTGCACAAGTAAGTGGACTTTTCTAAATAGTAACAGAATACACGAGCTCTAACAGACTCTATTGTGTAGCGTGCCCACGGTTCACCGTTCTTATGGTTCTTGCCCGATTCCTGATTCCTTCAATTTTTACATTGTTTCGGCTTCAACCTTGGATCAAAGGTACCTGTATTCGAGAACTTATGCTTGTCATCGTACCATCTTTATTTGCTTTTACAGCATGATTCCCTTGCTGATCCTCCTAGCCTAGAATGCACATGGTGTAAACGTGTTACAAACGTGGTGCGGATTAAGGCAATCTTGAGAACGACATGTTGAGAGTTGTGTACGCGTTGTGCGCGCTGTTGCTTCAGAATCAGAATGATCCAACCATGCGAGTCCACTATGGCACTTTCTCCGCAGGTAGTCTATGAGGTCTGAGGCGTATAAAAGGCGAATGCAGTTCTATGAAGCATTAACAATCACCTGTTTGGGTTATTCTCTGCAACGCACGCTATCCGCTACTTGTCCTTCCTAATCACTCAGGCGCTGCTATGGACATTTGTGAATCAGAAACGGGGGATGGTTGTGGTCTGTACTTTCCCAATAAGTCATCGGCAGGCCTTTGTGCGAAGTGCAACAAGCTAGCAAGTCTGGATGAACACTCTCCGGAGTATGCGCAATGGAAGGTATGCTCTAGTTTCCGAGTCAGTAAATAACTTTGTTAATATGCAATTTTGAAATAGGCCTACAACCAATGCAATTCCACAGGAATTGCATGGAAGAACCTTGCATCGTCTCTCTGTGGCCGATGTGCGCATGCTGCAACTCAGCCTTCACAGGCTCTCGACCTTGCCCGTACTGCTCTCGAGACTTCTCGTGCAGCTCGATCGCAATCAATTGAGGCACACGCACTTCGTGCACAGATTCCGGTCTCTCGAGAAGACTCAATGCGTTGGGTAGAAGAGAAATTTGAGAGGGCTGCCGCAACAGCATATAACACTATTGGAGAGCCAGCTCTTGATGATATCTTGCAGGGATGGTCAATTTTCTCGGCTATGGCACCTTTGATACATATAGATGCAACATTGAGTTAAATAAGACATATACCTGATGTAAAGAGATTGAATTCTGACCTTGATATGCTACTGGTACATACAGTGTAGCATACTGCAATGACGGAGCAGCAACAAAATTCAACAGGATGAAACATCACGGCGAAATCCGTATTGGCAAAGTCCGAAATCAAAAATCAAAAAAGCAAATCCTGCCGTGGAGTTCCCGCCAACGCTAGGACTGGTAATAATCCAATATACTGGCTTAGGACTTGGCGCAGCAAGAGTTTATAAACTGTGAATATTCATTAACATTCAACATTCAGATCCAGAAACAATCAGCGTACATCACAAATGACTGTGACACGGACAGAAGCGGCAGCGTCCAGCGACTCACAATCTTCAACATCCAAAAGCTTTCATGAGGTAGAGCTTATCTCTGCCACGGACGGCAGAATCACCGGCGTCAGCGTCTACCCTGGACATGCCGTTGACGATGATGCGACGGGCCCGGCAGAAACCGGGATGCTTACGTGAGACTACGAAAGATATGATGCCGCAAACAAATTGCGCCTCCACACCGACCACTACGACCTCCCCATCCCCATCCCTATCGGCAGTAGCAAGTCCTCTCCCAGATCCTCGCGCATAGGCGTAGGATCAGAGGCATGGGATCGAACTCTGCGCGCCAGCCACGCAAACATACTCAATGGAACGCAAATAGCATGATCGGTCGGTCCCTACCAGCAACCCTCTTCTCTCCTCGTTGCTGACCTCTGAACAGCGGGTGCGGGCGGGGGGCTGGTGGCAAGCATTGCGACGTGTCCGCTCGACGTTATCAAGACAAAGCTGCAGGCACAGAGAGCCATTGTCGGGCAACAGGGCTACTTGGGGGTCCTAGGTCCGTCGTCTCCACTCGTATCTTGGACGTTTTGCTCACATTTCGCGCGCATATACTCACTCTTTCTTCTCAATACTTCCGTTCAGGCACTGTCAAGGATGTATTTGCCGAAAATGGCCTGCGCGGCTTCTATCGCGGCCTCGGACCCACCATCTTGGGTTATCTCCCCACCTGGGCCATCTACTTCGCAGTCTACGACGGCATCAAGACGGCCTTTGGCGATACCCCGACCGCATTCGCAGAGTCTGCATCTAGCGAACGCCTTTACCCCGCAGCGCAGGTCAAAGGCTATCAACCCGTTGCCCGCGAACATCCCTGGAGCCTCCATATTCTCTCCGCAATGACAGCCGGCGCCGCTAGCACTATCTGTACGAATCCGCTCTGGGTGATCAAAACGAGGTTCATGGTGCGTTATTTACATCGTGTGACTCGGTGGAGTCAGACTCACACATTCGGTTATTTATCTGGTCGCGTGCACAGACGCAACGCAAAGGCGAGGTTCGCTACCGCCACACCCTCGACGCAGCATTAACTATCTGGCGCACGGAGGGTCCCCCCGCATTCTATCGGGGTCTTGTGCCCAGCTTGCTCGGCATTCTACACGTCGCAGTTCAGTTCCCCCTCTACGAGCAGCTCAAGATCTGGTTCCAAGACGACTTTGATACTCCCCTCTCGGGAAGGAAGATTCTGCTATGCTCTGCTTTGTCCAAAATGACGGCCTCTGTTGCGACATACCCTCATGAGGTTATCCGGACCCGCCTGCAGACGCGACGGCTCCCTCTAGCAGATGATGCATCATCAGACGGCATGGTAAAGCGTCATCCCCGCGCGGGGATCGTTCTTACCACTAGGAAGTTGATCGCAAAAGAGGGTTGGACCGGACTCTACAAAGGCCTGTCTGTCAACCTCATCCGTACCGTGCCTAACAGTGCTGTGACAATGCTGACGTGAGTGGTCTCGATGTTGCAATGGCACCCTGACTCATGTTACGATTTTAGTTATGAACTTCTTATGAGACATCTACACTCCCGGACCATGTCATGATCTAAACAGCCGCATATATCCCCTCCCCTCCCCCTTTACCACTCATATTACTTATCACGGAGCGCAAAGGTGACATTTGCCGTTAGGTGCTCTAAGCTCTTGGAATATGTTTCCAGGCCACTATGCGTCGACATCCTTCCCCATCCATATATCCCTCGCCTTCTCTCCCGGGGCCAAGCCCCCACCCCGACCTGGTGCCAAATACAGACGCATATATCCCCCCGTTACCAGTCTGGGTATTGAGGACAATTGTCCCTCCGCACCATGCTAGATAAGCGCACGACACTTGTACCTATCACAAGCAAGTCTGCGTCGGGAGTCCCCGCACCCGTAAGCGCGGGCATGCTGCGGCGCAGACTTAGAGTCCACTGTGTCTACTCTGCCAACGATGACGACGCTTGTTCTTGTTTTCTCATTTAACTTACTTACGTAGAGTTACTCGAGCCGGGAGACACCCGGCTGGTTTGCATGTATAATAATACTTCAGGCGGTACATATACTTTTTGTCCATCTCCCGCATCCGCATGTAAGGACCTCATTTACGATATGTATTTGTTAGTTATATTTTTGTTGCCTCGTGGACTCCTCATTTGGGAGCAGACGCTGTGCGCATTACCGTACGAAGGCCTTGTCCTTTCTTTGTATAGACTTAGAAGTTGTAGAAGTCTCCGGAATTTTGAATACTCATGAAAACTGCATACTATTATGCCAAAGGTGTTAATACGACGAGCGGCGAACTCGCAAAGCGCGATCGGGACAGGACCCTTTTTTAATGCACGATTAACTTGTCCCGACGCGTGGGGAAGGTCGTTATTGCGCCTCGATAATCACATTTCTCGGAAAACGAAGGCTCCTTGTTCATTATGACTCAGAGACGCCCGTTGCGCTTGAGAAAATCCTGCCGCGATAATGGTCGCTCACACGACTGCACCCACATAGGAGGAACATGTGTGCTTTTTCTGGATCGGACGCACAAAAAACGCATGGGGTGCAGGATGGCGTGTATCAAAACCTCTCAATTGAAGCTTCTGCGATGTAGAAATGACTAGGTTTGCCACTTTTCGATGTGCTTCGGATGCTGCGTAGGTGTGCATATCTGTGTAGAGCCACCGCAATCAGAACACAAATTCTCCCTGTACTAACACATTCTCAAGAGGCAGTAGTTCCTATCAGTACGATCAATTATAGCTGGCGACCTCATTGCACTCGTTAACCCATGACATATGAATGATCTTACTATATCCTCACGGTACATCACCGTGTGACGCTCCTTCGCATGATATACCGACTCAATGAAAGCCCTCATGGCAGGCTTGGAGAAACCGGTCCTGCTTCGCAACTTCACCTAGATCGGTCCAATTCTTGTTTTAAATCTGCAGACTTTTTGAACTGTTGCCGACACTACACATAAATGTATTAGTGGTTCTGTCATCAGCGACCAGTGGGAGACCTTTGCTTTGTAAGTGTGATATGGCTTTTATTCCAGGCCATTAAAATTTAACCAGTGTAATCAAGGATCAATATTTCGAAATCCGAGTCTTGGACAGTCCTCAGTCGTATAGTTTTGTAAGATAAAGAAAATCTCTTCCAACGACCTCACAATAATAACAATATTCGTTCAACACGTACAGGAGAGTTTTACAAGCATACCAAGCAAGGGCGTACTATAAATTTCGGCGTTCAAGGATGACATCCTTGTGACGCCCGTCCACTACTGCTACTGGAAATCAGCGAAGATTGAGAGCATTCCCCATGCAAACCTTCAACCTGTTTGAACAGAGGGGAGAATGTACTAGTAGGTGTGTTGTAAGTGCACTGAGTTTTGTATTAAAGAGATACTTTGTAAATATCCGCGAATACCTTCAAAACGTAGAGCCGAGGCCCCGTTTTTTGCTTGTTTTGCTACTTGCGGGTGTTGTTACAGTTCGCGCTAAGTGTTGGCTAAGTGATGATTGCTTCATGCCAACTCTAGTCAGGTGATATGCTGTTCAAACGTTCAAGCTCAAGGGTCGTATGACACTTCCGTTTTTAACATTCGCACATAACTTTGGTTTGACTGCGGTTGAATTTCTTTGTTGTAGCATAACTTTGACGCTCGATACACGTTAAAGCTTCTTTTCTCTGGCGAACTCTTCTCCCAATATGGATGGATTTAGTCAATCCGATATTGACAACATGGAAGCTCTCATCTCACTGGACGAAGATGCCGACATGTTCGGCTTTTGGGATTCACCAGCCCTCGCGCAATGGTTCGCCTCGAAAGGGTACACCTTTTATGAGCGAGCCATTTCTACTGCCGGGAACAAGCTGAGTTACGGAAGGCCAAGACTGCCGTACGACGATTACTGTGAAGCCGCATACCCTTATGCATATCATGACGCGCGGACGTTCAAAAAGCGCAAGTCATGGATCCCGCGCTGGGAGGGACTGGACGAGTCCCTCTACGGAACCACCAGCGTAAACCACTGCTTGGACAAATCGAACCATTTTGTATCTAATAAATTTGTCGGGCAGGAGCTCGTCACGTTCGCCCAGGACGCGCAGGGTAGGCACGTCGCGATCAAAATAGCCCGTGCTGGGAGCGACGAACACAAGATCTGGTGCTTGTTGCACGAGCAAGAGCTGGACGTGCTTCGCGAGAACTGCCTGCTTCCTATACTCGAACTGCTCTATGTGTACAATGTCTGCTTTGCGATAATGCCGAGGTTAGCTGTGCTACTTTTTGCACACGTTTGTAAACAATTTGTTCAACCTATCTGCACTGGACAGGTGGGGTTGCACGATACATGAGCCCCAGAACTATAGTACCCTGCGTGATGCCCTGCGCATAATGCACGCAAGGCTCAAGGTGAGCGCTCTTCAATACGCAATTAATTGGTTATTTACATGCATCATGCAGGCAGTAGTCTTCGTGCATTCGCACAACATCATTCATCGCGTAAGGAATAAATTAGACTCTGTACTTGAATTCTAACACTCATCTGAATCCAGGACTTGAGGTCTGCCAACTTCCTCGTCAACCACTTCGGAAATGATATGCTGCAAAGACATTACTTTCATACTCGACGCCCACAACTTCAGGCTGGGCAGCTTTTATATGGATTGATTGATTACAACCTGTCTATTTTGCTCCCTGGTCCCGTCGACAGGACAACCTTTAGGCTGCCCTGCAGGGAGTCGTATCCCGGCACCCCGGAGCGCTGCAACGACACGGCGCAAGGGGAATTTGACTACAACCCTTTTGCATTTGATATGGGCTGTTTAGGTGTGGATTTTTGCTCGGATTATCAGGTACGTGAGCTTCCTACTCGGTACTGTATTCCGAATGCCTCTTTCTGTTGACCATTTTAATATGTGTTCCGCAGTGTTACACCAGGGATATCCCGTTGCTCGCGCCCTTTCTCGACAAACTAATAACTAGAGATGTACGCAGGCGCTTTACAGCAGAGCAGGCTCTAGAGTTCATGGAAAATGAGATCCTGGCTAGTACAACAGAAGACCAGCTTGCTATCAAGGAAAGACCTGACGAAAAGCGTTATTTCGAAACATACGAGTACTACGATCGCTGGGACGGTCTACCTGAGGATTTCAAGAGGGAGTGGGCCGCTTATCGCGAGCCGCTCGGCGTGCCACTGACATGGAGGATACTGCGGTACCTTATGAGCATCGAGTGGCTGCCTCCTATGCTTATCCCACACACACGCCTGCTATTTTTTAGATTGACGTATATTCCAAGGCTGTTGTGGGGTCAGTTCACCAGTTTGGTGAGATGGGGAGGCTCCTCGATTTCGTTGTAATTGGTCAACCTTGTTTACTTATCTAATCTATGTAGAGTGTACACAACGCGTCACGCGTGTGGTCAGTGTGCTCGTCAGTTCCAGGTTGTAAATTGATAGTAGATAGTAATTTTGATATCTGCCATACTGACATACAATCCTTCAACCGTGGAACTCGGCCGCGTTCTTTCCACTTTACTATGACCGAGTCCTCTGCATTCAACACCTAAGTTCAAAGCCACTTTGAAGTGCTTGGATAGAGTACATCACGTGATACCACACGGGAGTTCAACCAGTTGTCTTTGTCACAAGCTTGTACTTAGCCTTGCCTTCCTCAACCTCGTAGACCTTGTGCAATTAGCGACCATTATTTTTGATCTCACACACTATGGTAGAACTTGACAATTATGAAACCAACCTGGTCGACCGAATACTAGCAAAAGAAAGAAGTTACGATGTTATTCAATTTTGGGATTCGACAAACCTATTTAACTGGCTTGCTACCAAAGGATATACATTATATCAAATTGTTGACGGAGGGGGCAAGTCGCAAATGAGGTTTGCAAAGCCTAGGCTCCCATTTGATAGCTTCTGTGAGAGCGTCGGTCCTTACGCATATCACGACGCGCGACCCGATAATTCTCTTCGCGCGATATCCTGCAAGTTGATCTTCTTGGTGCATTTAATGTTAATTTAATCGTTTTTCAGAGCAGTAGGAAACAACTATAGTTTGAGGTGAGTTAGGTAGCTGTATAGGCATATAGTACAACTTGAGACAACAGCATAGCAAAAGTAGCGACAATAACAATAAAATACAAAACAGGACAGTTGGAAAATGCAAATACGAATATCGTAAAACTAAACTCCCCCTACGAAAGTAGAGAAGTAATAGAACTTGTCCTCCGTAGATGTCTAGTAAGGAATTCCTTCGTTGGTGAATCGGATTCAGAGCCGGAAGAACTAGAGCTAACGACTGTATCGTCGCTACCTGCGATTTTGTCTTCACAATCCACACGAGTAAAGGTCGCTTTAGAACTCTCAGCAAGACCCCAGTTACGGCGCAAATCAGATGAGGTCCAATGATGTGGAGTAGCTTGTCCATGGCGAGGGTCGTTGTCCGAAGACATCGTTTGAGGAAGATCGGCGTCGCTGCCCAGGGCAAGGGGTACATATTGCAACTTCCTTGCACGACGTGGTGGTCCGATACGGATGTTGGCAGGCGGTTTATTGAATGGTACAGTACCGTTGTCCGTGCGCTTTCTTTTACCATGAAGTTTGTCTGGGACGCTGATAGACCTTCTCAAGGTTTGAGTCAAGTCAATTTTGGGAACAATTTTGGCATCAGACAGTTTGTCCTCTTTCCGTTGCGATTCACGACTTTCGACACGTTCTTGTTTGATCGGGAGCTTGGGAGGAGCCGAAGTCGTTAAAGGGCGAAGACCATTACCCCGAGTTCTTTGTGGAATACGTCTGCCAGTCCCACATTGTGAGCCATCTTCCTTAGCGGGGGACGACTCGCCCATAGTCAGTGAAACTTCGACTAGGCGCTCGTCTTCGCTTTCATTACTGCTGGTACTCGGTACGGGAGACGAAGGTCGATCTATCTTGAGGGACGTGTGTTTGGATGTTATTTGTCCTTTAAGCCTTTTAGCGGGTCTTGTAAACCCTTCTGCCTCTTTCAGAAAATCACTTCCGTGTCCTTCATCTTCTAGGCGACGCTTCTTCGACGGAGTGGGTAAGTGGAGGTCAGAGATACGTTCAGCTACCGAAGATATGTTGACGGAAAGCACCATGTTTTCCTTATTCTCGTCATCATCATTTATGATGAGTCGCCTCTTTTTAGAAGGTGTTTGGTAGAGCTGAATGGCGGACAAAGGGGTACGACGAACAGAGCTGTTTGAACGACGATTGTTAACTGGCGAAGGGGGGGTAGAAAGATTAGAGGAAAACGCTTCAAACATCTTCGACGGTCGTTGAGGCGAATCTATTCGAGAGACGGCTTTACGACCAAGAACGGCAGTAGGAGGTGTGGTGAAAGAAGCTGGGACAGGCGTGCGTGGAGTTGAAGGCTGAGGAACAAAGGCTGAGGCGAGAGGAAATATAAGGCAAGTCTGCTCCTCTTCGGGAGGCAGTATCTGAGCGATCTCGAGGCAGTGTCGAATAGGGCCAGTCCACCCAGACTTTGGGGCCGCCATTTGAGCGTAGGCTAAATTCCAGAAATCGGTAAAACTTTCGATAGCAGGAGCTGGAGTCCTGAAGAGAAAGATGGAGTCCAGGATAGGCGCGGCAGCTTCAATTGTTTCGAGATTCTCAGGCAAGTCCTGAACTTTTAATAGTATATGCTGATAAAGTGTGATGATCTATGGTGGTGATTAGTACGCATTAAATAGAGAAGTACAGCTTGGTCGTACGTCATAAGTGAACTCAGTTTCGGTCCATTCTCCTTCTTTATCTGAAAGCCATACGCATAACCCATCCTGTATCGTCAGCAAGAGCTGTAGGCTGAAGTCCTTTGGACAATGTTCGATGACCGTCGTCAATGAACGTACCACCCACATTGCGAAATGGCGAACACGTGGGGCTGGGGGATACATGGCACGCAAGGTCTCCGATGCCAGTTCAATGACATTGGTCGGGAGTTCACGCATGTCAGCGACCTCGAGATTAGATAGCAACAGATCCACGAGGCGCAAAGATGATCCTGGTGAGGCTCCCGGGGTCTGGAAGGACGAGACGAACGACGCTATACCATCGAGTACAACGGGTGAATCAATGCCCAGATCGAGAGCGTTACTAGTGGTATGTTGATAAACCTGTTCCCATATAGCATAGTCCTCGCTACTTAGTCCCCACGTATGCCGATCGCTATATGAATGCAACACTTAGATAGCGAAAGGAAGTCGGAAGGATTGACTTACGTAAAGGGCACTCCAAGCAACACGACGCCAGCCTCCCACGTACCATTACTCTCCAGCCATTTCTCTGTGAACGCTTTCCAGATGACATTGGTGGCACAGTTGTTCCAAGTTGGATAGTGTCGTCCGGCAGCAACAGCTGCGGCCATATCATCTTCGCATCCCCAAAACATCTTCACCGCATGAACTTCGCACGCAAGAAGGAAATCAACACAAAGAGCGACCCAAGCGATCCGTGCTTGCTCTATGGCATCCTCATCCGTAACTGCACACGCTGTCCCTGTCCCACATACAAGGCTCGCTTCATTTTTCATCAGATTGCGGACCAGACCCTCTGCACAGTCGCGAAGTGCGTGATGGGGGAATACCTTGCGCATAATGGCCCACATACGTTGAATGACCCGCATGCGTAATTCGCCATTCGTACGAGTGCTGCTTCCCTTGAGCTCGGGTATAGTGTCGTCAGAGCCAGGGACGACCTCAGTTTGAGCGGCCGTGTTATGTTTGTTCGGCATAAGATTGAGTTTAGGGTCTTCCATGATATACACCATGTATTTTGATGCAGAGCATGCAAATGACGAGAGGGCTTCATCATCCGCAGTTTCTAAGAAAACAGTAGGTAAGACAGAAATGACTAATATGAAAAAACTATACCTTCTAGCACGCTAACATTTGCCTTCAAAAGATTTGTCCATATATCTGCAAAGTTTTCCTAGATTCAATGAGCAATTATTTTCAGGGAAGAATAGTAACGAGCATACCGGTATTTCCGCCGCATCCTCCATCTCCAAACAACCCAACGCAGTCCGCCAGGCGAGCATCATACCCTTGAATACCCAATCCTTCGTCATCTCCTCCCTCGTCAGGCTCCTGATGTCGTGTACCATCGCAAGTTGATCGAATATTTCTCTGACGGGTTTGGCAAGATTCTTAAAATCAACGGTTAAGAGGCCAGGATTTGCAGAGAACATCTTCGAGGGCAAGAGCAGCTTCATATTCCAAGTATCCAAAGGCTCCGTGCCGCTGACCATCTGCTCCATTGCCGCAATACCGTCCTGACAGGTATGTCCTGCTTTCAGTGACATGGCCTGAAGGATACCGATAGACAGTCGTAGTCCTTCTTCGCCCATTGTATTATCGTCGGCCAGCAACGCCGCGATGGATGAGACTCCAGCCTGGCAGTCAACCACCGACACCACGAGTTTGCAGTGAACTAATCGCGCCTGCTTGCGTTTCATGTATGACTCCTCGTCAATTTCAGATTCCTCATCATCTTCTACCGGTAGCGGGGGTTGAAAGTAGGACCAAGTGACCACACGCCATGCCGCGCATGTTAAGGCACGTATTGAACTCTTTGCATGTCGTATGCCCAAATTGAGTAGATTGGATAGAATACGACTAACTTTTGAATCGGTTGAGAGCCTTGACCCAAGAAGAACGACAAAGCTAGCGCAGACGCTAATACCCCATACAGGCCCTGCCGCGACGTTCACAGGATCAGGGTTTCCAAGCGTAGTTCGAAGTGTACGGACGATGGCGGCTTCGGTAGGTTTGACAGTGGATTTTCCTAGCTTGGTGGGAGATGGAGACGCAGTTGTGAGGAAAGAGGCTACCATGCTGGATATTTTGGTATGAACGGTAGTGATGGGAATTGCCACTGAACCATTCACGAATCCGCCTAACGCATGGCACGCCTGCGTACGTAGAGCGAGAGTAGGCGCTAGAAGATTGGCAAGAACGGAAGGGAGGAGGGCTACAAAGGCGGGTACGAATACACCCGGAAGGTATAGACATAGATCATGGATCGCCTGTTATAATGTAATGATGAATAGATTCTAACAAAGAAAAGGAAATATATGCACCTTCAAACCATCATTAGCAGATCCCTTCTTCCCCTCTTTACCGAGTTCTCTATCCAATCCACGACGTAACGCGTATGCGATACGTGATGCGGCTGGCTTAAGTACCTCTTCTGGTAGACGTTGTACTTGGATAAGCCATATGGCCAGAGCGCATGTTTTCCGTGCGTTTGGTGTTGGGAGTTCGTCGGCGAGTGGAATGGAAAGAACTGCAGTTAAGACTTCGTTGAGCTGCGATGCTAAATTCAGAGGAGTGAGAAAGTGTTATACAGAGCAGATATGTAAGCGCACCTTCGAAGATGTTATACACAGCGGGCAGGGAGAGGACGACAGAGAGCAGTTTAATGACTGAGTGGCACGTTGTACAAAGGTCTCTGGCGTATTTCACTTGCTCCTCTGTCAAACCTCCCTTCTTCTTTGTTGGGCTTGTGGCAGGTGAGGGTAGTGCGTACTGCGGGAGCTTGAGGGGCGTCTCTTCTCCGTTCCGCGTACTATAGGATAGGGGGTCGACTAAAGCGCGTTTCACGTCTCTGACTACCGCTCTGATAAATGCTTGCGAATGCTTGCGCAGAGGCTGGAAAATGGGCCATGACGCGTCAGCATCCGTAGATTCCGTTATACATGCGCGAAGTCGTGCCGAAAGTACGTTGTAGCCTTGTATTAGCTTCGCAAGAGCTTCTTCGGTGTTGTCTCCGTTCGACAGAATCTGGTCAACAGGATGGTCCAGGTAGTGCAAGTCGACAAGTGGATCCGAAGGTTCAGGTGTTGTCTCGCGCTGGGTGACAACGGCGGGCAATTCGAAGAGATAGTTTTCCGAGCTTGCCTTTAGTATAGGTTTTGCTGTACTTGGGCGATTCTTGGACGAAATAGAGACGTGTTTTATGGGAGTAGCTAGCGAGTGTACCACGTTGTCTTCAGCCCAGACCACAGTCCGCGTCGAGGGACCCGCGATTGGAATATCTGGGAATTTGTTCTCCTTCTCTTTCTCTGACCTGTGGGAGGTGCTTGGAGGAGTAAGAAGAGACATAGCAGGAGATGGACGTGGCCGAGAGGAAAGGAAGACGGTAGCCGCGTGACAAGCGCGTCTGACATGTAACGCGATGTCACTCATTAAACGCGCTTGTTGTCGCGTTACGCGCGTTGCTTGTATGTGCTTGTTCATGTGTACAAAGTAGATCCCAATTCCGGCCAAGTTGCAACTTGCAAGGAAATTCAAAGGAAGTTGACCTCAGTTGAGTTGACCACAAACTATTGTGCTTTACGTTTGCTTCAAGTTTGCTTAGACTCGATACATATACCATGCCACCAAAAATGTACTTACTATGCAACCAGATACAAGACTATTAGTGGGTCCTTTATATACATAAAGCGATAAGCCAATGATAATCGATAAGCAGCAAGCAACAACCACATGAGGCTGCAGTACATTGCGAATTGGATCAAGTGGAATATGATCTTTCACCTTATATCCGCAAAAGAGGGAATACGGTATACGGCTTCACAGTAGTTTTCGTATAGCGGTCCTGCCTTTGCGTAAGAGTGTTTGTAGCCGTCTTCCCCTTCTCGCTCATACAAAGTGCACCCTTTCGAGGAGAACCACTGTCTGAGGGACGGTGAATCCCTCCCCTGAGATGGATCATGAGTCCTTCTATGTTGCAAGTGGGGATGGGAAGAGCAAGCAAACTGGGTAACTACAGTATATCTTTAGTATACAGAGTGTTTTGATTGAAGAGGTTCAACACGATAAACCAACGATCAATATTCAATATTGATGCAGAGAAGGTCGCGGTAAAGACGAGCGAACACTGAGTCCCACTGTTGGAAAAATGTATGTCGGCATATATCAAAGTTACTAATCTATGTACACATCGCATGTGGTCTACAGGTTCGTAGTTTCCAGTGTTGTCATACAACTAGGTTGCATCTTGGCAGTAATGGATATCGACTTATTTTAAGTAAACTGACGAGTCTCCCCATGTCGCCAAACTGGTCAATTGCGTCCATAGTAGCTGTGGTATATATGTCAATTTGAAAAATAACAGACGCGTGTTTGGGATAAGCATGAAAGGCAGCCACTCAATGCTCATAAGGTACCGCAGTATCCTCCATGTCAGTCACGGCACGTCGAGCGGCTTGCGATAAGCAGCCCATTCCCTCTTGAAAGCCTCGGGTAGACCGTCCCAGTGATCGTAGTACTCGTACGTTTCGAAATAACGCTTTTCGTCAGGTCTTTCCTCGATAGCAAGCTGGTCTTCTGTTGTACTGGCCAGGATCTCATTTTCCAAGAACTGCAGGGCCTCTGCTTATATCTCTGGTTATTAGTCAGACCGCACCTGGTAAGATGAGGAGTTGTGCCGAGCCTAGAATGTTCGATCACTGCCACTTCTGTAATAGGATGACATAGACAAATTCTCTAAGACAAGTGTAACAGCTATAAGCCCCATAATATACCCATAGTACACTTCCAGATCGAGTAGTCTCATTACATATTCTAATGACATCCTTTAACATACCCCTTACCCCTACATTTCGTTTGACAGACTGAGGCAGGCGTATTACTGGACCTTTGAGTGTCCCACTTACGGGTAGAAACTTTTGCCAGACCTCGAAGACTAAGTGAGCTTGCAGAACCATTTGGACTCGTTCTAATTATAGAACGAGTCATCTACAGTGGCGATCAAAAGTATTGCACAGCCACTACACGACTCCGATATGTCCTTCTCGCAATGTAGATTACTATTTAATGTCGGGTCGAACAACTGTTTTACATAGGTGTGGATGTAATGAATATGTTGCAAACATGTTTTGTATATATTAATGGCTTTCACATTAAAAATGCACAATTTATTGTAAAAACACGTGTGCAATTCTTTTGCTCACATGTTTCAGCAAGAAAGGCAGGGCTTTTTAAAAAGATTGAGAGCGCTGCTGGACGAAAAAATTAACAGCTAGCTTCCTACGAATATGGTCTACACTTCCCCCACAAAAGTTGCCCGAGTTGCTCATCTCCACAACCTCTCACTCAATGACAATGAGATTGCTGCCGAAATTGGTATTCATCGCACTACTGTTGGCCGTATACTCAAGTGCTTTGAGAAAACAGCTGATCCTTACCATGTAAATCCAAAAACTGGCCGCCCTCGTAAATTGGATGACCGCGATGTCCGCGTTGCAGCCCGAATGCTTGCGAGAACCGAAGCTGCAAATGCTACTGAATTGGTCAAGAAGGCGTTCCCACAAGTGTCTCGCCACACGCTTGCACACAATTTAAAGGCATATGAACTTGTGTGCCGTGTTCGAAGGTCTCGGCCCTACATTTCTCCAGCCAATCGAGAGAAGCGCCGGCTCTGGGCACTTGCACATGCAAGCTGGACGGTTGAGGACTGGAAAAGGGTTGGATTTACGGATGAGTCCAAATTCTTGCTCTTTAAGTCTGATGGCCGCCAGTATGCTTGGTTCCAGCCCGGACAGGCCCTGGATGATCGATTCCTAAAGAAAGCCATTAAACATGGCGCTGGAAGCCTCATGGTGTGGGGGATGATCACATCACAGGGCATGGGAAGGCTTCATCGCATCGACGGCATCATGTGCGGCCCAGATTATGTCGAAATCCTGGAAAAACAATTTCTCGGGACTCTGAAGGATCTTAAAATTCGGCGTACGGGCAAAGAAGGCCTCATTTTTCAGCAGGATAATGATCCAAAACATAAATCCAAGGTTGCTCAGGAATGGTTCACACGCAAAAATGTCAAGATGTTGCCCTGGCCGCCTTCTAGCCCGGATATGAATATTATTGAGCACGTGTGGGATCAATTGGATGCACTTGTGCGTGCACGCAACCCTCTGCCGCGCAACAAGGAGGAGCTGTGGGAGGCACTGCAGGAGGAATGGGAGAACTTCCCGCGCAAGGCCCTCGACACTCTGTATGAGAGTATGCCTCGCCGCGTAGCTGCGTTGGTGAAGGCCCGAGGTGGGGCTACAAAGTACTGAAACCCGGTAGGCAATTGCTTTAACCGTTCTTCCAGAATATGCTCATTCCCACATCTGACAGGACGTGAGCAAAAGAATTGCACAGTACCTTTTTTACTATGCTTCGTATTTTTATATCATGAACAATCAGACAGTATGTGATGTATTTATTTTCTGTTCCATACACATCTAGCTACACATTGTATGTCTTTTTATCTGAATTGCATATATTTTACGAGGAGTAGATCTATTTTAAGTGATGCGGGGGTGGCTGTGCGATACTTTTGATCGCCACTGTATAATGGAGATGGCCCACTTCGGATACGTATCAATCATCTCGCTGCAGATAAAGAGAAAAATAATCAATCCTCTGTCCTGGTCCAGGACGACGCGCAAAAAGCCATTCAGGAGTAGCTCCACCGAAGACCATGTCGCAGGTCCTGACGTTCGAGTTTGATCACATCTCGCCTGTAGATCGGGGCATCGGTAAAGGCCATGCTGGGAACATCGCAGAAGAGAATGAGGTGGTTTGGCAGAATTGGCGCTTGTGCGCTTGAGAGTAGGTTATTTCGAGACTTATTCAGCAAGTGTTTCGGGTCCTGAATAATAGCAATAATAGGCAAACCTTAGCAAGCGGCAGCTTATGCATCTTTTCATTGTCGGGCTTAGGCGTAGCGTGGTTTTACTGACGTATGAGTTTATAAGTTTCATGCCGCCTCCTGAAAGTTTAGTTGATTTGTTGGCCCAGAGCAGTTTTTAGTATGCATTTGGAAGTTTACCAGAGTTTACCGCGTTATACGGATATTTTACCAGGTGAACTAGGAAGAGGGTTCATGCTTGGCTCCATAAAACCAATCAAGGCAGATCCAGATAACAGCGCTTCTCCCTGTTAAGTCGGCAAGGACTTGCGTTATTTACGTATGACAGCGTTTTACGAGAGTCCACCAACTTTATATAGTATAAATCTGCTTACCCGTAGGGGTGACAGAACTTGGAAGCAAAGTGATCAATGAAAACCAGTAGGAACATCTCAGGCTCCTACTTTGGACCATATCGAAGTTCGGTCAGCTGCCAGGAGTTCGCCTTCACTGCTGGCGCTGACCTATGTTTGGTGGCCAAGCATGTGATGTCAAACATGGCATGTATTTGTATATAATATTTGGCAACAAAACATGTGAAATGTATGTTTGATAAAAATAAAATAAACATATTATATGTCTGTACCCTGTTTGACGGACAAACTAGTACCCTGGGTGAACACTTTTGGGTGGCCAAACAGATAACTAACATATAAAATATTTGCAGGGTGTTTTTGGTCACAGGTGTGACATGTTTGCCACATAAATGTTAGAGAAATATGTACTCTGTTTGACTGCTATACATAGGCATCTATGTATGGCCTGCAAACATGATGCACTAATTTTTTGTCTGTGTGAAGCTGTTCATGCTTTATTTATCTTGTCCATTTAGTAGCAAACTAGAGCTGTTATTAAGTGAGACACTTAACATTCTTGTACTATAGCTAGACGTAAATATAACCCATCTCTAGTCTGTGAAATTAGTATCTGGATCTAAGTCTTTGGCTTCAAAACATGCCAACATACGTACAAAAATTCTTGCACCATGTTTGACAAATGTTTGAAGGCCATACATTTCTCTGATATTTATGTGGCAAACATGTCACACCTGTGACCAGAAACACCCTGCAAATATTTTATATGTTAGTTATCTGTTTGGCCACCCAAAAGTGTTCACCCAGGGTACTTGCAATTACAGGCCGATGCTTCGCACGGCAATACGAGTCCATCTTTCTTTCAATGTGACGCGGGAAGACACCTGGGAGCAAAAGAAATGCGCGAACAAAGGTGAACCAAAATAGGGCCACAACTTGGCGACAACTTCAAGTTGACGACAACAGTAGCAAAGACATGTGCAGAACATTGGAAGAACTAGGTGCGGCACAAGCCACCGTTGTCTGAGCTTTGGCAGTTTGTTGCCTGCAGAACGTTGACAAAGATTGATATAAATTTATGCCACGAGAGGTCAACGTTACGTTCAACGTTCAACGTCACCAACCGTCATGCGTCACGAGCAGGTATGGACAAAAAGGGAAATTCGCGCGGTATTACTATTTTTTCACACGGGGAAAGGGTGGTTTAAAAGAACGATTCCTATAAATAGGACTCGTAACTAGTTTGTCCGTCAAACAGGGTACAGACATATAATATGTTTATTTTATTTTTATCAAACATACATTTCACATGTTTTGTTGCCAAATATTATATACAAATACATGCCATGTTTGACATCACATGCTTGGCCACCAAACATAGGTCGGCGCCAGCAGTGCTTTGTGTTACAACGCTTCCTGAGACGAGAATCTCATTGGTGCCACGGTAAGAAAAAGTCGAGCTTGATTTAAATGAATGCCGTTGGGCGATTTACCAGTGAAACGTTTGCTAAATCATTGAATCCGAATTTGTCCTCACCTTAACTCATGTTCTGTTCAGAATATCTTTGTTCGTGGCCTTTCTGAAAATGTGATAAAGCAGTACATATGCCAGATAACATTTTAAGGCAGACATGATCTATTCCTCAACCAGTCTGCGTAGTGATGATTGTTCTTGTAAGCCCGATGCAATGTTTGCTTCGCATTAAATCTTACTTACCAATCGTCACGTCCTCCAAGTGATCGTCGAAGTCCCCGAATGCAAAATGTAAGTTTTGAGTGCGAACATAATCTGAAGCTTCTGATGGAGCGTCCGCGGAGGAAAGTTGCACCCTAGAGCCCGGAGTATATGCTGCTGGATTAAGCTGGGCAGGATGCCAACTCGACGATGACGGTTGTGACAAGTATGGCTAAACAGTACTGTCATGAGAGTATCCCTGAAAGTAATAGGTACAACATACAATGAGAGCCGATTCGCTGGTGCCTAGTTTATGGTTGTCAACCTGATAACGATGGTTGTATATTAGATTCTAGTTGCACGAATACAACGAGTACACCCACAACGAAAGCTATTGCGTCAGGGAACTTCGTTTTGACCATTTCCGCTACTCGTTCGCCCACTGGTGCAAGCGTTGTCTCGTCCACCCTGTCCGATGCTTGATAGTAGCCCACTACTTTTAAATTAGTCGATTCAGCAAATTGGAAAGCCTTGTATTAGGGATGTCAGGAAGTTGAATGAATGTGCGAGATGGGATTATCGAACCAGGTCAAGTCCAATCTCCATCATTGGACTTAAACTTGTCCAGTGGTGAAGAAGTGGGACAGCATCCGATATGATCACATCTCTTGAGGCTCCTTGCGTTCCAAGCAGGACACCGTTCACTGGTTTATGAGGGTGTTTCGCGGCATGGAAATATATCTTGTAATAGGCCTCGGAACCAATGGTATAGGAGGGAGACGACATGAAGGATGTTAACAGAAAGACAGGAAGTACACAGGAGAGAATTTGCCGATGGCAAGAAAATAGTATAGGTGGTGGTGTGGTAGTGCGTATCAAGTGCGCATCGGGACATATTAGGAGAGCACTGCCCGGTATGTTTGACCATGAAGACTATAGCTTGGTGTCTAAACAAAGCATGCTTATTTTGGGAATTGCTTCCTAATTTGGCCGTTGCAAGGCCGTTGTGCCTTGGGAGGTACGACTATCAACAAACTATCAACGGATTAATACATAATCCTGCAATAATCCTCTGCCATCTGTTTATTTTCTCTATGCAAAAGATTGGTAGAGTTTTAAGATATGCTATCTGTATACGCCACGCTAAAACTTGTGCATGTGCATAAATCACATTGATAACATGTCCATAGAGACTGCGGACAACTCAAAAAAAAAATTGAAAAGAGCTATATGTATAATGGCTTGGTAATTGTGTAGTTAAAACAAGGTAGACCAGGCTCAAGTGATCCGTAAAGTAAAGAAGGTATACGTGTAGAGAGAGTAAAGTAACAGACAGAATGGGTTTACACAACATAGGCTCGGGAATAGATATGAAATAAACATAACGACGTGTATAAATGGTAACGAATGAATGACTTGGGCAAGGTTTGAGACACTGGTAAGGTCAGACATCATACAGCCGTCAAAAGCTGACTGCATGAAAAGGATAGGTGACGCTCTTAAATGGTAACAACAACTGTCTTGAAAGTTTTATAAACATCAGTAGAAATTAGTAGGGAAGTATCCACTGTCAGAATCGCTTGTATCGCTATCGTCATACACCCGTCGCGCGGCGATCTCATGAGCAAGCTTCTTTTGTGCGCGAAATCTACGCTTTCTTGCCTTGGCTTCTTCGTCGCGGTTCATACGAATAACAGCAGCCTGCGCCTCTAGCTTGGCCTGCTTGGCTATAGCTTGTTCCTCTGTCATCCTGATCGTTTTGACAACCTTCGCCACGAGACCATCCGGCCGAGTGCGGGTGATAAGCTCTTTTCGGCAGTACCGTTTCCAGTTAGTGTACATGAGGAGGAGGTCGGAAACAGGTTTATCGGCGCCAGATATATGCTAAAGAAAAAATAAGTCAGACTTTGAAACGAAATGACTTAAAGCTGATCAGGCGCATACATCAGAGACCCAGTGATTTTTCTCTTCGATAGACGGAGCGCCATGAATTTCTTTCACGAACACGTCGTTTCCAGGACACTCGCTCTGATAAAATCCATCGTCGATTGTGATATGAACAGACCAGGGCGCTACATGACAGTACCAATAACCAATTTATCAGTAACTCTTCAAGATCAGATAGAACCAGGCTCACCTTCCAGTTCGTATTCGTAAATTAACCCTATATTCCGATTGGAGTACTCTCCTTTGCTGACATTCATCTCTTCGTCGATGGACCAGACGTCGTCAAGGGTCAATTCCTGGTCTTCAACTTTGTATACATAATTGTCGCAGAAAAGGTCTTGGGAATCTTCATGTGCCACATCAGTCTTGCCAGTGGCTACAACCTCATAGACAGCCATTCCTTCGTTGCTTATGTTCCACCAGTTAAGCCTCTGTTCGCGCATGGCTTCCCTGAGTTTCGGGATAAGTTGGCTTTCGGGACATGTGCGGGCTTGACCGTAACTTTTGATGCTCCCCTTCCGGCTCGCGCTCTTGTACATCTCGACATTGGTGTAGACTCGCGTCCTATGCGAATGGTGACCGTTCCAACCGAAAAGGTACTGAATAAGGGTGTGTATATTGGCGAAGTTATAGTTTGTTGGCACCTGAGCGACACGATAGACTCCTGAGAATCGGTTTAACTGGAACCTGAGCTGGACCCAGGTATTTGTCGGGGATGGAAGGGTGAAATACGCGGGTGGCGCAGAGAAATGAGAAGTCAACTCTTTGTGGGAGAAGTTTGGGGGAGCAAGGACGTTGGCTGTGTAGCGTCGACGTTTCTTGACTCCTGATAAAAGAGTGTTGTAAGCTGCGTTGTCCTTTTCCTTCTCGGGCTGCTCAGTGTCTCGAGGGCGTTTCCCCGAGGTCAGGGTCGACGTGCCAGACATCGATTGCTTATAGCCCCAGCGGCAATTTAAATACAGAACTGGGAACGGATATATATAACTTCAATGCAGTTGAATATGTAAAATTAGTGAGCTCACCTTTAGTTACAGTGTGCTAAGCATAGACAGCAGGCAAAGGCAGAGAAATTTTCGAGAGAGAAAGGGAAAGCGAGGGTGATGGGAACCACCTGAGATATGTATCATATGGGCAGACTTCTAGATGTTTACTATTGCTTGTATTTACCGACTCCCGGGATTTGAAATTGCGAATGTGCCTCCAGATCGCGAATATGTCTGATAGGGCCCTGCTCTGCCCTGCTGCCAGGCCAACTCAGGCCAACTCCTACCAAACGTAGCCAAACGTTCCAAGTCCCTTTTGGTTAATAAAATGACTTGAAGCAAACTTGAAGATGACAATATATGGCTGATGATCGATGACTTGGCTTAGCGTGACTGATAACTGTGAGTAGCTCCCTGTGGCTCCTGACGAACTCCTGTGGCGACGAGAGCCACAGAATTTACATAGAAACACTCGGCGGAAGCTTTTCTAGAATTTGATAGTAGTAATATTCAGTTACGATCAGAGTTGCACAGGTTGGCCAATTGGCAATGGCCATGGCCCATGGCCTTTAGACAGCCTTAGACCTCCTCAGACTCCTATGGCCTATACGTATTGTTGATACGTATATTAAAACATACACACATGAAACGGACCTCAAATAGAGAATACCGGAGGAACTAGACTACTTTGCGCCATAACTGAAGGGTGCCTTCAGTCATGGTCAAGTCTGAATGAACATGGCAGCGACGGGGGATTTTTAGAGTCAGTACTATGCACAAATCCGATGATTATATTTTTCTCTTACTAGGGCCTTGCTCATACACACTCGTCTCCCCACGAAATGTTATATGGGCCAAAATAGCAATCGATTCTTGCTCCAGAATGTGAGCAGTACATATGCTTGAGATTATAAGTCCTCCATGCGAAAGATGGTGCAGGGATTCTCGTTTCTGGAACAGAGACCCACTAAAGCAAATGTGTTTTAGCATCTAGATCGACTAGTATGTAGTAGCTGCAGTCTAAAATCTCTTTCAAGCAAGATAATGTCATGATCTCGACCGTGATTGGACTGTGGTTGGTTGCTAGTTGGATTAGAGACAGTCCGAAAGCCCGCGATAACCGCTCATTCATACATGAGTAAATGGCATGTTGCTGAGCGTTGCTAAAGCGTCACTTTGCCAAAAGTGTTCATATCATCGCAAGTGACATGGACACGTGAACAAAGCAGACTCCGCCTACTCAATTGCCGAGTTTCATAGGCGCTCGCCGCTGGGACTACGTTTTAAACTACGCCGTCAAATAGCACACATTTCATGTAGACGTTTATCACAATGGCTTCACAAGATCGTGGTTACACCATACTCCTTTCTCATCTACACAACCCAACATCAAAGCTCTCGTTACCGACCATCCAAGGGGCTCTTGCTCATTTTCTAGCAATAACGAGTCCTCTCCCGACACCTTTAGCAGCGACTGCTATAGCCTCTCCTTTCTATTTGTCTCAACCTTTCACCTATGATAAACTACAGTCATTATGCATCGCTTTCCGCCATGCCACACACTTGAAGTACAGAAACATTGTCGACATAGCGAAAGCGCGTTCCAGATTGCAGACGCTTTTGGGAAGAACCGTACAGTCCGCATTGGGCCAATGGGTGACTGACGTCCTCCAGGGACTGTACGGAGGACATCCCGTTCTCAGACTTGCATCGTGTAGTGGCTTGCTTTTAGGCATCGAAGACCTCAAGATTGGCAAAAGAGTTGAAGATGGCAATGGTGTTGACGTTGGGACGTCGCGCTTTGCCGTCGAAGACGAAGTTGTCGTCGCTCTCGCAGAGGTTATGGACACCTACTCTCATGTCCTGAAGTCTAGTTTCTCAGCGGCCGGCGTAGAGGAATGGGAAAGGGAATTCCAACCAGCGGGACAAGGTGCATATATCCATTAATCTATCTCATCAACATCTCACCGTTTCTCCTTAGACATTCTTTCGCTAGCTCTGATATTTTCCTCTCAAACTCTGACTCTTGTCACCGAATTTAAGGTCAGGGCACTACCCTTAGCGGTCCTTGCTCGCCTCCTGACGGCTACGATATCTTCCACCTTCAAATCTGGAACATTCCTAGCATCTGTCTCTGCATCGGTCACCCTTTCAACGGAGCATAAAGTCCATATTCCTCAGACGACGCCACTTTCTCAGACTCTCCACTCGCTTTCTTCTTCTCCATTGACTGCGTCCATAGCTTCAATATCGAAGCTTACCGCTCATGTTTTGGCTCTAATGATCGATGATCCGTCATCTTCGCACCTCAACGAAGGCATGGATGCGATATACGAGACTCTAGACATTCTGCGTAGTATGGCAAAAAGAGTGGAACACGACTGGATTTCTTGCCCCTTAGCCAGCACCACAGACGTTGACATTGGTATGATTCAAACTTGACTTTCTTTTAACTTCCCTCTAACGCCGCACCAGCTTCAGATTCGAAAGAGATCACAAAGTCTATATGGACTACGCTCAAAACACTTTTATTCTCGACTGTTATGCTAACTGAGGCCGTGCTATCGGCGTCGATATATCTGCCTCCTGGTTCAACGCACACAACTCCCGCTTCGATCGCTTTGCAAACTCTCGATACATTTTCATGTCTATCGTTTGTCATTTCGGAATTTGGAGGGGTCACCACAACGACGCAAGGATTCGAACATCTGAAGAAGACATTTTACCTCGCTCTAGACATTCTCGCCCAGGGAGACGGGGAGCATGGAGATATCAGCCTCAAAGCCGAAACATATGTTCAGCAAGCTTGCTTTGCACTCAACTCACAAAGGGCAGAGACTGGTACGTGGATTAAGCCAACGTAGGTGGATCTAATAAGCAATGCTATGTAGCCGCCGCCTCGCCCCGTCAAGCAAAACAAGCATTTGTTCTAGCAAGCATTGAGCAACTGGTGCCAGTCATCACTGATAAATGCATCAGGGACTGGGTGTGGGGTATCTGTTATCCGTAAGGCCTTCTGCGCCGCTTCCTTGTTCCTTTTCATTAATCACTTTCTTTATTAGACACTTGTCCGATGCAACACATCGCGAGACTTATGAATCTGCGCATTCCGTGATACTCGCTATCTTTGCAGCTCATGCTCAACAACAACAACAGTCTCTTGCAGGTCAACGGTCGTTTGAAATTAGGGATATTGAATTGGGGATGAAGCACGATCACTCCAAGACTGATGTCCCTGAGGTTAAAGCTGTCGGACAAGAACACGCCGAAATACAGCAAGCAAAGTCTTCTACATTTGTCCAGCGCATGATTCCGTTTTACACTAAATGTCTTATCGAGGTAATTATATTCCTTTCTTGGTTCCAATGACCACCCGGTCTACTACTCGCCGACCATGCTAATCACTCTGATGCATACGCAGAACTCCGCGGACGGCAAGTTGAACACGCCCCAGTTACGACTTGCATTTTCGGCACTTGTGCGGAGCGCTACCGTGAGTCAACTTGCTGAACAGGGCACCGCACAGGACACACACGCACTCGCCTGGTTCTGCATCAAGACGCTATTGGATACCATACATGCATTGACACCTGATGCGATGGACAGTTCCAGTGCCAATGAACAATTGGAACGGCTGCACAAATTACACCTAATGTTGATATCAACAATCTCGTCACTGCCACTCTCGCTCATGCTATATACCCTGGATGAAACCCGCTTATTGATAACGGAAATGCCTGCCGCTGGCGGTGGCGTTGATTCCTCCGCGGGCGAGCGGCCTACCAAAAAATCTGAACTATTAACTGCTCTGTTCACTGAGCTCATCGAGAAGACGGGTGATCGGGAGAAGGAGGCTGCGATACACTGGTGGTACAAATACCGGCCTGCACTCATCCCGGAGGCAGAGGAGGGGGAAAAGAGCCACGGGCTTGCCAGCTGGCTCAGTCGGCCCAAGAGCATCGAAAAGGAAAAGCGCTTGCAGGCGGTGAAGTCTGCCGGAGAAGAGAAGCAGGCAGAATCCTTGGTCCCGCGATTATGAAATATCGTATTATGAGCGTAATCAGGCTAGTTGAATGACTTCGGCAGGGTCTGCTGACTCTACGATACGGGAACGTGCATCGTTCATATCGGCGTCTTGAAGCTTATTTTCAGCTAGCAGATAACTTTTTACCTGTTTCCAAGCTATCTCCCGGTGGTTTATTAACAACGAAGCTTGATTTAACGCTTCATTAAAGAAACATGGCAGGGGATCAACCGGCATTCATGCAGGGGCAAAGAGCTGTACGAAGCTGTACGTGAAGACCGGCTACTCAGTGCTATCAAGCACTATCTGCGAGAGTCTTTTCGAAAAGACCGGAGTGCGTTCTTGGATCTATTTACCCGGACCCAAAGCATTACTGTGGCTGAGCGTCGTAATTTACGCTTTTCGCTGTGTCATGACCGCCTAATGACAAGACGTTCATGAGCAGTCATGAACACACTTCTGTATTTCGAATAATCTCTCCCTTTCCCCATACGCCCATATAGCCGTTATTACCTCAATTAAAGCGCACTAATCGGAAACAATTGGGTGCTGTCGGCCTTCATTACGGCCCGAAATCTTATCATTTGCCTCGTTGCGCTGGGCAGAAGGATGGATCCAACTATCCACATCACCGTACTCGGACGAAACCACTGTTTGCACTTAATGAGAAGTACATAGCGTGAAGAACGCTTGAGCTATAAATGAGCGTGGCCACATCCGCTTCAAACAAGGCGGATTTTGTCACCCTGAGTCCAGCACCCGCCGACAAAGCTGTTCAGTCGTAACGAACTTTCAGAAAGCCGCAGGCGATGTCGATAACTGATATCCAACCATCAGATTCCCTTGACCTTCCTCTCATTCCCGATGATCTTACCTTGGCAAAATTCATGCTCCATCACAAACATACTATCCAGCCTCAACGCGACAGAATCCCTTGTATGATAGATAAAGAAACGGGTCGTACTACTCATTTTTGGGAGGTAGGTATCTAGTCTCATACGTCCATAGTTTTGTCTGATTCATTCACTTGTAGTTGAAGAACCAAACGCGGAGCTTAGCCAATGGATTATCTTTGCAACATGGTATAGGTACACTCATGCATTTTACGGCACTTTCCATTTACTCATAATGCCCTTCTTTAAGGTGTACACGATACTGGTGCGTTTACATTAGTATATGTCTGATTATAATTTACTGATTTTTCGTAGTGATGCTTCTGAGCCCCAATCATACTTGTATGAACCGCTGATAATCACGCCGTACCTTACCTTACTGTCTATGAATCTGCAGCCTACCCAGTGGCAATGTGGGCCGTACACGAGTTGGGTGGAATTGTAACGTAAGTCCGCAAAGTTTCTGCAAGACTCACCCTACTAACGGCCCTTAAATAGATGTTCGAATCCCCAGTTCAGTCCAGAAGAGATAGCGTGGCAGCTACAGATTGCCAGAGTGACATTTATTATCGTGCACAGTTGTCTTATGGAAGTCGCTTTAGTTGCTGCACGTCTGGTTGGTCTACCTACAAATCGCATTATATTGCTGAATAAAGACGGGGTGCCTGTATTTTCTAACATACCGAATGTCCCTGACCTTCTATCTATTGGAGTCAAAAGGGTTCAATCAGATCAGAAGATATCGTTCCAGAAGGGGGATGGAAAATCAAAAATCGCTCTACTTTCGTGGTCGTCTGGTACTACTGGAAAGCCGAAGGTAATATACTGTTACATCGATGATCATACTTCCGACCGTTCTAACAATCTTAGGCTGTGGCAATTTCTCATTATGCGATTATTGCTAATATAATTCAAATGGCTGCGCATAATCAAGTTGGAAAAGAAGCGGCACAAAGGCGTGGACAGTCATTCCGACCTGGGGACGTGGCGTTAGGCGGTAAGTATGCACCCATATTGCATCTTCCTGCTTCACTCAACGAGTCATTAAAGTTCTGCCTTTTTACCGTGAGTGATTGTCTGGGCTGGACTTCTTTGCGACTCATGACATTTAGATAACGCTGGTCTTGTTATAAGTGTGAGTAATTTGATCAAACTCAACTATGGCCGATGCGAGTTAAATGCAGCTTCATCTAGTCTTGTTCTCCGCTGTGAGTTACGAAGACTGAACGTCGATAAACTTAGGCTCATTACAATGCAGATGACCCTCGTTGTGGCGTCCAAGTATGATTTCATAAGGGTTATGAAGAGCATTTCGCGGTATCGAATTTCCCATTTATTGTAAGTAATTTCTCTTCTTACCAACAAGCGTGATTGAGGAGCTAATCGACGATTTAAGTCTTGTGCCTCCTCAAGCCATCGCCTTCTGTAAGGTAAATTTAAGAACTCCATCATCCCTTTTATCATTCTCATCAAATCATGCAGCATCCCGATGCCACAGACTACGACTTAGATAGTGTAAGATATGTGATGATAGGTACGTGGTTCTCGGGACATTCAGCCTTCCAATATACTGAGGAGTGGTTCGTGATGTTGTAGGAGCGGCGCCTCTCTCAGACCAGATCCAGGAAAACTTACATGAAGTTTTTCCTCGAGCGCAAATTGGTCAGGCATACGGTATGTCTATTGTACATGAGGGACAACGATACTTAAATATCTATGTGCCCAGGCCTGACCGAGGCTGTCTGTACGGTTTCTATGATTGGGCATTCACAAAGACGAGGGCCGCTGGGAAGTAAGAAGAGACTGTACTTTTCCTTGTTGTACTACTAAAGCGCACACGACCTTAGGTGGGGGTAGAATGTTGCCCGGCGTGCTAGCCAAGACTGTTAGGCCTGATGGCAGTCATACTCAGCTCGGGGAGCCGGGAGAATTGATTGTGAAAAGTCCTTCAGCTGCTCTAGGGTATTTAAACGATGCATTGTCGTGAGTGGATGTTTTTCTATTAAGAAGATTTATGGAATTGTGCGTCCTAGCTCGGCGACAACCTTTAAAAACGGGTATGTTTCTAAAACCTTTATGATGATGGGTGCAGAGCTAATACTTCCCTTTAAGTTGGCTGCATACAGGGGATGAAGCCATGTTAACTAGCAACGGCGAGATATTTGTAATAGATCGTCTTAAAGTACGTGCTTTATTACGATATGGTCGTTCTAGTTTTGAACTGTACTTCATGAAATCAGGAGTTCCTCAAAGTCAGAGGCTTTCAGGTCGCTCCTGCCGAGCTGGAAGGTTGCATTCTTTCACATCCTGATGTAACCGAAGCGTGTGTTGTGGGTATAGCCGACGAACATAGTGGGGAGCTGCCATTGGCTTTCATTGTCCTGACGCCTAGTGCGACAGAGTATGCTATCCGCGATCCCATTGTGTCACAACATCTAAGAGAGAGTATACTAAAGGTAAGCAATTTGCATCATTCACCGAACATAATTCAGATGTTTCTAGCATGTTGCTACTCGTAAGGCGAGCTACAAGCGCCTGACGGGTGTTCGGTTCGTGGATAAAATACCAGTGCGTATGCTCGATCATCTGTTCCAGGTTACAAAATACTTAACCTTTGAATGGTAGAGAAATGGTAGCGGGAAAATCATGCGCAGATTTTTTCGTGAGGCAGCCAAGCGATTCGAAGCGGAACCCAGAATAGAAGTTCAAGCGAAGCTGTGACGGCGCTCTTCTTCCGTTGAAGGTGTATCTTCTGAACTTGGACGTATAAGCAGTTCAGTACGACCCTCGCGCAGTGATGATGCCTCTTGTGTTTATGACTAATTCATGGAAATATGGAAATCGCTGCCACCGTTGATACTTGCCAACTTGTCAGTAGACTTAATTATCCTAAATCTATAGTATCCGCCTCCTTGTCGTCAATGAGGAGCACCAAAACGGAAATTGATAGCCGACTGCAAGCCGACGCGGTGTGAATAACTTGCACGTTCACTTGACCATCAGCCAATTGGCAGTAGACGTCAATCTCAATCCCTCATGTGCCCGTGATGCCTATAGCATTCTTTCTCATTGCGGCTCGCCAATTCATTATGCATGACTGGATTCTTTAACTAAGCAGAGTCGGTTAGTAATATACGCACCCACCACCACCACGCATCATGGAGTTTCACCCACAGCAACAAGCACCCTTCATTCCAGATGATCTCACTGTACCACAGTTCATATTTGACGGCATACACCAGACTCGTCCAAAGAGGCGGAGTGAGACTCCATGGCTGCTGGAGGATGCCACGGGACGCAAGGTCTACGAAGAAGACGTAAGTAGTGAATGCACCAATGGTTGAGACTTGGTGGAGACTAGATTAACGCTTTACGGTCCACCCATATAGCTCCGCACTCGGACCCATGGACTGGCCAATGGCTTAAAGATGAAATATGACATAGGTATGTTCTTTTACAACTCGGGCTTTATGTTGGATGTTCTCATAGTTGTTCAGGAGAGAACGACGTTGGTATGTGGGGTGGCGTACTGAGGCCCGTAATTGTTCGCTGACCGGACGTACAAATCAGTTCTTCTTTTTAGTCGAAATCACGTTGGTGAGTTCCTATATGCACGTACATTTCTTCTGCTAATACTTGTCATGCTTAAGATTACCCCGTTGCTATTTGGGCAGCTCATAAACTGGGAGCTATTATCTCGTAAGCTTTACCTTGTCAACTCATGCTGAACTTTCTCAGCTAATACGTCTATAATAAAAAGGGGCGCGAATCCTGATTTTACTGCTAATGAATTGGTATACCAAGTTCAGGAAACCAGAGCATCTCTTATCATTGTACACCCAGAATCATTATCTATTGCTTTGGAAGCTGCTCGTACGACTGGTTTATCCGCCGATCGCGTTGTTCTATTCAATATAAAGGGAGTAACCGATCGTATTAACAAAGGAGTCCACGAAACAGTCGGGAGTTTGCTCGAATTCGGTTTGCGGAGCAAAACACAATATGTCGAGAGAAAGCTAGCACCCGGCGAAGGGAAAACGAAGTTGGCTTTCTACAGCTTCTCATCTGGGACTACTGGGCGTCCAAAGGTACAACCAGTTCTTCTGTTGTTATGTCCATTTTAACTTGCTACAGGCAGTGGCTATTCCACATTACGCCCTTATTGCAAACGTTTTGCAGATTGCGGTCCACAACAGGGTTAATGAGGATTATTGTGACTGGGAGAACCAACGCTATCGTCCCGGAGACGTTGCCATTGGAGGTAAACACATATCTGTTCAGTGCGAAATACAGTTCAAGCTAAAGCACACATCTTAGTTCTTCCATTCTATCGTAAGAAAACTTTGAATTGCAAAAGTGCACCATTCGTATCTGACGCATACAACTGATGCAGACATATATGGGCTCGTTATCAATGTATGTGCACAAATGGCGGAATATCCCGCTGTTCATAATCATCTCTGATCTATCGGATAGCTGCATTATATCATTTATTGCGGGGTACGTTCCTAGTGACCATCTTCTATATATGGAATCTTACTTCATCGAGGACTAGATGTCTATAGTTGTTATCCCAAAATTTAATTTTGTAGATATGCTCAAGAGCATTGTCCGCCATCATATCAGCCACCTTTAGTCCGTCTCAGTTTTATCTCCTCGGCCTCTTTGGTGTTCACTAAGCATGTCATTTTTGTCAATAGCCTTGTTCCACCTCAAGTAGTGTTAATATGCAAAGTAAGAACGCTGCATTCGTTATCACATAGTTGGCTAACATACTAACCCATATTATAGCATCCTGCCGTCAAAGATTATGATATTTCAAAGTATATCCGGCTCATCATGTCGGGAGCAGCTCCCTTGTCCCATGAATTGAACCAGAGACTGTTTGAAATGTTTCCTACAGCTCATATTGGCCAAGCTTACGGTATGTCTTATGTTCGTTCGTAAAATAGTTCTGACTTGCTTTAGGAATGACGGAGACATGTACGGCTACCACCATGTGGCCTGTGACGCAAAACCGAGGTGTTTCTGGAAGTTAGTCTACAGCATCTCTCCGTCGATACTGGGGACTCATAGTGACCCTGTTAACTTTTGCAGGCAGCGGCGTCCTTCTTCCTGGCGTAGTGGCACGCGTTGTTAAACAGGACGGGGCTTTGGCAGGCTATAACGAACCAGGGGAGCTCATTATAAAAACGCCTTCTGTTGCGTTGAGCTACTCTAATAACGTTCAAGCGTAAGCGCTTTTCATACTCATGAACCGTTTCCGTCATACCAACTCTGCTTGCAGCTCAAAGGAAACGTTTATAGATGGGTATGTATTTCTTACTGCTGTTTACTAAGACGTTATGGTTTCACTGATATCTTCAAACAAGGTGGGTCAAGACTGGTGATGAAGTAAGGATACGCCCAGACGGAGAAGTGATCGTTATGGATCGTCTCAAGGTTTGACCTATGTTTGATCAACGGAGCGTGTACTAACTTACACGATAAGGAAATCATGAAAGTGAAAGGGTTCCAAGTTGCTCCTGCTGAGCTGGAAGGGTGCATCCTGGACCATAAAGACGTTCGCGACGTCTGTGTAGTTGGTGTACCAGACGACTACAGTCAGTCCTCACAGCTTTCCATTCATCTACATTTTATCAATATGGACTACTAGGCGGTGAAGTTCCTTTGGCATATGTGGTATTGACTGAGGACGCCCGACAACGCTCAAGACAGAATGGGGCAATCCTAGCAGAAATCAAAGGGTCTATTATTAAGGTAACTGCATATGCTCATATAATTTTGGATCCTGTCTAATGCTACTTCAAGCATGTGGCCGCAAACAAAGTCGCCTACAAACATCTGGCTGGAGGCGTCGAATTCATTGATTCGATTCCCACCTCACCCAGCGGCAAGTTATTGCGTCGGGTGTTGCGTGAGCAGGGAAAGGAGCTACGAAAATCTAAAGCTAAGCTTTAGTGAACTTGGGTACCGCAAAATATACATATGAACGCTCTGGTGGCTACGAACTACATACTAACTATTGTCAGATATTAATTACCAATCTTTGTGTATGAGATCTCTGCAATCCCGATCAATTCAAGCTCATTGTGCACCGTTTGAAGAATCAAAGAAATATAAGCAGTAGGGATGAAGTGACTTAAATCTTAGTGTCATCTTACATTAGTAACCTTTCAGAGTATCAAACAGAGCTTCCAGGGTCCCGCACCAGTGATACGATATCAGTGAGTTTATTTAACATCAGAGGAATCCCGTGCACTGAGAAACCAATTGCTCATTCGTCGTCTTCATAACTTGTTCGTAGCACACGGCATGAGCCATAGCGAATGTATACAAGGCCTAGTCTCCCAAAAGTAGACTTCGATATGATGCACTTGATGACAGTCGATCAGGTTTCAAATTTCAAGCTTCAAACTTCAAGGCCGATCTAACACATAATACTTCAAAGAATCAAGAATAGCTATCTCATCCGGGCTTTCGAGGGCAATTGAATCTCAATTCCATTCCCAGGTCTTCTTACATTCTCATGTATATTTTTAGCCTTTAAATGGTCCACAAAGTCAATCATGGAAAGAAGTCGGCAATATCAATCTCTGGGGACTTTCATGCACGTATATAAATCGCTACCTCCTCCAGTAATCTCACCAGTCTACATGTCAACGCTAACAGAAAGCTTGCTTCCTTTACTAGGCATCGCACTATGTATCTGGTTTGTTTTACAGTTGAACAGCAAATTGCGAAATGCAGAGAAGTATCCACCAGGCCCGCGCCCACTCCCGGTTATTGGGAACATGCTTGATTTCCCTGTCCCGGACTCTAATGCCTGGAGAGTGTACAGGGAATGGAGTGTAAAATGTAAAAGTAAGTACTATACACCCTGACCTGAAAATTATGCGATGCGAACTAGTGATACATGCTAGGTGACATAGTCTTTGCCAGCGCCCTCGGTTCAAATGTGCTTGTCCTGAATAAGCGCAAGGACGCGTTTGCATTGCTCGATAACCGGTCCGACCGGTACTCTAACAGGCCTTCCATCCCAATGATTGAGATGTAAGTTGGCGATGAGCCTTGAAGTTCATCCTTGATAACCTGGCTTGCTAACGAGCAAACAGGCTTGGGTGGGATAGGAACATCTCGCTCATGCAGTACGGGAGCTTTTGGAGGCTGCACAGAAGGGTGTGCCAGGAACACTTCCGCAAGGAAGTCGCTCCGGACTCGTACAACCCGGTTCAAATTGCAAAGATGAAAGCATTCCTGAACAACTTGCTTCAAGATCCACAAGCGTTCAAAGATTACATCAAACTGTAAGTTGTATTTGACATAAAAAGAGCCCGAATTTATGTACCACGGGGTATCATTGGCCCCATGTATCATAGGTTCTCTATCGCTGTGCCGCTCGCAACCATATACGGGTACGACGTCAATTCAGTAACAGATCCATGCGTGGAGGCAGCGGACCAGAGCGTGTTCATTGCTGGGAAGCTTTTACTCCCCGGTGGGAGTCTCATCAACGTCTTCCCCTTCCTGCGGCACCTCCCCATCTGGTTCCCCGGAGCCGGTGCGAAGGCAATAGCGCAGGAGGGGAAGCGGCTTACGGAACAGATAGTGCGTCTCCCCCTGGACGACCTGAAGCGGCGCATGGTGCGTGTCCTATATTACTATTGAGGGCGACCGCTTTTGCTCATTGCCGCCCGTATATGCTAATGTTCAATCCAACAAGGATGCCGGGGCTGTCCCTTCTTCGATTATGTCCGATTTCTTGGAGAGGAAGGCACAGTATGGAACCAGTAAAATAGAAGAGCAGGTCTATCTCAATGTTGCGTATACAGTTTACGGAGGTGCGCGAGTTCGGTTTTTGCACCACACCAACTGGACACTGAGTCCCTTATCACTCGTCAGCGGCATCTGACACTGTAGGTCATAGTAGTAGGCATAACGCTGGAACTTACTCTGACTCTACACGTCAGGTCGCGTCAGCTCTTGAGACGTTTATTTACGCGATGGCAATCTACCCTGACGTACAGCATCGAGCCCAGGCTGAGATCGACGGCCTCCTTGGCGCATCGCGTCTTCCCTTGTTCAATGACAGGGAGGCGCTCCCTTACGTCGAAGCTATATATCGCGAGGTTCTGCGCTGGAAACCGCCCGTTGCGACTGGCGTTCCGCATCTAGTCACGGGCGGGGACGACTACTACAAGGGATATGTTATCCCCAACGGTACTTTCGTATCTACTTCCCTATGCACGGGAGCTTATCAATTATATGATAGGCACGACTGTAATACCCAATATTGCGCACGTATTCATTGAGTCTATCTTGCTTCATCTGCTTGTTTAACGAATCAGATTGACAGTGCGATGTGTCGAGATGAGGAACTGTACGATGAGCCGGAGGAGTTCCGTCCCGGGCGATTCATCAACGCTGATGGGTCGCTGAACGGGGACAGTCGAGTTCTAGCCTATGGATTCGGAAGGCGGTGAGTGCAGGTTCCCTCCCCGGTCCTCCTGTTTCTCACATAGGCGATGTATTAAGACTGTGCGTCGGGAAGCATGTGGGGAGCTCTACAGTAAGCAGTTCTGTTCTGCAATGGGTTATGCTGGTCAAGAAGACTTAGAGCGTCACTGTTTCACAGACATGGATCGCCATAGCATGCATCCTAGCCGCGTTTGACATTGGGAAAGCCAAGGACGAGAACGGGTGCGAGATCCCCATAAATGACGAGTACGAGTCGCTGAGTGGGTTTATAATGTATGTACACGAGTCTACTGAATTAATTTGTGGTTCCGCATCACACCAATGCTAACGACTGGCTACACTGCGCGCGTAGAAGCAAGAAGGCCTTTCGGTGCTCTATCACACCTCGCTCTGACCGTGCCCGGGAACTCATACAGGAGTAAAACAAGGTACGAGAATCAATACAAAGCTGTAGTGCCAGGTCTCTGCTCCACTACCACTTCCACTCATGATTAGACAAATGTCAGTACGGGTGGCCGCATTTTAATGTAGTAAACCTTTAGTTCGGGGACCTATCTGCAGGTAACATCTACGTATACTGAGGGTCGTCTATCTAATTCCAAATTGAGTAGGGCTCGGTATACAGAAGAAGCGCGTTTTGGGAATCATTACTATCGAATATATGTGAAGTACTAAATATATGTAATGGTATTTGCTCTAAGACAAGCGTGGCGGTTGTAGTGAGCGCCACAATAATCTCCTAGTATACTTCCAGATTGAGCACGGGATATGGGTCAGGTTGTGAAAGAAGAGACGTATTTTTGGAATCAGCATAAATGGCAGCCTTTCAATTTTCCTAATCCAACGGAGGAATCGCCATGTAACAGGCACCCCAAGAGGCTCGCGATAAAGTGCCCATTTATCCTTGAAATCCTCAGGAAGGGCATCCCAGCGATCATACTCTTCATAATATCTCGAGCCGACGGGATATGGGGGTACTGAGAGTTGTTCTTCTGTCAATCCAGGCAGAACCGAATCCCCGAAGAACTGAAGAGCTTGTTCTGCAGTGAATCATTTACTGACATCACTCGTAATCATCCTATCAAGAAACGGTGCGAGCATTGGTATGAGCGTGGTATAGGTCTATCAATATTTTGCGTTACAAATTTATGATAGATGAAATGTCTTTGAAAGTGGTACTTCCTGAAACTGTCTGCAAAATGCTACACCCATATGGCAGTCCATGTGTACTTTTATTCCGCGCAATTTTATGAGCCATATATTGCCCTGCGGAATATCTAAGTGCCCCGCGGAATTTCTAAATGCCCCGCAGAAATTTGAAGTGCCCCGCAGAAGTTGAAATTCCGCGCGCGCAGAAATGCAGTGTCTGAAATCTGCGCGGGGTGAGTTTTTCGAGTCAAATACATGTTTTTTGTCCAAAAGCATGCATATAAATGCCCGCGCGGGATTTTTACACTGCGCGCAGAAATTTAATGCAAGGTGTGTGTTGCGCGCGCAGAAATTGAGAAATTGACTTGTACTCACATTTTTGACGTGCCGACGTGCCGGAGCTGGGATTTGATGATGTAAGTGATGCAGTCGGCATCACGGAGCTCACACATCGGACTCTGAAAAAGCGTGTGAAATTGGCCTCCTGGCAGCGAGTGGAGAGCCTACTATAGAATTGTCATCCCCTCCTTATAGCTTACAGCAAGCTAATGTATATGATTAATAAATCCCTATGTACTTTCTCTGCAAAATGTCCTTTTTACCTTGGTTTAGTAATAGTAAAGATTGGCATCCTCGGGTGCATTTGAATATAACCCAACTACAACCACTCAACCAGATGTTATACCTGACTTAGGTAGATAATTCACACATTAAAGGGTCTGGTATATCTTTGAAATAAGCAAAACGATTACAAGATTTTCAATGGCAAGTAGACGGGCGCCATTAATGTCAACCTTACCCTTGCTTTCAAGTTTCCACGGTGTTTTAAAGTCCGAAATGCCAAGCTCCGTGATGCCGACCGCATCACTTACATCATCAAATCCCAGCTCCGGCACGTCGGCACGTCAAAAATGTGAGTACAAGTCAATTTCTCAATTTCTGCGCGCGCAACACACACCTTGCATTAAATTTCTGCGCGCAGTGTAAAAATCCCGCGCGGGCATTTATATGCATGCTTTTGGACAAAAAACATGTATTTGACTCGAAAAACTCACCCCGCGCAGATTTCAGACACCGCATTTCTGCGCGCGCGGAATTTCAACTTCTGCGGGGCACTTCAACTTTCTGCGGGGTGTTTATAATTTCCGCGGGGCATTCAACTTTTCTGCGGGGCACAAGATTGCGCAAAAAATTGCGCGGAATAAAAGTACACATGGACCGCCATACACCCATTGTACCAACATCATATGCAAATGGGTTGTAATCGAATTCACCCTGTGAAGTGTCAGCTGGCGGTGACCATGTTCCTATATATGATTCTTCGCAAGGGAGTCGAAAGTCCGCCCTATCAATGTTGCGAGGTGCCCGGATTATCGACACATCATAGTCAATCAAGGCATACGAGACATGCTCCAAGTGTTGCTTTCGATACCCGAGAAAAGATAGTTGTTCTTCATCCACAAAGCAGTTCACGAGGACGTTGTCAACTTTAATGTCCTGTGGATGTTTAGATATCTATCAAAGGTAATTCTTGAAAGGTCGACTTACACGGTGGATAATATTATAAGAATGCAAGTATGACAACCCCTACAAAAGTTTAATATTTCGAGGAGGTCAATAAAACATCTGCGCCTACACATACCTTCAGCATCGAGTGCATCAAACGAATATAATCTCGAACAGTAACGCCTGAGTCGGATAGAGTGACTTGGCCCCCTCACCTGAGTACCATGGCATATCATTCAGTGACCCAATAAGAAATAAGCACGAGCGAGTCACCCACCTTGGCATAACAGCAAAACAGACATCTCGTAGATGCAGAAGGTCCAGGACGGGCAATATACAATCATGTTGCTGTAATATATCACGGCTCTGTTGACTTAGAAAATGCAGTATGCGATATTCGTTGCTATCAAGAGAAACAATCTTCATAGCAACATGCCTCCTTTTGGCATCCTGAGCATACATAACGCGGGTCTAAGTTGAATGGACCAATATGAGCTTTCGGAGCATGATGATAGAATAGAGGGTCTGTAGATCACCGTATAGGATAATGTACGAAGAGAATTATTGGGCCTTGCGTCGTGGTATGCGTAAGGATAAACACTTTCACAGAAGCTATCAAATGGGAGCCTAGGTTTCGCCCACATTACTTGATACTCGTCATCTGGGTCGGCAACACGTTCATATAGCGTATATCCTTTGGCAGCAAGCCAGTCAAATAGAAGCGGCGAGTCCCAAAACTGCGTGAGGTCGAAACTTGTTTCTCCTGCTAGTATTCTATCCAACAGTTTCAGAGAATGATCGTCTAAATCAGCCATAGCTGTAAGGTAAAGTGTCCGCAGGGAAGTCGAGGTTTATTTTGAGAGTCCGTTTAGCTGAGAATAAGCGAAAACTAAACAAGTTGAACTGCAACAACAAACTCCAAACACACTCTCTAAAGCAGGCGTCCCAATCGTAATGCAATATATTTGTTCAATGCGGGTGATCTACTAAGGTTCCACTGTTTTCAGTTGCGTCACATAACTAGGCAAGAGACTCAGTAAATAATATCGACTTTATTTCTGGTAAACTGAGCCCACAAAAGCCGTGGTATATACGTCAATTTAAAAAATAGCAGACGCGTGTGTGGGATAAGCATGGGAGGCAACCACTCGATGGTCGTAAGGTACCGGAGTATCCGCCATGTGAGTGGCACGCCGAGCGGCTCGCGATACGCGGCCCACTGCTTCTGAAATTCCGCTGGAAGGCCTTCCCAGCGATCATAGTACTCGTAACTCGCGGAAAAGTACTTATCGTTTGTCCTTTCTCTGACATTCAGCTGTGCCTCTGTTGCGCTGGGCAGCACCTCGTCGTCCAGGAACTGCAGTGCCTGATCTGCCGTAAACCGGCTACTTATGTCTCTTGTTATTAATTTGTCAAGGAAGGGTGCAAGCATGGGTATGTCCTTGGTGTAATGCTATAGGACATAATATATATATTGGTCAATATATTTCCCCAAATATGAAGAGGCTTTACCTGGTAATGCAAACAAAGATCCACCCCCAGACAGCCCATATCAAACGCGAAAGGATTGTAGTCGAATTCCCCTTGAGCCGTGTCATTGCAGCGGTATGGGGAGCCGAGATACGATTCCTTGCACGGTAGCCTGAATTGGGTCCTGTCGACGGGGCTAGGGAGCATGATTGAGACGTTGTAATCGATTAATCCGTATAAAAGAAGCCCTGCTTGAAGCTGCACTTTCCGGGTGTAATGATAACCACTCTCGTGTACCTCATTTCCGAAGTGATTGACGACAACATTGTTGGATTTCAAGTCCTGAATTCGGCAGCGCATGTTAGAATTTTTATGTCAAGTCTGATTTTGGTTCTACGCACACGATGGATTATGTTGTGCGAGTGCAGGAAGGCTGCGCCCTTGAAGAAATACGTGAGCGAATAGCCGGTTGCGCATAGAAAAGCGCTCACCTTGAGCCTTGCGCGCATTACGCAGAGTGCATTTCGTAGTGTACTGTATGTTAGAGGCTCATAAATTGACCGTCCCCACCTGTCCAACGGAGACGCGCAGGTGAACAAATAGCTTGTACATGGGCGCGAAAGACGCGTACCTCGGCATTATCGCGAAGCATACATTTTGCAGGTACAGGATCTCGAGCACAGGCAGCACGCAATTCTCCCGCAGCACATCTAACTCTTGCTCGAGCAAAAAGGACCAGATCTTGTGCTCGTTGCTCCCAACGCGGGAGATCTTGATGGCAACGTGCCTCCGCTGAGCGTCCTGGGCATGCATCACGACAGGCTGTTTAAAGATTGGATTAGAGATAGGACGATTGGGGTATATATGTCAGAAAATTATTAATTTACATAGGTGCTTCCGTAGAGGGAGTTGTCGAGTGACGACCAGGCGTCAAGCCGTGGGTCATGGTGTGCCAAGGTCCGCGCGTCATGGTATGCATACGGATAGGCAGCTTCACAATAATCGTCATACTGCAGCCTGGGCTTTGCATAACAGACTGTAGCCGTTTTCCCATGCGCGCTCGTACAGTGTGTACCCTTTTGAGGAGAACCATTGTGCGAGGGCCGGTGAATCCCAAAAGCCATGCTCGTCGGCATCTTCGTCCTTTGAGATGAGGGCTTCCATGTTGTCAAATTCAGATTGACTAAAGCCCTCCATACTGGAGGTAGAAGCAGATACGGATAGCTTGTAACGCGTATTGAATATTGAACGCGTATCGGACCAAACAAAGAAGTTTCAACTACAGCCAAACTTAAGTTATGTAAGAAGACTGCGCAAGTGGCAAGTTGTCGAATGTATGACTGTTTGTTTGATCAGTGGCACTACTACACAGCCCAATCGTAACATGTGCTGTACATCGAAATGTCGACGATTATTGCTTTTATTTCAGGTACACTGACGAGCCCCTCCATCTCACTGTAAGACCAGTAAACCTAGCCCACAACAACCGCGGTATATACATCGATTTATAAATGAACAAACGCGTCTTCGGAATGAGCATGGGGGGCAGCCACTCGATGATCCTGAGGTACCGGAGCATGCGCCATGTCAGTGGCACACCCATCGGCTCACGATACACGCCCCAGTGCTTCTGAAAATCCTCCGGCAGGCCTTCCCACCGATCATAGTACTCATAAGTCACGGAATCGCACCTCTCATCCAGCCTCTCCCCAGCAGCCAGCTGCTCTTCCGTTGTCCTGGGCAGAATCTCGTTTTCCAGGAACTGCAGTGCCTGTTCCGCCGTAAACCGCCTCCTTACGTCTCTAGCTACCAGCTTGTCGAGAAAAGGCGCGAGCAAAGGGATGTCCCTGGTAAGGTGCTGGGTCAAAAAACAAAAAAACTATCAGAATATGCACAAACAAGTGGGTGTCAAAGGCCTACATACCTAGTAAGAGTAACAGAACTATACACCCAGACATCAAACATCAAACGCAAAAGGATTGTAGTCAAACTCACCCTGCATTGTATCGTTGCAGTAGTATGGACAGCCAATATACGATTCTTCGCAGGGCAGTCTGAACTTTGTCCTGTCAACGGGGCCGGGGAGGAGGATCGATACGTTATAGTCAATCAGTCCATACAGAAGAAGCCCCGCTTGAAGCTGGGTCCGTCGTGTATAGTAATATTTAATGTCTTCTACCTGATCTCCGAAATGGTTGACAACAACATTATCAGGCTTCAAGTCCTGAATTTTGAAGAGTGCATCAGACAGCCTTGTTCGTGGTATGGAAAGCAATTGCCGTTTCAGTACTACGCACGCGATGGATGATGTTGTGAGAGTGCATGAAAACACTCCCTGGATAAAATACATGAATAAACGTCCAATAATGTATCATCAATATGTACTTGCCTTGAGCCTTGCGCGCATTAAGCCCAGCGCGTCTCGTAATGTTCTAAGACTCCTGGGCTCATGAATCGCATCACCCCACCTAAACGAACAAAGGCAATTTGGATGAACGAAAGAGAATACAATATATATTATATATAAGGACACGCACCTTGGCATTATTGCAAAGCAAGCACTTTTCGAATAGAGAAGCTCGAGAATAGGAAGTACACAGTTTTCGCGTAACATATCCACATTCTGCTCGTTCAGAAACTGCCAGATCTTGTGTTCGTCACTCCCAACGTGGGCTATTTTGATGGCGACATGTCTCAGCTGAGCGTCCTGTGCATACATCACGAGAGCCTGTACAGACATCATGGCATGAGAACCTTGGAGATGAGCGGGAAATGTCAAAGAGATCTATAATTCACTCTAGTGCGCGCAAAGAGGGACGCGTCAACTCCTGGTTCCGGGACTCGCAGGTCGTGGTATGCATAAGGGTACACAGCTTCACAGTAGCTGTCAAACGATAGTCGTGGCTTTGCGTAAGGAACTTTGCGGCCGTTTTCCCATTCTCGCTCGTACAGCGTGTATCCTTTTGAGGAGAACCACTGTGCTAGGGACGGTGAATCCCAAAAGCTGTATATGTTGGCATCATCGTCCCCTGAGATGAGCCGTTCCATGTTGCAAATGTCGGCTTCACTAAGCCCTTCCATGTTGGAAGTGAACGGGAAGAGCAACTTGTGACAGCCTGGGTAACTACAAAATATATGTTGAGTGTATCAGAGTGTTTGTTTGAAAAAGTTTAACGCTCAACGTTGCGGTTAGTAGTGTTTTGGTAGCGTTTACATAACGGGGGATCAACCAAAGTTAGTGTCAGGTGATGGGAACGAAGAAACTCTCACCTTAGGATAAGATAAGACGGAGGAGCGGGCAAGTTAAGATCATCAGAGTCAGACCGATTAATTGGCTTCTTGTCGGCGGTCGCCCACGCATAGCCTAGAGAATCACGGTCGGACAGTTACATGAGGCTTTACTATTCTATAGCTATGGTAGTCCAAGTTTTATTTCAATTTTTAATCTTTTTATTACAACTTGGATAATTCCCTTCTCAATCCTAATCGTCTTCGCTGGCCTTGAGTCTAAGTCACGCACGTCTACCACAGTAGCGTCAAGAGCGTCAAGCTCAGCCTAGCCTATCCCAGCTACACCCACAACGTCCTTTCCTACCGCTGTAAACAAAATAAAAAAGCATTACAATTACAATTTATTTATTCCGCCTTCACTCGACCTCGAGAATCCCTCAAGGGCAGATTTACACCCCAAACCCACACCGCCCATGCCCAAACCCAAACCCAAACCCAAACCCACATCCCCCACATCCCACACAAAACACACAAAACACTATACCCCGCCCTCCTCACCCTCGGCACCACCATCGTCCGCCCAAACTTCCCATGGAGGTACCTCAACACGCGCGCACCCGCGCGCACACCCCGCGCCTCCCTATACCCCGGCGCCCACCTCCGACAGAACTCCGAGGGAAGGCCCGCCCAGCGGTCGTACTCCTCGTACGAAGCCGCCCCACTATACCGCACGCCACTATACCGCGCTCCACCGTACCGCACGCCACCGTATCGCGCCGGGTCCACGCGCAACGGCGTGCCGAGCTGCTTTTCCGTAGCAGAAGGGAGGACGACGGAGTCCAGGAACTCCAGGGCCTGGGAAGCGGTGAACCGCCTGCGTACGTCGCGGGCTACGAGTCTGTCGAGGAAGGGCGCGAGCATGGGTATGTCCGGGGTGTAGTGCTACAGCACACAACACACGACATAAAACATCCAAGATTCGAATCAGCACAACATAGTAGTCCAAAGACAAAAGCCACCCCGGTCCCCAACACCGCTACCGTCTACGCCAATTTAAAGCGCGCACCAGGTACGTACACGCAGACAAAGCCACCACAAAGTACAAATTAAACAGCATCGTGACGCACGCACCTGATACTCCAGACAAAAATCCACCCCGAGGCAGCCCACATCGAACGCGAAGGGGTCGTACTCGAACTCGCCCTGCGCGGTGTCTTTGATGCGGAATGGGGTGCCGATGTATGATTCTTTGCATGGTAACATGATTTTTTGGTTGGGAGTGGGTTTGTTTTGGGTGGGCGCGGATTCGTTTTGGGTGGGCGCGGATTCACTTCGGTTGGGTACGGGTGTATACTGCGTGTCGACTGATTCATGCATGTCGACGGATTCGTGTCTATTGACTGATTTAAGACCATCGACGGATTCATCAAGCCCATCAGCCGCACGAGGGTCGCAGCTATAAGCAGGCCCGGGGAGCACAATCGCAACACTATAATCAATCAACGCATACTCCAACCGCCCTTCTGCATCCTCCAATCGCCCAGCTGCACCCCCGAGCAGCGACCGCCGGGCACGATACGCACGGCGCACGTCCGCATCGTTCCCGAAGTGGTTTATCACGACGTTGTCGGCTTTTAGGTCCTGCATGGCGTATCCCGTAGCGTATGATGTTTTTTAATGTGCTGTGCTGCGCTAAAGAGGAGGAGGGGGACGCACGCGGTGGATGATGTTGTGCGCGTGCATGAAGGCTACGCCCTGTCAGATAGGTAGGTAGGTAAGTGAGTGAGTAAGTGTGCATGAGCGGTTTATCGGGAGGTCCAAGAGCAGTGCATACCTTGAGTCTAGTGCGGATGATGCGCAGCGCGTCGCGCAGGGTGCTGCACTCCCTGGGCTCGTATACCGCCTGGCCCCACCTAAGACGAACGAGTCACGGTTAAGTTTGAACAAACGGCTTCTTCTGCACGTGCGCGAAAGACGCGTACCTCGGCATGACCGCAAAACACACCCCATGCAGATGCAGGTCCAGGACGTCAAGGACAGGCAGCACACAATGCTCTCGGAGCAACCCCAGCGGGCGCGCGCGCAGGAAGCGCCAGACTTTATGCTCGTCGCTCCCCGCGCGCGCGATCTTGAGCGCGACGTGCCGCCCCAGCGTGTCCTGTGCGTACATCACGAGTGGCTGATCGATGTGTCAGAGAAGTGATGATAGAACAAAGGGTGATTTACGCTGGTGCGTGCGTAGAGCTTTGCGCCTCCGCGCACGTCGTGGTACGCATATGGATAGGCGGCCTCGCAGTAGTCGTCGTACGGCAGGCGGGGCTTTGCGTAGCAGCGCCCGGGCTTGTCATCCGGGGCGCGCTCGTACAGGGTGTACCCTCTATGGGCGAACCACTGAGCGAGGGCGGGTGAGTCCCAGAAGGCGTATGGGTCTGCGAGTGTGTCGGCTGACAGGAGGGCTTGGATGTTGTCGATGTCGGATTGGGTGAGGGAGTCCATGGAGAGTCACATGAAGTAAACGTTCAACGTGTTCAAGTTGAGATTCGGCGCTTATTAGATTATGTAATACTAAATCTGGGAAGCGGCGCTGCGGACGGGGACGGCGGAGAAAGGCCGGGGAGGCTGACGTAATAAAGTAGGGTGTCCGGGGCCCTGGCGTGAGATTTGAGAAGGGAAGTTGAGTGGGATGTTGCCCGTTCCCTCCATGTCGTCCCCATGGTCCGAGCTCACTGCCGCCCCCGCCCTCCCCACTCCCGCCCCCATCCGCCGCCAGACACTTGCTGACCAGTCGCAGGTTGCGCAGGCCCAACAGCAATGCGAGTTTTCGTCTGGCAACAACATAATCTCCTGCTTCCCGACGCAGGACACCTCGATACCCCAGCACCAATGGGCCTCGTTCGTCTGTACGTCCCTTTTCGCTCTCTCGCCGACGCCGCTGACGGTGTGCTCGCAGGGAACTCGCGGCGGCCGGAGCTGACGCAGATCAACCTCGTCGACATCTTCCTCTTCCGCGCAGACTCGGGCGAGCAGATTCTCCACTTTCCCAACGTCACAAATCCGTTTGAACAGGCCGGCACAAAGACGGCCCAGGTAAACGACTCTTGGTTCGGCCAGCAGGGCCTCCAGTTTGCAGGCAAGCCCACCCCCTTCCCCTTCTACTGGGTCATCATCCGCAGCGACGCAACCCTCGACGGCACAGAGCAGCCCCAGGCCACCTTTACCGCCGTACAGACAACCGTCCTCGACTCGGTCGCCGCTGCCTCATCCTCCTCTGCCGCCGCTGCTGCCGCTTCATCGTCGTCCGCAGCAGCAGCAGCAGCAGCAGCAGCCTCATCATCAGCCGCCGCCGCCTCCCTCTCCTCCCTCTCCTCCTCCCTCTCCGCCTCGGCGAGCCCGTCAAGAACAACGCCCAACCCCACCGGCGCAGTCCAGCACTCCTCTTCCTCCTCCTCCTTCCCCCGCTGGGCCATCGCCGTCATCGTCATCCTCGGCTTCCTCGCCATCGCTGCCTCCTGCATCCTCGTCTTCCTCATCCTCCGCCGCCTCCGCCGCGCACGCGAAAACGGCTCCATGCGCAACAGCATCGGCTCAGCCTCACCCATGATCACACGCGACCACCCAGACATGGCCCAGCGCTACGACGCCGGCTCCCCGCTCCTCCCCCCGCCCGGCGTCCCCGGCGCCCAGCCCGCCAGCGCACACGCCACCATGCACGACGGCGCCTCCACCATCAGCGACTCGGGCGGGCCCTTCTCCGGCGCAGACGCAGCCATCATGGCAGACGCCTTCCGCAAGATGCTTCGCAAGCCCGACTTTGGCGAGAGCCCTGTCGTCGAGGGCGAGAGTCCCGGCGAGGACGACGACCGCGACCCGCATAGAGGAAGCACGGAGCTCGAGCATGACGACGATGATGCGGCGGCTAGCACGAGCAATATCGTTCTGAGCCGCGAGCTCGCAGAGGAGGGCAGGGATATCCGCAGCGTAGCGTCCTCACGGGGCGTCCGAGTCGAGTCCCGCCCAGAGCGGTGAGCCCGGCGCCCCCCGCCCATTCCTTCCTTCCTTCTTCTTCTTTTTCTCTCCTGTTGTGTTAGTACCCCCCGTCTCTCACTTGGCTGGAGGCCGCCCTTGCCCTCCGTGCCGTCCACTCGCTTGCACCCCTCCATTACATACATATAACTCGTCTTTTTACTTTTTACTTTTCTTTTCTTGCTGGGTTTCTTTTTTCTCTCACGTTTGATTTTGATCTCCATCCCTTTTGATCGACTCTGAACTACATACATCGAACCGCACGCCACGCTATTTTATACCGCCTAGACCCCTCACGCATACCCCTTCCCCTCCCCGCACCCAGCCAGCCCAGCTAGCCCAGCCCAGCGCTGGTCGTATCCTACCCTACCAGTCCCATTGCACTCGACTTCGTTCCAATTCGCATGTACACCACACAACCGGCTTTTATACTCCCCTTCCGATGCACTTTGCACTACGCCTTTCACCGTACCTACCACCTCCCACACACCACCTACCTACCTACCTCCCATCACCCCGACCATTACCATTGCAACTGTGCGCTCCGTCTCCGCCTCCGCCCCTACCAACTCCAACACCAACTCTTCGCTTCTCCTCCGCCCCCACCGCCTCCCCCACCTCCTCCAACTCCAACTCCTCCAACTCCAACTCCTCCACCGCTGCTGCCGTCGCTTACGCTTACTCGCTAGGACACTTTTTCTTTTTTCTTTTAGTTTATTATCGATTATCGAGTTCAATTTTTTTTTTTTTACAACCACCGGCTCGCGAGTATTTTTTTGTGTGTTGTGTTGTGTGTTGTGTGTTGTTAGGTCGAAATACAATTCAGTTGTGGTCTGATGAGGATGGTGGTTTTTGTGGTGGGTTTTGAGTGTTGGGTGTGGGGGTGGGTTTGGGTGTTGTATTGGTTTGGGAGGAGGTTGGGAGGGAGGTTAGGTTTGAGAAATAGGGCGAGAAGGCAAGGGCAAAAACGAGAATGAAGAGCGTGGACAAGGAGAGGGAAAAGGGAAGATGGGATTGGGATTGGGATGGATTGAGATGGATTGAGATGGGGGCATGGTATAGGCATCCGATCCTTCTCTCCCTTGTTCGCTCAACCCTTCCGCCCTTCTACCCTTCCGCCCTTCTGCCATTTTGCTCTTCCGCATACCGGTCTACCATCCAGCCTGCCTGCTAGCGCAAAGAGTCCTAGTCATTAGCCAACGACGACGATTGGCCTCGGCCGACTAAACGCCCAGTACCAATACCAATGCGCTCGTTCAGTTCGTCTATGCATGCGCTACGCGCGCACGCACGTATGAAGACGTGCTGCATGGATGGATGTCCTTTGCGCGCCTTCCGTATCGCGTCTCGCGTCTCGCACACCTCTCACCGCACCTCCCAACCGCACGCCACACGCGCATATATCGCTCGCTTGGCGAGGAGCGCTTGCGACGCGCGTGCGCGTGCCCTGGCCTGACTGGCTCGCTTCGAAGTTCCAACCTTGTCCTGGGCCGAGACATAATCCCACACCCAATCAGATTATGTACTCTACACCTAAACCTAACACAACGCCCAAAGTCAAAGTCAAAGTCAAACTTAAAGACGGTGCACATCCAAATCCAGGCCCGAATCTACAAGGCACTGAACCACACCCAAATCCATGGTTGTTCTGTGTTCTGTGTGTATTTGGTTACGCGTCGGTGTGATTAGGTTGCGGTGGCTGGTCACTGGCGTGTGAGTGGATGGGCGGGCGGACGCGTGCGTACGTGCGTGAACGGGCGTGTGATTGGGCGTGGGCGTGTGTTCATGATGAGGTTAGGGCGCTTGACGACGCGTGGGGTCAGCATCAACGAGTGCGCTGTGGTGAACGGCGAACGAACGAACGAAACGAAATGAACTGCGCGCTGTGCAATTCGAGGAATGAGGCGGAACTGGGATGGATGTGTCCCTAGGAAAATACCCTTTTACGCATTACTTACTTAAGTACAACACAAACGCATACGTATACCACCGGACGCGGTGGCACCCAGGTGCACACTGCACAACGACACTCCTTTTTTATTTCGTTTTATTTTATATCACTGATCATTGACCACCCACCGCGTTATATTACACATTACATTATATATTGTGTTCGTTGCTCTTGATTTGATTAGTATCCCTGTGCTCTGTGCTCTGTGTTGTTGTTACAATGAACCTCTTGGACTTTGTACTCTGTACTGTGTCTATCATGGAGTGGGTACCTTGGGTGCACTATCATGTCCGGCACGGCTATGGTATGATTTTCAATTCAGATTAGGCGCTCAAGCTCAAGGCTCAATCTCGGGAATGTACTGTCCTCATACTTTACTGAAAATTACAATAAACTGGTATAGTGGATTACATCCGATGAGCTCATGCCTCACCTACCGGTCGGATAAGCTCTGACGCCGCCCGGGGGGGTGCTTGAAAAACCATAGTATGCATAGCGGACGGGCTGACATTGACACCGCCGCCGCCGCACTCTCCGCTCCCTAGGCTCATTCGGCCACACTCCCAGAGCGCGTGATCCTCCGGCCATACATAAGAGCCACCAACAGTGCACACCACTGGCACGGGCTTCACCCGGCTGTTGATCATGGTCATGAGGGCGGCAGCGTCCACCCCAGGGATCGTCGCCGCCAAAACTTGGAATACAGGGGGGTGGTCCGGCACGCAGATCACGACAAAGGTCAGGAACCCCATGCATGCTGTATGGGCACTCTGTAAATCATGCGCGCGGTATACAAAAAGGTTGGGGACATCAGCCCGCCGGGCATACGTACCTGTCAGCGTCCCGGTCTCGATGTACAGCCGTACGATACGATTCACCAGATCGACCGTGCTTTGGAATCGGAACTCGGCTGGACTGTGGCGTTTTAGCTAGTAATATAAGTGTACTTCGTTATTAGACTGAAAGAAATATCCTGCGAGTCGGTCATGGAACGTACATAGAGTATCATAAGTCCTGCTATAGCAATGTCACATACAGAGCCGGTGGCTAGCGATATCTAGCAATACTTTGAGCCTTTCTCATATGGCGATCTTAAAAAAAATGTAGCCCATACCCGCACCAACAGAAGAAAATCCCAGTCGAATTCGGAGAGCATGTTCACCCCTGCCTTATATTTGGCCGCCGCAGCAAGGCAGAATGCCAGACTGATGACTGAGATCTACGAATGTACCAGAAAGCAGTAGTAGTAAGCGCCTGAAACTCTTTAGTGAATAAGCTTGTATTTCCTACCATTAAAACACACGTAGCCGGGACTCGCGTGCGCGAAATAATATATATTTTCCATGCGTAGAACAGCTGCACACAGCAAGCCACTATAAAATAAGAAGAAGTAGAAAGAGTAAAATGATAGTTGGCGCACAGCAGGAAAAGGACTACATACCTAAGCCAACATTCACCACGATAGAGAACCATGTGCTTCGAATAGCCAGAAGCTCGGAGAGCGTACGCGACGCGACGAAACACGAAAAGGACTCGTGTGCGAACAGTGTTATCTGGCTCAGCTGCAGCGCGTAGATTCCACACACAAGAGCCCTCGTGGGCAGTTTGTCCCGGAGCGGTGCCTGGGAGTAAAAGTCTACCAGCGTGGGTGACGCAAACACAGGCCCGGGGTCAGCGGAGAAGGCAGGTGAGTATGAGCGACTCACAAACTCACAAACTTGTACAGAGAGTACTCCGAAGAAGTACCACGGGAGGAGGTGGGATAAAAGCTGCATGTCACGAAATGTAATCAATAGAATACTGGTCCCTCGAGTCTAGATTCTTACAATGGATGAGATTAGTGTCGGTAGAATATGCGCGTCCATCGTTTCCAGCCGCGGTCGCGAGAGCCAAGCAAGGTAGTAAGGAAGGGAGTTAGTACCATCTGTAACTCCCTGTCAATCTTTTATATTATCTGATGTCCTCCCTGTAAGACCAGTGCATTGTATAATACTAGAATATTATATTATCTGATGTCCTCAATGTAGGATCAGTGCACCGTACCATATCATGATTTGCAGTCGACCGTCACTGCAACCTCATCGCGGTCCGGCGGAACTTCTGTTTTCAGTGCATAGCCTTAAGTTCAAAGTAACTCTATGTTCAACAGTTATATTATTATACAGTGGAAGACTCTTTTTGCTTCTTTGCGATATGTCCGCCTAGATCGTAGTACTTCGCGATGATGATGTGCAATGAAGAACACCGTCGCAATCCCGAGGTAGTCATTGTGATGTTGATATCAGCAGCAGGCTGCTTCTATGTCTCGACTGATTCCTGTATGATCATACCGCCAGCAGGTAATGTAACAACTTGCGTCGTGTACTCTGTATGCCACAGAAAATGCATTTATCTCGGCTTTTGCTATGTATCCGGAATCGGGTAGGGGCGTGAGCAGAAGGTGAGACGGAGGAAAGGGCTCCGGCGAGTTCCGACCAAGTATGGACTTTAGCGTACTCACAGGCTCAACCGCAACGACAGTTTACATACTAATCAGACCACCGCCATCTATGCATTATAGAATCTGGATTTGGATCGGAGCGTGGGCAGAAGGTGGGATGCACGGAGGACTCAGAAGGGGGTGCACGAGTGCATCTTCAATTCATGTCCTGATTGCCTATCTAGATTATGCACTCAAGCTCAAGGCTTGGTCGAGCGTTACATAGTAAATTGACGCATGCCCCTGTAGGTCCAACCACACATCAGAAATTTAACCATTTAGTTTTTTCCGGTTTCTCACCCTGGAAACGGCAATAAAACCACAAAAAACAGGAAACCTCTTTCCTCGGAAACATATGTATGGTAAGTCGGAAACCAAAAAGGGAATCAAGCCTGATAATTACCATTTCTATACATATTACTGTGCTTCAGAACTGCTTCTGAAGCTTAATCTTAAGCTGAGATGTAAGTACGGTTTCCTGAAACAGATAAACCGAACAAAACTTAAGAAACCCGGATACTAAATGGACAACTTTCTGATGCAGTAGCATGATGCATGTCATATGCAAAACTAACCCACGGACCATCGAACTCAATACTAAAAAATCGCTTTCTGGCGAGGAAAGAAAAGGGAAGGAGTGGGCGACCGAATAAACTCGGATCAAAAGTTTATACGGGAGTTGTGATAAGCGGTCTCGGCCAAAGGGAGAATTCAGCGGCATACGCAAGCATACGCATTTGCGGGGTCAACCAAGGGTTAACGCAGGCGGCGAGCGTGCCGAGCTAAGGTGAAGCCGAATTCCCACGGTGACTATGCGAGCAGGAATAAAAGGCTGCAGGCGCAAGTCATTCAAGATCGAGACGTCCTGAGCGCCTGATTCAAAGCGCTTGTAAAGGAGTCAAACCAGGCTGTTGATACATGCATAGAATATACGGTGGGTGGGTTTCAATTTTTCAAAGCGCGTAAAGCGAGAGAGCAATGAGAGATGGTGTTGAGATGGTGGTTGGATGGTGGCCAGAAAGACGAGGAATGAGAAAGGGTCTCATCCTCGTATGGCGCACCATGCTCTAAATTTTTGACCCCTTGACGTGGCATCGAGCAATCATATTTTATCCTAGCCACTCCGCTTTTACATCCGATGGACTCATGCCTCGCCTGGGGAGGCCTCCCCAGGTCCGTCCGTGCAAACCAATTGAATGGCTTATACTACATGCACACAAGTACCACTAGACCCAATTAATCATTTTGGCACTCTTCTAGCTTTCTCCCGAGCCTTTTGTGTTATGTATACCTTTGTGTTATCGCAATGAGGGATGTTGTATGCAGGTGTCTTTATCGTTACATGCAGTAGAAGTGACTGGTCCGATGCAGTCCAATATACGCTCTTCCCACTTCACACGCTAACCAGCACTGACGCCGTCGGCGGTGCAAACATAATAACAGATTGCGCACAGCGACCGCCTTCGCCGGGATCACAACCAAGATGGCCACACCCTACACCATGGCCACATATCCCGAGTCTGCGCTCCTCTGGCCAGAAATGATAGTCATCGATGATGCATGATGCAGCAGGTTTTATCCGGCTGTTGGTAAGGGCCATGAAGGTCGTTGCGTATACTCCGGACATAGTTGAGGCAAAAACTTGGAACACGGGAGGGTGGTTGGGAATGCAGATCACGACAAAAGTCAGAAGACCCATGCAGGCTGCTTAGTTTGTTCGTAGATAATACAATATTTGGGAAATTAGATAGCGTACCAGTCAGTGTTCCGGTTTCGATGTAAAGTCGCACGATACGATTCACTATGTCGGTCGTTTTCTGGGATCGAAACTCTGTTGGATTGTGGCCCTTCAGCTAATATTTATTTTGCTATTAAACAGAATTAATCTCCTATGAGTCGACGGTATGACGTACATAGAGTATCGTGAGCCCTGCTATCGTGATGTCGCATACAGAGCCGGTAGCCAGCGACATCTAGAAATAATATGAGTAGCATCTTATCACATCTGGCGATAACACAACGCCACGCCTACCCGTACCAACAGCAGGAAGTCCCAGTTAAATTCGGACAGCATATTAGTCCCTGCTGCATATCTGACCGCTGCAGCGAGGCAGAGTGCCACACTGATGATTGACATCTACGAGAAGCCAAAACATAAAGAAAGTAAACGCCTGTACCATTTATAAATAACTTATAGGAAGAATGTTTTTCTCACCGTCATAACGCATATAACCGAGACGTGTGTACGTGAAATGATAAATATCCGCCAGGCATAAAAATCCCGCACACAGCAAGTCACTGTGCATAAGTAGAAAGAAAGAGTAAGACGTTAATAAGTACCCGAGAGGAGATTTCCACGTGCCTAAACCAACTCCCACAAGCATAGTAAACCAGGTGCTTCGAATTTCCAGAAACTCAGAGAGCGTACGCGACCGAACAAAACACGAAAAAGCCTCGTATGTTAACAGTGTTATTTGGCTCAACTGCAACGAGTAGACTACGTAAACAAGGACCTTTGTGGGCAGCCTATCCTGCAGAGCTGCCTGGGAGTAAAAGCCTGCAACAAAAGCAATGATGCAAAGTGAGCGGCAGGAAGGTAGACGACCAACTAACGAGCTCACAAACTTGTACAGAAAGTACTCCGAAGAAGTACCACGGGAGTAGGTGGGCTAAAAACTGTACATAGTCACATAAATACTAGTACTGGTCCCTCAATTCTAATTTCTTACAATGGATGGGATAAGTGTCGGTGGAAGAAGTGCATCCATCTGGGTCCAGGATCCCCGACCGTGGTTCGAGAGCTAGGTGAGAAAAGGAGCTATCATCTGTAGCCCTCTGCTAGCCTCACTTATATTCTTTGATGCAGTCGATGTTGAACCACTGCACTATACCCTATCATGATAATTTGTAGTGAACCGCAACCTCATCACACAACGACTCTCGCCGTTGATGGAGTTAGTAAGGCCGAAACCTATTTTTGTGTATATATGTTCGCAACAACTCTATATTCAACACGGTTGGTATATTATAGTAGTGGAAGCCTCGCTTTGATTGTTCGTGATAAGTTTCGCATAGATCGTAGTAATTCACGACAATGGTGTGCACCGAAGAGCACTGTAGTCGCAATGCCGAGATAGCCATGGAGATTTTGATATCAGCACCAGGCCAACAGCAGCCTGCTTCTTCGTCTCGTCTGGTTTCTGTATACCTTGCGTAATATACTCTGTGTGCCATTGAAAATGCATTTATGCCCGTTTCTGTTATGTATCCGGAATCGGGTCGGAGCGTAGCCAGAAGGTGGGAAGGAGGAAGGGGCTCCGGCGAGTTCCGAGTCCCGACCAAGTATTGACTTGAGCGCAAGGATCACAGGTACAACCACAACAACAGATTGCCTACTATTCGGACCACCGCCATCATCTCGTTTTGTCATGCGCTGATCAGCACAGACGCATTGCTCGGTGGCCCAAACACAATAGCAGACTCATACCTACTCGTGCCACCGTCTCCGAGTCCGTTTTCCGGGGCACCAGTACGGCGGCCGCGTCTCTTGGGCCTGTGGAGCTCCCTTTCCTCCGGCCAGGCATAAGCGCCATTGACCACACGCGCAACAGGCTTTATACGGCTGTTGATCACGGCCATGAGCGTCGTCGCGTACACGCCCGAGATAGTCGACGCACAAACCAGGAACACGGGCGGGTGGTTCGGGATGCAGATCACGACAAAGGTTAGGAAGCCCACACACGCTAGTCTGTAGATGAATCATGCGGTCGTATACACATTGAAATTGGCGAGCATACCTGTGAGCAATGATGGGTTAATGATGTTCGAACAATTGACCTGAGTTCTTTTTTCATAAACCGGCTTCAAAGTGTGCCTTTCACACTTTGCATTATATACATGTTGAACATGAGTGACCCCGAGAAAAAGAAGTCCCGAGTCTGTCGCTCTCATCCATGTTTCAACGTTCAACATCGAGTCTGCGGCTCAGCCGGGAACTCCTTTGCTGTCACAGGTACAGTGCACTTTTCCAGACACATCAACTTGAAGCAATACGTTCTATGCTCCTTAGGTCTTCCCATGCGCTCCTTCTCGGTGACCTATGGGAGTGAAATTCTATTTTCTCCATGTAGAGTGGCAATGGACAATTGATCTACGCGGCCTCTGTTATACTGACATGATAGGTTGAACGTACATATCTGCCAGATTGGGGAACTGGCCTATTGAAGGATAGAAGAATAGACGGAGGAGGGGGTTAGTTCCGACCATTGAAATGCTCCGACAGACCTAAGCGCTGACTGAAGCTGACGCAGCCCTACTAGATTGTGCAAGCACAATTTGAGATCGCCAACCACCGCCTCTGTGTCCGTCGACTCCAATACAGACGCAACGTATATGGCCGCGTCCTGGGCCTGAACCGTCACATACCCTGAGGCGGCGATCATCTTGCCACACGTAAGCGCCATTACTTATATGCGCACCAGGTTTTATCCTGCTGTTGATAACGGCCATGAGACTGGTCGCATATACTCCAGAGATGACCGAGGCGAGAACTATGTACAATGAAGGATGGCTCGGGATGCAGATCACGATGAAGGTAAGGAAAGCAGTGCTGGCTAGCGTACATATATATCATCATGCAAATGCCATCAGCCTTCGAAATATGGGCACAGTATTCTAGCGTACCTGTCAGTGTCCCGGTTTCAATATACAGTCGTATGATTCCATTGACTAAGTCGACCGTGTTTTGGAATCGGAACTCCACTGGACTGTAGCGCTTTAACTTGCATTCACACGATTATATCAAATAATTGACCATGAAGAGTTGGCGGGACCTACGTAGAATATCATGAGACCTGCTATAACAATGTCGCATAGAGTGCTAGTAGCCAGTGCCAGCTACCAATATTATGAGCATCATACAAATTTGTCGCACCACAAACATAAAAGCCCAGAGCGTACCCGGGCATACAGCAGGACATCCCAATTATATTGAGCAAGAATATTTTCCCCTTCGCTATACTTGGTCGCGGCAGCAAAGCAGAATGCCAGGGAAATGATGGCCATCTTTAGAATGGGTAAAGTAAGCGTGTGGAGCAGTCGAACGTTATATGATTTCTTACCATCAAAACAAACATGGCCGGGATGCGCGTGCGAGAAATATTGCAAATGCGCCAGGCATAGAAAGACTGTACACAGAAAGCCACTATAGATAATAATTCAAGGAGTGAAAAAAGATGATATTATGTAAATATGAAACATAAAGATGATACGTGCCTAAGCCAACGCTCACGAGGATAGAGAACCAGGTGCTTCGAATCTCCAATAGTTCGGGTAGCGTACGCGACCAAACGAAGAACGAAAAGGATTCGTTTGCCAACAGTACTATTTGAACCAACTGCAAAATGTATACTAGGAAAACTAAAGCCTTCGTGGACAGCCTATCCTGCAGTACTGCCTGAGAGTAGAAGTCTGAAAAATAGGTGGTTACTAAGTGTGGACGAAAAACAGTATCATTAAAATTCAATGGTCAACCCACAAACTTGTACAGAAAGTATCCCTATAAAATACCACGGGAGAAGGTGGGCTAAGAGCTGCATGGAATGAAATATAGTCGATTAAAAGACTGATCCACTCCCAGGCCAAACTTTCTCACAATGGATGAAATGAGTGTAGGTGGAACTTCAAGTGCCGTCATCGTCACGTCTGTAGGTTGAAAGAGATAGCTTAAAAAGGGAGACACCACTTTCTTTCTTTCTATCCTCGTTTATATTCACTTCCACGGGAGACATCAGAATGTTAGTATAAACAAGTTGGGCTATGCACTTGATGAGAAACATGGTAGATTCAATACTTTGGCCATTAAGTTTATTTTGATATAACAGATGCTTGATCAGTGCAGTGTACTATATCTTTATGGTTCTAATCATCTCAACTACTATGTTCCTAGTACATCTTTCACTACAATAAATTAAGTTTGATGTGCTTCCATCAAGCATATAATGTGTACAACAACAGCTGACCCCAGTGTTTGCTTGTTCGTGATGAGTCCAACGTTAGCCTCTCCTTCTTTTCACTTCGTCTCAATTGGCGGTGTTTTGGTATTTCAGTCACTTTTATGAGTGCATAAGCCAGTAGTATGGATTTGCGCGATGCGTGCTCGCGTGGATAAGCAGCGCGCCGCTACGAGCGCGGAAAATTGCTGCGCACACCTACTGTTCTCACGACTGACTGCGCGCATCCACAGGAGCGCTCAGCGCGCGCTGCCTGCCAACCGCCATCGTGGGATCGAGCTACCGACGCGCCGATGATCATGACCATGGCCCATCTTGATGATCCACGCCGGGCTGATTTCAAACCATCGCAGGTCATAACGACGTGTACAATCTGTATGCGCCCCCAAGGCTCTGAAACGCGCGGCGCGCACGGCGCACGGCGTGTCTAGCCCGCACTGGCCCTGGCCCACAGGACGAGGATTGGCGTCATATACGAAGGTCAGGAAGGCAGCGCTGGCTAGCATTATAGTATATCATGAGAACGTTATTACTCTTCGCACAGCAGACAACTAGTAAAGAATCGGCGTACCTGTCAGTGTCCCGGTTTCAATATACAGCCGTATAATGCGATTAACTATATCTAATGTGTTTTGGAATTGAAAGTCTACTTGACTGTAGCGTTTCAACTACCATTCACTGGATTAGATCTGATTTTTTTTCTTTGTGGAGTTGGCGTGACTTACGTAAAATATCATGAGCCCTGCCATTACAACGTCGCATACAGTGTCAGTAGCAAGCGATATCTACCAATGGTATGAGTATCACCCAGGTTTATTAATCACAAACAGCGCAACGCAGAGCATACCCGTGCATACAGTAGTATATTCCGTGAAATTCAGCAAAAACGCTTGGCCTTTTGCTATCCTTGGCCGCCGCAATAAGGCATAATACTAGCCCAATGCATGCCATCTACAAGGCACCAGTAAGCGTCTAATCCAGTAGTATACGCCATAAACTAGAGCCTTCGTGTGCAGTCTGTCCTGAAGAGATGCCTGGGAGTAAAAGTCTGGTGTATTGTCAAAGGAAAACATCAAGTCAAAGACGGCGAACAACTCACAGACTTGTACAGAGAGTACACCGAAGAAGTAACACGGTAAGAAGTGGGACATAAACTGCACGAGACGAAATGTAGTCAATCAAGACACTGATTTCTCACCTCTGATTTCTTACAACGAATGACAAGGAATACTTGTATTCATCGTTTCCGAGAGCCAAGAGAGAGAAAGATGAGAGAAGGAGCTATCGTGTGTGACCCTCTACCAGACTCTCTTAAGTATCTTCTTTGATGCCCTCAGTATAGGACAAATGCAGGGCTGTAGTACCATGATAGTATCATGATGTGTATTCAAATATTCAACCCTCATCACACAACAATATCAGTGTTGATGATGCCTTTACTGTTCTCAGTGCATATCTTCCCAGTAATTATACCTTCAACAGTTGGCTTCATATAGTGGAAGGCTCACTTTGATTCTTTATGATAGTTCCGCCTAAATTGTAGTACTTCAAAACCCGGTCACGATGCCGAGATATCGATATCACCGGCAGGCTGCCACTTCTTTGTTACGTCCTATTCGTGTATGATATGAGATGATACGGCCAGCAGATACTCCTGACGTCCGTTTTGTCAAGCGCTGATCGGCACAGACGCATTGCTCGGGGGCGAAAACACAATAGCAGATTCATACCTACTCGTCCCACCGTCCCCGTATGCACGGCGGCCACGTCCCTGGGGCCTGTGGCTCTCCCTCTCCTCCAGCCAGGCATAAGCGCCACTGATCGTATGCACCACGGGCTTTGTCCGACTGTTGATCACGGCCATGAGCGTCGTCGCGTACACGCCCGAGATAGTCGCCGCGCAAACCACGAATACGGGCGGGTGGTTCGGGATGCAGATCACGACAAAGTTTAGGAGGCCTGCACACGCTAGTCTGTAGGTAAATCATGCGGTCGTATACGCAATGAAATCGGCGGGCATACCCGTGAGCGCCCCGGTCTGGATGTACAGCTGTATGATGCGATTGACTATGTCAACTGTGTTTTTGAAGTAGAATTCCGTTGGGCTGTAGCGTTTTAGCTAGAATTTGATTAAAAGTTACTACAAAAATATTCTGTGGAAAGCAGCTGGGCATACGTAGAATATCATGAGCACTGCTATTGAAATGTTGCATACAGTGTTAACCGCCAGCGACATCTACCAAAAATATGAGTTTTATGAGCAAATTTTATTGTGTACGGATAGCAGAATGCAAAGCGTACCCGTGCGAACAGTAAAATATCCCAGCGATATTCGGTGAGGATATTTTCCCCTTTGCCGTATTTGACCGCCGTAGTGACGCAGAATGCCAGACTGATCAATGACATCTACAAAGTAACTTTTTGAACCAGTCATTACCTACAAAAATGACCATGGCTTCTTACCGTCAGAATGCACACAGCCGGAATGCGCCTGCGCGATATGATAGATATCCTCCAGGCATAGAACACTTGTACACAGAAAGACACTATACATGTAGGAGAAAAGGATCTAGTGTAAGCTCCCAGAATGCACGCAACACCGAATAACCACCACCACACACCTAGCCCAGCGCTGACAATAAGAGAAAACCATGTGCCCCGTATGGCCAGTGCCTCGGCCAGAGTGCGCGCCTGGACGAAGTACCACAGAGACTCGTCTGCGAACTGCACCACCTGGCTGATCTGCAGTGCATATATGCCGTAGACCAGCGCCTTCGTGTGAATCCTGTCCTGCAGCGCCGCCTGCGAGTAGAAGCCTGCAATGCATACCAACACGCGCTATGTCATTAGAATGCGGCGATGGGGCGTGGTATATAAGAAGCGAAGAACATACAGACTTGTACGGAGAGGACTCCAATGAAGTACCATGGAAGGAGGTAGGCTATAAGCTGCCAGCGTGTGGCAGGGTATGATAGTTAATAAAGACACGCCAGTCACTCAAGTTAGTTCCTTACAGCTGATGAAATTAGCAGTGTTGATTTAATGTCCGTCACCTCCATTTCACTAACACGGCTGTTGCGGGAGACAATTGGGAAGGTAGGGAGCTCTTTTCTGTACTCTTTCGTTAAACTTCTTATACCTTCAGCCAGAGAAAGAGAAAAAACAGTGTGACGGGCAGTGTGGGCGGTGGGTCAGGGTGTGGGTGGTGCATCAAAACACACTGATATGATGCTATGATGCAGTTTCTGCACAAGTATTCCCACACGCCCCATACTTTGATGGGGCCGCGCGCCCGACACAAACTTGGAGAACATTTCTTGATTTGCTGCATTCGGCATACTCTATATAGAATGTAAATAAAGTCTAGAGATATCACATCCAGTGTTTATACCCATATTACCAGTAGAAAAAACACAATGAATTATTGCTAATATCCTTTCAATGTACCAGAGGGAGACTACAATCTATTGAATTTTAAGAGACATATATATAGCTTCAATTCATGCTGTACTGGATACGAGTAATTTTAGCTGTTATAATGTGATCATAATGACAAAATAAGAAGCAAAAACATTGCTTATACACTTTACATAACATTAATGATGATGTATTAGGTTAATTTTAGTGAGAAGAAAGTATACATGTATTGTAACCATACCCAACGTCATGTACTCTGTGTGCCTATTGAAAATGCATTTATGCCGGATTTTGTTATGTATGTATCCGGAATCGGGTCGAAGCATGACCAGAAGGTGGGACGGAGGAAGGGCTCCGGCAAGTTCCGACCAAGTACGGACTTGAGCGCAAGGCTCACAGGCCCAACCACAAGGACAGATTGCCTACTACTCGGACCACCACCATCATTTCGTTTTGTCAAGCGCTGATCGGCACAGACGCACTGCTCGGGGGCGAAAACACAATAGCAGATTCATACCTACTCGTCCCACCGTCCCCGTATGCACGGCGGCCGCGTCCCTGGGGCCTGCGGCTCTCCCTCTCCTCCGGCCAGGCATAAGCACCATTAACCACACGCGCAACAGGCTTTATCCGGCTGTTGATCACGGCCATGAGCGTCGTCGCGTACACGCCCGAGATAGTTGACGCACAAACCAGGAACACGGGCGGGTGGTTCGGGATGCAGATCACGACAAAGGTTAGGAAGCCCACACACGCTAGTCGGTAGATAAATCATGCGGTCGTATACACATTGAAATTGGCGAGCATACCTGTGAGCGTCCCGGTCTGGATGTACAGCTGTATGATGCGATTGACTATGTCAACTGTGTTTTGGAAGCAAAATTCCATTGGGCTGTAGCGTTTTAGCTAGAATTTGATTAGGGATTACTACAGAGGCTTTCTGTGGAAAGCAGACGAGCGTACGTAGAATATCATGAGCCCTGCTAACGGTGTTCTTTTGATATAACAGATGTGGGACCAGTGACAATCCTAACATGGATCTGTGCACACTGAAGAACACTATAAAAATACCGAAGGTAAAACTAGCATAGCCATTGAAGTGCTGTAGAACCTCGGACCCCTCAAGCTGCTTCTTTCCGTTGTTGAAAAAGGGCCGCGCAGACCGATAGAAAAATTATTTCTGAGTTTGCAAGCTGCTGTCCTGGTCATATTTTATCAGTACATTTCGGACAGGTGTAGATTTGCGTGATGCGTAGCGGCTCGTGTGCAAGCCGGATGTCAAGAAGGCGTGGGAACGCTCGTGCCAGAAATCATCCCTGTATACCCTATGCTATCGTGGGCCTTTCAAAGCGGCGCCGCATAAACCTTCATATTGGGACTGTGATGTGTAATGTTTGTTTGAAAAATGACTGCGCCATCGTATCTTCACAGTTACGGGTCTATGTATAGGTCTTGTAAATACATCATACATGGGCACCCGCAGTACGTTTCGCGGAATAGTGTTTCCGATTACTATAGAAACCCCGGTAGGTGTTCGCCCATGTCTCGGTGTACTTCTTGTTACCAAGGGCCACCTAGGTGTAGATGTAATATCTTCATGGATTGGTGCTCCCGCGGTGCGCTCAAGAGGAACCACTACGCTCGGAGTCCTTGTAGAGGCTCCGGCGGCGGTATGCCTGGGTAAACATAATATTTACCCCACAGATGTGTTACTTTATCGTAAAAACTATGCGGTGGCATACTGACTTCATATTATCCAGCCAAAGTGCTGCACTGTGCCACTACGACCCATTCCGACATATCATGGGACGTGACTGTCACCTGCCCGCGGCACGCTGGGGCACAAGCGTGGGCACCATGCATACCGGGGCACAAAGCTGTTTCGGTCATACATAGAGTGTGCCCCCCTCACGACATATGTTATGAGTTGGCTGCGAGGTAATACGGAGGGTTAAGGCCGTATATGAGGTATGTGGTCCCCTCGCACCGTCTGCCCCTCCCCGGCAATCTGCTTATATATATGACACTGTACAATAACATTCAGCCGCGAGAATGTTGGCAGCAGGGAAAATGGACACTCTACTCCTACTCTACCGTACATTGTGCGGCACAACTTGTTGTAATTGTGCCTGTCTGCTCTTCTGAGTTGAATGATGAAGATAGATGAATTGGAATTGAATAAGTAGTGCTGCCGGATTGCGGATTGATTATAGTGAATTGTCATAAATTGAATGGACTCAAGCGCTGACCTGGACAGTACTGACGCTGTCGGATGTGACATTGCTTCAAACACCATAAGTTCACCACCGCCGTCGTCTCCGTTCCATAAATCCCTCATTTGGCCACACTTCAGGTGCCCGTAATCCTCTGGCCATATATAAGAGCCATTAATCGTGCATGCCACGGGCTTTATCCGGCTGTTGATAACGGTCATGAGGGTCGTCGTGTACACTCCAGAGATGGTAGAGCCGAGAACTATGAACCAAGGAGGGTGGCTCGGGATGCATATCACTAAGAAGGTCAGGAAACCCGCGCACGCTAGTCTGTGTTTAAACCATGCGGAAGTATACAAATATTAGCGGCCATACCTGTCAGTGTCCCGGTTTCCACATACAACCGTATGATACGATTGACTACATCAATCGTGTTCTGGAATCGGAACTCTGCTGGACTGTAGCGTTTCAACTAATATTTACTTTGTTAGTAGACTGAAATAATCTCCAACGAATGGGCAGGGCCTACGTAGAGTATCATGAGCCCTGCTATAGTAATGTCACATACGGTGTTGGTTGCCAGCGACATCTAATAATAATATGAGTATCATATTTTCTATCTGGCGATAACACAACGCAGCGCCTACCCGTACCAACAGCAGAAACTCCCAGTCAAATTCGGAGAGAATGTTGACTCCTGCCTTATATTTGACCCCCGCAGCAAGGCAGAATGCCAGACTGATGAATGACATCTACAAGACCATTTCAAAACATGGTGAAAAGTAGTAAGCTATAAATAACTTTTCGGAAGACGGTTATTTCCCACCATTAAAACACATATTGCCGGGACGCGTGTGCGTGAAATAATATATATCCTCCAGGCGTAGAACAACTGCACACAGCAAGCCACTGTACATGTGCAGAATTATAAAAAGTAATGTGGCAGTCAGCTCACAGCAGAAAGAAAAGGTTACATGCCTAAGCCAACATTCACAACAATAGAGAACCAGGTGCTCCGGATGGCCAGTATGTCGGCCACTGTGCGGGACCAAACGAAAAACGAAAAAGACTCGTTTGCAAAGAGCACTATTTGACTGATTTGCAGAGCGTATACAATGTAGATTAGAACCTTCGTGGGCAGCCTGTCCTGAAGAGCTGCCTTGGAGTAAAAGTCTTCAACCACGGGAGAGGCGAATTCAACAAACAAGGCAGAAGAACAATACACAAACTCACAAAACTGTACAGAAAGTACTCCGAAGAAGTACCACGGAAGGAGATGGGCTATAAGCTGCATTGGACGGGATATAGTCAACTAAAAGCATGTTCCGTCTAGTCTAGTAATGACTACTTACAATGGACGGGATTAGTGATGATGGAATATGTGCATCCATCGTATACGACCGTGGTTGCGAGCGTCAAGCAAGAGGTAGGTAGCTTGGAAAGGGGACTATCATTCTCTGCCAGACACCCTTATATTTTTTGATATACCCGATATAGGACCAGCGTACTGTATCACATCATGATGCGGACTCTTCAAACGTTGCAACAACCTCATCTGATAGTTGTTTGCCATTGAGCGGCGGTCTAAGAACCGAAATCTGACCACTCTTAGTCCATATGTTCCCAGTAACTCTATGATATGCGACAGCTGGTTTACTTAGTGGAAGGCTTAGTTTGCTTCCTTATAATAAGTCCGCCTACATCGCAGTACTTAAAAGATGAATATTGGATGTGCACATGCCGAGGCGATACTAGGATAGCCTGCTGAGACGTTTGATATCAACGGCTGACAGGTTTCGGTTCAGGGAGCTCGAACGCTGTAGTGTAATTCTGTCTCCTGACGCGTACTTTATGATAGCTGTTTTAAGAATGACAGAACGTTCCCTTTTCTCATTGATCTATAATTTGACCTTGGTATAATTATGCTTAACACTCTATGCTACTACCCTTCGCGTCTGCGTCTGCCGAACTCCGTTGTTTTATTAGCCAGTCTCTATTGCTAATATATTAGGTAGTACCTGCATGTGCAATGCGTCTGTGCCCATACGCCACAAGTTCGTCCGCCTCCATCCACATCCTTCTCTTCCGTGGTATCTCATCCGCGTCAGCCCGAGTCCCAGTTTACTCCATAAATCACCAAGTTCCCCCCGGTGCGTTCCCCGATTGTCCTGAGCTCTCTTACTTGGCCATCTATCCACCCACGCAACTAGATGTCTGTCTGATACGCAAACCGTATGGCACAGTGCCGTGCACAATCCGCATCGACATCATTCACCCGCGAGAATGTCGGCTCTATGATCATGACACACTGGCAGGGGCAGTGGGTATTCTTATACAGTGACAGTTATTCCTGCTAGTCATTCATCCCACTCCGCTCAGGCTCCCACCACCGTACAGGCACCCGCTCCCACAGTAAATACAGGCACGGGCACGGTCGGCAGCGCGGAGATGAACGCGGAAATACTGGGAAAACAAAAATACCTTGCTGAGAGTACGGATACGAGCGCAGGGGATGATGTGGGGGGCGGGGGTGAATTTGTAGAGGTAGAGCCAGAATACAACACCCGGCACATACGCACACACCGCAGATAAGTGCGTATCGCAATGCCACGTCTATGCCACCGTAACAATACCGGTTCTCAGAGCAAATGAAATGCCTCCGCGTCTAACGTAACTGGGCCAGCACAAATCAATGGCCGCACGTGTATCATCAAGCTCCAGCTTTTTTAGCACGGGAACGGATGCGGGGTCAGTAGATACTCACGCGCGCATGCGATAGGTGGTGCAGTCATTACTATGGTTGGCGCTTGGCTTGTTCGAAAGTACGCATGAAGCCATTAATGACGCAAGACCTGGCTTTAAAGGCTTCCAATACTGAGCGCTCCACTACAGAGATGAGGGGGCGGGCGGGCTGGGCGGGAAGCACTCCACCAAATAGAGTTCACTGTGGAAGTAGACGAGATGAAATGAATGAAATGACGCAGGTGACGGTACACGGTACACGGTATTGCCCTTCGACCTTCCCCATTTCGCACTAGTACATATTATGTTCTCTTCTCTGCTGATATGAACTCCGCGACTGAACATGTCCGCGTCCATGTGCCTGCGGCGCGCGCGGACTTACTCCAGTCTCTCGGAGACCCTGGACGAGTGGATTAAACATTATACTGCATCAGTCCCCACGCGACCACGCACCACGCATCGCACACGCATCCGCCACGAGAGCGAGGATTCATGGTGTGGTACAATAGCAAGATGGACAGACGGAGGCGGGGGCAGTCAGGGACAATTGAAATGACGCACGAGCTGACGCGCTGCGATGCGCGCCTAATAGCGCGCATCGTCTATTTGTACCGATGCGCTGTTACCCGATAGGCGCGTGTGGAGCGGGAGCGCAGGTGCTTGAGGTGACGTTATTATGTCCTCCAGACGCGCGCCGGTGTGCGCTGTGCGCTCTCTAAGCAGCAAGAATGGCAACCGCAGCACCGTCTCGATACATTTTTAGGAATTTTTGACTGCGCGCATCCACAGGAGCGCTCAGCGCGCGCTGCCTGCCAACCGCCATCGTGGGATCGAGCTGCGCCGACGATCATGACCATGGCCCATCTTGATGATCCACGCTGGGCTGATTGCAAACCATCGCAGGTCATAGCGACGTGTACAATCCGTATGCGCCCCCAAGGCTCTGAAACGCGCGGCGCGCACGGCGCACGGCGTGTCTAGCCCGCACTGGCCCTGGCCCACAGGACGAGGATGGGTATCATATACGTTTCGTGGTACTACTAGTCATCCTATCCTAATACGCATCTATAACTAGGCCTACATAATCATTATCCATATCGCCCGGCACGCAGACAAGACGCAGCATTCCAGCACGCACGCCGCACGCACGTAGCCGTTCGCAGTTGTAGTCGGCTGCTGGCTCACTACGTAATAGCCAGGACCCCTGCCACCACTCGGTGTTCCCTACCTTTTACTTTTTCCCCGCCTTTTTTCCGGCCAATTGTCCGGGCGGCCGGAGGTCTCCGCCGTGGGAAATGGGTTAACCACTAGCTCGTGATTGTTGTTGTTGATCCGGCCCGGGACGCGGAGATGTGGCATATAGGCTACCACAAGAAATGCAAGTACATAGTTTCGTCCACTCTCGACCTTGCTATCTCTGCATGGCACAGGATTAGGAGGCTAATGTTTTCTTGTAAGAGGGGGATAGATACTAGACCTCCAGGGCTGCGCAGGGCGTGTGTACGCGCCCGCAGACCGTGGACATGGATACAGTGACGTTGGGCGCAGACCCGCTCTGAGCGCGCGATGCGCCGCGCGGTGATAGCCTGCGATACTCCCCCGCTCGATCGTGTACCCAGAGTGGCCTGTGAACGGAGGTGCAACGCCGGAGATTGGATGTGCTGCGCCTACGGAGATAGGGTGCGCCAGGAGGCGCGTGTGGTGATTGTGCGCCATGCCGCGGCGCGTGTATGACTACGTTTTCTGCGCGTGCAGCGCGTCTGGAGCGGCCTATCAGCATTGGCGACGGTGCTTTGAGCAAACGATGCTGCAAGCCAGACAGCAGCGCGGCGCCGGTGGCGCACCCAATTATCTTCCAATTCCCTCCGCCCAAACCCCAAGGCCTTTCTCGAGACGAGTCCCTTCCGTTCTCACTGGCTCAATCTACGGAGAAGTTGCAGATACTTCACTTATACTTCTCATTTACATGCGTCACCGCGCCCGCCGCATGATTTAGAACCGCGAGACTCGTTAGACTCGGGATCTTGTCTCAAATTACCTATGTCCTGCCCTGTTTTCGAAGTTCGTCCCGCGTCGCATTACGAAGTGCGGTGCGAGGCCATGTACTCCGCGGCACACCTGTTTGAATACTTGCATGGCTGAGCGGATAAACGGGGCGGTCGCAAATCACCATCCCGTGCACCCGTTTACCGTTCATTGACGGGGCCGTTCAGCCAGCCAATCGGCCAGCCAGCCAATCAGGCAAGTAGGTAGGCCACCAAATGAGCAGTTAGAGTCTGGACTCCAGACCCTAGGCTGGCAGCCATGCAGTCAGCCAATCGGGCAGGTAGGCAGGAGGTATTCAGGCTGGCTGGCTGGCTGGCACTGGCAGGTAGCGGCTTCGATTCGATTGGATCGCTTCAATTGTTAATACACTTCGATTACTTATACACTTCGAGTCCTTACACACCTCAATTGCATACATGCAAGCTTCGAGCACACACACACACGTCAATTACTTACACGTACGCGTGTGCGCGGTGTGCGTAGCGAGTGCAGTGAGGCACGAAGGCAGGCATGCTGCGCACACGCAGGGGCGTGATTCGAGATGACAATGAGCGCTCCCGTCGTGTCTAGCTTCCGTGTCAGTGCCATACTGACCTTCTTTATTCTAGCTCCTATTAGCAGTAGTGCTGTATGTGCTTCGAACAAGCCGTCGCGGGCCCGCTGTTCGCACGGCAATGCACTTCGAAGGAAGGAGGCCTTGCGTTCTCGTCTCCGGGTCGGATCAGACTCGGGGCGAAGGCACCATACTCGAACTTGGGCTGGAGCTTAATAAACGGAGTACGGAGGACCGTGAAAGCAGGGATGCTGGACTTTAAAAAAGCTAAACTTGTACCGTGCCACAAATTTTGATAAAGCGAGTTTTAACTTCATACTCGCAATCTTTGTAGCTCTAGTACTCACTTCTACGGTTCCAGATAGATAGTCCTACTCACAGCTCCACTTGTGATAACCAGCGCTCTAGGCCGCCGACGTGCATCCGGATCCGCAATCGCACTTCTTCCTCCTCCGAATTGGCTAGGTCCCGGATCCGCACGCCCAAGCATACATACGTACAGCTTCTTTCCTTCTATGTACTCTCACTATCGCGCTGAGTACTGAGTATTAAGTCACAATGCGGCCTGCCAGGATGAATGTATCACGGATATTTTTAGAACCAACGACAACGACATTGAGTAACAGCACGCAACCAAATAAGGAAGCTCAGTTACCTTTTTGTAAAATTGAAATATTACATCATAAGTATTTGGTACTTTGCCTAAGAAAGTAAGTACCGTTGCTAAACAGCTTATTTCTCGGCTGCTAGTGCGGCACGGCCCCGACGCGATGGCCCTGATGAGGCAATATACACGCAGAGGCACTGGGAGGTGCTAATTGAAATCTTATGCAAATCAAATGTCATAAAATGACGCATCCTTCAATTACTAAAAGATAGTGAAAAACAACAAGAGAGAAATACACAATATGGCACCGTAAGTAGCGAGCAGTAATTTTTTTTACGTCTGCATCTCCCCACTAAAACTGTGCCAGCGCGTGCACCTGTTCTGCTGGTTCTGCGGTGCTGCCTCTACCTCAATATTCCCGGGATGGAGGACCAGCCAGGGTGAACCTTGCTCTGTTGTCACCGGCTGGATGGATGGATGAGAAGAGACGAGTTGGCAAAAAGCCGTAACTACGCACCTTCCATTCCGGCCCACCGCCAGCCGCGGGCACGCCCGTGGTCACAAATGAAGTCCAGTACTCCCGCATTGCTTCGAACAGCGCGAGGTCGTCACTATTAGCGTCACTCGGTGGTGAGAAGAAGGCATCAAGCTCCGCGCCATGGTTCGAGCCCAGATGGGGATTATCATAGCTTGTCAAAGAAGTGAAGTGAGTCAGTCAATCCACACCCACCAGTCAAGAGAAGACTCACTGGAACCGATACGCCTTCTCCCCAATACCCGTACTCGCGCCCGTGATCATTCCAGCGGTGCATATATACCGCCCCTCGCCATACATCTGCTGGCCCTGCAGACTTACCGAATTATTAAAAGCGTCGAGTGGGTACAAATCCAGCATCGTATTGAACGACCCACGCGCAAGACTCGCCCACTGGCCTTGCAAGAAATTGAAGACGGTATCTTCATTAGCGCCCGGCGTCGACGTGTTCGCTGCTGGATCGGCGAGCCCGGCGGACCACTGCGCGCCCTCGTTCGTATTCGACCCAAAGAGCGTCGGTACGCGCGCGAAGGCGCCCTTGCTAAACGCCTCCACGGGCCGCTGAGCGAGGAAAGTCGAGTCCAACACAGGCGCAAAGACGAATATCGTTGAGGGCCGCAGGGAGAGCTGCTTGCTCCCAGCGACGGTGAGAATATCGCTGCTCGCAGCGCGCAGGCACGCGAGTGCCATGTCCGTATCCGCGGAGGCGCATCCACTATACGATTCAACACGCGCATGAGCTGCCAGCAGGATTCTGTAGGAGCGTCAACGATAACAAGACGTACGCAAGACTTGCAAACTGTGTAAATATATCCTCATCGTAAGACTGATCGAATAATGGCATGAAGCTGAGCGAAGGGCTATCACCCATCGCAGCGCGAAACAGGCCGCCTGTGTCGCCCCCATCTGCTATAAGCTATGACACTATATCAGTCCCTCTATAACAGCGAACGCAGAAATATTGAATCAAGGGTGACGCACATGGAACATCGTGGATCCCGCACCTGCAGACTCGCCCCATATCGTCACTTTTCTACACACATAATAAGGCATATAGTCGACCCATACATAAGTATTCATATAAGAAGTTGTAAAAGGACGTACGTTTTATCCCCTCCCCATTGATGGATATACCTCTGCACCCATTTCAGACCTGCGCGCTGGTCCAGAAGACCTGCATTCAGAGATCCGTTCCTTCCAATCGCCGAGCCGCCTGTAGATACATAATAGCACATTAGCATACGGAGCATCCATTAGGGCATCTTTTCCAGGCGTCATGCACGCACCGAGGAATCCAAATTGCCCCAAGCGGTACTCGAAGGAGACAAATATGAGTGGGTTTACTGAGGAGTGCATGATCAATTCTGGGGGTGCATTGTGCGTATCCCCAAGCTGAAAGCCTCCACCTGCAGATGCGTTGCGTCAGAGATAGCTCACTACTCAACAATTCCAGTGCCAGTAATGAGCACCAGCAAAAAGCGCACCATGGAACCAGACCATCACGGGAAGCTTGTCATCCACGCGCGTATCTATTGGAATGAACACCTGCAAAACTCGCTCGTGATTCGGAAAGCCGTGCAGATAAGTACGGCCAGTCGCACGTTTCCGAAGAGACAGTCTTCTGAGGTACCAGCAGACACGCTCGTCTGTGCTGTCGCTATGCACGCATCTCCAAACTGCCAAGAGGATGAAGTCAGGACTGCGCACAGATGACAATTCCGCAGCAGAAACCCAAAACTCACGCTTGTTGCATTGACATTCCCCAAATGCGTAGAAGGTGGCGAGACGGGGGCGCGCCATCGCAGGTCCCCTAGCGGGGGATCTGCGTAGCGAACGCCACGGAAGGACACAATCCCGGTCGCATTATCCGCCTCGCCATTAAATGTGCCGTCTGTAATATAATGTGATGCCACAGTGGGTAAAACATTTCGATTCCACAGAAGAAACGACCAGAGCCTCACAGTCAAGAGTCACAGAGGAACCAATAAGTTCCGCTGTCCGTCCCAGATCCAGTGTTCCAAGGCGGGTGCCCAGCAGGAGCACGTACGCATATGATTTGTTGGTACGGAGAAACATAGCAGTTAAATGGGAAAATACCCAGCCAGCTGTCCAGGTCTAGTGGCAGGTGCCAAACGTCAGGCATACTTATACCGCGGTGTCATACCAGACATAATCTGTACGGAGGCCCGTCAGACTCATCATGCCGCCATAGTATTCTTCTTTCTTCTTTATTCCTACTATATTCCTATTCATCGCTTTAAAAAGGAAAAAAAAAAAACAGCCAATGCGAGTCCTGTTAGACACGAAGCGCAGCCGCCGTGTCGCCTGATATGTTTCTTAAAATACAGTACGCACGCCGGGAGTATGCTCCATGTGGGGAATAATGCGGTGCTGCACACTGTCTGCGCTCAGGTGGTCGATCATGGATTTGCGTCACTGGTCGTATATCTTTGTCGGACGCCTCGAGGCGACCTTGCAGTTTGCGTTGACGCAGGCGCAGCACTAAGGAGCTGGTCTTGTGTCAGCTGGACTGCTAAATCCTGTAATGGAATCTCTCTTTGCATTCATAACATGAGATTTGGAAGTGGCTCATTGTAGACATTTGCGTATATTTTATAGCTTCTGTCACAGTATAATTAGTTGAAAGAACCACTGCCTGCCCAATCCCGATAAACTGATAGTACTGACCATCCCCTCTGACACCCAATACATGCACCATGCGCGGACCAGCTTGTTACCTCAACAGAGAAATACGCTAGAAATAAATGGATACTCAATGACCAAATCAGATTGTGGTGGTAAGTGGCAAGTGGCATTATGGCCGTTCCGGTCAAGTTCCGGTATTGCCCGTCATCATGCATCATGCATCACGCGTCATCGTGATTCGTTGGGCAGGATATGTACCCATCCAATACCCATCTATACCCATCATACATGTATACATTCACTGCTGGGAAGCCATTCACCTCATTTCTGCCACCCATAGCTCTACAATTGATTATAAGCCAGAACAATTCTTTGAAATAGTACATAACATATCTGTCCACCGCCTTCCAGCCGTCTTCCCAAAAAAAACCTCACCGAAAAACGGTAAACCACCGTAATAATCTATCATTTTCCGAGTTATAAATGTCTTGATACAACAGGGTCATGGTTCCAGAAACTTCATGTTCAATGTCATTACGACAGGTTATAATTACACACCATTTCCCCCTGGGCTCCCATCGACAGCCCTTGTGGGTCGCAGATCGCAAACGTTAAAGATCATCCGGTATGACACTTGTATTTAATTGGCCAACAGTCAGAATTAATACATTTCTCTGGCTCAAAATGTGCTACAAATACACCAATAATGTTCAGTGTCCCTCAGAATCGTCACACCCAACCGCCTTTAAGTCGTATTCCCCTCTTATATTAGGCTCATATTTGAAGCTCGTTTGCCAGGCCCCACCAGAACTGACAGCGCCTATCAAAATCTTCTGTCAGAGTCTCCATTGCATTACCTTTAGGCTGTAGAAGTATGCGGGGCGATCCTGACTGGTTGTTCACGGGCTTTGAGGGCACTCAGCTATTTATATGATAACGGAAAGTGGCAGCACACTTACATTCCAGGATGTAGAATTTTTAGCTTTCGGAACGCCCGTTGTCACGAATGAGGTCCAGTACTCGCGCATCGCCTCGAAGAGGGCCAGGTCGTCGGCGCTTGCAGTCGCAGGTGGCGTGAAGAAAGCGTCCAGTTCGTCCTTGTGATCAGATCCGAGGTGGGGATTATCGTAGCTACGTGGACGTTGAATTAGAATGGTGAGTACGAATTAGTCCATTGACACTCACTGATACCGGTACGCTTTACTGAATCGAGAAGCATGGCCTGTGATCAATCCAGCGGTGCAGATAAATCGCAGCTCCCCATACATCTGTTGTCCTTGCAAGCTGAACGAATTATTATACTGATCTAGCGGATATAGTTCGATAGCGTTTCTGAATGATCCTTCCTGGAAAGTAGCCCATTGTCCTTGCATGAAATTGAACACCGTTTGTTGTGTCGCATTGGGCATAGAAGTATTGCCATTGGGGTTTACCACTTCAGAGGACCACTTAGCACCTTCATCAGTATTGCTTCCGAACATGACGGGAACTCGGATGAATTCTCCAGCTTCATACGCCTCCACGGGCCTTTTCTGGATCAAGGTACCATCCAGGATTGGAGCGAAGGGGAAAAGCGTAGACGTCAGGTTGTTCAGTAGTAAGCTGCCGGCACGCGTTACTGCTTTACTGCTGGCGGACCGCAGACATGCCAGTGATACATTTTGTTCTGTACATCCGCTGTTGAATCACTCAGATAGTTGCAAAAATAGAAGAGAGCACAATGTACGCACGCAAAAGTGGCAATCTGTGTGAAAATGCCTTCCGCGTATGCTTGGTTGAACACAGGCATGAAGGCGGATGGGGGACTATCGCCCATCGCTGCTCGGAAAAGGTGCTCATTCTTGCCACCAAAAGCTGTAAGCTGGAAAACACGGAAGCTCAGATTTCTGCTGACTCCAAAAACTAGCACAAGCCTTACGTGTATCATTGTCGATCCCGACCCAGCAGATTGGCCCCATATGGTAACCCGACTGCGGGGAAGGTCATGTCAGCTAATTGGAAATACCTTAAGAATAACGCTGACCTATTATCGCCTCCGAATTGATGGATGTACTTCTGTACCCATTGTAGGGCGGCGCGCTGTTATTTTTGATCAGAAATTACTTAACCGAGCGTCTAAGTATAGTGCATAATATGCGACGCACCTGATCCAACAAACCGGCGTTTAATGAGCCATTCTTGCTGATTTCACTGCCACCTTAACAACTTAAGGTGAGGGGGTAATCAGAGTGAGAGTGTTCGTTTTACCTAAGAATCCGAACTGTCCGAGCCGATACTCAAAGGACGCGAAGATGAGTGGCTCTGCTGAAGATTGCATGATGAGCTCCGGAGGTGCTGAATGTGTATCTCCAAGTTCATAGCCGCCACCTAGAGAATCATTCAAGGCATTTTCTAGAGACGTCGCAAAACGTTCATACCATGGAACCATACCAGCACTGGCAAGCGGTCATTGACAGTCGTATTGATAGGTATATATACCTACTTCGGCTTGAATCACTGTCGTTCAACGTCATTAGATTATAGTACTCACATTTCCGAATAAGCAATCCTCTGATGTACCAGCCGTTACACTAGTTTGAGTAGTCTCAATGCACTTGTTCCCAAACTATGAAGTCAAAGTTACATGAGAATACCAAGACAAAAATGTGGGAGACATGCCTGTGTTGCATTAACAACCCCGAGATTCGTAGACGGAGGGGAGACAGGTGCTCGCCATCTCAAGTCTCCAATGGGTGGATCCGCAAAACGTACACCACGGAAGTAAATAATTCCGGTAGAGCTATTTACGAGCCCGTTAAATGTTCCATCTGAAGAGTGCTGGTTATTAGTGAACATGCAGAACAATGCAAAAAGCCCATACAATCGAGGGTCACAGACGACCCAACAGCCTGTGAAGCCCACGAGGGACCACAAAGCGTGGTTAGAAGCACTAGGCCAGAGCCAAAAAGGAGAGGTAGCATGGGCGTTGAATGCGAATTTAAACCAATGAATGTACAGTCGATAGATGTCAGCCTTTTATAGTCTCAAGGCAACAAGTATTTAACGCCGCAAGGAGATCTCGACGGTGTCTATTAACAGCACCTCTGAAAGAGGAACAAAATTTCGAGTGAGAATCCAAAAGGCACGAAAGATGCACGATCGCTCACTTGAAGTGCATCACAGTTGAATGAGCTCATGGTAAAAATAATGGAGTAGGTACGCCCGGCATCATGGTGACCGTGCTCCTGGTCTATCAATACCCCAGACACTCCCGAGTCCTCAAGCGGTTATTGTCCCACTTTGCACTAATGTAGTGGCACAATGACGTCCTACTACAGTTAGCTTTAATACCGGCTCACAACTTAGATACACACTAACTTTTAAGCACAGTCATATTTCTAGACGCGTCTTCCAAGCCTTGCGCTTTGGCGACGCAGTAGTGCATTTTGGCACCCGCAATCTCACAAATACTGTCCGATGCAAAAGCATTTGTTCTCCATTCTCAGTTTCAGCCAACTCCATGGATGTAAGATCCCCGATGCCGTAGTTTTCGGTGTCCTTACCAAGTCCTGGAAAACCTGAATTCCTGGTCTTCAATTGGCCTTCAACGCCGCGTCTTTGGCAGGGCGTGGGTGGTCAAATGCCATGTCTCTCTTATTTCTACATGAGATCAGAATGTCGCCTGACGTGTCTCCAAAAATGTGTGCGTAATGAAAGTGTGGATAATGCGAGTTTAGAGTGCCGTAATTGCTCATGTGAGATGTACATACCGCACTGCACCGCGCTGGAGCTCGATCGGGCCGCATCATTTCCCTTTTTTAGAATGCCAAAGGCCAATGCTGCTGCTTCTTCTTCATATCTTGCATAGAGAATAAGGACTATGCGCAAGGCAAACATGGTCCCGTGCCAAAACAAAATGTAGCCGTGCTCCCATTCGCGTGTCAAAATTTGTCGCAAATAGTGCTCGTTTGTACAGTAGATGCTCCACTGTTGAACCGACCGTGTACAATTTGCATGTTCCGACTGTTGCGATAACGAATACTCCTGCGAAACGGGCACTCTTCAGGTAACCTTCGTGTGAAGCATATTTGTAATAACATGCAGACATAGGCAATTGATCGCACCCGGAGATAATGAAGATATCAACGATTCTCAGGCTCTAAATCACCTACGTACTTACTTGTGTACCTAGTGCCTGTAAGGCTCGGTGTCGACTATTTGCATTGCCGAAAATTAATTTTTGCTACATACATATGTACTCAGTAAGCCTTTGTTTCCATGAATCACTTGCCGTGCATAAGCCCTGTCAACAACTATTTCAATTGAGGGCGTGGCCTTCTCTTGCTGGGGATAGTATTGACACTGGGAAGATCAACAAAGCACTTGGAGTACATCACAGTTGCGAGAAGACTCCGATGTTAGTGGGGGTATACATTCGTCAACCAATAACGTACTTATGTGAAATATCCATGCTTGCTACTTCTCTGGTGATCATAGGCATTTTTACAAGAGAGCGCCGAGGGGATTGTACCATCGAGGGTCAGCATCAGGTCTGAGTAGATTCACATTTTAAGAATCCCTACACCATTTCTTTCACTCTGACACTATCGCGGCCTAATATAAGCACAGAACTACAGCCACTGCATGCAATTTGACAAGAAGTCCGATGCATAAATAGAACTGAGCATCGAAATTATCTGATCTGCAGAGTCACTGAGCTCCAAAAAGAATGCAATATAGGGCCTACGCGAGGTACAGATTGTTCTGGTTTGTGACTGGCTAACAGAAAAACTTGCTGTTATAAAAATAGCTTTCCCGCTCCGGCGGAGGAGATTCACTGACCTGGAGACATAATCTATCTAGGCCATCCCGCGAAACTACACTTATGATAAGTTAATTGCCTCCGTCGTGAAGACATCTTCAGAGACAGATTATAAGATGACTCTTCGCTACTGATATGGAAGTTATCATTACGTCTAACGAAGGCAAACCTCGGAGGAAATTTACGAGGGTTACAACATCCGCTTCTACTATTGCGTACGAGACTGGTGCATCCTCGACTTGATTTACTTACAAGTATTTAATACCAGAAGGGCCGTGGATTTTGTGGTCTCTCATTTATTGTATGAGTAAGAGGCGAGATGACTTCCCACCTTATCAAGTATCCAGCAGCGTAGTTATCTACCCACAAGATTGTGGACCCATAACCGTCAATTTTAAGCTGTCAATAGACACGACCACCAAGAAGTAATGAGGAAGTATGGCAGAGTCTGTCTTTTTAAAAGCTTCTTTAACTACTCGAAGACATCACATCCATACCCTTGGTTCCCCTCGCGCACGAACGTAACAATATGGTCTGTGAACATCTCGTCAACCTCCTAACTCAAGGCATCAATGAGTATTTAAGCACTCACCACCTAATGTGCGTGTAGTAAATCCGACTTCACAGTAGCAGTAGTAATCTAAAAATGAGAACATTTTTGAGTAAGGGTTAATCATTTTGGTTCCCAAAGGAGTGCATCTTGGCAACACAGAACCCGCAGGGAGACTAGAAGACTTACACAGCCACTTCCTTCTGAACACCTCAATTTCGTCTCTGCTCATTACCTTTGCCTTCCCATCTTTCCCCGCCGTACTTCTCATAGCATATTCTTTTTGCAAGGCAGGGACAATGACCTCCTCGAAGCGCTGCACAAAACGGCGTCGCCATTCGCGAAGTGTGCGCGCGTAGTGGGGCCCGATGTTGGCGACCGACTCAACAATGAGCTTCCCTTTCGAGCCGTCAGCCAGGGTTGTTAATAGGAATGTGAGTGTAGGCAAAAAGCCGCCAGGGAATACTAGAGAGCAAGAGGTCAGAAAGGGGACATATATAGCGAGAGGAAACGAGACATTACTCACTCTAAACGACCAATGCCGAGCGAGCATGTCAAGTTTAGTCAAACGATGTACAGGAAAGAAGTAATCAAGCCTACCCATTTACGAATAAAGTCAATTTCCTGTATGTATCTCTCAAATCCTGTACAACGTATGTTTGTCAGCATTATTCCACCAAATATTATCCGTATAATGGCCACTTACTCGCTTCAGGAATGCTGATAACCTGCACCACACCCACGGCATCTTTTCTCTCCATTGCCCAGTCCACAACGCGCCAGTACTCAGCCAAGAACTCCCTCCCCACTGCCTCAATCATCTCTACACTTACAAAACGGGCAAACCTGCCTTCCCATTCCTTCGGCATGTTTCTGTAGTCCATCAGGTGTACATGTATGCGCGCAGAAAGACCTCGCGCCGCGATACGACCCTCGGCGAGCACCTTTTGGGCACTTGACAGTGTGATTGTGTCGACCTCCACATGTGGGAACTGCTCCGCCAGACAAATAGCAAGGGCTCCCCAACCAGTGCCAATCTCGAGAATGTGTAGGGCCGCTTTCCCAGCGGGAGGTGTCGCGGGAATGTGTAGCTTGTCAATTATATGCTGTAACTTACGTAGCTGAGCATGGTAGAGCGGATCTTGCTCGGATAATGGTGTATTTTCATGGTCAGCGTACGAAAATGGCGGCGGTGCATCTGGTGAGGAAATACGTTTTAGCGCTTGCCCGCCGTTCCATTGACTTTGCGTTAGTTTTGAGCCTTGGAGGTCCCCATCTAATTCGGGGAAGATGGCACAGGAATAGGTCATGTCTTCAGACAAGAATCCTGGGAGAAAGAGTTAATTGATTACCACCGTTGCAACAGTGATAATTTAAGAACCTGCAAACATGTCGTTCGAGATGTCATAGTGAGCCGAGATATTAGAGCGCGAGTTCCCAATAGTGTTCAGGAAGCGGTAAGAGGTGATCTTCTGCGGAAGTGTAAACAGATAGGACAGACGCGAGTCGAGGTTGGACAAAGATTCACGATTCTCTAGGAACATCTAGGGGTAGAGACGGCCGTAAGATATCTACCAAGTAAAATGGAAGCAGCCTACCTCGAATAAAGAAACGAGATCGTCGCATTCGACGTCGCCATACATGTACGCCTCGGCGAAGCCCAAGTCTCCCATGGCACATAACCGTACCCAAAATGAATCGTTGACAACGCGCAGCTCGGCTTTCAGCTCTGGTCTCTTGTTGGCAGATTTTGATACGTCGTCAGGCTCGGAGTTGGGAAATGTGTAGATGTTGGAGTATGTGAGTACACGAAGCTGGCCCACTTTTATCTTCTGCATCAGGCTACAAACTTTCCTTAATTCCTTTCTGAAAGACAGAGCGATTGCTACATAACTCACGCAATGACCGCAGTTTCTGCAAGGCGGCTGATTGGCGCCCAGCTCGTTTTGAAGGCTGTTTCGGCTATGGCATGAAATGCCCTATCGGCCAAGGACGAAACAGAGAACGGGGGCTTTGCGTCGGGAACATCCATGTCAGCAAAGGGGGAGGAACGATTGTAATGGAAACTCGCTCCATACGTACTTGTACTTATAGCAAACAGGCACGATCCCGTCCGACTTCTCTGCTACGATCGGTGAAGTATTCACATTTATTTTTATTGGCATCACGGGCGGTTGCTGGTTGCCGTGATATCGAGCATGCATTATCTGGTTCCGACGTTGCACTGCGAGAGAGTTCACAGAAGCACTTTGCAGCGAGTTGAATAATTTGAATTGTACAAGGCGACCTCTCGCCAAGATTCCCGAATACCCCATAACAGTGGGAATTTGGGTCGGAGTTAATGAAGCCTGACGATTTTCACAAGGAGCCAGGCGAGTTTCATAAAAAGATACGTGAACTGGTATGAATGAGTCAGGAGTAAGTCGATTAGACCGGTGACCGTTCCCTCTAAGAGGCAAGTCACGCCCGGAGGGCCCTCGTAGAGGGACCGGTACACTTCGTAAAAATTTGACGGGGTTGTTCCAACTGTCAAAAACGTAAGCAAGGCAATCACCGAATTCCCTTAAAAGGAGTTGTTTTAAAAATAGAGACGGTCCGGGGAAAGCGATGTCACCCCAGTAGTCACCTAGAGCGCGGGCGGGCGTCATGTACCTAGCTTACAGCTTATAAACACCATGTCAGCTTACAAAAAGTCATCAAATAAGGCCATATTCAAAGTACAAAAGCAACGCGCTAACGAAAATGTGGCGCCCGCAACTATGGACACCGGAATGGGGCGCTTTGGCGCTATGTCACATAGTACGCCTACAGCCGCTCCATCTCATTATGAGCATGCGCCTGCGCCCCTTCATCCGGCCGCTTCGAATATATGGCCGTCAGCTCGGGAATTCTTACATTTGCCACAATGGGCTCCTCAAAGCCTAATCAGTCCAGATATTTATCTAGTACAATATTACCCTTCCAATACTCCCACCCCCAGCTACCCTGAGAAATTCTTGGGACCCTCGGCATATGCACCACTTGAGCTTATATAAGTGATATATTATACATATTATATATATTGAACAAATATATGCGTAGGTCTGATGATACTACATATGCCGAATCAAGTTTACAGCCCTTGATGTCACCTCCAGACTATGCATAGAGGTATACGCCTTTTGGCCTCAAGAATCCGACTTCAAACCCCTCAATGTTCTGTGATAGTTCTCTGATGGACGTCAAAATGTCCCTTTCTACCAATTCCTTTTCGCAGGACGTTGATCCGAAATTTCGATGTCTGAGCTGTCCATTATGGTGTACAAAGTAAGATATCGACTAATGAGAGACGCGTCGCGCGACGTGTCCCGTACGGGGCACGCTCGGTCACAATAGGTCACAGAAAGGTCACTAGTGACCTCTCCCGGACCGATTCTATTTTTAAAACAGCTCCTTTTAAAGGAATTCGGTGATTGCCTTGCTTACGTTTTTGACAGTTGGAACAACCCCGTCAAATTTTTACGAAGTGTACCGGTCCCTCTACGAGGGCCCTCCGGGCGTGACTTGCCTCTTAGAGGGAACGGTCACCGGTCTATAAGTCGATGACATGCAAGATACCAAACCGACGTCAAACTTGAAGAAATTTGAAACCAGCGTTCTAAAAATTTCAGCTCCGCCTACAACGCCCGAAAGTAACCTGAGCTTTTTTGCAACTTGTTAGCGATTTCTCGACTTCTCATGAGTCTTCGTTTTCTAGGCGACCGACTTATTCCACCTCCAGCAACTTCTGTCCCCATATTAAACAAGCTCACAATATTAGTGCGCATTTTATAAACACATACGCTTCTGTGCAAGCGCACATTCCGAAACCACGCCCTAACGGCAACATTGCTCATGGGACCACAAACCTCGATGATTGGTGCTTCTGATTTGGTACTCTGATGCTTCAAGGTCTCTATGCTCGACAAGTTGTACAGCAAAGCGAGTACGCGACCATCGGCCTCCATCGACTTCGCAGTCCAAAGGAACAACAATTATGGAACTCCCGGCGGTAATGAAGGAAACGAAACGAACTTGGCGACAGATATACTTGATGCAATGGACTGCATGTTGATGCAATCCATAATTATTCTGGGCAAAAGGATTTAGGCCTTAGGACTGCACAGGTTTTGTTAACGCAAGGGCTACAGGCGCACTTTCTTGTTCGCGGCGGTCACCGACAACCGTCGTATCAATGTGATCTGGTCAGACCGGTTGCTTGAGCTCGTTCACACCTTTGAGGGATTCATTTATGCTTCTCGCTCTAAATATATAAGTTATTATATTCCAATTACGAACAGTATATAAGCACCAACGCATCATCCTGATATCGTACGTACCTATGCGCGACATGTTAGCTCGCCTGCCACCATGGCAATCGTAGCTCCCAGACACCACCCGAGCTCCGTCTCCCTGATCTTCTTCCCTATCTTTACCTCTCTGCTGTCAGGGAATTCGTAACCGAGCTGCAACAAAGCATGCATAAACGTGAGGTCAAGGCACCACTCTGGCCGACCCTCCAAATCCGCCAGCAGTTCCGGGTTCTTGCCCCAGCCTTGCTTAAACCATGCATCGCGTCCCATACAGACATGCTTGGCCGTCTCAGCAATTGTCGAGACAGTCAAAGCCTGTGTGGGAGGTAAAAGTGGCGACAATCGGTCGTAGAAATAGGACAGTAGGAGCACTTTCCCGTTCGGAAACACGTCGAGAAGCGACGGCTGGTAGACGCCATTAAATGAACAGGGTTTCATCTCACAGATGCTGTATATAAACAGATAAGTAAAGAACAACGCAAATGCCAGAAGAAAAACTACGTACGAATCTTTGGCCAACACGAGCTGGACGATGCGATCGCACGCTTCGAAGGACCCGATTTCCTCTCCATCCATGGTAACATTTCGGGCAACAAGCGTCTGCTCATCTGTAACTTCAACGGTGCGCCGAGTACCGCGAGCTAAGCATGGGTTCCCAACTATTCCTTCCTGCTTCTCCTTCTTCGACTGGACATGAAGTGTAGACATAAAGTCGACAAGGCGATGCACATGCATCCGGGCGCGCATGAGTCCATAGCCAAGGTACGAGTGCTGATACAGAATGTGTGTCCGCCCGCCAAATTTAAGATCATATTTATGCTCTCCCTCCTCGAGCTTTTCGTTCGGGGACGAGAACCTCGGTTCGAAGACGATCTGCGTCGAAGCACCGCCAAGATCAAGTACAGCGTAAGTAGGGGTATCCTGCACGGCGTCCGCCTTGATGGTGTTCAACAAGTAGTTGGCCGTGATCCACGCATAAACACCCTCGTCTGCGCCATCCATAATTACAACGCCGTTCTTCTCCTGCAGTTTGAATGGGTATGAATGTATGCGCTGCTCCACGGCATGCAGAATATCTGCACTCTGGGAGCCAGGGAGGAGTCGCAGACCTGCAGTCGCCTTAACCGCGATAGGAGTGCAGCCCTGCAGTGATTTGGGCACCACACGCACTGCCTCGTCGAGCAGGCTATCGAGGCTCTTCGCCGCCTCCTCCGGGTGTCCAGCGAAATATGAGAGACCTGGGTTAATCATCTTGAACACTTCATATTCATACGCAGCAGATGGACCGCAATTGTTGAACTTGTAGATGTGGATACGGGATCCCGTGGATCCTGCGTCAATCATAAGGGCATATTGGACGAGACGTGAGGTAGGAGAATGGGGAGTAGTGCAATAGGTGGTCTTGCTGGGGTCTGGGTCTTCCTCGTAGGACTGAGGATGCTTCACGGATTTCTCAGGAGCGGGCGGTGACGAAGTTGTGGGGATGGTGGCGAGTTCGTCGTTATGGAATGGTGGCTTAGGAGGCTCGGCAGCTTCGTTATGCATTAATTTAAAGAAAACTTCAAATTATGATTTTCACGTACCATCACCCTTAGATTTCGTCTTCCACGATAAGGTTCTGGATTCGCGAGGACCGAAGAGGTACACTAAAGTTATAAGGACGGCAGCTGCAATAGCGAACTTCTTCCATGCAAACCGCTTCGTCGGTCCTGTTCTCGTAGGCCCGTGCCCGCCTTCCAGGCGTTCATAGTTGCTGCTTCGTGGGGAGATGATAGACATGAATCGAGACCTGAATTGCGTCCGTGCTGCGTCCGCAGGCGTTTCCAATCCACTAGAACGTGGCGCGGGGGAATCGTTATTCGGAGGGTGTACTTTGACTGTAAACGTCGGTTTCTTTTTCTGGGTATTACTTTTCTTCAGAAATGATGATGAAGGACGGCCTCCATTGACCATTAACTGGTCAAGATTATCTGTAGAGGTCGGAAGAGGTATAGTGGTAGTTAGTAACAGTGAAGCAGCGCCATGGCTTTGTGGCATCAAAATGTTTACGTAACCATATGTTACCTAATATGATGTACCTGGCTTTTTCGAACTACTTGGCTGACTTCATTTCTTCCAACACTGTCTCTTGACTGTCTCCTTCCCCGATGTTGCACCTTTAACGTCTATTTCATAATTCTGCCGCAATATCTCAAACCTTGAACTCGATATAAGTACCTTTCCTCTCACATTCACGGCATAGCTACTAGTTGGCTACTAGCCAATCGCTTCTGTTCTGAAACATCGTTGCTGGCCGCGGTACCAGACTTCAATCAAAAATCCGTGAATCACGAAGTCTCCTAACGTTGTCTACCCGCAGAATTATCTGAACGATCTTTTCTAGGTTACTCTGAGGTCATGATTGTCTACGGAAGACTGCAATGCAATGCTCAGCCTTATCGCCGTCTCCATGGCATATGCATACCGGTTGTTCAACCACTAAACTGAACCAAAGTTCGCATCTAGGATTCTATCTTGCACATGCCTGCGAACAATATTATCAACCTTGCTTCGCGGTCCTAGGGAAACATCGTTCATGCCACTTGCAACCCACTTGATTCGTCTCTGCTACTGGGATACCAGCTTTCCTCAAAACTGCCGAAGTCCTCCCTCATCAAAACATCCGAATGACGGCTAGAATGCGGTAATTCTTGTTTTTTGTGTATCAAATGTTCCTTCGCCATCTTTCTTCTTGCCGTCTGTCTGCTTCTGTTATTGGGATATACATGCAGCTCTCATTTGACCTTCCGATGATTCTCTTCATTGAATACCTGGCAGATGTCTAGAATGACCGGCAAATTGATGCGTCTACTGCTTGATGAGCGATGGCCCTCTGAGTATCACGCAGGGGCCTACACTTGGATCATATCGGAAGCCAGCCACGGTCATATTCACCACTCCGACAGCTGCCAGTGATGTTGGCCTGGGTATTTTGTCTTCCATGGCATGTTGCGTTCAGCTTCATTGAAATCTATCATTAAATCTATCAACAAAAAGCTCTGACAGTGCTAGTTATCTGGTAATGGAAAATGATAGTTGGCGATCACTGAAGGATTCCGTCGGCCTCTCAGCTATACATACCTGTTGAAGATGGAAGGTAATTATGGGCTTGGGATACTGACTCCAAACAAACGCATCCTGTCCAACACCCTCGTACAAAAAGAACTGAAACGTCATAAGGTACCAGCTCTCGAACGGGTGCTATAGGATATATTTTAACTGCAAGTATTTAAAGTCGTGGAAACAGACCACCTGCAGCAACTTCTGGACCCTCGGGTCCGAACACTACACTCGCAGGACTAGGCTGTTGATCCGATTACACCGCCAATTGGAATTCACCATGGGTAAATGTAAGTCTTGTATTTTGAACCGTGCCCTATTTATCGCTCAGTGGGATAGTAAGCTGTAAGCTGCCAGAAGAGTGCGGGTTCTCGAAACTTCATTCGAAAGATGTGATTGATTCATGTTATCAAGGGCGATAGAAATCACGTATAGCCGTCACTCCACTAGCCACCCATGCCACACTAGTTCCCCAGAACCTTCCTGACGTTCGACGGACAGACGGATGGATGGCTAAACAGACCCAAGCAAACGGAGCGCTAACCGCTGGCCTGAGCGTTGATGTCTTTGTTCATGATCAACCGCGAGGAATTGATCCATGTTCACTGAGTGAATGACAGCCTGTGATATTTTGATGCGGTATGCGTATGGAAATTATTCTGATTTTAAACTCTTCACAAGCGCCTTTGGTAACCGGGTGGCTTTTTCTCAAAAATCAGTATTCAGTGCGTTGTCCACGCTGTAGGACTCTGTCGCTACTGTCAAGACCAGCCTTTTGCGGAGCCGCAGTGCGGAGATTATAGATGCCTAGCGCGCGGGCTCCGTACATGGGAATCACCAAGCGGAGGACCGTTTCGATCAGGTCAGGGGAGATCAGGAAGAAGTTCGCATGCGCGGCCATTTTTCGTTGATGCGCATTGTGTGCGCACAGGTTTCACCGGCCGGTGTCAATTCGAGAAGTCTAGCATCCCGGTAAATCCCAGGTCCAACTCTGTCCAACTGCTTATCATGGAAGAGATGCCACCTTCTGCCTTTCCCGCCACCCCAGCTCTACTCCCTCACGCATATGTAATTGCTGGTGACTTGGCTCTGCCCTAGAGCCAGCCGCTCCCTTCTGACGGTTCCCGGTGCTCACTTTTTGCCCATCCAGGCCATCTCACGCTCCTTCAATTTTCTTGTCGACTTTTTATGACAGATTTGCTGCCTCTTTCCAATTTTTAGGACTCCCGATATTCGTTCTACTTTTCAATGCATATTATACATCGACCACAAAGGCCTCGCAGCGTGCCTGCGTTTACACCACTGCCGTTTTCATCTACCACCATTACTAGTGTGCCAATTACTAGCTCAACGACGACTACACATGCTCACCGGCCTGCGGGGGGTAATATTGGTGGAAATATTAGCGGAAGCCCTGGTGCAAATCTGGGGCCACCTGCTCCGACAAGCATCCCTGTGATCAACGGAGGAGAGCCAACAGAAGGTCCACCAGCTGTCCCACCTTTGCCGACAACTGCTTCACCCAACGCACCGACATCCTCTTCAACATCCATCGTTATATCCATCCCTAGCAGCCAAGCACCCAGTCCCTCAAGTAACAGCGCTAATTCAAATAGCAATAAGCAATAATGGTCAAGACGGAGGAAGTTCTCTTTCCGTGCAGTTTGGGCCCGGTACAATTGCTTCCGGTTCTTCATTCGGTACACCAACTTTGGGCAATTTACCGCAGCCAGTCGCGACCAACGGTGGTAGTGGGACCCAGGTTCTAGGCGGGCCATTAAGCGGGCCGGCGTTAACACAAGGTTTCATTACGTCTACACTTCCAGCAGGGCAAATATCGACGGCTACTGTCCCTCCTTCTAATTCCCCAAGTCAGACAGATGCCGTTAGTGCCACTTCTAAAGGGTCTCGTGGCGGAGTTACGGCCGGGGGAGTTGCGGGGACCCTTGGTGTCCTTGCTCTAATTTCTCTTGCAATATTTCTATTCGTCCTGCGCAGGAGAAGGGTAATGAGAGCAACACATGAGGAAACACCGACTATTCGTGAGGTTATGACACCGCCCCTGCCTCTGCAACGAGAAAGCGATTTAATGACAACTTCGCCAATCCCTCAATACAAACACCAGTCTTATGTCCCTACAGCGGAACCATCTGCACCTCCGCAAATGCATCCCGACACTCCGAAACGCGGTCCTTCGCCTCCGCCAATGACGGAGATAAACGCGCACCCGCAAACCGTTCCTACCCTTGTCCTCAACAACGCACGCTACCGCAGAAATAACAATCGGCTATCTATCAGGATCGAAGAGCCCAAGGTTGACGCGCATACTAGGCGGTCCGGTGCCTATGGCCTCACTCCATTCGAGGACCCATCCCCTGTGTCTCCCCAGAGCTCGGACACATCTGCGTATCGCACTGCATCGTCCACCGTGCGGGGACCAGGCGCGTCTCCTGCGTCGAGCCAGACAAGCCTGCAAGTTCCTCCAAGTCCCCGCACGCCTACGCGGAGGACATTTGTTATCCCACCCATTCCCCCGCTTCCCAAGTCTCCCCCACCTGTACCCGGTGTATCCATAAACCCATTCGTAGATAGAAACCCATTCGACGATCCGCCCGGGTGATTAGGGAATGACAGATAATGACAGACTCTGTTCAAGAGAGCTGATTAGGACAGTGATTTGCTCTCAATTATGTTGCTTAGGTATACGCATAACTTTTATATGACTATTTGGACAATACTTCTGTATACTACGAGCGTTACGGCGTCTCTTTGTCCCATCCTGTCATGTATGTAGCAATTAAGTAAGTTATCTGAAGATCTGTATTCAACCTTGTATAAGCGCAGTTCTTGTAACGATGGTGCAGAGGCTCAATCGCTTTATTCTAGAAATTAATGCAGCGTAGAGTGTATTATTAGTGCAGAGTCCAGCCACATCGTACTGATGCAGAATTCTAACGCACTCGCGAATTTTCCTATCTACCTTGTACCTTCGAGAACCCATAGTATTTATGCATTTCGAAGGGTTCACTCTGGCTCAGATGAGACCTTAAGCTTACGTGGTGAGGCTATGTAGGTTTTACAGCTCTTCTATGAACTTTTTTCTCTTTGATTCACTTTTTATTGTACTCATTCATCTTGCTTCCATGTTGGCCAGAGTGAGTCACTCTGTAGCTTACCAGAGCAACCCAGGAACAAAATAAACTTGGAAAATTTTCTCCTTGGAAATAGTACTTTACTTCGGATAGAAAATCCATAGGACTTTATTTGTACTACCTATTCTTGAATCTGACATACTCAACGAGATGAAAGAGGACAACGTTTGTGAGGTAATACCACTTTGGCAGTGACTAGTAGTATTTCCTTACTCTTGCTAAGTTTCATTAGATCCTTCAGATCCTAAACGACTCGTTTCAGTGCTGTTATTTAATTATACTCGATCGTTTAATGGTACTATATCCACATTCTCTTGATATGTGCTCACTGTACGCTTTTTAAATACCACTGACCGTATACGGGCAGATGATCAATTTTAGATTTCCGTGAGTAACTCCGTGCCAAATTTACCCTTCCTTACAGAGTCCCTGAGAAATTCATTGTAAGTTTGGGGTTCGCGTAATGCAGCCTTGATGCAGCCTTCGCTCACTTCGTATGTCAGTTCGCCAATCTGTCTGCTTTCCAAATGTCGCGAGAGTCGCTCTATCTGAACTATCAGCTCTCGGCGGCGCATTCGCGGCACATACCCGATTTAGAAATCTCTCCCTTCATTGAAACTCCGCCGTCATTACTTGATGCATGGAAAGTGGATAAAGTGACCGTCGCCAAATGAGCCACTGGTTTCCTTCGCTTCCCCAGCAGCACCACTCTGTCATCGGTAGGTGGCGCAACCACCTTATCTTTTGGGAATCGCCAGAACTCACATCCTTGAACCACCTTTCACTCTGCAGGACTAGAGCGGGCTAACATACGGTGCCAAGCGTCGGCCAAGCCAAGTTGGGTGGTGGTTGCCTCTTAAATCCAACTTAAATCACACTCTACTCCCTGTAGACCCTGAAAGGTTTGGCACTCTTTGTTCCTTCACCCCAAGCCACAGCTCATACTTGGACTTGGACAGCCGCATTGAGCTATACAGCATGCCGCAGTTCTCTGGGCATAAAATCAGCCTCTTTTTCCCTCGAGGACAAGCGCCCGACCAGGCATGTACAACACCTTTGAATATGGAATAGAGTATCAAATTAATATTTTGACCAACAGGGTGGCCTTTTGAGTGGAAAAAATCCTACACAATTCAATACAAGTGACCCGCTTCGTCTATGGATTATCCAAGTCGGTATGTGCTTCCCCGAAATCCAAAAGTAGCTATTTGGCCTCATATATGCACTGTATCTAATGTTTATAGGGGTTATTGTGGGTACCGCCACTCTGCTTTCACTAGCTCTGCGGAAGATACGCCAACCAAAGGTCATTGCGGAGGTTCTAGGTGGAATTATCTTAGGCGCGTTCCACGTCTCTTAGCATTGCTGCTTGGCTTGCTGATCCGTCTTCAACAGGGCCGACCTTAATGGGCCGCATTCCCAACTTCACCTTCCGCATATTCCCCGACCAGTCGATACCGTACCTCAGCCTCGTGGCTAACATTGGCTTGGTTCTTTTCCTTTTCCTTGTTGGTCTCGAGATCGATGCCGGTGTTATCAAACGCAATGCGCGCCTATCAGCTACCATCTCCCTCGGAGGCATCATCCTTCCCTTTGGCATCGGTGCAGGCCTCTCTAAAGCAGTCTTCAACAAATTCGGAGAGGCAGATGTGCAATTCAATCACTTCCTTTTGTTCACGGGTGTAGCGTACTCCATCACGGCATTTCCAGTGTTATGCCGCATCTTGACGGAACTTAAGCTCCTTGACACCACTGTTGGAATTGTCGTACTTTCTGCGGGCGTAGGAAATGACATTGGTAGGTGACATGCCTGGACTTTGTCGGAGAGCCATCTAATCACCATATACTTAGTTGGATGGACCTTATTGGCTTTAAGCGTAGCATTAGTTAACGCGGGATCTGGGGTTACCGCGGTTTACATTCTGCTCGCGTGTATCGGATGGACTATCTTTCTTTTATTCCCAGTCAAGTATGCTCTCCGTTGGCTTGCCAGGAAAACAGGGTCTAGTGAGTAGTACTGTGGAATTAGATTCAGCGTAGATTGATTTATATCCCACAGTCGAGAGTGGACCAAGTGTTTTCTTCATGACAGTAACGATGCTCCTCGTGTTCGCTTCTGCGTTCTTTACGGATGTCATCGGTGTTCACGCTATTTTTGGTATTTCTATTTTCAACTTCTCAATGTCACTGGATTGACGGTCGCATTATAGGTGCTTTCGTGATGGGGCTAATTGTTCCCCGTGAAGGAGGTCTAGCCATCACAATCACGGAAAAACTCGAAGATATGGTCTCAATCATATTCCTCCCACTTGTAAGGATTTTCTCGATATATTTCCTGACTTCCATTAACCTCGGGGCGGCTTCTGCGACTAGTATTTCACCTTGTCCGGGTTATCCACAGATTTGGGCTTATTGAATGATGGTATGTGCATTTAAATATATTATTTCAATGCCAATTGCCTGAAATGACACCCAAAGGAATAACTTGGGGATACACGTTCGCCATCATTGTGACTGCTTTTGCTGGTAAATTCGGAGGCTGCTTCCTTGCTGCCCGCTTTGGCGCCCGTTTCAACTTGAGAGAGTCTGCCGTAATCGGGTCGCTCATGAGCTGTAAAGGGTATGCCTTCGTCTAGCTGATGATTGCGAAGGATTTTAATCAATTATGCAGATTGGTTGAGCTTATTGTGCTTAATGTCGGCCTGTCCGCCGGTATCCTTACCCGGGTACGTCAACTGCAAGCAACCAAATCTGCCTACTAACAGCTCAATAGAAAGTGTTCTCGATGTTTGTGCTAGAGGCTCTTGTTTTAACGTTCATGACGACACCCCTGGTTACATGGCTGTATCCCCCCCATTTACGACGACGGGTCTCTGATACAGGACCTAACTTCGACAGTGTAGCAGACGAGGAAGCCTATGCCCGTAAGAAAAACCTACAGGATGGGGACTTCAAGACCCGTTTTACGATTGTACTGGACAAACTGGAGCATCTACCTTCTATGATGGCTGTTACACAGCTAATTCAACCATCCCTGTCGGACCGCAGAATCACACATGCAGACCGTCGGGCATCAACATCCTCAAATATTGGTGGTTGGAATCCTATCACCACAGAGGCTCTCAGACTCATAGAACTCTCGGATCGTGTTTCTGCTGTCATGAAATCTTCCGCGGGCGAATCAATTCTCCATACTGATCCTCTGCTTTCTATCTTCCGCATGTTTGGCCAACTCAATAATATTAACGTCCGCGCCACGTTGTCAATTGTCAAGTTTGAAGATTTGGCACACAACGTTGTCGAACATGCAAGGAATTATGATTCTGACATGATTCTTCTTCCATGGCTACCCCCTGCTCAGGATGTCTTCACTACCGGAAAAGAGGCTCCGATATCTGGAGGCAAGAGTCCTGTGCAACCGGTTATAACTCTACCACTATCTGCAACACCCGCTTCGCCAAAGAGCGCCAATCCATTTGATATGTTGTTCAAAACATCGCACTTCCGCGGTGAGAGTGAAGGCATGCCCAGCGGTGATAATAGCAACATATCCATCATTCACTCTCAGTTTGTGCGTGGAGTTTTCTCTCAGGCGACAACAGATGTCGGTCTCTTCGTTGATCGGAGCACTTTGGACAATGGCATTCTTAGGAATGATGCCATGCGCCAACATGTTTTTTTGCCATTCTTTGGTGGTCCTGATGATCGCCTTGCCCTTGAATTCTTGGTTCAAATATGCACCAACTCTGGTATTCGAGGAACGGTTGTGAGATTGATCAAGACCGACCTCACTGTCATGACGGACGATGTACCTCGTCCTGAGGGAGCGGCTGCCTCGGAAGGACAAGAAGACACAAAACACTACGATAATCTTCTGACGATAAGCTCGGTAAAGCTTTCTGGTTTATGATGCGAATGTGTACCATGCTAACAGGCTATTATACAGAGAATTGCAGGACTCCCTGATACGGTATATGCTACGCACAACACAGAGGCCCGCGTGCAATCAGATACGGCGGACAACATCATATGGAATCGCTATGCGAAGTCCCCTGCCGGTCCCGTTGACACAGAGACGAAATCAGTGGCTTCAACAGCGCATCCCACCATCGAGTACAAGACCATTACGACGCCCCTGCCCTTGCACACGGCCATCGAGCAGGCGTCAGAAGAGACCTCATTCCTTCCCGGCACGAAGCTAGTCATCGTGGCCGGTCGCTCACGCCGTCTGGCAGTGGAGAACCACCGAGGAGAGCTGCGAGACCTCATGCTAGAGCATGGCGCCGTTGGCGCTGAGGTGCGCAAAACGATCGGGGACGTCGGCACAGCCTTCGTCGTCGCAGGAGTGGGCTCCGGTATCGTCGTCCTCCAGGCGGCCGGTGCGGGTAATGTGAGAGACTAGGTGTACTTTTATGAGCGGCTCGCGGACGGGAAGGTGCTGACAGCCTGCGAGCGGGGGCTGCTTGGTATTTGAAAGAGCATTACGACTGATCTGGAGGGAGTACTTGATGGTAACGGACACCCACATTGAACCGCATACGATACCTACCAAACGATGTACATGACTTGTAATATTTATGTCTTAATGAGCGGATGAAAGATAGAGGAATACTCTATGCTCAAATACTGGCCCGTACAATTGCTGCCAACAATCCAGGAGTACTGTATTCTAGATGGGCCAGACCAATTACCATGGTTTCAGCTGGTCTCGGCCTCGACCATGTATAAGTTTCAAGTGTCCTCGTTTCGTGAACCTCAACAATCTTCTTGATTATTTATTACAATCGACATGTCTAATCACATAGTGAGAATTCTGAAAAGGCCGACAGGTAAGAAAACGCCATCAGTATTACCCAAAGAACTTCCGCATAATATAACACGTAGAGACCCAGATCAACCAAGCTGCCAACATTCTTGTTTGTGCATTTAAAGGAGGTGCGCAATGGGACCTGCTACTAAGTTTGTTAATTGCCCACTAGCCCAACGCTAATGTTCCTTTAACCTAACATTTCAGAGGCCTTAGGACGCACGATGGTGGGCGGGAAAATGGATCTATTAAAGCCGATGTTTACAGCCATCACACGTGCGGCGTCTGTGGAGGGCGTCTTGTATGGCGTGCACGATGCGGCCGGGAAGATGGCCTCTGCGGGGGTGTGGTACCCTCCCGGTGTGCATTTTATGGCAAGGTAAGTAGGTCGCATCAAATATCTGAAGAATATTCACTAAGTTTCTGGTCTGGCTACTGCATTAGTGAATCGCAGAAAAATCTGGGATGGAATGACGTCATGAAGCTAGCGCCTCTTGATTGTCTGGAGTGGTGGAAAAGGGTGGGTAATATCGTTTTAATCATTACGGTGATGAAATACATTGCTGATCTAAATCTTTCCCTCCCGGGCCTTTAAAGGCTGGTGAGGAAGGCCCCAAGGAGTGGAAAGAACTTATTGGGAATAAGGTGCGTAACCTTAACTTTTTGTCTGTCTGATGTGGAACATTAACGCTTCCACAGTACGACGACCAGTGGCACGCTTCTTTTATTGGGACGGATCCAGCGCACCAAGGAAAGGGATATGGCGGAGCAATGATGCGAGATGTGTTAAAAAAGGTATGTAGCTTTTCTCCTGCATATGTAGATCAAGATCTTTCTAATTCCTAAATTTTAGGCAGAGAGAGATCACAAAATCGTCACTCTGCTAACACAAAATCAGGAGAATGTGCAACTGAATAGAATAATTTGTGCGGATGACATCGCTAATTCCATATCTCTCAGGTAAAATGGTACAGCAAGTTTGGATTCAAGCTTCTTAAGTCATCAGAACTTAGTGGGAATTACGGAACACTCCCGGCGTTGTTTATGGTTTGGGGCGATGCTGAGGAGAAGGCAGGGAAAATGTAACTTTGGTCGGCGCAGTGATCATTATACTTGGTAGTGTAACTCTATATGCGCTCTGATTACATATCATGTATTTTCCAAGCTTTCGAGTCATTTTTGGACCCCTCTTGTGTTGTCTCGGAGACCAAGTCGGACCAAGCTTGTGGGTGCAAGTTTGCGATATCGGCATCGTTCCAGAACCTTCCCGAAAAGTATTCATAGCCTTAAAAACATAAACTCAGTCATGTTCCACAAATTTCCTTCCCTTGATAGTACTCTGTAACACACGTAGCGGACGTTGCTCACCGCCTTGAGGCGCCTGGAACACGCAAGGCGCACTATGCTGGTCCTGACGGTGGATGACTATATTTAGCTCCGTGCCGAGCAGTGCCGAGCCCTCGGCCCCTCCCTTAGCGCACGTGATAGCTGCGCGTCGGGTGGCGGCGGCGCGGCACCACCGACCGAAGGCAGTGAGTGAGTCAACGATAGGAGCGGGACCGAGCTGCACATATAAAAGGCGCCTCCCCCGCCCAACTTTCCCCACGAAACCTGCCTCGAGGCCGCCCGCCCCCCGCTCCCTTCCCTTCTATTTTTTCTCCCGCTCTTTGCCCTTTGGCGCCTGGCTTGCTTCTTTTGCTTGGTTATCGTTCCGGAACCTGCTCGCATCCGCTTTAGATGAATAATGCGCCTATTCCCGCCCTCAAGACTGGATCATGTTAATAACGCCTCTCTGGACATATTACTTCTGCTCCTAGATTGCGGAACACTCGAAATTCCGTCCATGACTCATAGCCATCCTCCTTTTCTCCCCGATTTCTCGATGCAGATGCAAGTAACCCAGATTGCAGACGAACTTCCAGTTATCTATGCGACTCGCTTAACCTTCACAACTGATGCGCCCTCCAGAATTGATGCGCCTCGTACCTAGAACGGCAAGCATGGAGCACAAGCGCGTCCACACAAGACCACACTAATAAATGCCCCGCCGTCGCTTACCCCATTCGACGCCGCCATCATACTGGAAGATGCTACCTCATCGGACCGCCTTCTACGATTAGCTTACAAGACGCGCAGTATACGGCTGCTTTTCGCTGTTGCTCTAGATGTTCCCGGATGCGGGATATATGCGGTGCTCGTTGACTATATGCGTCCCTTTCAAGAAAAATGTGCTCGTTCTGTGCTCTGGGCGGTCGTCCGGGTACCGTTGCTCAACTCATGTATATCACCACCCACCGGAGTTCAATATGTGCAAGCTTTCCCACTTAACCCGGGAAAAACGACCACGCCAACCCGCATATATGCATTGTTTGATAGGTATATGCATCTCTTTTCTGGAGATATTGCTCGTTCTGCGCTCTGGAAGAATTACCGCGCCTAGCTCAGACAAACGACCGCGCTAGCATGTTCTTTCTGGTCATTGGCTCCCGGACCTCGGTGACCTCTGGGTCATGCTGCTTATTTGCTTATCATGTTCTCACCCGGGGCGAACCTATGAAGCATATGAAGTATACGCATCCCGCTGCGTCCCCGTCCTCGGTCCTAATTCGGCGCGAAGGCATACTTCAGGACTTTTACTGGAGAAATTTTGCCTACACAACGGGACGCCGTGCACGTCGTGATGTTGCTACCTGGCTGCTTAGAGTCCTGTGATAGTGAGACGGTGGCTAGGTGGCTTACTGATATACATAGTGCATTCGGGCGCCCTACGCGGACGAATCAGCCAATCAGGTTCTTTCAGGACATTACTTCTCTTCGCGGCCTGTGCTAGGATAGCGATCAGGACGGCACGGGTCACCGACTGGTACGCTATGTTTCGATTTCTGGGCACGAGATACTGGTCCTGGCATAGGCATTAGTTCATTGGTTGGCCCTCACCTGTTTGCAATTGGACACGGTCATCTCGTCTGCGAAGGCTGTACCCCTCCGATGTGCACGGGTTGTATCTGCTCCACTCGCTTCCAGTCTCGCTCATTTGGCTTTTGTACTTCCTGGATTCCGACACGTGCTGTATTCCTGCTGTACTGCCGATCTATCGGACTTGCGCGCATGTACTGTGTTCTACTGGACTAAGACATCTCTGCGCATTATTATTGATGTGGATACGCTGCGAAGGCTGCGCTCTGCTACTCTCGCAGCAAGTCGAGGCGGGCCGCGCTGCAACTGTCTGATATGCTAGCTAAGGAAGTGTCCACGGATGCCATTCCGGGACACCTTCGATTCCGACGGATTATCAACGCACTTTGTTGCTGATTACAGAGCAATCAGCGCGGCTGACAAGTCTGAGTGCGCTGCTTATCCTAGGCTGCTGAATATGCTTTCAATGCTGTGGAATGATGCTCATGCTGCTGCCTGCTACTGCGCCGTCCTACTGTCACCTGCATGCCTTATCAGGGTCCGGGGCTCCAGATGCACGCGCAGCGCTATTCAGTAAGACTGACATACGTGGCGACGGGACTGAGGTACACACGGACAACTCTAATTGAATTTAATGAGGGGGGGCTAGCTTGGTGCTGTGTACTGTACTACTGGTGGGGACGCTGCGGCGCTGTTTGTAGCTTGAATGATTGCGCGGCACAATGGCCATGCCTTTGGGCGTGGGGCTCTGTGGTTGCGTAGTCGGGCGCCGGTGCTGTGGCTCAATCTATTGGTCTTCCAAGGCGCGCCGTGGTGACGTACCCCTATTATATGTTCTAAATGAAGGCATCCGACACGATCAGGACAGGAACATCAGCTGGTGATTAGGTTTTGTCGGTGCAAATGTCCGGCAAGTTCTGCGAGCATGTGCCGAACATTGTACCTCTTGCACTGTAGTCCCCGTCCGGGCAACATCTACGCGACATTTGTGCGTGGAAGAAGACTTGCATGTATCGTGATGGACTCACGCACTGCCTTGAAGCAAGGATCTTTTCCTGCGACAGTCATGGAGAATGTGAATATATTAAATGAGGGTGGGACACGAAAATCCAAGTATGCAACACTAGAACAATGGAGAGAGGTTAGGGCAGGTTAGAGCGTCAATCTGGAATTGAAGATTGCGGGTGAACTACGCCGCAGCGCCGCATGCACTGTACAGCCCAGTTGAGGCGACTGGGGCAAGGGTGGGGTATTTGCGCAGACTGCACACCTTTATTCTTGGATGCGGAGAATGTGCTCGGGGGAGGAGGCCGCTGCGTTATGTGAAGAGATGCGGATAGGCGATCCGCGCTCGCACGGGATATCGTCGGGGGAGAGCCGCGATACGGTTTTGCCCTGTGCCCAGACGGGGCGAATGGAGATACATGGGCGGGAGGGCGGTGGGCAGAGGGCGCGCTGCTGCCTAATGGGGCGGGATGCCGCATGGCAGGCGATAAGGCGGGTCAGCTGGCGGGCGGGGGCTGTGCGGTACGGCGTGCGCGAGGCGGGGACGTCCCGAAGAGGAAGACGTCGGGTATCCATAACAGTGGGAAGCCGGCCAGGACGGGTTTTATCTGTCAGCGGCCATTGATGCCGCGGATTCGATATGACTCGGTCTGTGAATAGGCCATGGGCAGCAGGCCCTCCTTTGGGGAGCACTGGGCGGGAGTTCAGCGCAGAAGTGGTCAGATGGGGATGGCCTGGCGCCAGACAAGTACAGGTCCAAGTAGAACAGCCTCTGGGACGGGAGGAGGCAGTGGCATCTATCTCTGCGCGCCCCGAGTCAGATCTTGCTTACGTAAGGTCGGGTCCGCGTCAGAGCTGAGCCTGAAAATAGCAGGGGGCGGATTATATAAAGAGGCTCGAGTCAGGGCACTGGTTTTCATTCTTGTCCCCCACCTCCACACGGACTCGTCGCAGCGTCGAGCCCCAGGTCACCCGTGAGTCATAGTTCCTGCTTTCTACGTAGGCCAACGACCCCCTACTGTTTATCCAATACGAGCCATGTCTGCGTCCCCTTTACCAAATGTTACTGTGCGCGGGCCCACTCCGGCCCCTGCGACTGCTGGGCACAATGTTGTTGATCAGATGGACGTGCATCCCAGCCCGGCCGATAATGCGAGTCGGGCAAGTCATTCGAGGGCTCCTTGCTCATCCCCGCGATTTTCTCCCGCGGCCATTGCAAATCATGAATTTGTCGAGCAGGAACTGATCCCGCCCACCTCTAGGATCTCAAGGCTACCCTCAGCGGTGCCTTCGTCCCCCAACACTTTGCCCAGTCGTCTCGACCCCGTCGCAATTTCCGCCCATAAGAACAACTACATCTCATACACAAGTCAAGATGTTCACCTCCTTGTGAATAACTCGACTTCTTTCCCCTCGTCTTCGGCACCTCGCATCTTCGGACAAGCCCCACCACTTGAAACATCTGTTTCGAGTTCTGCTCAACCCCTCACCCAACATGTTATAAATCACCCTATTCGTCGTCCTCGGACGTCTTACCCCGTTTTCCAATCCTCCAAGGACTTGGCCGCACATCATGGTATCCCTCAGGTATTACCCCCTGCACCGCGCATTGCCCCTACAGTACAACAGCACATACAACATAAGCAAACCCCGCAGTCTCTCCCGCTTCTTCGTGACAACTATCTGCAAATGCTCCGCAACACGCCAACCGAATCATCGACCATGGTAGAGCAGCACCCATCAACAACTATTTCCCCGACGGATCTGGAGGCTCCGGTCGTGCCATCTGAGCCGTCGGCGGCCACCCAGCAAAACTTCGATGACTTCTTCGGTGAGCACTGGACGGCGAGATCTCCATATCCGGACTTCCTGACCTCTGTGGACTCTGATACAGCCTCGCCCGAGTTTAACGATAACTCCGACTTCATGGACCTGTTCACCCCCAACATGCCCACGCTCGACAACTTCGATACGTCGCCGTTCGAGACCCCATACTCTGACTTCCTCTCTACTCCTCTTTTCGCTGACGAGGATATGCTCACCAGCCCGTCGCTCGCGTACAACGATGACAGGCCGCTGTTCGGTGGCATCGATCTCTCCAAGCACGAGGAAGTCCCGGTGAAGGCAGCGCCCTCAGTGCCCACTCAGATAACGCCCATTGAACAGGATCTCTACACCATCTCGCCCAACCTCGAATCTCCCTTCCTCGACTTCGATGCCATGCCATCATTCAATGCTCCCGGCTTCACCCATCCATCATCCTTGACCTCCGTCGCCTCTCAGTCAACTTCCGATGCAGACCACGCCCGTCGCACCAAGGCAACGGGCATCCGCAAGGGCATTACTCCTGATGCCCTTCTCGGCGACGATGCTCCCATCCAGCCGCGCAAGTACGTCACCCCGTCGGCAACGTCGAGAAAGGCAGTCCCGGCGTCGGTCAAGAAGCGCAAGCGCGTCGATGACCTCGACGAGGAGGAGCTCGATGAGAAGGATGTGGAGTCTGTCGTTGCGAAGCGAACGCAAAACACTCTTGCGGCTCGTCGCAGTCGAAGGAGAAAGCTTGAAGCGTACCAACAGGCTGTGAAGGACTCGAAGCATCGGGAGCGGATTAGTAACATCTGGAAGACACGGGCGTTGACGATGCAGGCGCAGCTCAAGGCGATGGGCATCTACACGTACGACTACCAGGAGGACGAAGAGTTCCCGAGACTCGAGGACGAGCTTTAGACTCGCCGCTGCTTCGTTTCAATGAATGTTTTTCTCTTTATTTCTTTTTTTTTTGTTCTTGATTTCGTACTCGTACATCTATTTTTCCTTTTTATCGTTTCCTCTATACCCGACGTGTTCTGCGCGCGATCGGGGGTTTCTCCTACCCGACTCAAAAGACTCCCGTAGCTACATTACCGGACTCAAGGCGACTGTATATTTTTTCAAATCGCCTTTAAATCATGCGATGCTCTCCTGTACTACCATCCCCTCATCACCACTCTACAGCATCGCATGCGCCTCCAATCTCCGCTCCCCCCGAATCGTAGCCTCCATCGATCTATTATGTGTTTGTTCAGTATGCTGACGTGTATCCGAAGTGTCGTTAGTAAATTAGTATCGTTCAGATGTGTTGTTGAAAGAATTGATATCTTTTATACGTGGAATTTGTTTGATGTGAGGAACAGATCTTGATTGAAACTGAAAGTGAGGTATGTATGTATATAAGTGCGGTGTCATTGGTGCTATAACCTTGTCCGCGAACTTCAACCTTGTCAAATAAGTGTTCGTTGATCTCGGGAAGACAATTATTGCTATATATAGTCACACAGTTACCATTTTGAGCGGAGCATCATGATGTACAGATTGTACAGAATACCGTATATTAACAGGGGGGTGGATCTCTTCAAACTTTGACGTCTTCCAGTCTTAATTGCAATTATGATTTTGAAACACCCCGTTGGTGAATTATCATGAGCTTTGTTAGTTACACGGATATTTATTTTATACGGAAATCAGTGTAAACACAACTTATCGCACAGGTTTTTCGATGCCTTACAGGCGTCTGTGTGATTGAAATTGACGTTGCACGTTCATTGGTGGCGTGGCAATTGGCAGAAATAATAGAGACAGAGGGGCAGGTAACAAAATTATACAGAGGGAACGACAATGATACAAAGTTGTAGCGGACAGCACATGAAAGGAAATGCTGTTTCCAAAAACAGAAGTCTCGATTTCCAAAGAAGGAAACAAAAGACGTGTGCCGTCTTTTATTATAGTAGATGTGGCATGCTACGGTAAAACTGTGGAATAATAGCTTTGAGTAGCTTAGCACAGTATATGATATTCAACATAAATTAAGATAAAACTTTTCCTTTGATGAATTAGTGTCACTGGTACTAATCTCACGTTGCATGACACCCGAAGATAGAGCGTAATAAATATTTTTCGTCTTCTGGTTCTATAAGCAGTGGGATGCGGGTAGCAAACCCTCGTACTAGTCGACGGACTAAGCCCTAACGAGCAAGCAATACATCATCTGTCGCGCTGACTGTCCAACGTCCAGGCTTCAGCGCCCCACGTGCGTGTATCATCCTATCATCCCTGTCTAGAGAACACGCAGACACCATGCACAAACATACTTAGCATTACCTCCCAGCTCTCGATATCAATAGTACTATCGGACACGAGGATCTCGCGCGGATTGCGCACGTCGGTAGGGTGGATCATGGGTGCATTGTGCGCAGTATGCTTTAAACCCGTCGAACACGGTGTTGAGCAGCACCACTACCGCTCCTTCTTCCCCTTAAGTACTGCACCCTTACTACTTGAATCTACTCATTATGCCCGCTGCACGCAAGAACACTATGTCCGAAGCCGTGTCCAACTTCTTCAACGCCGTCCGCCCAGGGAATAACAATAACAATAACAACAATAAACTAGCTGTACCGACTGCCTTGACACTAAACAGGAATGCGTCAGCGTCGTCTGTGTTCCTCCCAGCGACGTCTCTTCATGGTGAGTATTGAGCGCTGTACGACTGGCACTACGTGACGAGATTTACACATGGCCTAGGCAAGGTCGCAGTGATCACGGGCTCGTCGCGGTCGATCGGGGCGGCCATCGCCAAATGCATGGGCGAGCAGGGCGCGAACGTGGTCGTCAACTTCGTCAACGACTCCGTGGCGGCGGACGCGGTCGTGAACGCGGTGCGTGCGCAGGGGAAGGGCGGTGCGATTGCCGTCCGCGCGGACACGTCGACGCTCGAGGGCGGCCGACTGCTGCTCGACGAAGCGGTCAAGGCGTTCGGGCGCATCGACATCCTCGTGCTCAACGCGGGCATCATGGGCAGCAAGACGCTCGGCGAGATGGACGAGCCGTTCTTCGACTCGCATTTTAATATCAACGTCAAGGCGCCGTTGTTCATGGCCCAGGCGGCCGCGCCCCTCTTGCCCTCTCGTGAGTGTCCCGTTATGGCGGCGTGCGGGAGTTGATTGATATATGTTGTTCAGCTGGCGGGCGCATCATCTTTTTTTCCTCGAGTCTCACGACCGCATCCAGTGAGTCCACACCCTCCTGTCCAATTTGAATTGCGTCCAACAAATGTACATTATTAGCCGTGACGCCAAACGCACTGTGCTACCTTGCCACGAAGGGCGCAATTGAGCAAATAGCGCGCGTGCTCGCGAAGGATCTCGGGAGCAGGCACATCACAGTGAACACAATTTCGCCAGGGCCAGTCGACACGCCCCAATTCCGGGAGGGCAAGGCACAGAGCGTGCTGGATTCCATCGCCAAACAAAACCCGTTCCGCCGCCTCGGCGAGCCCGAAGACGTCGCGCCAATCGCAGCCTTCCTGGCAAGCCCGGCGGCGCAGTGGATAACTGGCCAGAATATCCGTGTCAACGGGGTACGTGGTCGTGCTCTCCTCTGCAGATACAGCTAATAAACTGACACTCATTTGCTGCTGCAGGGATTTGTCGTATGATGGACTCATTAGTACTCCATTTCCTTTTCTATATTTCTAATAAAGTAAGATACAAAGATACTAAGCTTAATTTATCTTGCCTCTGGATATCAGGGTGTCAAAATGGGCGTTAGGTAGTCGTTTCTGAAGTCGTTTGTTTTGTGATATAAATATAAATCGTGATCAAACGGACTTCACTCTAAGGCGCCTGTTTCTGTAGTCATTTCAAGTTGTTGTGTCAATGCACCTTTGTGTGTCATTATACTACTTGAAGGACATCAAATTTATGCACGACGACGGTTTAATTCAAGGTCTCAAGCCGCTACTGCAAGATATAAGTTTACAAGTTAGACGTGGAAATTACTGAAGTACGAATATCAGGTATACCAGAGGTAAGTCGATGAAGGATAAATCACCTTTCTATTATGGTCAGGACAAATTGCTGCGACAAGGTACCTAGAGATTCAAATTATTACAACAGAAACATTGTTGTCTCTTAGCCTTTGTAATGCCTCTACACATCTCAACTGCTCTCTTATAGCCGTTCTATCCCGTTGCTCTGTAAGATGGTCGACAGATATCTCCAACTCAACGACACGCAGCATCGGGAAACTGCCCGAAGTGAGCAAATCAACTATATCCATCCACGTTGGGATTCGCTGTACCAATTTCATGTAGCTGCTGTTGTAAAAGGCGTATTTAATCTCGAGTATCAATGTCAATGACGAAATGGCGCTGGGATTCGCATCTGCATTTATGTTGGATATTGTTTGCAGAAGGGCCGCAACAAATACCAAGCCGCTCCCAAACCAGTCGCTACGGTCACGAAGATTCGGCGATTCCCTAAAAAGCTCTACGTGTACGATGAAGTGGCGCAAGCGCCGCATGCGGACGAGGCTTTCGGGAACGTATTCTAAGCTTCTTTGAACCGGCGAGTCGATTTCAGGGTGAATATTGCCCATTGTATCCTTGAGGAAATTTAAAGTGACTGAACAAAAATATGTCAGACGGTTTAAATGCGATAAACTACAGAGACATGCACCGTTTATGTTGGGCTGAAAGTAGAAGGTGTGCACGTTTGGGAAGAGGCTCAGTAGCTCATCGACCCCTTCCCCAACAAGCGGCCCCGGCCTGATGATGCGTATTTCAAGGCGCTCGACACTCTTCAGTTCGAGATAACACCCAGGACTCTTGAGCCATCGTAAAACACGGCTGAGGTTGTTTGGAACAATCCTCTCTTTCAAATCAAACAATGCAAGTTCAGAGACCTGGAGAGGAATACTTGGTCTATTACTTGTACTTCCAGTGGACATTGAGTCGTCCGAGTCGATAGACTGTATAACGAGTCTGCGAAGAGGGGGGCGTGGGCCGGCCACATAAAGAGAGAGAGGAGCGAATGCCGTAATATTGGAGATGTCCAACTCTGAAAGAGTACCATGTGCCAAAGCTGAGGAGATGATGCGCATTAGACCCTGTGCGTCCCGTATTTCGTACCACCTCTTCATGTTCTCAAATGTGTGAATGACAACAGGAAATGCGAGTGCAGTGAGGTTGGGAACGCGGGTAAGGATTGTATTGCACTGGAGAATGTTCTCATGCGGCGCGTAGGTATCTGTTATGTATATGTGCAACCGGGCGACATAATGTGCGATATGTGGTGACGTAGATAGTAGCTTGACAAAGTGCGATGGCGAGCCACAGTATTCATAGGAATTATCCAATTGGCGGATCCCTCGGCTTCTGTTCATCAGCGGGCCTCTGGTCATTACTAGAGATACCCTATAAAACAGGTATCTTTGGGCTATAGGGTACACGTTTCGGGACAGCAGTGTGCAAGATGGAAGGTATGATTGGGTAACGTGCTTGAATATCTCCCCGAAGAGTTCTATGGGAAGTGTGTCGACATCGCGAGTGAGCGGCATGGTTAGTTCTGTCTTCTGCGGAAATTTTAGAAAAGAGTAGGAGTTGGTTTTGACAGGCTGTAATTCGCAGCCGCACACATGTGAGTCAAGTGACGGAGATGCCTGCAGAATGGCCGCAGCAGTGCGGATGTCAAATATACACCAACCATGTGCATCAACTGCATAATCGCCTTCGCACTCTTTCAAAATGCTTATTTCTTTAATTCTTCAAGCAATATGTAGTTAGTATGACAATCTTGCTCCATGTACCATAATCTGGCTCATTAAGCATTAAATGAGTGAATAAGGAAGTACGGCTGGAAAAAACATAGTGTTTATGGCTTGAGCGGCTACAATATAAGAAACACAATAAACAAACATTTCTGAACAGCTGGTACAGTTCCCAGATCCAATAAAAGAAATCACTTCTAGATGAGAAAGAAGAGAGATCAGATACGATAGGGAGTTGTCCGATTCCAGCCAATGCGGCCTGTAGCCTGTTGTACGAGGAGGATAGTCACACATAATCACAAGGCTGCGAGCATAACTCGCAATATGCGGCGATGTCTGCAGAGTAGCAAGAAAGGCGGAAGCTGTGTTCTAATTTGCACCTGCACCCTGTTTTGATCGTGGCAGAATCACCCTCTCTAGTAGCCGCCGCTGCACCAGACAGCAGAAAATAGTGTTGACGTATGAGCACCTTCCGAGTGAGCTAGGCCAATGTAGATCCAGAATTTCTGAAAGGCGGTCGAGTATCTCAGTGGGTAGGCCTCGATACGGAGTATTCATCTCTTTACAGAGATGAGGATGTGGAAGTTGGCGGAAGCAAGTTTTGACGCGACACACTGTCGCTGACTGGGATTCCAGATTTCAAAGCCAGACGTGCCATTTTCGGCATCCGACATAGTTGTATGTGAGAGCCGGCACGTGTTTGCGTCAGCCGATGTCGACTTGAAGCTCCGCCGATATGCCTGCACATGATCTATAATTAGTTCCTGTGAAGTTGAACCACGGTTCTCCTTCTCCGCGTGTTCAAGTATTCGGTATTTTTACTTCTTTGGCACGTACCTCAACATACGTTATATACCCTGAACGACCTGTTACGACCTAACACGACATAATGGATCCACAATATGCGCCATCTGCGTCCGAGCGGCCCATGTCAGAGGGTGTAGCCAGCGCAGGAGGCAATTTACCAATCCCCGAAGGGAGTGTAGTTGGCGGACCAACTAGAGAAAGCAGAGCGACTAACGGAGTAGACCTTGAGCACGGTGCTCAGGGAATGGCACCATTCAATCAAGGGATGTATGATCCAGGAAATGCTGGAAGCAACCTGTTCCTTTTCGCAACTTTAGGACTAGCAGTGGTACGAAATCCGAATACATTTACTGCTTTTGCTGAGACTGAACAGAGCTAAAGATTGCTTGGATAGTTACCCTCGTGTCGCAAGCTGATGTTGCAGCTAGCAGTACGTGATGTCTAGGCCCCACTAACTACGCTAAATGCTCTGTAGTTGACAGCGGTCTCGTCCGTATCTTGTGGTTTGGACTTATCATCCAGACGCTTGTGACAGCGCTCGTCATAGAAGTTGTCCTCGGTATCATCCTGGTGTTCGACTATGCCATGCAAATATCAATACTTGCCGCTCTAGCCACCGGATTCGCCGTAATAGGCGTCGATCGCAACATATACTCAGGCGCGTCCGCACAACAGGCGACGGGCGCTGGCTGGCTGATCATCGCCATCGTGGATCTGCTCTGGATCCTCTACTTCACATCGCCGCCGCACTCCCTGATTGTACGCACTGCAAGCTCAGCGCAGGGCCCTTCCCTAACACGCACGAAGCGCATCAGCAGAATCTCCCAGAGCGCAGGCGTTGGGATTCCCATGGGCTCGGTGCATGGCAGCCACGCGCGCATGTCGCAGGGCCCTGCTGTTCCTATGGGCCAGAAACCGACCAGTGGTGTCTGGACTTCACCGGAGAACAGGCGCACGATAGGAAGCATTCCAGGAAGCGAGCGCGATTCCAAGGCTGGCAGCGCCCCAGCGGGGTCTACTACTGGAAAGGACCGCCCTGAAGCGCATACACCCGTGAACGCTGGCCCCCCAGTCGTCGGAAAGGCTGCCTCGTCGCTTCCAGACGAGAGTGCCATCGGGCGTGCGGAGGCGATGTACGACTGTACGTCATGTATACTACCTCTATTAATACTGGCTGATAGGTCTTAAAATACGCAGACACGGCGTCGGAAGGTGATAAAAATGAGGTGTCCTTCAAGAAAGGTGATTTCCTGCTCATCTTCGATACATCAAACAAATGGTGGGAGGCCAAGACGATGTCGGGGAAGAAAGGCAGTACGTATTTTACATCTCTAATTTATCATAATCATTGATGATTGGATACTTGCAGTCGCCCCTTCCAACTATCTACGCATGGTGGAAGACTTCCAACGACAGTAATAATGCCTACGATGCCAACCGCATAAGTCGAGTATTTCTTTGGTTATTACCTGATAACTACTTTCAAGTCTGGGAGCATATACTTTGCTTTTGCCACGGCCCACAGCCTGTGGTTAGCGGCCTTTGCATAATTGCAAAGCAGTGTCTAAGAGTGTTCAAGCCGCTAATTTCTTTCTTGATCTTGAGCTATGTACTTGCATTTCTCCATCGCTCTTGCTTGTATGTTTCATCTACCCTTTCAGGAGGCAAGTCCCGTGTGACTCGTCGCTACGCTTTTCATAAAGCGGCTTGACGAACCGTCCCCTGCCTTTTTATTATCCAATCTTTCTGCATATCATTCTTGCTGGAAGTGAACTGGTAGTCAATAATTTCCTTCCTTTTCTTTTCTTTTAGTGGACTACAAAGTGCCTTGGCGCACATCTAAGTAGAAATTACATCTGCATATATTGTCGTACCTCATGTACAATAGGAAGAATTGGCAATTAGCTCACCAAATGTTGCTCGCCTGCTGGACTCCATAGTGCCCTCTTGTGTTTCAGATCACTGAATCGCTCCTGGGCTTCACTTGTCAATCCATCCGTCGCCGCTACTCGCCAACGTTGGACTCTCGCCAGAAATACAGGAGGACCCCTGAAAGCCCACCCAAGTGGATAAAAACAACCCTTTTTGTCAAAATGCATGGTCCCTTTTCGGGAAAAATCTTCGCGCGCGCACCCTTGGCCAAACTTACACTTACTTCATACACAATTGTCATTCAATAGTGCGCGTGCGTTGCGTATACGCGAAACGCGTAGCACAGGAGTCTACAACAGTCTATTTAATATATGAACATCGGGCATTTAGAGTGAAACACACACTTTGCACTAAGGGGCAACTAACAGATTATGCAGAGCCTCAGAGGGAATGATACAAATTTGTAGCGGACAGCCTCACCACATGAAAGAAATCCAAAAACAATTTACAAAGAAGGAAACAAAGGACGGGTGCCGTCTTTTATTATAGTGGATTATACACTACTATGTACAAAGAGATATCATTAAAATTACTTTCATAGTCATTCCAGAATCACAGTGACAGTACTGTAAGGTCCAGCTTCTAACGAAGACTCGGGTTTCTTCAAGGAGCTCCGATCTCAGCAAGCACAAATAGCCAATGCACTGAAGACCTACAAGCAGCTCTGAGAGGCCTGGATTAATATTTGGATAAACATAAGTAGCCCAAATTTGGATACAAATCGCCAAAATCGAGCATTTTTGGCCCAGGCATTTGGTGGGCTTTCAGGGGTCCTGGGCAAGTGGCATGACAGCGTCACATGCGTTAAGAGCGGGCCGGCCGACGGGTCGGTCGATTTTGCCGGGTGAACTTTTGAACGCCATCATAATGAAAGGGCAGTCCCGCCCCACACTTTTTCATATGTCTGGCGCGCTAATCATCTATTTGAATATCTCTGGTCATCATCCTTCCATAAGCCAACCCTAGCCAACCCCGCAGCGAACGGCGGGCACAGTCATTAACCTCTCATCACGGCCTCCCGGTTTGCTTCTGACGCACGTTCTACACTTTCCCCAATCCCACATACTGGTATGTTTCGGTTTTTTTATCCCACATCCAACGAGGCACTCACTCTTCTCCTAGATTGTCCTAGATGACAATCCTGCGCCACTTGTTCTCGCGGAGGACGCTGGCTGCCGCCTCGGGCGGCACTGTCCTCGTCCTCGGCGGCGGCTACTGGTATCTGAATTCGGGACCTGCGTACCCCGTCCCTACCATGGTGACGCGGAGACCACCCCCACCTTGGACGCCACCTTCTCGAGCTGACCTCCTGGCGAAGCTCAAAGCTTCGGGACAGATCAAGACACCCACTAACGGCGACAACGAAGAATTTGATTTGCTCATCATCGGAGGAGGGGCTACTGGCGCCGGATGCGCTGTGGATGCTGCTACACGCGGCCTCAAGGTAGCGCTTGTGGAAAGAGATGACTTTAGTGCAGGTGAAAGACCTGAAACTATCTTCGCATATCATGCTCATCTCTGAGTGTAGGGACTTCATCGAAATCGACCAAACTGGTGCACGGAGGCGTGCGTTACTTGCAGAAAGCCGTCTTCGAACTAGACTATGACCAGTACAAGCTCGTCCGTGAGGCTCTCCACGAACGCCGTATATTCCTGCAAACTGCCCCATACTTGTCAGAAATGCTGCCGATTATGCTCCCCATCTACAAATACTGGCAAGTCCCGTACTACTGGTCTGGATGCAAGATGTACGACATCCTCGCTGGCAAGGAAAACATGGAAAGCTCGTATCTCATGAGCAAGGGTAAGGCGCTCGAGACGTTTCCCATGCTCAAGAGCGACGGCCTCGTTGGCGCAGTTGTCTACTACGACGGTGCGGGCGATCAAACAAATAATGTAATGATGTCATTAACGAGGTGATCAGGGCAGCACAATGACGCGCGGATGAATGTTGCTCTAATCATGACAGCGGTCAAGCACGGCGCGGTGGTGGCAAACTACTGCGAGGTTACGCAGCTACACAAAGACGACAATGGAAAGCTCAACGGGGCAAGTGTCAAGGACAATCTCACCGGCGAGGAGTTCAAGGTATGCGCGAAGGGCATCATCAATGCGACTGGACCTTTCAGCGACACCCTGCTCACTATGGACGACCCGACCCACGAAGCTATCGTGCAACCCTCTTCCGGCATTCATATCACGCTCCCGAACTACTACTCCCCGCGGAAGATGGGTCTGCTCGACCCTGCCACTTCTGACGGCCGTGTTATTTTCTTCCTCCCCTGGCAGGGAAACACAATCGCTGGTACTACCGATACCCCTGCGCGCGTCTCGCGCGACCCCGTCGCGTCCGAAGAAGATATCCGCTGGGTGCTAGACGAGGTCCGAAGCTACCTCTCTCCCGACATCAAGGTGCGCCGCGGCGACGTCCTCAGTGCGTGGAGTGGTCTGCGCCCGCTCGTGCGCGACCCCAGTGCGGAGAAAACAGAAGGCCTGGTCCGCAACCACATGATCAACGTGAGCAAGAGCGGACTGCTTACTATCGCAGGCGGGAAATGGACAACGTACAGGGCTATGGCAGAGGAGACTATTGACAAGGCAGTAGAAACTTTCGGGCTCCAAAATAGGGTAACAAACGGCTGTATCACCGATCAGGTGAGGCTTGTTGGCAGCGACGGATGGAGTCGCAATATGTTTATCGGGCTTGTGCAAACTGTAGGCTTACATTACCTTTTTTCATCTGCCGCTCTGACTGAATTTTGTAGTATGGCGTTGAAACCGAAGTCGCGCAGCATCTTTCCAATAACTACGGCGACCGCGCATGGACAGTCTGCTCCCTTGCTGAGCCAACGGGCGAGTCCTGGCCGCTGCATGGTAAACGACTTGTGCCGCAATATCCTTGTAAGCTGAATCGATATCTCCCAATGTAACTGCTCATCCACCTACCTTCACTAGTCATTGAAGCCGAAGTCGTGTATGCAATGCGCCACGAGTACGCCGTGACACCCGTCGACGTCATTGCGCGGCGCACCCGCCTCGCCTTCCTCAACGCCCGCTCTGCTCTCGACGCGCTCCCGCACATCGTTGACATCATGGCCAACGAGTTCGGCTGGTCGTACTCCGAGCGCAAGCGGCAGATCGCCAACACGGTCAAATATCTTGGCTCTATGGGGCTCACGCCTGCCTTCCTCGCGACTGTGAACATCCCCGAGCCCATCCCTCGCGGGTGGACGGAGAAGACGCTCGCCAGTGCGTCCCGCGCTGCTGCGGGTGCGTGGAACTACGTTCTCGGTCGCAACACGGCGCTCGACGCGGGTGAGAACTTTGGTCCTGGTAGGTCCAAGTTTGAGGCGGGCGAGGTCGCTGCGCTGCGTAGTGCCTTCCAGGGCCGTGCAAGTGCTGCCACGGACGGCGAGAACAAGGTGAAGACAAGCGAGGTGCTGGATGTGCTCAAGGCACTGCCGGTGTATGCCGAGGCGTCAAAGAAGGACCTCGATTACGTTTTGAACGAGGCGGGACTCAGCGGCCAGGAGGATCTGGAGTTGGATGAGTTTATTGAGGTGAGTATTTCATCTAATTACTGGTGTATTTATATCCATGGATTTTATCAGGTGTCTGGAAATCTGAAAGAGATAGCATCTACACCTAAGCCCAAGAGACGTGGCTCACATCGGAGGATACCAGTTGAGAAGAGCGGCGGGGGAGTGTAAGGGCGTTGTTTGTTTTTATATGACATTGTGCTTTGAAGTCGAAGTCAGTCATCACCTCGTTGCCGCATTTAAATAGTCTTCTCCAACATTGACAATAATGTACATACACTCAATTATTTAATTGAATCTGCGTAGCTACATAACGCAATCAGATGTTTTTCAGAGAAACAGGGTTAGAGTACTCAAGTCTGCCCTAATTGCAGGTCATTTCTCCATGCTCAGTCATTGAATATATATTAAATCGTCGGCACGGCTGACGGCATCTGTCGGATGTTGAATGGTCTAAATTTCAAAGCCAGATGCACCTGCTTGAGGTTGCTTGATCCCTTGAACTTGATCCTGCCTTGATTCTCCCGGCCATCCTTCCTCACTTTGGAGTCGCTCTACCCAACCACCGAGTCTGCATAAATATGAATGCGTTGTATCAGGGCGTACCAGTTGAGATTCTCGACCGCATTTTAGGCTTTGTGCACCTCCAGGACCCTGAATCACTCCGGACGTGCTCATACGTTGACACTGTTTTCTGCTCACTGGCACAGCAGCGGCTTCTCGAAAAGGTGAAGCTGCCACATCTATATCAGAATTCCAGGGCCAACCCAGTTGCCGCCCTGCTCCTTATTCTAAAAGGCTCGCCACATATTGCAAACTATGTTCGTAGCCTTTTAATTTCATGCGACTTGCCACGTTCCAAAGACATTCCGCACTGCTGCCACTGGCTGATATCGGACGACTTTTTGCCGCATTTAATTCCCCTTCTTCCTAATATACAATCAGTTTCTTTAACGCCATGCGAAGCATCACTTACTCCTGTTCTACATTATAATAGCACTGTCAAAGGCATCACTAATCTTTTGTCTAGTCTCCATAATCCTTTATTGACCTGTCTAGATTTGAGGGGAATACAAGGTATACCAGCAGAGTTATTGGGGACCTGCTTCGCGCTCACTCATCTGTCAATATCGTCCTTGAGGTTTGACTCGACATGCCCGCCTCCCGATCGTGTAATCCGACTTCATTATTTCCATGTTGACATTTCGAATTTTTTGGATGTTCTGGCGCAATTCATGTATCACCCAGCATTTCCATTTAGCGTCTCTCATTTGAAAACACTCAGTATTCGTCCTGCACTAGCAGATTATACAGTCGAACATCTCACAGCATTTGCAGTCCACGCACGCTCCGTTCGACACATTCATATTTGCGCAAAACGTGTGGCAGGTAATTCCAATTGCTTATTGTGCTTTTTGGTTATAGCTAATAATCCATTTTCAGTTGGAACCGAGTACATTCCTGCTAGGGGGTATATATCTATGAGCAGATCACGCATACCTGACTTGCACATATTTCCGAATGTCAAATCCGTCTCCATTGATGCTGTCACTTGGGGCGGCACTTTAGCACCCTGGCTCTTGGCAGGAACCGCCGCTGATTATTATAACTCTCCTCTGCCGTGGATCAATAGCCTCTTTCAAAAGTGGGCACGCTTCTCAGCCGTGGCAGACGCAATCGAACAGTTGACAATCAACTTGGCTTTCAAGTATTCATCAGATTTACTCGCGAGAATGGAGTGGCAACTAGAAGACCAACTGCAAGACCTGATAGCGACAGTGACGACTGGCTTTACGCACCCCGTTAAGCTTTTGATCAATGTTACTGGGCTGGACAAAGAAACTGGTCTCGGAATGAAAGCAGACGAGCGCTTGTCAGACCCTCATGGAAGGGTGGTCTTTAATATTTGATCTACTTACACTACTGTGATTTGCTCGCGAGGCTGAGCTATCGAACCTAGGTCCGCTAAGCCTTTTCGAATACTCCACACCAAGCATCCATACTCAACACAGCCTTACGACCTCCTTCCAAACCCTCTACACTCCTCACCGTCGCATCACGTAGGGCTACGACCACGGCCTTCTCCCTTTCGTCCTTCACATTGTCTCCAATTTCTTGAAGAAAGCTCTTTGACATCACTGCAGCAACCTCCCACATTCCATCATTCAGACCAGGTTTAGGAACGACTACACCCTCCTTCACCAGCTTTAGTCCAACCTCTTCTGCCAGTTTTGTAATCGCAGCTGGAGAGACTACGCTGCGCACGTTAGAGTCGCTCTCTGGTTTGCGACACTCTAACGCAGCCTCCGTCAAAGCTGCCAGGACGTGTGGGTAGGCTGCTGGCGAAGATGCGGACTGGGCCCATTCGGCGACGTAGATTCGCTTACATAGGGAGCGTAGCCTGCGTAACGTCGCCGATATCGTCGACGGGGACGAGAAATACCAAAGACAATGTGCCAAGATTCCAACGTCATATTTCGACTCTGTGGATTCCTCTGGTAGGAAGCTGAGAGGATCGCCACTGATCCATGTTATTCGTGATCCGAGAGCAGTCGAGGAGATATGCTGTTGCGATTCCTTGACCGTGTACGGCGAACCTGTTTGATATATATAGTTAGGTGATCCTGAATGTGCCTTTGCTCTCACCGTATCCTTCTGGTGCTGGGTCGACAGCTATCACGGAGCCAGTTGGGCCGACAGCATCTGCCAGTACGACAGTGCAGTCGCCCTGGCCGCAACCCAGCTCGAGAACACTTTCCCCTCGGTGAATGCCCCCTAGTGTAGTGATTACCTCCCGGCGATGCTCAATTTGTGCAACCTGGGATTTCATTCCATTCTCGGGCACCAGTATGAATTGGGCGAGCTCTTCGGCTGGAGTAGGGGGTAGCATCTCTATAATCTCGAGGCTTCTGTAGGGAATATGGGCTATTTATGAGTGAGCACGGAATGACTCACAGTGGAAACTTGAACGTAAAGCGGAGAGGAAAGTGATCACTATTGCCAATTGGTTACATTCCTTCGCTGTTTCGGAGAGTCCGCTTATCATATAGTCTCCTTCACAGACTCAATAGTGATGACAATCGATCACTTTATATGGAATTACTGTTGATTCTGTTGATTATCGGATTAAAAGCTACAGGCTGTCAGTACGGCAGTCCTGAGCACTGGTCCCTAACTCACATGAGCGCTGCTAAATGCAGCCTCCAGATTTATATAAACGACTGTCAACCTAAGTGCAAAATACTCACCTTATTATCAATCACTGACTGTTCGCTTCTAAATCAGAACTCAGCATGCCACTTGCACTGCGCGATGACGAAACGCTTCCCATAGAACTCTTCGGGGAGATATTCAAACATCTTACCTGTTCATCTCTTCTATCTTGCACACTACTATGCCGAAGTCTGTACCCCATCGCTCAAAGATACCTGTTCTACAGGGTCACCCTAATGCTCTCCCCGGTGATGAATAGCAGCCTAGCTATCCGCCAACAAAAGTACCCATACGAGTGCCGTGGAATGCCCTCACTCTTTCTCGAGTTGCTACGCACCTCGCCACATATTGCACAGTATGTTGGCATACTGAATGTATACGTATCAGATAGTACTGTGATACAGGTCGAAGAAGTCATAGAGTGCACAATGATCATCGAAAGCGTTCCCAACCTCAAAACATTCACCTTTCCTGTAGTCACTGGTACAATCCACTACAGGAAGGAGTGGCACCCGATACGGGATGCCCACCTTGTTATGCCCATCCTGCTCTCCGCTTTGATGCATAACACTCTTGCAGAGTTAGATGTATCAAATATTTCGAGACTTCCTCATCTCCCTCTTCGCGTGACGGGCCCACAGCCGCCTCTTCGCAGGCTCACCTTGTCTTCAATTGACAATTCACTATTCACTGAATGCACAACTGATGGGCGCCGTCTGCAAGTCACTGAACTTGCATTACTCGACTTGCAAGACTCGGAGCATACCTTGCCAAACAGTTTCGATCTTATTTCACTCTGGCTCAAGAGTCCCAGGTGTTGTATCGCACTACAGAGCGTTAAACATCTCGATATACGCATCCTTAAGCCGGGTCCACTCACCAGGGCCGAAGATGGTGTTGATGAGTTGCTGAACCTCTTCCCAAATGTGCAGAGTTTGTATTTTCAGCCTAACTCACAAGGTACGTCACCATAGTCTTTCACTTCGTGACAGAAATAACTCATCTGCATAGTTGCTCGGAGGTTTCACACAAATACGCTGGGCAGTGCTGTCTCGGAAACTTACGAACCAGCTCAAGGAGACCTACAACTCGTCCCTGCAAGCCTTGTGCGCATGGGGAGGCTGCACGAGATAACTTTGCATATAAAACTTTTCAGGATGTCCATCTTTCACGATCCCACTAACTTCAAATTTTGGAGCGGCTTGCCGTTCGCAGCGGCTCTGCTGCAACGAGTAGCCGAATCCAGTGTAAATGCGGGTCCGAACGTAATTTCCAGATTAAGACTCGTGCTGGGGATTAAGTTCATGCAGTTGAGCTACATGACGTTGGTGCAGCAAATCCCGACATGGGTGGATATAGTGGATGTGCTCACGTCGAGAAACTTCCCAATACTGCGTGTCGTTGAGTTGGAGGTATCTGTCGATCGCCATACTAATGAACGGAGCAGGGCGATTGTTAGGGAGCAACTAAAATGTATAGAGGCATTTCAAAAGCTGAGAAATAACGGCATCAGCGTTTTCGTAATTTAATTTTTCTTTGATCATGTAACAGAATTTGTACATGGCACACTTACTTTTTTATGATATAACGATCTTTGTCGAATTTCACGTTTGTCCAGAGGAAAGGAGCAGGAGAAAAAGACGATCAAGCATTATAAAATGCCATTATAAGATGCACATCATGTCCGTCCTTTCTCAGTACCTTTAACCGACAGAATAAAGAATAGTTCAAAGTACGTGTGTCCCATTTCAGATTGGCCTTGAAAATGTCACAATGGACTACGCGTTATAACTGCTCTTCAACTGGGCGGGGACAACGGTAGATCTGGTGAATTAAAACGTACATCGACCTCAGCTATCTTTACACGCTCTCTTCGGGTCATACCACACCCTACGAATCCAGCGCCGTCTGCGCGTCACACTCCCACCACCGGAAGTATACGGCATCGGGCGTGGTCCCAGCCAGATGTCGTTGGTGTACACCCATCCCTCTATTTAACATAATCGGCAATGTTTTAGTTGGCATTTCTAATCTCTTGTTGAGCCAGGGAAGAACGCACCTTCATCTGCGCCGCAGCCCGACCAAACGGCCTGTACATCTTTGCGCCAATCCTCCGTCTCGACAAACACCCACCCGGGCGCGAGCGAGAAGGTCAGATTGCTGCTATTACCCAAACAAATACAGACAACAGCGCGGGGCACAAGATAATATAAAGGGAAGAGGGCGGGCATCAGCAACGGTTCACAGTCAAAGTGCAGACAAATAGGGCAAAAGCAGGACTATCGCAGGCTGTATTATACCCCGATATTCATAGCCCCACTGAGAAGAAAGGATAGAGTAGATCGGCACTGACCTCACTTGCCCCGACCCTTCAATGAGGTTGCCACTCCCGCCCGGGCCCCCGTTCCAACCGTCCTGGCCGCGGGTCCATCCGACACGCTCTCCAGGGCGTAGATTCTGCTTGCTCCATCCTCGCAGTGGCGGTGGGCCCGCATTCACGGAGTGCGATGCAGCAATGAGGGAGGGCAGGTCTGTAGGCAAAGGCCCTACATTATCATATGCGAAGGATCAGCATATATGCGTCTAGAAAAGCATGAAAACATAATAAAAAGAGAAAAAACGCACCCCCAAACCGTTCGTTCTCCCACAATTGCACCTCACGCGTCTCGGCATTCCAACACTCATCGCTGAGGTGATCATCGTCTAGTATCCGCTGCACGATCATGGACAACGGCGGCACTCCCGTAGGGTCCGTGTTGTCTAGCTTCGCACTCGGATTCGTCATGGGCCGCCGCAGAAGCGTCGCAGCGCGCTGCACGTAAGTCCGCAGACGCGGGACGATGATTGGGGCCGCCCGCTGCGCTGCATGTATGAGAACGGGGATCGCCCGCTGCACAGCAGGGTGTGTGGCGACGAACGGGGCGAGCCCCACAACAATGCACACGGTACGTATAGGGAAATACGGAAGATGGACGATGAAGAGTAGTGGGAAGAGGGTCAGGACAAGGAGCTGCAGGATATGCGGTGTATACGGTGAATGGCGGGGCGGGGACTGGCGGATGGACGAGGCAGAGTTGCTCCGCTCTTGCTGCGGACGCGGTGTTGTTATCTGGGCGGGGGTGAGTTGTAGGTGATATATATAAGGTTGAACTAAGTCGTGTGCATCAGCACTTTGGGTAGGTCAGCAAAAGATCGGGATAGTCACTGAAAATACAATACATACACGGCACCCATGAGATTCTGGATTCCAGTTATGTTGGCTTGCCATGGCACAGAACCCTCAGTAGGAGGAACAGTTGTAGTCTGCCCATCGTCATATATTCTGACAGGATCCGCGGATGGTTGGTCGGGATACGGATACGTCGATAGAATGATGGCAATTAACGCAATATGGGGGAGCAAGAGCAGAAGACGAGGGTAAAAACCTGTATAAATATTAGCATAAAACGTCTGCATCAACGCAGTCAATACGCACATATAAACGCGTATGCTGCCATCCACACCGATGTCCTCAACCACCCACGCTTCCAAAATAGAATCTCCTCTATCCGGTCTTGCAGCCAGAACACAGGTCCGATAATAGAGACAAACCGCTTGAAGTTGACAGACATAATTGGCAGCGATAGGGGGTCTTTCGAGGACAGCAGAACAGGTTCGTCATTCCGACGCGGTTTGGTCGCTGGTGGATGGAACCCATCGGCATGCGGGGTACTCGGCAATGTCGAGGATAGCAAAAGCTGGGGAATCAGAGACAGCGTCGGCGATGCTATTGAATCTGCCGCCGTAGTGAGCAAAGACGACCTCCGTTTGAATGATGAAGGCGATGGAGGGGGTGATGGCTGGGGGACGGATGTGAGGATTTTGGGAGCGGGCTGAATCTCGTTTGTGGCATCTTTCTTTAGTCCCCGCAGGCGGGTTGCCCCCGGGGGTATTTCGATGTACTCCAGTGTGGTCATTGGGGGGTTTCGGACAAGTTGCGGCAGTTACGGAGGGTCGTAGGGCGTTAACGAACAGAGGGCATGTGATTTTGTCGTGGGCAAGTCAATCCTAGAATATAAATATTCTTCCTACAGTCCTTGAAGTTGTAAGCTTGCGAATGATGAACGTCGGAATTGGGGGAATTGCACTGGACCAGTTGGAAGAATTAAGCTGCGACCTTGTATAGTATCCTCGATAGAAGGAATATGTTTGTGCAAAGACTTTTCAAAAAGTAAAGTGCTGAATCTAGTACATGTATTGAGGTTGACCTCAGTTAGGGATTAGAAGTGTTAAAGATGGGCGAAAGATGGGTGCTCGTCGAGCAGTAAGTCGGCGTGATAGACACGCGCCCCGTCATGTCTTGTGGCTGTGCTAAGTAGTGCCGAACTGCCGTGCACGAATCCCGAATTTTACATAATTGGCCTTGGCTCCAACAGTCGCCTACATGTTGCCTTATGAAAGCATATTACCTTTCCTAGACCTTTAACAACAAAAATTGGGTATCTTATGAATAAATTCGTTTGTTAGCTCGGTATTCATCGTTGTAATGGATCGAACTTTGAAAAATGATCTTTGGTTGTTGTAAAATAATACAAAAGGATACGAGGAAAAATTATCTGGTATGTACATTTAGTATGCAAGAGTAGTACTTTCTTTGTGAAGAGCCGTGTTACAGAAGTCCAGCAATAGCGACAGGTTTCATCGTATTATGAAATTAGAATGAGGAAAAGGATGAAGATCAGGCCAGCGGCTCAACAGTAAACTTCAGCCTCCCATCCTCCATTTCGCATCGCACGTTCTCCATGTTCTCTATAATATAATGTGCGCCGCAGTTCTCTATCTTAGAGCGCTCATGGCTCGTGCACACTGCAATCACAGTAGCCCCACTCGCCACGCCGGCGCGAATACCACTGGGCGAGTCTTCGAAAACGACGCAGCGCTTCGCGTCATATCCCAGGCACTCGGCGGCAAGCAGGAATGGGTCGGGTGCGGGCTTTCCTGCTTTAAGACGCTTATCGTCCGCAGTGATGGTCACAGCTGGCGGCACGATGCCGACGCGTTGCATGCATCCATAAGCTGCAAAATGAATGTCAGGAATTTTATGCAAGTAAATAATGGAACGACGGACCATAAGTCTTCGCACCCGATGTCGCGACCGCATAGCGGCCTTCAGGGATAGAATCAATCATTTGCCGCACGCCCGGTAGGATGCGCACGGAGCGGTCCACGCTTGCAGCCTCGAGTTGCCACGCCGCGAGGACGTCCTTCTTAAATTCCTTGCCGCCTTCCTCCTCCACAGTCTCGAGCGTCGCGTCTTCATCATTCCCGTGCTCCTCCTCGCCCGCAATCCGAAGGCGCGCGGCGATATTGAGCATGTTGAGCAGGCGGGAGCCAAACGACGGGCGCCGGCCAACGAGGCCCACGTTCGACGAGCGGCGCGACGGCGGCGCGGAAGCCCCGGGAGTAAGCGCCGGTGTCGCCTCGCTCGAGGTCGCACCGCTATCTCCGTACTGCGGCGTACCTGCGCCGCTGTGCAGCCGGTGTGCGTCGGCGTAGTAAAGGATAGTGTTTTCAAACCGCTCGACTTCTTCCTCGATCTCGTGGTCCGCCAGCTGCGGTTTGAACTGGGAGAGGTTGTCGACCGCGCGCTTGCCGTGTGTGGCTGCGATAACGTATTCCGGGTCCTGCCCGATGTCTTTGGCCACCTTTCCCCATGCAGCCTCAACTGCTGCAATAGAGTCGGTCAGAGTGCCGTCCTACATGTCGAGCAAGGCGTTAGATGGAGTAAAGGCTAAAAAGAGCAAGGAAGAAGACGCACCATATCAAATAGCACGGCATCTGCGTAAAAGATGTTGTTTGAAGTGGTGGCCATTGACGTAGTATAAAAACCGAGAACTGACAGGGAAGTGGGGTATTTTATAGGGAGGGAAAGGGGAGAGAGGGATAGATTTTATCTCAGTTGCGCCCAATTTATAACGAGCCTGCGATCCATGGCCTAAACTTGAGCCAATGATGGGATAGATAGAGCTCGGTGGAGTGAAGCCAGCGCCTTCGATCTTATCCGTTATTTGCAATCGCCACAGCTTTCTTCGCAGATGCACCGCTCCACAGTTGTATGACGACCGGAAACGCGGACAAGAGGGTAAACGAATAAAGCAACTCGCCGCCCGGGCATCAATAAATCGTTATCTATGCATTAAGTTCAAGTGTAGATAGGTGTGATCCCAGGAAGTAACACTCAGGCACTCGTAGATGATCCTTTTGCCTACCCAATATAGAAATACTGCTCTGAACCTCGATGAAGTTTCAACTGTAGGCCTTTTCGGAATCAAAATCAGCATTGGGCGGCAGTGGGCGCCAATTTCGTCACTGACGTTGTGCCGCTGACACAACATACTCGGCTCTGCCTTCATAGATGTCCACTATTTTTATTTTTGTTTTCGGCATCCACAATGAGTGCACTGGCGTGCCATTGCAAACTTCTGCAAGCTCGGAAATTTCGGCACCAAGGGCCTCCACTGGCTCCCATATGCCGCGATTTCGAGCTGATTGTTGATAAGTCACACTCTGTCCCACCCGGCGCGCGAAGACGGGTAAGGCGACTCGCGAGCACCACCGCCAAGTGACGAAGTGATGTCTAGTAATGTACACCGACGCGATCTAGAGTCTAGACCGTCTGCAATGAAATTGCTCCTTGCATCATGTTCTGAGTTCTCGCCTGACATGACGTCAGTATTCAGTGGTTTGGCAAGTTGCGTGTTAGAGATTTCAAGGGCGCACAGGGGCATGCCATAATGCTAAATGACGTTTTTAATTGAAATTATTGTGAGCAGGGCAATCGCTCGACGGCGGTCGCGTTTAGCAGAGCCTTTCCCTGCCTTGCACGCGACGACAAAATTGACACCCAGGAAGTTGGTCATAAATGATTATGTACCCGTGATTACTTATGAAATTTCTTGGTCTCAAGGATGAGGTTGCTGATCCTTTCTTTCAAGATTCTTAATAGTCTCAATTTGTGCTGCGAAATTTCTTCTTCAGGCTGAGGTGTAAATGCAATCTACCATACACTCACACAATGTGCAGTAGACTTATAAAACATAGGCGGTAAACGGTCTTTCCGTGTATACGTCGGCGCAGGATTACTATGATATATTATGATGCCTTCAACAACAAGAGAGATGGATTGTATATTGTGTGGACGCTCTGGTACACCTTCACTTAATGATTATAATTAGTCCAAGCACAAGTGGTGAATAGATGATGATGTTCTGTATAAATTAGATTCTCCTTGCCAATGACGTTCCTTAACACAGCTAATCTCCATCTTAGTCAACAGATATATTCATAATGTAATAAGATAAGAGCTCTGGTCTTGATATTGGTACTTTGAAATCATTGTCGGTGAGGAAGGTGCCTTATCTGAGATGGAAACACCCAACGCGGCAATAGGCGCTCTTCTCCTCCGAACGGCTTTCACCTACTTCAAAAGGTATACTATTCTTCAGCATAAAATATCTTTGAACACCTCTCCGTGGCAATTCTCAGCTGCAGATTTTTTTTTTTACCCACCCATCAAGCGCATCGGGTAAAACTGTTCCAGTAGTAGAGCCCTCACGCTTTACCAACGCGGCTTTGCATTATTTATGTGAATGGACAGCAGCCCATTGCGCATAGCGCATCCCCACACTCTACCGAACTTCAGTTGTTTTTTCCTAGCGTCTACACAGTGAGAGGATGGCGAATGTGCCTTAAAATACTTCGACTGAAGATGTATTTGATAAGTGACATCAACATTTCGTTATACAGAAAAGCGTCTACTCAAATAACATCTAAACGGGCTGTTGGAACTTGGAAAGCCCATGTGGGGCTTATAGACAGACCCCAAAGAATTATGAGTGCATCGTCCTCACAGCTGTATATTTTAGTAGTAAAAATGTGAGTATCATGCTCATATATTTCTGCCTTGAGGCTTTCGATGCCGGCCTTCAATTTCAATTTTAAGCTTGATACGTCTATCATAAATCATAGCCCTTGTCGAATCAAGACAGTCAAACTGGATGCGAAAAGGATACCAGATTCCATTACTAGAACTCAGAAGTGACAGCATCGAAGGAGCCGAAGGCCTCGGCAGTAATACGAAAGACTATCTTGCGAGAGTGAAGAAATAGATAACCAGTAGATGGAATTTAGGCCACCGCCATGATCAATGAGGATCCTGATGACATCGGCGACTCGGTACCGCAAACGACGAAGCATGCATTTTAGCCCATTTTTCGGTGAACGAGCCTGGCAAAACAGAGATGTGGTGTGATTCCCGGTCACTTTCTCAGCGTACCTACTTATCTTTCTGACCTAGTAGTGTCTAGATATTCTCTGAGCTTGCTATCGGGGACGAGACAAGTGGTCGTCAGGGGCCAGCCTCACGGAGGCAACTGAGAAAGGAAATATCACGTGTAAAATTGCATATTCTGGACTGCACGTTTTAAGAATAACAAGATCCGCCTCTTTCTGACCCGCCAATACAAAACCAACGCCCTTCACTTTCCCCGGTCTATTACTTTTGACATGACCCTACGCCGAACACGGTCTAACCTCCAATTGTCCGAGCCGCCTGTGGAAGAGTGGTGGGAGGGCGGGTCATCAGCTGGTTCGTGCACAATAACCATATGATGCTGCATTGTTGTCTAACGAGGCTCATTCACTCATCTCTATTCTACTACCACCCACCGTCGACCCATGCTCTCCGGTGACGCCGTCACGCTGGCTTGGCTGCGTCTGCCATACATACACCATTGAATCACGACTTCGCGCCGCTGATCCAGGCAGTGCTGACGAGGGACCCGGGACTTCAGAATATGATTGCGGCATCCTCGACCTGGGGACTGAAACGCCGCCGGCGGGGTCTCCCAATCTAGTCGAGAACAATGCATTCGTCGCCCAATGGGCACAGGCAGGTATTGCCGTGCCACGAGTGCCTGTACGACGCACCTCGCTACGTGCCCTGGGGAAGGAGCGCGAGCGGGCTTTCCTGACAAAGGAATCTGTGGACCGCGATTGCGGCATCTGGTACGTGTAGCTCATGTTCTTCGTCCGATGTCAGAGGCTAACTTCCATGTAGCTTCGAGTACGCGGTAATGCCGTGTCGGACACTCTGCTGTGGCAAGATATTCTGCACAGAACACCTCGCAGACGTGCGTGCCATATCCCCTCTTCTCTTCGGGTACATATATTAACCCGCTTTGGCTGCAGTGGCTGCACGGACCCAACGCAGCGTCCCAGGGAACCTGTCCAAACTGCGAAAACCCTTGCTCGCTTGAATCCAGCACGACACTGCTTACGTCTTCTTTGCTCCGCGACGCCCCGTCGCTCACCCGCCGCCGAGCTCACACCGTTTGCGCCAGTAGCACTCAGCACACAAAACCAAAAGCGAAACCCGGGGTATACGCGTTGTCCCCTCTGACAGCCGTCCAGCCGCGCCGAAACGACACCCTGCCGGGGTCGCTAAATGAAGGCACTTCGCATTCGCACGCCCTAGGCCAGAGCACCAATCTGTCGTCCTCGTCCTCGGCCACGACCGTGTCCTCGCTCGAGAGCGACGAGGAGCCGAAACGGGGCAAGCACTCGCACACACCGTCTTTAGTATCCAGCACGTCGCCGTCGACCACGAGCACGACGCCGTTCGCTGCGTCGTGGGGCGCGGTCAGCCGACTCCTGAGCATCATCACGTTCCTGATGTTTATATACAAGCTCCTGTCATGAGATGTCTCTTCGCGCCTTCGCTCCAACACCCTATACCTCTGCCCTTGTTCTCCGCCGCTGTTCTTGTCATACTGTCTGTTCCTTCTTCCTTCGTTATCGATCGCACATATCTAGCCGCATGGATGGAGTCAATCAGCCTTCTGTCGTCGAAGCTGGGGCAGCGAAGCTTGACGCCGCCTTACGTCTCGCGCCCGCACCCCAGTCCTGTCTTTGGGCCCCTTGCGTGCCTCCAGGGTTTCAACGCCACCCCACACGCTTACATACATATCTTGTGCCCCACCTTGGCCGTATTCAACCCTGCCACTCCTTCATACCCCTCACAAACTACTACATACCTTCTAGATGTCTCATAATTTACCCGCCGCGCTCTGAAATTTCCTTTGGTTCTTTTCTCCTGCTGTCTTTCCTACACTCTGTACGTAGTCTACTTTGCACTCGGCTTTGTCTTTCTCCGTTTCTCTTTTCCTTACATAGTCTATAAGCTATGATTACATGATTACGAGTCATCCCAGCCCTGCTATTTCATTTCCGTCTTTCCTTCATTTCATACCGCCTGTCAGTGATGATGCCTGTTCCAAATGTATTTGTACCTCATCCCCTGGTATTATGTGCAGTGTACATATTTCGTAACAATAACAGTGCTGCATGCATACTTGTTACACTAACCAATATGTGTCGCTTGCATGGTGGAGCTTTCTACGTACACTACGAGAATAATTGGGTGCCACCTTCGAACCAAAAGAACAAGACGAGAGAGCGTCGGGGTCCACAACTACTAAGCCGATCTAAGCGCGATAATCAATGCAAGAGCATCGCATCGTGGCAACATCACCATGCGCGTCTTTCGAAGTGCGCTGATCACCACGGTGATCAGCGGCCTGTCAAAAGAGGAAACCTCACTCTCTCAGAGACTAAAGTCAAATTCTAAGGTACATAGTTTGAGGCCGCGCCATCCGACTCGGAGTTCGCCAGCACAACTGCTCATCAGACAATGTACATATTCCGTTTACTTTAATTTATGAATTCCGAGTCGATCTGGGTATTAGTAGAATGATTACAATACGTTAGTATCGTAAAATATCTCTTTGAGAATGTAAAATATTACACACGTACCGGCAAACTGTTTTCAATGATACTAGGATGCAGATTTAATCCAAGCAAACAAGTCCAAGTGATACGGCTCAGTGAGATTGGGAATGCGTAAGAGGATTGCGGTGCACTGTTCAACCTGTCCAGGAGGCGTTGGGCCCAAATGTTTTGTTCAGCGCCGTGGTGGACCGACATGGGACTTCACTTACTTCAATAAATTATCAGATGCAACTGTCTTGGGAAAATGTATTATGTTTACTTCTAAATATAGGCACAAGATTCCCTTTTTTGGCGCGCATCACCAGACGACATGCTGACCGTGCTTGGTAGTAATCTTGGCACGAAACTCTGACAAACCTCTTTTCTAACTGAAGAAGTCCGTACAGGGGTTGTTTACTTTCAAGTACAATTCTATCTTGGTGTTCGATCTACATAGTTAGTTTGAGCCTGTTAATTAGTAATGCTCGGGCTTGATGTACATGACAGTGGTTCATACATGGTCCTTGAAGAGGCAGTCATCGAAATGCTGCGAGGAAACATCATCATACAGTGACTGTTGACATACACGACATAAATCTTTGAAATTTAAAAATGGCAGATCGTCGTTTTGGTTGTATCGAACGCAGTGTTGTGCCGCATGCCTTCCTCATCATGCAAGTCTGTTAGGTGTATTATGGTTGTCTGCGGCACTGTAAGATTTTTTTTCTGTATGTTGGTCAAGCGTTCAAACGTTCATGCTCATTGGAAGGCAGGTCAAAAGGCGTTATCGCAACGTGTGTATTCAACCACAGTTTACGGTACCGCACAGTTCGACTACGTACCAGTGCCATCATGTAGTCCATACCCTGGACTCGATAGATGTCATTGTGAGTCCTACGAGTTGATTGTTTACGTAGCGTCATATGCCTGGTTATGGTCTAGCCTACTGGACTATGAGCGCTAAAATCCTAGTGTCATCAAGAGTATGTATGCAGCATCATTGTACCCACTCCTCCTGGGAGTCTGGATAATTTTAAGCATGTACATTGACTGATGTGAATAGATTCAGTATGTCGGGCTGTGATATTTGTGACATTAACATATCAATAAATGTTGCGAACTGGAGGCGAACGAAGGGCGAATAATATACTTCTCGGGCTTCCTTTCCTTAAATGTTCAAGAGGACCTTTTTTGTTTACAACGCTAATAATAGTCTGCGAGCAAGTTCTGCAAGAGTGTTATTCCAAGGAGCTCCAAGGTCGGCAACGATCATGGTCATGGTAACAACCGACGCTACATACCCGCGCAAAGGTTCATGTAGCCCACGGTGGCCACAACGAAACGGGGTTTCCCGCAGTCCAGGGAAGAATGAGCTGTTTTCCACGATTGACGAGTGATGCGCCCCGGCTGTCAGAAAACGACGAATCGCAAACGCGCAGGGCATCATTCCAGTAGCGATCAAAATCCCATACATGCAGAGATGGCGGCAGACGAAAATAGCATAAGGCGCGCCTTATTAGCATGGAGCAGGGGGGGATTAGGATTAGAACAAAAGAGTGAAGACAAAAGGGCGATAGTACAAGGCGGGATGTTGAAAGAAAGAATGGATGAAGGATGAGGATGAAGGGGGACCAAGGTTACCCAAATTACTTATCAGAAAGAGGGAAAGTGATGGCCGGGATATTGCAGGACCTGCTCCACGTGCTCGCGCGGCACGTTGGTCAAATTGGGACGCGGCGGACAAGCGCAAATCATCCTTTCTTCCCCCCATCCCCTTTCTTCTACGCCCTCCTTGCATCCTGGGCCTTGCCAGTGCAATTCCGCTCTTTCAAACCCACCTTCTTTTGTGTCGCTTCGTTGGCCTTCATCTTGGAACATATTCTGTTAGCGTACCGTATCAATCAATCAACCAATCAACCACAAAATGGCTCCCCTTGCTGGCAAACCGCCCTTCGCCACCGACGAACCGGACTCGTACTACGAAACCCCCCAGCTCCAGCCACGTCTGCGCCAGCCCAAGCCGGCTGATCCCAATGCGCGAACCTCGGCTTATGATGTGTCCGTATCCCTCGTTCTCAGTGGTCTTGGTTTCATACTGACGCTTCAATCATTTGTCTAGTTACAACAATTACCTTGGAGAGGACTCTGCGAAACTTGCAGCGCCCAAAAACGGACCGACTCGTAACTCCGGTATCGGTGCCATGCTCTTGAGCATGGAGGATGATTCAGACGAGTCGGACGATGAGGATGCTTATCGTCGTCAACCGGTCTCGCCCCCTGGTATTGCAACCCCCCTGTCGAAGAATGCCGCACTCGCTGCTGCTACTGGCGCCAGCGCACCCCCGTCGCCAACCCGCCCGAACGGGTTCCCGCAACCACAACAGTCTATGCCTGTGCCAGCTCCTATGACCCAGCCGCAACGCATGCCCCAGCCCCAGCAGGCCGCAAATATCAACCAAATGGCGCCCCAAATGCCCCAGCCCATTGCGGCTCCGCGTCCTGGCTATGCGGCCCCCATGGCTGCTCTGAACCTCGCGCGCCCCGAGCCTGCGATGCCGAAGATGCCCCCAGCGCCCATCCAGATCCCGACCGGGAACGCGTTCAAGGGAGCAGCGTTTCCTATGCCTGCGTCGCCTGCACCGAGTGCGCCGCACCCGCTGCAGCCTCCGATGACGCCCATCACGGCGGCGTTCATCCGCCCCGCCAAGTCGCCCATCGTGAACGTCAGCTTCACAGACGCGACAGAGGAGGGCAAGGCGACGCCGCGCAAACCTATTATGCGTGGCAATTCGGAAGAGACGCTCCTGCCCAAGCGCGGCGAGAAAGGCGACGATTTCTGGCGGCGCTTTAGCATGGTTGTCAAAGAGGAGAAAATCAAGGGCAGCGGCAGGAGAGAGAAGTGAGCTTCTTTTGATTTTTAATATGTGAGATGGGATTTTATTAACGCGTACCATAGCTCGTGGTTGGACCAGACACTTAATTCAACGAAGAGCTACTCGCGTTGGGTTTGGTTTATTGGTCTTGCGTTGCTTATCATTATTGCAGGCGCAATTGGTGTTGGGGTGTACGCGACGCGTAATAACCCCGGGCATCAGCAGCCCACCGCGCTAGGCGGTTCAGCGGACAACCTCGCGACCACCGCGGCAGCACCTGCGGCGGCTGCCGGGGCGACGAAGTCGACTAGCCTGCACGTCAGCCCGACGAACACGGTTGCGCGGCGTGCGGTGAACGCCGTGCCCACGCATCTTGTTGGGCGGCATAGGCACCTCAAGAATCGTGAGACGGGCGTGTGGTGAATACCGAAACTGCCTTGCCTGCGCGTGCCATACTACGCACTACCGCTTCCCTGCCATGTTTATGTATATGCACTTTGGATCTCACACTTCCACTATCTAAATTGTCAAACCAAATTACAACCACGGAACCCCACCACCAATCCGCACACCCCCGCCCACATAACACACGCCCCGCATTTGCATTCAACTTCGATATCCCCTTGCATTTTCTCTTCGTCCATCTCCTTAACATAACGTATGGAAATACTTGCACTCCCGGAACAACCCATTTATATTTATCATTAACAATATCTGTTCACGGCCTAGTTTTTATTTGCTTCCCCGCCCCGCTCGTTCCCTGGATACCCTGGCTTTCATGCCTTTGCACACACACACACATTCACGAGCGCCTGTGCGCTATGTATGATCCACCCTGCTTTGCTCTGTCATGCTACGCGCGCGCGCGTCTCCCGCGCTCCCAGCGCATGCAGGCGCAGGAGCCGCTCGTCTCGTCTTTCACCATTTTTCACCCCTCTTTTTCGCCTTGTCTTGTTTTAATGGTAGGTATATTCATTGCCGATTTGCTTTAGGTACGTACATATAGGTAGGTAGGTAGGTAGGTAGGGCAATTTAGTTGATCGTTAAACTGTTAAACGTTTGAAAATATTGCAATCCTCGAGTGTCAAAGAGAGAACGTCGAAAATTGTCTTTTTGATCTCCTTTTACTGTATCTTAAAATATGCAGACTAGCTCCGAGGACACTGCTGTCTTGCGGCGGTGGCCGAGTGGAATATGTATTCCGGGCTTAGGCTTATTATGCCTACCTACTACGTTTACACCCAGACTCATAAATTAAAGTAACGGAATACATTGTCTGATGACCAATTGTTCTTGCGAACTCGGACGGCGTGATTCATGTTTGTGCCAGAGGATGGAATAGAGTGGTTGAGCCATCCCCAAAAATTAATTCATACGACTACAGAACTGGTTTGAGGCCAGGTCGACTGCTTTACCAATGCTGTCGGAGGCTGTCGGTCCAACTGGCTTCGCAGTGGTAGCTCTTGACCGGGAACCAGAAGGATATTTATGGTAAGAGCAATACCCATACGCGTTAAAGAGCGTCTAACCATATATATATAACAGGTTCAACTCAGAATCAAGTCAAAATGTTGTTTTAAAAACCAGTTCCTCAGGTGTGGATGGCTACAGTGCTTCCGGATGGATGGGCGACTGTTTGTGTCAAGCAACTGTTGCTTTTCAGCAGCCAAACCTATGCCCACAGCTTATATCTGCTTCTATACGCTGCGACAGACACTATAGCCATCAATTGACAACGGTTTCCTTGATATTGATGCCGGAAGTCGCCCTTCGCTTATGTACTGAATACACGTTCACCGGGCGCGGCCTGAGAGCGTTGTCTTCAGCGCTCACAGGATTGTACACTCCGGATAATTGTTGGCATCAAGCAAAAATAACTAGTGCAATGTAGTCTATACGTAGCCTCAATGTCCTCGAAATCCATAGCTACAGGCATTTATTTTTTTGCACCATTCACTTGGAAAATACCATGTAAAGCTGTCAATCAGTCCGCTCTATCATGATTGCATCCAAGAAACGAAGTAGATATTTTTACATAGTAGATATTTCTGTATATATCTCAGGTCGTCTGACAGGAAAACCGAGAGCCTGAGCGGAGAGGTAGCAGTATAAAGGGCAGAAGAATGCAATTAGGCTCCTCACGTTGAGCGTCCCACTCCTCCCTTCTTCAAGCAGGCCTTGAAGAAACTGTCTTTCAGACAACCAAAAAAACAATATTGTATATCCCCAAGATGAAGTTCTCTGCGACCGTCCTCATTTCCTTTGTCACCGGATTTGCCTTCGTTGCAGGTGCACCCCCGCGCCACACATCCTCCCTGAGCAGTTCTTTCCATAGCCATTCTCCTGGTCGGAAGTGCGGCTCAGAAATATCCGCAGCGCGCAAGGCCTCGCACGAGCTCAAGTTTCAACGCCACAAGAAAGAACCAAGCGCTAAAGCCTCGGGCAACGCCGTCATAGATGTGCATTTCCATGTCATCGCTGCTAACAGCACCCGCGCGGGTGGCTCAATTCCGTAAGCGCCCATCACTGTACTTACCCGTGCGGGAAGCACTAGCTAATACCCAGGTCCGCCGTAGTAAGAAGCAGATAGAGCACCAGATTGATGTCCTTAATATGGACTATAAGCCTACTGGAATACGCTTCAAACTGGTTAACGTGTCGCATACGGTGAACAAGGACTGGTTCACCGGCGTAGGCCCAGATAGGTATGCACTTGCCTAAATTGGACAACGTCACCAACTAAAACAAACGCCTGCTCTGAATTAGCTCATATCAGTCCCTGATGAAGGACTCGCTCAGGAACGGCGGTGCCGAGACGCTCAATGTTTATACCGTTGGGTATGTCTGAGTGTACGAGCATATTCAGATGCTGACTTGAGAGTGCAATGTAGGTTCGAAAATAAGGACGCTCAGGGTCTTCTCGGATATTCTACTTTCCCTGCAGACTACGAAGGGCTCCCGAAAGATGACGGCGTTGTTATTCAGCATCAAACCCTACCAGGAGGAAACATGGAGCACTTCAACCTTGGTCGTACTCTCACTCACGAAACTGGCCACTGGGTCGGTCTGTATCACACCTTCCAGGTAATGGTAACTCAAATATAGTAAATCGAATGATGATGCTGACGGTGTTCTGGAAATTTAGGGTAACTCTTGCTCTTCATCGGGAGACATGGTTGCAGACACCCCCGTTCAGAAGACGCCAACAACCGGATGCCCCAAGGTTCGGCCTGACACTTGCCCAGGCCAACCAGGACTAGATCCTATTCGTGAGTTAAAACGAATTCTCTGCAGTACTTGAATTTGACGGGGAACCTTTCATATAACAGACAACTACATGGATTATTCCGACGATGACTGCCTTCACATCTTTACCCCAGGACAAACTAGGCGTATAAAGAGTCATCTTAGGACCTACCGCAACATCAACGTTTGAAAGGCTGCGTAATTCAAACCATTCATGGGGCTTGAATAAGACTTAGCGAAGACTGGTGTGCGGCCATACATGCCACTCTAGATCACTAGTAACGAGGATAGTGCGATTGTCGGTAATATGTTATATTATAGACGTATAAATATAAAAATATTACTTTCTGCTCTTATGGCTTACTACCTAGGCCTATGGGTAAGAACGCAACTTAAATGTATCTGAAATCTTAAGTCTGATTGCCATAAGTCCTCATTCGCGAGGAGTATCACCCTCTGCTACACGTCAATATTTACCCTGAAGCAATAAACATAAGATAAAGCGTGGCCGAAGAGATGATATATTGATCTTGATGTCCCCAGTTGCGCGGCACTGCCAGGTCAACGCTTAAAACTGCATAGAAAAGGAGCTGGGCGCGCGCGGGTTCATTAACGATTAATAACACGTCCGTGACATGGATATTCAGATACAGATTGCTTCTAGACCTCCAGTGGGACCCTGAGGGATTCCAAAACGCATAGAAATACGGGTCTAGGGGTTTGGTGATGGGTTGATGCAAAACAACAAGAATTAGGCTATTAGGGGTACTTCTTTCTTAGTTACCGCGGCTGGCTTTGTCTAAAACTAGAAAGGAAGGATTGTTAAGTCAGTATCCTGAAGAAAAGCCTTATCTGCTCCCATCTACGCGTCTTTTGATACTGGCACAGCACATCTTGGTGCTACGCGTGGAGGAAGCAGGTAAGTGCCGTGAACATGATACTTACCAGCTTCATGAGCGACCTCGGAGAAATCGGTTCCTTGAATTTCCACAGCTACACCAGTGAGCGCGCGCTTCAGACCATCTCGGGAGCTAGCAAACACCATCTTCTGCTTGATCTTTGCATCATCGGGTGACCTGATCAGGCATGATCAGTAACATTATTCCATTAACGCGGTATAGTACTGGTTGATGCGCGATGTGGAAGAGTGTAGATTCTGCGAGAGGGTGCGCAAGGAAAATATGCTCACCAAGAAATGAAGATGATTTTGTTACGCTTGCCGGCACCCTCCTTCTCGAACTCAAAGTCATAGATAGCCCAGCGGCACTCGTTCTCAGGTAGATCGGCCAGGAATTTATCGTAATCGGCGTCGGTAGAGGTCTTCTCAACGATGATTTCGGTGAAGTCCTTGTTGAGGTTGAAGATGATGTACTTGTGGGCCTTCTTGAGCTTGAGCTCTTGGAAGGACTCGAGACAAGAGGGGTTGACGCCGACACCGGAAGCCTGTAGACAGATAGTTCAAGACACGCAAAGAGATCATAAATTGATCAATACTCGCCATTGTATACGGTATGAACTTGAGAGATGGTGGAGAAATGGAAAGAGGTAGTGAGTGGCTGTGGTCGAACCAACTCGGTAGATGAACCCTTTTTGGGCGCAGCGTTCATTATCTCATCAATCTCTTATCTCCTGACCACCACTTCCCCAATCCTAACAAACATCTGCATCTGCAAAGCACTACTGCGCTTCCAAGTAATACTGCTGCTTGCATTGTGCTTATGGGCGGGTATAGTCTGGCAATATGCGGTGAAACAATGGAAATGGAGTCTTGACAAGAATCAGTTGTGCGGAGCACAGCTCGTGCGCAGTGCGCAATCGGTGCGCAACGCCTGCGGCAGCAGTATGCATCCTTTATGCACCAACAATCCAATAAGTAACAGAATGAGCAAAATCCATCTCGTCTTCGTTGCGAGATTTCAGTATAGAGCACCCAGTCGACTTCCGTGTATTCGTCGGTTCGACAGTTCTTTCAATTAGTATAATATTATGACTGAGATTACTCTTCCATCAAGGACTAGGCGTACTGACCATAGACGCCTGCACAACTCTGACTATAAAGATGTATCCAGCTGAGGTTTGAACTGTCGTAATGCTCACACGAGGATAGCCAACGGCAGACACTTGCATATGGTGTGCTATATACGTAATGCTGCAATAATGCTGGATCATCCAGTTTTACAGAGTATGTAAGCAGACAATCATTCTACAAAGATTTTAATCGCTTTTAATCGTCTCCAAGAAGCATGACTACAGTTCTCCGTTATGCTGCGCATAACATACAAGAGCTGCGATTAACGTTGGTGTGTTGCGTTTTGGTTGCATTGGTGAGTAAGTTGCCAAAGTCACGCGTGCATCACCTCAGCACATCCTTAGTATCTCCATTTGGTTTAAACAATGCTGAATGTGGCTTGCTGAAGCTTGGCATCTTTCTTCCTCACTCTACGTAAACTGATTCATCATTCCAGACTCTCCTCTACATCTGATTCTGGTATCCTGGAAGACCCTTGATTAATGTGCCTGCCCCAGACAGGCAATTCTTTCCCTTTATGGAAGGTATTGGTTACGCTGCGACAATTATTTACGGATATACTTGGACTGAATGCTTAAGTCGCACAGAGCGGTTTCGGCGAAATTCGCCGTATTTTCCGTGGTCAGTGAGATAAAAACTCTTGAAATACCTTCTAGCATGCTGTCAATTGAACCTATCCTCCAATGGAGCCTCGGGGGCGTCGACAACCCGTAAGACCAGGGTAAGTCACTGGGTTTGCCGTCTCTTGATTAGTGAGTTAACTCGTTAAAATCGCGTGTTTGACATCATAATTTTCTCATCACGTTATGCAGTTGAGAGAGGCAAATAAGCATATAGACATCGTGAATAAACAATTGGTGGGAATAACTGGGTTGTTGACCACTGCTGACCATGAATCTCCATGAATTGGGATCCGCTGAATTACTAATTGGGACATCTATAAATATGCTGCGTCCGCGAATGAAGCAAGAGGGAAAACAACATATGGTTCAGAAGCATCTGCATAAGGGAATCTGTACATAAATCTTAGGACTATAACTTATGGGGCTAATACCAGTGTTTTCTATGGTAGAGGAATGTGCTTCCCTTGCAGCCGGGAAAAATGAGCCTCACTTGAGCTGCGTTGCTCTTTTGTTCCGTAGTACGTATGCTACTCGCATTTACATAATGTTTCCAGAAGAACCACGGCGTCATATAACGTGTTGAATTATTTCACATAAGATTAGAAGAGATTTTTAACGTGCCGTGGAGCGCATATAAGAGGAAGACATACGACCGCGCTTCCCATACGCTTTTCTGTTTTTCTATCCTACCTCGAAGAGAGAAATGAAGCTGTCCATAGCAGGCCCTACTGCGCTCGGCCTCCTAGGAGCCGTGAGCGCTGTTCCTCAGGTGCGAATGGGACCTACAACCGTCAAAGGTGCTACCTTTGCTGCGTCAGGTGTCGAATATTTTGGAGGTTAGTTCATAACAAAAACTTTTATCATGAACGACAACTAACCAACAATCAAGCCATGCCATTTGCCAAGGCTCCGACTGGTGCTCTGCGACTCCAGCCTCCCGTGCTCACAACTTCTTTTCCTGGGAGCACCTTCGATGCCACTGGTGTTGGAGCACCTTGTTTACAGACGGTGCGCCGCATAATTTTGACATCGCGTACCATAACTCTCCGCTTACTGTGTAGCGCTTTTGTCAGGATCTGCCTCCCAATGTAACGATGTCCGAAGACTGCCTAACGCTAAATATATTCCGTCCCGCTGGGACCGCAGCGGGCGAGAAGTTGCCGGTCATGTTCTGGATATACGGAGGTACGCAGTCCTATCGTTCTCATGTACGGCGAAATTTGCAGCTTAATAACTCTCGCGCCATAGGTGGATTTACTAGTATGTTTTTAACACTATACATTATGCGCATGTGCTCAACAATTGAAAGCCGGGTATGCGGGCCTATACAATGGAACATCGCTGGTGCAAAAAAGTGTCCAACGGGTAAGTGACTTCCTCTATCCTATTTTCGATGTGTGCACAAGTTAAAAATACTGGACTTGCTACCAGGGCACGCCAATCATCTATGTCAGCGTCAACTACCGTCTCGGGCCGCTCGGCTTCCCTCAAGGGGAGGAGGCAAAAGCAAAAGGACTTCTGAACCTCGGTCTCAGAGATATGGTCGCAGGATTGCAATGGGTGCAGGCAAATATTGAGATGTTCGGCGGGGATAAAGAAAAGGTTACTCCGACTATGACTGAAATCTACCTGGCCTTCTAACTTCTTTCTTCTGGGTAGGTCACTATCTTCGGCGAAAGTGCAGGAGGAACGGCCGTATTCGCCCTGCTGGTTTCATCAATTGCAGAAGGTCTTTTCAGGTCTGCTGTACGTGTATTTCCTAGCAATCGTCTATATTAATCTGATCATCGCCTGACACTTATCGCTAACTACACCAGATTCTGGAGTCACCTGGTTTCCTCCCTACATTCGGACCAGACAGGAATCAAGCCACATGGAATAGCTTTGTCAAAGCTGTACCCAGGTGTTCATCTCAGGTTACCTCAGACAACACCATGGAATGTCTTCAGTCAGTCAACACGAGCTCCATTACGCAAGGATTGTTCTCGGTGATCACTGGTCCAGCAGACGTCTCCTTCTTCCCTAACCTCGATGGTCCCCACGGTTTCCTGCCAAGTGCTCTCTCAAATCTTCTTCCTGTGAAACAGATGCCTATACTTATTGGCAATAACCGAGACGAAGGCTAGTCGACCTCTAACCTGGAGAGATGCCATCGTTCTTATCATATTTCCTATCTAGGTACACTGTTTGTTCCGCAAAATACTAACTCGTCCTTTGAGATCAAGCAGCAAATTATTGCATTCAGCCAGAAGAACTTCAACCAGCGTCCTTCACTCCTGCTTAACCTCGCTATCGACATCTTGCTCGAGCTCTACCCGGATGATCCGGCTCTTGGATCCCCATTTGGTACCGGACTTGCCACATTTGGACTGAGCAAGGAGTACAAACGGTTCTGCGCTTTATGTAAGCAACTCGTACTACCAGACTCCAGCCGAACACACCACTAAACTTTGAACTTCTTAAAGACACCGATTTTGTATTTCAAGCATCACGTAGGAAGTTTACGACTACATTAGCTCAGAAAGGATTCAAACTTTTCGGCTATGAGTTCACCGACCCCAATGCCACCGTCTCTGAACCAATCCCAATCGCTCCGGGGTCGTTAGGAGGTACGATTCTTTTCTTTCATGCGATATTAGTTTCTAAAATAGAATAATAGTTACGCACTCGAGTGAAGTGCCATACGTATTTGGCAGCCCATTTACCTCCACTCCCTCTTCGCGAGCACTGAGCTCGACGATGCAAGATTACTGGATTTCTTTTGCAACTTCATTAGATCCAAACGACGGCAGAGGAAACAAAAGTCAGTGATTTCGAGACTAATGGTATTACTTGTGTGGTCGGGTTGCTTATATTTTTGAACAGGACCTCAATGGCCTCAGTACACGACACAGGAGAAGGTCTGTACAAGTTTGACCGCAACAAAAGATCATGTACTGATTATCTGGCAGACATTGTTGAAGCTCGACGGACGGGGCATAGAAACGATGCCTGACAATTATCGATCCATACAGATGGACTTTATTGCAAGCAATCCCGAAATTTTCCATATTTAAACAGAATATGTTTTTACTAGCCTTCCTACATACTAGGACTTCGTAGATTACCCTTGAATCGTAATGGCACTAATCGCATTGATGCATGTTGGACAAGAGCCGCCATTGATGTGCAATGAAATTGGCAGAGGATAAAACATACAAAGGGAACAAGTAACATGTAAAACACTGCGAGATTAACAAGGGAGAGAAAAAAAATAATCGTCGATTTAACATTTATAACCAGATTCAAACATATCTATCAGTCGTCCGCCTTCTTGATCTTTTTCTTCGGTGGTTCGTCTGCATCCGCAGCCTGTTTCGTCTTTGGTTTGGGTTTTGGCCGCGGCTTCTCGTCGACATCCATAGGCTCAGCAGTAGCAGCAGCTGGCAGCTTAGGTTTAGGTTTAGAGCCTTCTTCACCTGTTGTAGAAGGCTTAGATTTAGGCTTCGGCTTCGGCCTCGGCTTCGGTTTCTCTTCGTCATCTACATCCATAGCCTCGTTGTCCGAGCCCTTCGTCACCTTCGGCTTGGGCTTGGGCTTGGGCTTGTCTCCATCTGCAGCGATCGCTTTGGCCTTCTTGCCTGCGGAGCCTTCACCATCCGCAGTGGATTTCGCTTTCCCCTTGCCCTTCTTCTTGCTGCTCGTGAGCGCACGGTCACCCGACGCGTCAGATGCCGTCTCTGCATCTCCCGTTGCATCGCTGTCGGTATCACTTGGTGATCCGGAGTCAGAATCAGAGGCTTGGAAATCCTCTACAAAAGTCGTCAAACGGCTGCTCAACTCTCAAAAAGGAGGGAAATCTCAATAACATACCATCTTCCGATTCGCTATCTTCTCCCGCACCGCCATTTGCTCTCGGCCGTGCTTTCGGTCGTGAATCATCGCTAGCCACACTGGCCATGTCATCATCGTCATCGTCATCATCATCATCAACGCCTACAGCTGCTAAAAGCAGTTCTTGATCTGGGAGCATTTCATTCTTCACCTTGATTTTCTTGTCTCGCAAATAGGCCTCCGTGACTTCATGCTCTTCCTTGTTAATGGAGGTGAAGGTGTGCTCAGTGGCGGACTTGGTGACAATTTTGATGTCGAAAGTGCGGCCAGCTGCAGCACCCGATCCAGTGCCAACGCGGGAAAATACGACTTGGTGAACATCAGAGAGTTCGATTAACAGTGGCTGCTTAGACACGAAGAAGATGTAACGCTCGAGCATGAAAAGGTCTCCCTGAACGGCTTTGAGGTTAGCTTTGAAGCCTGGGTGACCCTCGCGACTGGAAAGAAAAAAGTCAGCATAATCAGCACATGATATGGGCACAAACCAACCTTTGAAAACTCCCCGAGCCAATTATTTTCTTCCCAGCAAGAGCACGAAAGATGCTAGAGACAACTTCATAGGTGGGATCCTCGTAATTCTTCTTCAGTTTATCGTACTTGGCAATTTCTTCCCTAAAAGTAAGTTTAATTAAAAGCATCATAAACGTGCATATTTTAAAGCTCACTCGCTAAGGTTGAGCTCTGCAGTTATCTCCTCCTCTTTTGTAAATTGCATGACTAGATATTGATAGAGAGTTTGCCCTTGTCGAATTGGTACACTCAGCCCCAACTACAGAGTTATGTTGGATCATCAATGTTATATCAGGAAGCAATGAACTTACTATAAACAGAACGTGTTGATCGTCTTTGGGCAGAAGGAATAGCCGAGAAATGCTCTGATAAAGCACTTTATAGTCGTATGTTTTCCCTCGCAATCGCAGGAAGTCATGGAACATGTCCATATCGTAACGTCCACGAGGAGTAAGAACGAGAACCTCTTCAAAGCTCAAAATCAGATCGCCAACGACTTGCCCAATCTCAGCTTTCTCTTTGACAGTGTCGTGGAATACCTGCGCAGCACTGATGTCTTCGCCATCGTCTTCGTTGTCTGACTTTTGTGATCCAGCATCTGACCCTTTCATCTTTGTAAGTGTGCCGGGGACATAGAAACGGATTTCGGTCAACTCGTCTCCCATAAACTTTCCGGCGGACTTTGAGCCACTGGCGGCGCTCGACATGGCATTGGAAAACTCGAGGGAAACTTCGGTCTTTCCTGCGATGTTAGAGTTGGCAACATATCGCAACGGCAGTTCAAAGGCTGTCCGATCGGCTATTGTGAATGCGAGATCCTCGCCTGCTTCATGTGAGCCACACATTCATATACATCCTGCTGTATGGTCGTACCTTGGAAATCAGTTACACCCCAATTCCAACCTTTGAACGAGGCCTCGCGAGTCTCGAGTGTAATCCCAAATAGGTTCTTGAGAAGACCAGCCATTTTATCATGATCCTAACTAACAAATGAGCTACAAAATGGATGAATCGAATGATGTGCACGGACCTCTCGAGCAAACCCGTCGAACTTTTCCTTCCTATGGTCCCTCAACCCCACGCGCAGTTGAAATTGTCTGGCTACACGAATCCACTGCGCCCACTTGATATCACCGGAAGGTACTGCAATAACCTCGCTTCCGGGATCACTGCCCTTCCATGCCATGCCACTGGGAGCCACACGAAACTCTGGTAGAAAAATTGATGAATGGATATGAGCAATACTGGTATAATCTTTTATGTGGATGAAAACCCACTTCCGAGTTCTGGAGACATCCCATGGTATATATGATCAAATTGTGTAGCCATTTTTGTTGTTGAGATTCAAGAGAGGGTGTTTTAGAGGAAGAGTAATGGCAGCGTGCAATGAACAAGCACAAATGAGAGAGACGCGCTGCGGAGTCCGAATTGACGGCTAGCGCGTTCGCTCACGGTGCCGCTGCTTTGCCGGCTCCCTATTTCCCTCGCCCATATTGTTGGGCCTCCATCTCCTCTAATTCTATTCTTTATTTACGAGTCAAATGGCGGCTGGTGATCTTGAAGCCCGTTCTCGGGACATGCAAGAACGTACTTTTTGCAAATGGTAAACTCAAGGATCTTTGGCTACAGGGCCACCATTAAGTTATGCTCCCCGCTGACCTCTTTCCTGGGTCTTCCAGGTTAAATACCAAACTGGAGGCCAACGGGTATCCCACAATGTCTTCTCTTGTAAAAGATCTATCCGACGGTGTGCGGCTGATACAACTTATGGTGCGTTCACCAAATCTTACCGAACCCATGCCCTATGCCCATTTGTGTTATAGGAAATCATGGGTATTTCTTCGCTTCGCACTCATCGAGATTTTCCTCTAATGACCTACGTGGATAGGTGATACGTCTCTCGGAAGATACAACAGAAATCCCCGAATGCGCGTCCAAAAAGCCGAGAATGTGAACAAAGCACTTGAATTCATAACATCGCGAGGCGTCAAACTGACGAACATCGGTCCTGAGGGTGAGCATGAATAGGGCTGGATCTGTAATCAAGTTGGTCTAACCAAACTCCAAGATATTATCGACGGGAACCTGAAGCTCATCCTTGGAATGATATGGACGCTCATCCTCCGCTTCACTATCGCAGATATCAGGTATGTGCTTTCATTCATCTATTATTTACCTGCCAACATCCCCATCACGAAAGCGAAGAGGGCTTATCTGCGAAGGAAGGTCTACTGCTATGGTGTCAGCGTAAAACAGAGCCTTACAACGAAGTGAACGTGCAAGATTTTTCACATAGCTGGTCAGATGGACTTGCTCTGTTCGTACTTTTCCTTGTGCTTTGTCCACAGCATCAGATAATCTGAAATGTCAAGCACATTTTAGATGTGCCTTAATTCATTGCCACAGACCGGATCTGTTAGATTATGACAAGCTCGACAAGGTGCGCCGGACCTTCCTTAATGCCATCTCCTTTAACCCAGCCAAATGTAGGGAGATCGACATGGGAACACTCGACTTGCTTTTCAAATCGCCGCTGAACATCTTAACATACCCGTATGTTAATGTCAATTTTTGAATCGCCCTGTGATTTATGTAGCGGTGTCTAGCAACTTCTTGAAGTAGAAGATCTATGCGATTCTGTGCACCCTGATGAGCGCAGTGTAATGACATATATTGCGAGTTTCTTCCACGCATTTTCGACCATGGGTACGCGTCTTATACTCTGAAATCTTAATATTATTGACTGGATGTAGACCAAGCTGAAACGGTTTCGCGACGGGTGGAAAAGTTTGCCGAACTTATGCAATCGGTATGGCTGATCAAGAATGACTACGAGCGACGGGTTCGGCTGGTTAGTCTCGTTGCCTTACATTACTCTTTACAACTTCATGGATCTCCACCTTTAAAGCTACTGGCTGCTCTTGCAGATATACAGGGGCAATGGTCATCACAAGTGTTCACCGGCACATACAACGATGCCAAAGAGCACTCTGCCGAATTCACAACTTACAAGCAAACAACGAAACGGTCTTGGGTCGCGGAACGTCAGGATTTAGCAACGTTGTTCGGGAATGTGCAAACCAAGCTGAAGACTTATGGGCTACGAGACTATGTTCCTCCGCCTGGGCTTGCGCTATCAGATTTGGATACGGCCTGGCAGGCTCTCCTCATGGCAGAAGCAGCAAGAAGCAGGGGAATAAATGCCCAAATTCGCCAGTGAGTCTGGCATGCGGATAATGCTACGCTTTCTCTTTTGCTGAATGTACTTTTAAGGATAAAAGAAACTCTAAGGAAGCGATTTGCTGATCTTGCGAATGCCTTCGAACAGAAGTTGCACAACATTTCGCGCGAAATTACCGAGATGGAAGGCCCTCTTGAGGTGTGTGAAGTGCATATACCGTCTTGAATCGCTTGTTAATTTAACAACAATGAAAGACCCAACAAGAACAGATACAGCAGATACAAACCCGTCTACCTCTACTCTCCGAAGCGCTTTCAACAGTGGAACACGCGGAGGCAGAATGCACAGCGGCCAATGTCGAGGAGAACGACTATACGATATTTACCTGTCAAGATTTACAGTTCGAGCTCGAATTGGTCGTACAGAGTATAACAAAGAAAATAACATTTATTGACAACCAAGTATGGCGCACTTCCTGTACCATGCCTGATAATTTTGCTAAAGGACTGTTTCTTGCAGATTGTTTCACGGAACATGACAAATCTGACGCCGGCACAACTCGAAGAGTTTGAGAGCACATTCCGCTATTTCGACAAGGACGCGACCAACACACTAAACCTAGCGGAAATGATCGCTGCCCTTGCTAGTTTAGGTATTGTGTACTCAGAAGAGGATATGGATTTGATCTACGACCAACTCGTAACCGAGTACGGCGCTGTTACCTTTGAGGCGTTCATCAACCTTCTGGTAAGTCCTCCCCGAACTAACACTACATATGTCAATTTAGTGATAATGATAACCAGGTTGAAATAACGGAGGACCAAACGTCGCCCGACCAGCTGCGCGAGGCATTCCGGGGCATCGCCAAAGACAAGCCGTACATTACCGAACTCGACCTGCGTATTGCACATCTACCAGCAGCGTCCATCGACTACCTCAAGGAAACGATGCCTATATCTTCGAACGATGGTGGAGAGAAGGAGTTTGATTATGAACGATATATCGACGAAGTTTTTACATAATTCTCGATAATATGTACTCCGTGCTGTCTTTACATACTCAATATTGTACACTGCTTAATCAAAGGAAGCCAAAGCTTCAAAGAGAGTAGGCAATTTCCTTTTTGCCACGATGGGTGATTACTAGCCGAACTAATATGTAGTAGTACTATTGGATAGAACAACTGTAACGATTCAAGGAAAACGATTTGCATTTTCTTGCGCCCATTTGATCTTGTAGGAGCATAGTGATCAAGATTCAGAACAAATCGGTAGGCGAACCCAATAAAAATTAAACATTTTCTTTGGTAATACCACTAACACTACCTCAAAAGAGCAGATGCCAAAGATACAAACATCCACATCCACAGGTCGGGAATGTAGTACATATAAATACATTTCCAAGAAGATCAAGTTGCAGGGTGGTGGTAAAGAGCATGGAGGATGACTGGGAAAGGATACATATGCGGGGGTAACAGAGATAGTTGGATAGTGATGGTGATGGATGAGGGAAGCTTCATAATGTTACTGAGCAGCAGCAAAGATAAATATAAAAGAATAAATCACAGTCAAGAGTCTAAAATTATTTTGTATAGAGCAGAGAACCGGGCTCGAACACATCGGCATGAGGCACGTTTTGCGCTGCTGCCAGCTGAAAGGGCTGCATGTTTATCAGAGGTTGTGCCGGACGATGAGCCGACGATATCTTCCTCGTGGGTGCACGAGATAGAGAGGCACCGGGAGTCACCGGTTTACTGGTTGGACTACTCGACGGACCAAATAGAACATGACGCTCCTGATGAAGCACGTATGACTGAAAGCTTATTGTCAGCGACTAGGAAACATATGTCATATTAATTACGCACGCGAGCAACAAGAATTTTCTCCATCCAGATGTTTCCATCTCTTTCCGAGCAAGAAAAAGTGTGCATATAGTCATCAGTGTTCTCAAACAGCGATAACTTGTCAGTTGACTTGACAGTAAATGTGAAAGCCTTCGGAGCTCGATGGGGCCGCGTTGCTAGATATGCGTCGAAGTTTGAGAGGGAACATAACAAAGTTTCATCCTTGCCCTAGAGTTTGTGCTCGTATAAGCGCATAGTTACAACACGGGTTTTTGTTGAAAATGCCACGTACATTTTCTCGCTTAGATATCCACAGACTATGTTCCTTGAGTCGTATCCATCGTTTGCTCCATTTACCCCGTTTCACTTCGTACTCCATATATCCTGAATGGGTGGGTGAACTGGTCGGAATAGCCTAAAATTTCAATGATGAATATGAGTAATGGAAGATGACGAGAAAGAAAAAAGAAACTGACGGTACGAGCTAGAGGAGCAGCAAGAGGTGTCAATTTCAGCATGAAGTAGTTGACAGTTTTGTCCTTTAACCAAGAGGACTGAACATCTGCCAGAAGCTCGTAGCTCCTGATAGGACGCTCTAAACAAGACAATCAGAATGAGTTGCCTTTCCTAAGTGGCACCAAACTCACCCAAGCCGAAATCCTGTGCAATCTCGAATACCATCCACCCGCCTGTACCGGCCCAACCCTTCAGCGCGCCCTGTGCATCCATCAACGACACGACATCGCCGGCGGTAGTACTAGGTGCAATTTCTACCATGTGGAACTGCTGCAAATTTCCAACGAAGACACGCTGCTGCGTGACAGCCACATTGCGGCTTACGACACCGGGCAGAGGCGGAGGCAGCTCGCTGGTTCTGGTTGGTCGCTCAGCCTCCACTGATGTTCTCGTCGATGTCGGGCTGGACTTCAGGACCCTCCGATGTTCCTCATGACTCATTCTGAGATTAGAAGGGAGTGGCGGCACCGGTTCGGTAGGTATGGCTCTCTCACCGGCATCCCGTCTCGAAAGGGACGCGGAGCGTTTATGGATCGGCTGGTTCGAAGACGACGGAGAACCATCCGAAAGTGCAAGCGAGCGAGGATTGTCTTGCGGACTGCGCTCCACTGACCTATGGAAAGAACGCATATGGCGCAAATTTGGTAATGGTGGCTGTACCTCCGCAGAGGGCGAGGTATATGGCGATTGACGCTGGGTGTGGTGTTCCCTGATGCTCTTCGAGCGGACCACAGGAGAAGCTCCATTAGACGGCATCGGAGACGGTGATTGACGCGCCCTCTCGGTCGGGTGCTGTTGATCTGTGGCAGACTTTGAAAAAGATTTCGCGCGACTGAGACTGGTTGTCTGTTGATGAGGAGATGAATGGACAGTACGCGATGGCTGGCGAGCAAGGTGGGGTGATGAAGTGGTGTTGGTTTGATACGCGTTGTATGGCGTCTGCATTTGATCCGCTAATTGAACACTCTGCAGTTTCCGGGTCAGATCATGAGGATTGAGCACAGGCTGCGCAGACGGTTTTCCGGGAAGTGTTAGAGTGCGCTGCCTGGCCTGAGTCGATGAGCTGGCAACCGCAGCAACCGCAATAGCCGCGGCGTCGCGCGAGGTGGGTGTGCCGTATGCTGCTGCACTGGTTCCAGAAGCACCAGCACCAGCAGGCCGTATCGTCGTCTGTCTCTCTCGTCTGCTATCTGCCTCATTCCTCAGAGCCCTCTCACGCTTCTTCTGCTCTCGTTCCTCCCGGACCTGTCGCCTGATGGTCTTCTGCGCAGACAGTGCACCTGGAATAGCCTGCGCGAGGGGCACATCATCGTCCGTGCTGTCGCTGGCGTCATCTTCCTCAGAAACATAACGGCTGCTGCTACTGGAAAGTGGGAAGTTGGTGGATGGTCGCATGCCGGGTCCCGCAAGCAACGGCGAGTGATGTACAGGAGACCTTGATGCCGATCGGCCAAGACGATGGTGCATTGAATAATGACCCTTGGAAGGTATTGGCGCAGATGGACCAGAGGCATAGCGATCCGTGTCTTCATCACTTGATTCGCCGCTGTAGAGTGTGGCCCGTCCCATAGCATCTACCGCGTGCGCCCTATCCAGTGCGCGCCGTGGCCGTCGCCGTTCGTCCTCGTCCTCTTCGTCACTATTGTCTTGGCCATTTCCGTCATATCTCCGCACCGTTGAGTAGCCCGTTGAATATGCGCCGGACCTGCTTTGCCCAGTGCTTGCGTTGCCTTGGCGGGAGGACGAGACAGGAACGTGCTCGCGGCGATGACTGCCTTCGTTCTGGGAGTGGCTGCCATCCTCGGCCTGTAATGGCACAGCCTTAATCGCGGATACTGGGCGGGAGGCGGTAAAAAGTTGACCCGACATATCTTCCCTCACAGGTAGGGTTTCTGCTGATGTCAAGACACTTGGGATGGGAAGAGCGGCGGGTACGCCAGACGTCTGCGCCAAGTCGTGTATATCGTTGGGGAAAGAAGACGCAGACGGAGCATACGGAGGAAGGGGCTCCACTCCCGTTTCTAACGAATTTGTAGCCGTGTCTCCTGAATGAAGTAGCTTATCCAAATTAACACGCATGTCCGCCTCAAGGCTCTCACTGCCCACATCCTCGCCATTCTTTTCTCCCGTGAGTGTAAGTTTATCGAAGCCGAAACCGAAGCCCTCGCCGATCATGCCGGGCTCACCAAACGAATTTACCCAGCCTTCAGACGCTATCGAGCCGTCGTTTACAACGCGCGACAGCTCAGCAGGTGAAACTTGCAACCTGTCTGCGGCTGATGCCAACTCCGGATGGATATGGCTAGCGGAATATTGGTGCTGACTGCGAGATTCTGAAGTCAGGGGGAACATGGCGTAGTCGTCCGCCGTGGGTGAGTACAACACGTCACTACTGCCGTTTGAAGATGACCGGGTAAGCGAAAGACTAGGACGACTACTAGTGCTTGTGCTAGTTCCCGTTCGTATATGCTTTTCGACGTCTTGGGATACATCTACGTCCCCATCCAGTTCCAGAGACGACAGACTGGGGTCCATTAATTGCCGGTACGCGCGATTGGGCATCTCGGAGTTGAAGTCTCTTATATCGCCATCCTCGTCGTCAGTGCCATCGAACTGCCCCGCCGAATCTGATGAAAGGGATGCGTATGATGAACGTGACGCAGATGACAAAGAGCGCGATAGAGTAAACGATGAAGGCGGCGATGAAAACAGCATAGAATCAGAGTGCGCAAAGTACGACGCGTCGTGCTCGTGTGAGGCATGAACCAGATGCGGGTACAAGTTTCCGGTGAAGTCGACCTCATCCACGTCGTCTGAGTCCCCTTTTCCGCCCTGAACGTCCTGTGCATTGCTCGTACACAAAAGCGACTCGTCCTCCTCTGGCCTTTCGGGAAACGTATCCTCATGAGCTAGCGATGTCGTATCAGTATTGGCGGCGACTGAAATACGCTGAAGCGGCGAATCATGTCCGTCCTCGCTGCTATTGCGGCTCGATTGATGGTATCTCTCTAGAAAGTCGGCAGCATAACCATCCCCTTCGGTAATGGCTGGAGTCTCTGCGTAATCATCTGGGTGCTGTGCATTGTCAGATTCCATCAATGGTTGATCTTCTGTGGCCGTGGACTTGCTTGAAAGCGTGGATGAGACCGCTACAGAGGGATCTGCCTCGGCCACTTGGTGGACTGGGGCTTGCTGCGGCGAAAGTGATGGAACAGGCTGCGGGGTCTTGATGACAGGAATGGTCATTTCGACGTCCGCTGCTATCGAACCTAGGGACATTATTTGACTCGGTAAGAGCGGCTGCGGGTTGACAAGTGCCCGAGCAGCGGATGCCTCGTGCAACCCGTTAGAATTGGAGTTGCTAGTGAAATCGCTATGAGCAGTAGCATAAGATGAAGGAACAGACGTGTTCAAAGTCGGCTTGGTGCCGGAAACATCCCGTCTGGGAGAAGCAGATGCGGGAGTAGATGATTCGTCATCAGAGGGAAGATCCCAAGGTTCGAATGGTAAGTGAGCTCCCGGACGGCCTTTGCGCACCTGAAACGAAGTAACACCCGTTAAAATACCGTTACAAAATGAGCTGCGACCATTGGTGCGGCGCGTCGCGTGACGTACCTTTTTGGTCAAAACAACATTCATGCGCGCAAGTGTGTGTAGTGACGGCAGACTCGGACGGTTCTTGAAAGCAGGACGTTGATGTGCGGGGCGTACTTGAGCGCGCCCACCTGACACTGTCCGGGGTAGAACTGATGGAGGAGGAGCAGTTAAAGTGGCAAACTGCGCAGACAGGCTGGGAGATGACGGCGCGGTTGCAAAGGCCTTCGACGGTGACGGATGAAGAGGAGAACGAGGAACTGCGGATGGTAAAGGTGGCACAGGCGCATCAATTGGAGTTTGTATGGCCGCACCCTTGAGGGACTCCGACGGAGCTGATGTAAGATTGGCAAAGGGATCGTCATCTAGAAGGAACGCGGGTGGTGGCGAGCTGCGCGGCGAACTAAAGGTCATGCTTCTTTGGCGTGTCTGCTTGTCGGGCAGCACAGGATTTACTGCAGTACTAGAAGCGAATGGTGAAGAGGGATTAGATCCTGAAAGGGCGCGTATTCTAGAAGCGAGTGTAGTAGGACTGGGAGGAGGTGACGATTCAGGAGAAAGGGTGCCTTGTAGGAAAGAAGGCACCAATATGGCTTGTATCGAGCTTCGTTTCTTTACCATGTCGTCGTTTGTCGTGGATTGGGTACCGTGTAATGAAATCGGAAAAACGTTAAGTGGTGTCTTGGCGGTGCGTTGCCGATCGTAATAGTAGTGATATATGTTAGCGTAGCAATAATCTACAGCGGACGAGTTGTCGGGATTCGTGCCTTTACAGTGAAGGGGAAAGGAGGCAAATTCTGGTCTGTCTACAACGCGATCCTAGCATTGAAAAAAACACGAGGATTAGCATGAGCACACGGCGATTAAGGAAACGGATATAGGGAGGATATATACGTGAGATATATACATAAGTATCTTTATGCGGACCCCGAGAAACCAGGAGAAAGCCCACGAGCATCAACCAGCATGGTCATGATGATGGTATGTCTGCTAATCCCATCTCCTAGGATACCAACACCCAGAATAACTGGAGACCACGCTAGCAGCGTATGCTTGTATGTATGACGCCTTCACATCAAGAAATATACATAGCGTCTCGGCCCCTGGCTCCCCTGGGGTCGAAACAAAGGCACAGAGAAAACACGGCGACAGGAACTTACTAAGAACAGATCCTCGTCCTCTTTGAAAGACCAATAACCCGCCGAACAATCTTTGGGTAAATCCCGAACGACGATGAGCGCGTCGTGACCGTTGTCGTAGAGATGGCAGGGGGAGAGGCGGCGGCTGTGGGGGGAAGTATGGGAGGGAAGGGAAGGGACTTGCGTGGTCAACGACAGTGAAGAAGAGGCGTGCAGTCTCCCCCTCGCCGACATAATAATATCGGCGATGCGTGAGTAAAGATTCCGTCGATTGTTTTTGGAAAAATGCGGCAAAAAATATGGGGTCTAAAAAAAGCCAAGGAAACTGAAAGGATCCGATTCCGCGCCCGACTAGAGGAGATTGGAGGTCCTGCGCGGCTAGCCGCCAAATGTGAGCCACTCGATTGCGCCTGCAGCTATCCAGCTAGTAGAAGATGGCGGTCAATGTCAAGACAGGTCAATGGCATGTTTGCCAGTATTGTTGTATTTTTACCACCATTCAACAACACTGCACAGTTGAATGGTCCTCAACACGCCAATACAAATCCTTGGCACGAGATCATTCCCGCCTCCAGCCTTCCGCGGACTGCACATTGCAACGAGTACACCTGTACAATAAAATACAAAGGGTTGTGTTCAGGCTTGTCTACTTGATGTATACATCAGCGCCCATCATGTCCATCATGCTAGATTTTTACCATCCTTCGCCTTGACTTTACCGGGAGGCGGGTCGACTGGCAGACTCCGCCGACTGTTACTCTCGACTTCCTCGTATGTACATATTCTGTAGAAGCTGGTAGAAGACTTCCATGGGATAAACAATTTAATGTTCTGATTCTTAATAGCCAAGCCAAGTTCAGGTAAACCATACAGAATATGTACATATCATCAAGTTTTGACAAAAGCTAAATTAAACACGGATGTATTTCAAGAGCTGCGAGGTATAATCTGGTATAATGGCACGAACACTGGCAGATGCTGGCAGCCTACATCAGCACATGGTTGACAAGCATGAAAAGGTCCGGGTTTATCCTAGGTCGTTGTGTTGAGCGTGTGTTTCTCAAATACGACCGCAGACATAATCGGCGACGCACCTCAGTATCTACTACATACCCCTGCACAGAGGGCAGACTCGGCTGAAGCAGTTTACCATGCATAATTTCCGCCCGAAGTTCCGACATTTTGGAGTCGGCCTAGTCATGATTAATGATTACTCATCTGCCGCAAGCGAAATTCGGATGGAGGGGTAATCAAACCGGTTTGAATTTCAATGCGGATTATAGAGAGTGACATGAGCAGGATATAGCGTTGTTTACAGGTTGATTAAGCTGCATCCATTGCACAAGAGGCGGGGTAAGTTAAACTGGAAATTGCAACTGAAGATGTTGCTGAAGACAAGGTAGGACTGCACGTGGCTGTACGATTACGAGCATGTGATCGTCGCGTAAACCCCCTGGAAGTGATGAAGCTCAGAATTTACCACGGTTCAACTTACATTGCTCATCGACAAAGGCTTCAAGAGGTCTGCCGGACAGCCTGAAGAAGGTAAATATCGTCAAGGAAATCCGTCTTCTCAGGTAGTATATTTCCTGCCATGTCTCTAAACCGCAACACCAGCATCCCGAGCACGCCTTCAAAGACGAACAGGCCGCCACTATTCACGCCTAAACGACCGCTTTCCGCCCAGTCCAATACATCAACCTCAACTACAGGATCAGCTAACTCCTCAGCAGAGCAGCTGGCGGCGCGTCTCTCACGCGTCAATACTCCCGTTCGGCTGAACTCAACGCACAAGAAGTACAAAGCGCCGCTTTCCATCGAGTCCCGGCCCAAAGGCGTGAACACTTCTGCGTTTAAGCCAAGGTCCACGTTGGCCCCTGTTCCCGGTACACCTACGAGAAAAGATGGATCTCAGAGTCGGCCTCGCACGCCAAACACACCTAGGAGTCGCAGTGGCGCCGAGAGCCCGTGTTTGATGTCGCCTTCGCGGAGCGAGATGGACGTTAGCAATGTTGACCCAGAGCAGGTGCTAATTGACGCCCAAACGGTGGAAGAGGGAGACGTCAGTGCAGATATAGACGAAGGATGGCTAAAAAGTATTAAGCAAGACCACGGCAAAGACGACAAGGTGATGGTTTCTATTCGGTAAGATCAGCATACGTTTGAGCGGCAGAACATATTGCTTACAGTGGGGGACGCGATAGAGTTCGACCAACGGATTCCACTTCCGCATGGCTGCCAAACACTTCAACTAACTCCCTGAATTTAGATTCGAATTTTGCAAGAAATGCTTCAGTCACCAGCCCCGCTGCAGCATCCTCCTTCAATTTTGATGCAGTCCTAACAGGGACACCAAATAAACCCATATATACCACGGTCGCCCGCTCGCATGTCCAAGCCGCCATGGAAGGCTATAACGCCGTCATTTTCGCATACGGACAAACAGCTTCAGGGAAGACATTTACCCTCTCGGGAGATGAGACCGAGCCAGGTATAATACCGCGCGCAATGCGCGACGTCTTTGGCTTCATCAAAGGAACGCCCGAGCGCGAGTACCTCCTCCGGTGCAGCTATCTCGAAATATACAACGAGACCATCATCGACCTCCTAGCACCCCCTATGATGGCGAAAGCCTCGCCAGTGCAGATCCAAGGCGGCGCCGGGGGAGACATCGTCCTTGCACCCTTACGCGAAGAGGTTGTCACCAGTCTCAAGGGCGTCAAGGAGGTCATGCGGCGCGGCGAAGGCAACAGGCGCACTGCGTGTACCGACTGGAACGAGCGATCCAGTCGTAGTCATAGTGTGTTTCGGCTTGTTATTGAGAGCAGAGAACGTGGGACGGCAGGTCCAGATGACGAGGACGATGATCCTGTCTCGACGCCGCCGCCAATGAATGGACGACATACACCCGGTCTGGGTGGTCGCCAGACACCAGGTCTTAACCGCAGTCAAACTCCTGGTCTTGGAGGACCGAAACTGCAAGCTCGCGGAGGACGCAGCGTGCAGACGTCCGTTCTTGTAAGAGCATCTTTAATGCTTTTGAAACATGCATTAATGCCGCCCATAGAGCTTAATTGATCTTGCTGGTTCAGAAAAGGCTACTTCAGACAAGGAGAGGACTAGAGAAGGGAAATATATCAACACAAGGTCAGTTATTTAGTGATATATCTCAACCAAGCGCACTTACACTTTTTGTAGTTTGTTGACACTTGGGACTGTGATTGGGACATTGGCGGATAATGCTGCGAAGAAGAAATCTGACCATGTGCCATATCGCAACTCAAAGCTGACGCGCATGCTGCAGCCGTCGCTCTCTGGAAATGCCCGCATTAGCGTCATTTGCACTATCAATCCCGACCCAGGGGCGGTGTCCGAGAGCATGAGCACTTTGCTTTTTGCTAAAAGAATCAAGAATGTCCAAGTAGGTGCTCCGTATCACCTCTGCGAGACATAAGGAACTGACTTTATTAGCTTAATGCCAAGAAAAAGGAAGTCGTCGACACAGACGCTCTTATTGAGCGATACCGCAAGGAGATTGAAGAGCTAAAAGCCCGGCTCGCAGAACGTGAAGCGGATGTGCCAGTGAGAAACCGTAGACTGTCTGCCCGCGAGGTAAGTTTCTCCGGAACGCTTTTTGGGGATTCTAATTGAGGTACAATGTCCAGCAACTGGACGAATCAAAGGCAATGCGCGATCTTAATGGGCGAATCCAGCAGCTGACCAAGCTCATTCTGACGAGCGCAACAGTCGACGCGAGCAAAGGCGACACCGACAGCCGCCCCGCGAGTCCAGTCAAGATCGACTTCGACATGTCGCCGTACCAGTTGCAACAGGAGCTCCTCGCGGCTCGGCTACAGATCGAGTCGCAGGCGACGCAAATTCTTTCGCTCGAGGCATCGCTTCTCGCGCGGCCATCATTACCGGCCGACGCGCCTGCGGACGAGAAGGACAAGCTTATCGCGGAGCAGACGAAGACGATTCGGGAGCTCGAGATCGTAATCCGTGGATATGAGGATAACCTTGGTGAACCGCTGCGGAAGGTGAAGGAAGACGTGGAGAAGGAATGGACAGAGCGGCTCGAGGAAGAACGGAGGAAATGTGAGCAGAGCGAGCGGTGGGCCGAGGAGGTCGTCAAAGCCTTGGAGAAGGAAAAGAAGGTTCGTACTTACGTTTTTTTTTGCGAAGGGTGCTCCCTCTGATCGGTTTCTGATCCTCTAGGCAAGGGTGGCACTTGAAGAAGAGCGGCGCGCGCTTGCCGCATTCGTGTCCAAATTCGACGCGCTGGGACTCGGAGCCAGCGTCCCACAATCGAAGCTCAGACCGCCTATGCCGACACCAGGCGGCGCAATGACCGCGTACGAACGGCGCCAGTCGCGCTCCTTCTCTGGGCTGGGTCGACTTCCCCCTATATCCGATATCATTGCCGAGGATATGGGAGGTACGGAAAGCAGCCCCATCCGCTTCGGGAGCGGGGACGTCCCCGCGCAACCTAGCCTCCTCGACCAGGCGATGTTGGACGAGTTCGACATCGCAGGCGACATTAGCTTTGATGAGCTTGAAGTAGAGAAACAGCTGATGGATGTCTCTGTTTATGTTCAGCCGGGAAGCGACGCGTCGGCCAAGATTGCCGCGCTATCAGAAAAGGGCTCTCCCCGGATGAGGTCGAGAAACATATTTGGAGACAAGGAGAACATTTTGCCATAACGGCCGATACCCTGGCTTTCCTTTCTCTCTGGCATAGTCTGTTGTAATTGTAAACTCACTGTCGTGTATCGTGCTTTGTGTGACTGTTCCATTTCTTTTTTTTTCTTCATTGACGTCTGTCGTATTGCTTTGTTTTGCATACATCGATCCTTGCTATGAAATACATTCCTGTATCTTCCATTTGTTCAAGCTTCAACATTAATACATATTGTACAGGGATGATAGTGGCCCAACTCGTGTCGCCGTCTTCTCTCATGGGCCGGGAATCGTTTGAACCAAATGGCAGCCAAGTTATTTAAGCCTTGAACAAGTGATGTTTTTTGTGCCATCCTTCAAGAGAATCTGGTCCATAATCCTCGTATAAATCTTTCTTGCCATCAGGAAGGCGGACATATGCAGGCTTGGAGTTGAGCTTGATGCAAGTCTGGTGTCGCGTAAATTAGACGGAGTAATGCAGACTCATGTATAAAATGTTTACCATAACTTCCGGAGCATCAAGCGCTGGAGAATCAATGACCGAAGCAAAAGGATGAATGAGCTCCGGCCTGTTGCATGAAAGTAGGATATCCTTAATATGAGCAACAGAAATTCAACAAAACTAACCAGGAAGCATCATAGAGCCAAAGCATGCTGGAGCATTTTTTGCAGAAATTACGCTCGGATGAGGCTATATGCTCCTCTGGAGTGTCTCTGTCAAGGACAGCTTTGTAGACGCTACTCAGGTGCGGCGCGCTGGCTGTCAGAAGGGCCTCGAAGACAATTAGTACAACTATGTACAAACCTAATATTCTCCTTTCCCTCTACTTTCAAAGTATTGGAATGACCACCAAGGTTAATGGACCCTCCAACTCCGCCGACCTTGCGACATATAGAGCACAGGCATAACTGCGATCATTACCGGTTTATGATACAGTATCTTGATTGACTCTCTCGGAAGAACTCACTTGGTATGGCACTGCAGTACTAGATTGCACAGAAAACCTGACAGCGCCGCAATGGCAGCTTCCTTTCAATTCGACTGGCATTATCACAATGATTGAGTTGACAGTCAAGCTTGAAACCTGGGAGGGTTGGAACCTCACCTCATGACGACCTCGACCTCGGCGCAAGGTCAGGAATGACGTACTTTAGCGAGGTCTCGTGACAAGGGCACGGACCAGGTTATCACCGCCGTTGTCGGATTATAAAATTCAATATCCGACCCGGCGATCTCCGTCAGGGTTATATAAGGTACCGCGCCCTTTTTCTGATTCTCCAGAAGATTTGCCACGCTGGTCGCCTTGATGTCTCCCACCATCGACACAGTGCCTTCGACTCTTTGAGTTGACCTTCTTCGAGAAGAAAACCAGAACTAGGAAATGTCTCGGTGCATATGACCATGCCGGGGCATGTCGATTAACGCTGGGATATTCTATTCTCTCAAACCTCCGTATTGTGTACTTTAGGTGAGCCTTACTTTCAGTTACAGTTGCCTTCACAAACTTCAATGATTCTAAAAATTATACTGATTTTAATGAGTCCGACCGTCATCTGACGGGCTGTGGACGACTTTTTACTGAGACTTTTACTCTTTTTCTCTGACTGACTTGGTCGTAATGTCGTTCTGATCTGTTGTCTTTTTTACAGTGTATATGACATACTTAATTAGGTTTTGAATAATATATTTCTTTGAAGTTTGAACTCATGCAGAACCCTTGTCCGTTGCATTTACCGCCAATCTAAGAACTCAAGATTTGTTTGGACTACCGCAACTTTTCGCATCACGTTCTTAACACAATGGATTGATGAGTTCCGTGACGTTTTCAAGCTTGAATCATGATATGCGTAGTACGTATGCCCTCTGGATGGGGAGTTTATGTGTTTTATTCTGTATGTCAATGGATAGTCCTGTTTAGATGATATGGATGAACAAATCATTGAAATTAGCTCAAGAGGTGTCACTCCCCTGACCGGGGACCCCAACATCTGGTCTACGGAGGGGGGGAATCCATCATCTTATCCCTTCATTTATGGAATGTCGAAACATATACCCCTTGCTCAGAATTTCTTTCTCGAAAGTCTTTAACTGCCTATGTCCATAATCATGATCATGGGAGATCACCAAATGTGCACCTACTTACGGAAAACGGTTGGAAAACGGTGTCTCATCAATTCTCGAGTCACGGTCGCCACACTCTTTTTGATCTATTGTGCTCAATCCATGTGGCCCTTCTGCCTGCCTCGGGTACTTTTGAGCGCCTGTCGAGGCTTGTCGAGCGCCTCTGGGAATCCTGGCCACATCATGCGCTTTCACCCTTGCAAAAGCTTTGTCGAAGCCAGCCAGTTGATTGATAGGTCCTCCGTACCCTTCCATGCCTGAGGATCGGCTAAGCACATAACGTGTTTTGACCCGAGAGGAATTGCTGGAGTACTGATTCTCCAGATTGGTATGTTAGCATTTACTATCTATGGACGCGGGTCGTTTCATTTGTCGGATTACGGTACTTCCTCACAGGGACGGTCCGATGAACCGATAACACAGAGCGCCCCCTCCTGGAATGTCTGGCAGCGTCGAGTACAGATATTTTGTACCTTGGTTCCCAGTCTCTCGCCACCGCCACCAAATACATTTGTTACCTTGTGCTGCGGCGGTTGAGTACAATACCGACACCATGCACCAATCTCGTGAAGAGTACACTCATTTTAATTTGCTTATTAGTATGTTATTCACCAATGTTCTCATGCATATTTCGAACACCGTTAACACCGTCCCAAGGTCCTTTATAGAATTATTTATACAAACGGACAGAAATAAATCGATTCATTCACCGCCACCAATGATCCATCCTACTATTGTTCTACCAATTCTACTATGTAGCGATTTCTATGGTTGGTGTTCAGAACTTCGTGTACCACATAGGTACAAGTATCATTTCTACACAGTTCAAACGTCCGGGAGATCTCGATTTACTCAACAGCCTCAGTGCATACTGACGTACATACTTATGTCGAGATGTAATTGCCTCGCTTTCAGAACGGCGGCCGATGGAAAAAAAAATCAGGTTTGATGCGACATGTAAGTATGTATGTAAATAAGTAAGCTGCGTAGAAACTTTGTCATGGTCTGATGATGGTTTTGTATGTCTGAACTCTGGAAATAAGATCCATCGTCTCAAGTACAAGTCGCATATGTTTCTATGCATATGTTTGTTTATAGAATTGTTGGCTGACGTGCTGTGTGTTCACATGTCGGAGCATTCCCGCGACGTCCATGACGGGCCTGTCAATCTCGCCACCACGCTCAGCAAAACATAAAATTGCCATCTATGTACTCATTCGAAATAATATGTCTCGACGCTGAAGCGAATAACGTCGAGGTCGGTGTTTAACGACTTGATATGTTGGAGGACTTATTCAGGTCGGAGTCTTCGATACTTGCGGCACCGATGTCTTGTCTTTACGTTCATGTCGTAAACCGTTCATTTTCCCCCAGATTGCTGAGGTACTCCGTCCTCAGTCAATTGAGGAGCCTTTTAATTAACCACCATATGAGCAGTTGGAAACTCAATAACAAATACAACAAATTTATTCTATTGATACACGGCGCCATTATCCCAAGACACTCTACTAAGACCCAGCGTGAAATGTATCTGACAATGCAGAAAGGAGGATTGTGTTTCGTAATTTTGGGAGAACGGATTTTCAGACGTCGGTGGTTTTCAAGAGCCATGAGAGAACGCGGTAAATCCCATTGTACCTATGGCATTAGATCCCATGATAGAGGTCATCTGAGAACCTCTGCGCAATGTCGCATTGATCTGGCCGAGCCAGCCCTTCACGACTCGGTATCGGTCTTGCCCTTCGACGCCAGAGAACTGACTTCCTCGTAAGTCACTCACGGGTACTTCGGAGTGTTTCTCCCCGTCTGCGAATCGGGCCAGCCAGTAGAAAGGCATCGCGTTAAAAACGAACGGGACGTCGTGGCTGTTTCTCTCGATTAGAGTAGATTCTGTACAGCTCGCCCACATCCGTTGCCAATTATGAAGACTGCGTTGAATCGCCACTGAACTGCCGTCTGAAATTAGAGGCAACCTCGTGGTCCTCTGGTTGACGAAGATATCTTTGAGGATGCTGTGCACGAGAATGAAAGCGGAGAAAGCATTGACAGTGAACGTTATCGCCGAAGTCACTGGTTCCGCGAGCGTCGCGAGTGCCAATTGCATGTTCACTCCTAGAAGCCTCGGTTTGCCTGTTCCGTAGGGAGAGAATAGGCTCTGTGCATGGTACCAGTCGCGATAATTTTGCGCCTTCCAAAGTTCATCGTCGCATGGCAGGTTTATGTTGAATTCAGCGGACGAAAAGGCTGGGCTGGCGGCGTAGTAGAAGCAGTAAATGCAGTCTAACACAAACGCCAATGCAAGTGCACTAAAAATAGATCCAGTTAGGGGTTTTCCGAAATGGGGAAAGAGAGGTCCAAACCGTTTGAACGTTTCATAGCGTGCCCAATCATTCCAGGCACTCTCCATGACTTGATGGAGAGACAGTTCTGGGGGCTCCCAAGAATCAATGAACTGGATTAGACCTATTTGGCGTATCATCTAGAGCGGTGTAGGCGCGTGGTGAGCTATGTTGTGTCATGTATGGTCAAGAATGATTCGGTAAATAAAGCACTTACCATAACAAGAATGTCATGGTACGTTTTGGAGAGAGTTTTTTGCTCCGGACGGGGATGAATCATAAAAATAGATTGTAGCAGAACTACCGCCAACACAAGGTCCATTCGATCTTTCAGAGCGCCAGTGGGCTTGGACTACAGGAAAAAAATTAATGACGAAATCATCTGATGCAAAAAGTGCTTGGGACGTACAAATTCTGCAATCAAAACGTCTTGAAGAGATGTCAATACTTTGATGGTGAACTCCATTGCGGACTGCGTCTTGACAAGTAAGGCACCGCAAGCTTGCATTGCTGATATCAAAAGAGGGTGTGCATTCTCATGCTTCCAAGTCGGGCGATGAAAGAGGGGAACTTGGGCGTTGTACTCCGTGAAGAATAAGTACACTGGGAACATTTTGATTTTCAAATAAGAATTGAATTTTGAATATAAAGATATCACTTACAGTATGAGTTCAGCTCCTCGGGAATCGGGACCCTGGGTGCCGATGACGAGTTTAATGGTGGTGTGTGTAAAGATTGATTCGTGGAGAAATGATGGCCAGAAAAGGACGATTTTCCTGAAGTGGAAGAGTTCCTGTTCAGGTTCGTCAAGCTAGGGAGAAAACTATGGTCGTTTGGCTGACAGAGTGGAAGGTTGTACAGGTTTGGTTCGTTATGTCCATAGCCGGCAGTGGATTGAACTGTTTCGAACCAGGTCGGAAGGTCTGCCTCTGTATATGTTCGTGGAAGGCACGGAGAGTCACTGATGAGAGGGTCCAAAACGTTGGAGAAGAAGTCGCTCATATCCGAGTCTAGCCGTAGCGTAGTGCCGAAGTTCGAGTTGAAGGTTTTTGAGTCCTGAGACTGTTCGAAGAAGTCTAGTCGTGGAGATGAGTGAGAAGAGGAGACGGAAGAGCAATCTGATGTTCTGGATAGTCCTTGAAAAGAGCCTGAGGGTCCAGCTTCATCCTCGATACCTAGCTGTGATGGAACAACACGCGGGTGAGCACTAGCCGGCCCACTTGTTGCAGAAGAAGTGGGACTAGAAGGCCCCAAGGATGGTGCTGTAATTGGAGATTGGGAAGAGTCTACGACGGCAGACATTTGTGAGGCAAGAGCTGCCTTCTTGGCCAATTTCCGATTCCGAGAAGCTTCTGGATCGTTGATAAATACGCATTCCCGACCTCTGGAAGAGCATTTAGAGCAGGGCTGTTGCAGGTTGCACTTCACTTTCGACTCCGCGCACGCCTGCCAAGTCGCGTGGTCAATGGAAAGCCTCTCACTGCTAAATATCAAATTACCTGGCAAGATTTGCGGCGGGAACGGTTGGCATTGCTGCTGAACGAAGAAGTAAATCTGAAAGCAATCAAGTGAATATGATAACTCACGAGTCCCCACAAGTTCGCTTGTGTCTCGTCAATAAGTCGCTCCGAGTGAACTCAGCGTTGCATATCTTCAGTTCAATGAGCGGAAGAGTACAGTTTCAAATGCTGGAAGGCGTACGTTACACCGATGGGCGCGTTCATTCGTATCTTATTAAACGGGTTAGAAGAAAAGTATGCATATACCGCAATCAACAGACGTACGGGACCGAAGATGTCTGTTCAGGTGTGTCGTCCTCGTGAATTTGGCAGGGCAGAGAGCGCAATACTTCGTTTGCGGAAGGGAGGGCATGTTACCTGACGGCAGAGTGTATTCTCGGACTCGACATTGTTGGCGACGCAAATGCAGCTAAACCGGCTTACCTTTGTGACTGCGCATCCTGCTAGCTTCTCCATTTGCCTTGACGTCGATAGTGTTTTTGACGGAAACTTCAGCTAATGGCAAGAGTGGCATGATGAACGGGGGTAATCACAGAGGTCATGTCCCATGTTATATAAGCTCACAAGTGCTATGTTTCGATGTTGGCCCTTCAAGGCGCCTCCCCCCTTCAGGTGCAACCATCATTGTGTCGTTTACGACTAAGCGAAGGTGCTCAGCTTATATCGTAACATCTGTTCAAAGGTCACCCCTAGTCACCCATATCCCCGGAACAGCATGACTATAAATTTGGTGTCAAACAAAGTTATTGTTAGTGTCAATGGCAGATTTGGCCGATTTCCGATTAATGCGTATACGTGACCGCCTACCTTCGGTCCTTGTTGGGTATATTATTCACGAAGTTCGCACGTCAGTCGCAAGCCACCACCAAATCACGAAAGTCTGCGGCACTGGACGATGACTTGATGCTGTAGTACCAATCAGCATGTTGAATGCATCTAGAAAGATAGGCGAGCTTCTCGACCAGCAAGGCACTCACTTGGTGGCATATTGAGGAAATAAATTACAACAAACTTGCACCCTCCTTGTTCTCAATCAATACTATGAGGCAAATTCATTATACTATTGAATAGACCTCCGAGAAGCATACGGGGGCGTGCCATCGGCTTTTGCCTTCTTGTTGCATTCCTATTAAACATCGAAGAAAAGCTCCATTTAGAAATGAGTATATGAAAGTAATGCAATGACACAGTATCTGGGTATTGAGAATTAGTTCAAAACGCTCTGTCAGCAAATGTATTCGCGAATATCTTCACTTCACCTATTAGAAAAAAAAGGGAGCAATATAGAATTTAGAAACAGTGCGATAAAATGAGTGAATATCCAAGATGAGGATCACTAGGGTTACACCGGGTGTTATCAGAACGATTTCGCATTACGGACGAGCTCTAAAAGTAAAGCGGAGAAGTATAGCAGGGTATTAGCATTCTAGGCGCAAGGTCTGGAAGACAGAAGTTCTTGTCCTGGAGTCCGCAAGGCAGGCGGTGAGCACTTGCTTATAATAAACGGCTTCTTTCCAAGAATGTTCCTTTTCGATTTGATAAATGATGAATTACTGGAAATCTTCTGGAAAGATGCAAGAAAAATGACATTACTTCAGTTTTCAGAAAACATAGCAAAAAAGCCCTGTAAGACGTACCTCGGAATATATGAGCACCATTGAAGAGTTCCAAAACAAGGCCCGATCTTGATTTTCCATATGACCCGTCAGTACGTACGCTTGTGTAGTGCATAGACGAGAATAGGTGATCTACCAAGGTCCTTGAAGGCAGTTGAAACGCCATGCCTTAAGGAACTGTCTCACAATCACGCGTCACCGGTCACCAAGCATAACCAAACGACTGGACAAGTAGACGGCCAAAGGACGAACTGGCCCTCCAGTGTCCACTTCGAAGCCACTTGGGCCGCGTCCAGTGGTTTCCGAAGATTGAATACGTCTGCCATATTACTCCACCTATCTTGGAACGAAGACCAAACGCAAACGAAGACATCGCTGCATGCTCAGGGGTTGAGATCTACGATTTTTTTCTCCCGCTTCGTTCTGTTATCACGTCAGCGTGACAGCCTTGTTCTCCTGGGTGCGTACCTAGCAAGTGCCTGCACAGACTTCAAGGTGAGAAAGCACAGACACTCAATATGAAACGCCATTCGCTGACAGCTATAGCATATAGCTCTACTCTCATAATCGTTGACTGCATTTCAAGTTATACTGATTCTTTACGGACTGGTTCGAATTGGTTTTTATTGGGTTTTTAGGTATGATAACCTCTCCGGAAAATTCTCTGAATTCGATGGAGAAGCCAGGCTTTCGAAGCATACACTCTATGCGCTAGTTCCTGTCGTAACATTCCGGCTATTGTACTTTCTCCCCGGGCTTAAGGGCCATTGAAGTTCCTTGCCTGACTCTGATTCATTTTTATCGAAAGAAACTTCAGGAGCCTTTTCTTGGTTATAATTCGTTTTATTTCTTGCTGCACTAAGAAGCCAACATGGAGTCCCTTATCCTCATACCTATCTTCGGTGGACAGGCGGTAACATCTTTGGCGACCACCAAGGAGCCTTTAAGACCAACCAAATCAGCTTCAGCTACTGTGTTGCTCGATGCATGTTATGAGGCCTTTCACAGCGAGCTCGCATCGTTAACTGCTAGCGAGGTTGCACAAGTTGGTATATGCACCTCTGACTTCGCACGCAAAGAATCCATTCTCGGTTTGGTCCACGAGAAATACCGCAATAATCCTGTGTTAACTGGATCTGCTCTCGCAGTCATGCAATGCATGTTGTACTTGGCACACATTGAAGGTGTCTCGCTTGCAGAAAGCTCGCGCGCATGTTTTACGACTGGCCTACACTCCAATATCTGCCATCGCGTAGGAATTCTAGGCTTTTCATCTGGGATTATCTCTGCATGTGTTATTGCCGCCTCTCCTTCTGTGCCGGCCTTCATCTACAACTCCGTCGAAGCATATAAGGTTGCCCTGTGGATAGGTATACGGTCCCAAATACATCGGGCGGGCCTTCTGCGGTCTGCAGTTTTGGAGGATTGTCAAGGACTATGTTCTTGGAGTATGGTGTTGGGGGGTTTGAAAGAACTTTCTGTGTTGGAGTTAGTTCGTTCTTTTAACGAGGTATGTTCACTTTTGTGATGTTATGAAATTGCAGTCATACTGATGTATACTTTATAAGCCTTTCGGAGTGGATCATGTTACTGTAACAGCAGTCATAGGAGATCAACGCGTCTCTATTTCTGGCATGCCCCATCACCTAGCTGCCTTTGCAAAAACTTTGCCAGACTCTGTTGTGGTGTACCCAATAGACATCAACGCTCTGTATCATCGAGCGGACCTGAACACAGTCCGCGATTATGTTCTGGCCGACATCACATCCAGAAACATACATTTTCCTATATTAACTGATCTTATCACTCCTATTCGTTCTACTTTCACAGGAGATCTTATTTTCAGAGGCAATAAACAGGTCACTACGCTCGTGGAAGCAGTGGTGGATATGGTTCTTATACATCCAGTGCATTGGGATAAGGTCATCCAAAAATGCGTCTTAACTATTCCAGTGAAATCAAGGGTGAAGTTTCTTAACTTAGGACTAGGCACAAGTTTAATGAAGCGCACCGAAAGAGTGTTTATGGGATTCTGCTATGACATTTTAAACATTTCCGATAGCATAATATCATCGAACCCTACCGCCAAGCACGAACCAATTGCAATCATAGGAATGGCCGTTAAAATGCCTGGTGCTTCTAACATTCACGAACTTTGGAAGATCCTTGAGTCGGGAAAAAACACACTGTCGACGGTATAACTACTCAATTCGCTTTGCTGAGTATGTCCTTATATCTGTCGTTTAGGTCCCAGAGGACAGGTTTCCTATCCGTGATTACACTGCCAATGTATTACCGGGAAGGACGATCAAGACGAGTACTGGTAACTTTGTAGATGACATAGGCGATTTTGACCATAGGTATTCGGTCCAATATCAACACGAGGGTAATCAACTAATTTGCCTCCAGGTTTTTCAATATCAGTGCACGCGAAGCACGTAGCATGGATCCCCAACAGCGAAATTTACTTGAAGTTGGTTACCAAGCTTTGGAACACGCTGGCTATGTTCCCTATGCTACGGACACCTTCAATCCTGATATGTTTGGGTGTTTTATCGGTGCAGCAACCCATGATTATGTCCATAATCTGACAAATGATATTGATACATATTACAGCACAGGTAAATACATTGACTTGTTTATGTTTTATCCTCTACTCACTGCAGTCTCCAGGTAATTTGACGGCCTTCCTTAGTGGGCGCCTATCGTACTGCTTAAATCTGAGTGGACCATCTATTGTCGTTGATACTGCATGTTCTTCCTCAATGGTCGCTATACATCAAGCCGTCCGTGCTTTGGTGAACCATGATTGTCATGCAGCTCTAGCTGGAGGAGTTAATGTTATTTCTAGTCCTGATGTAGGTCGCAGACTAGTACCTTTTCTCGTAAGTCAGGCTGATCCAGTCTTTTAGATGTTCATTGGGCTAGATAAAGGCCATTTTCTGTCTCCTTCTGGTCAATGCAAGTCGTTTGATGCTCTAGCAGATGGTTATTCCCGTTCGGAAGGCTGTGGTGTTTTCGTCTTAAAGAGACTTGCGGACGCTTTGAAGGAGGATGATCGGGTTTTGGGAGTCATTCATGGAGTCGAGATAAACCAAAGTGGACAAGCTCAATCAATCACTCATCCTCATATACCGACACAGGAAGCTCTTTTCCGACGTGTTCTTCGCTGTTCAAATATCAAGTCCAACTATATAACAGTCGTCGAAGCCCATGGAACAGGGACGCAGGCAGGGGATATCAGTGAACTAGAAAGCATCCGACGTGTTTTAGCAATTGGTCGCACTGTGGATAATCCGCTCCACATCACCTCAATAAAAGCGAATATAGGTCATCTTGAAGCTGCTTCGGGTTGTGCGAGCCTGGCTAAAGTCCTACTAATGTTTCAGCACAAGACTATACCACGACAGATTTCGCTCAAGACCCTGAATCCCAAAATCAGTCGCTTAGATACTGACCACATTCAAATCAATACAAAAAATATTCCCTGGCTACCTGCGAGTGGGATACATTCTCGGATCGCTATGGTCAACAATTTTGGGGCCGCTGGATCCAATACGGCCCTTATTGTTGAAGAACACGTTTCAACCCACACACAACATCTACATACTCCTACTCCCTATATGTTTGGATTATCAGCAAAAGACGAAGCTACATTGGAAACTCTACGGTCTAATTTCATTGATTGGTTAAAATCACCAGAAAATCTTCATACCTCACTCTTAGATATCGCCTATACTTCCACTGCTCGAAGGCAAATTTATCGCTATCGCACTGCAGGCTCTGCTTCTTCGCGAAGTGAATTAATTTCGATTTTAACGAATTCACCCGTATTCGATGCAAAGCGAGTGTCTGGAGCTGTGCTTGTATTTTCAGGCCAAGGGAGCCATCATGGCATAGCAGAATATTCTAAGCTATATCAAACATATCCTATCTTTCGGTACCACGTTGACGAATGCGAAGCTATACTTAGTGCCGCCGGTTTTCCAGGCATCCTTCCGTTAAACGTGCAGATGAATGACTTTACGGAGCAGCAACAGTCAACGTTTTTTGCCATGGAGTACTCGTTAGCGCAACTTTGGCTATCTTGGGGAGTGAAACCCATAGCCGTCATGGGGCATAGGTGAAGCATGTCGTCTTCTTCAAATAGACTATCACTGAAAAACTGTATGGCAGCCTTGGCGAGTACGCGGCCCTCGTAACTGCCGGTATACTGACATTGAAAGATGCGTTAGTGGCAGTTGCCAGCAGGGCGAGAGCTATGTTCGCAAAATGTGCGAAGTCGGCTACTGGGATGCTCGTAGTCTCTCTGGGTTCGGAGAAAGTGCAGGCAATCTTGTATACGGACCATCGCTTTTCCGATCTATCAATAGCTTGCTTCAATGGCGCACAGGAATGTGTTGTGTCTGGATCGTTATCCACTCTCGAATCGTTCGCCAGCTGTCTCGTTACCGAGCACAGCGCTAAGGTCGCTCGACTCCGTGTTCCTTATGGATATCACAGCCCCGCTATGTCAATCTTGACAAACGATCTACTGGACATGTCAAAAAAATTACGTGCTAGTCCAACACGTCTGCCATATATTTCGGCTGTGCTGGGGCAATTTATAGTGGCTCATGACCCGGATTTCCCCCCTCATGATTATCTGGTTCGTCATTGCATAGAGCCGGTCAGATTTACTCAGGCCATAGAATCATACCTGCAGTCCTCTGTTTATGGCGACTCGGCGGTATACATTGACGTCGGACCCCAACCCGCGGTCTTGGGCCTGTTGCGATCATTTGAAACATTATCTACTTCCTCTTTCATAGCTTCTGTGCGAAGGGGCGAAGAACCATCGTCATCACTCTGCAGCGCTTTGGAGACACTCTATGTATCGAATTGCTCCCTTGATTGGCGCAGAGCTTTCAAAGATTTGGGCTCCGCGGCCTGTGTTGATTTGCCGCCATACCCGTTCATTCGCCAACGTTTCTGGGTCCCATTTACCGAGTCGTCGCAACCATTTCCCTCAGCAAAAAGGAAGTACGCCTTCCTGTCGGCCTCTGAGCGATCTTCATCTGCGGTTGTACATGGCAATAATGATTTCAAAATCTCTTTAGAAGATATCAGCCACTTCATCCAAGGTCATAAAGTGGGCGAGACACCTCTATGTTCTGCATCTGTTTATCTAGAGCTCGTCCAAGAAGCTATTTACATCTCATTGGGGAGCCGTTTACCAATGTCGAATGAATATGGCCTTGTTTTAAAGCAACTGGCCTTTCCAAACCCCCTTACTTGGAATAGTGATTGCCCGACTTACCGTGCGCATCTGACACTTACGCTAGGTCGCGTAAATCATTCTTTTAGCGTAGGATCTCGAACATCAATTGATGAAGGCGTTCAAGTCCACGCAAATGGAAACTTCATGATTGTCTCATCCTCCGATATACAAAAACACTTGTCCGGCTTTACTTCTTCAATTCTACAACGCACAGAAAGACTCATGAAACCAGAGAGTACTGGCGCACCGGACATCTTTTCAGCAAGAACGATATATGAGGTGATTTTCCCCCGTGTCGTCACGTATGCAAAAGACTTCCAAACTCTGCGTTCTTTGGTTGTGTCCCCTGACGGAATGGAGGCAACAGGCGTCATGCAACTTGGTTCTTCTTGCGAGCCTGGTGGTTTCGTAGTCCATCCCTTCTATGTCGACACTTTGCTTCATGTTGCTGGTTTCTTGTCCAACCTACGTGGAAATCTCAACGACGCATATATATGCAACGAGATCAATGCCGTTTATCTCTTGCCTCCATACTTCCACGACAAAGACGCTGCTTTTTCTGTACATTGTGAACTCATAGAGTCCTCCGACCAGAATTATGTAGTGGCGAACACCCATGCGATGTCTACCGGCGGTGCAAGTCATGTCTTGGTCGCACGTCTCGAAGGGATACGCTTTCAACGAGTCCGTCTCAGTAGCTTGAAAGCCGGCCTAGCGGCTCTTTCCTGTACAGCAATTTCTTCGGTAGAGGTCTTGCGCTTGAAAGATGATGGGCATTCTTCTGCTTCGAAAGAATCCTTTTACAAACTCTTTGCTAATGTATGCGCAATGGATCCCAAAGACATTTCAGATGACCTATTTTTGGACCAGCTTGGAATTGATTCACTGACGCGTCTCGAAGTGTTCTATGGCCTTCTGAAAGCCAATGGGTATACTGTTCAAGATCTGTTACAGTGTCAGACGGTTAAGCACCTTGTCGATATGGCTTGGCCTCATGATGTCAAGTCGCGCAACAGATGCCCTCAGACCCCGGTGTCATCGAACACCAGCTGCATTTCCTCTTCTGCCACCCTGGTTCCCCATGGAGAAGTCGCAAACTCCCCGGTCAAAAAGATACTTGCTAACATCTTAGATATTGAAGAAGACTGCATCAAGGATGACGCTGATCTTGGATCGTTGGGACTGGATTCATTCGCCTCTATAGAAGCCTTGCATACCCTTAGACATGATTATAATTTAGAGGCTCCGCGCGACTTATTCACAGGCTCTCGGACGATTCGAGACGTTGAAAACCAAATTGAGGGACTCGAATCCTCAGCTCTTCCGCATTGGTCTTCCCCCATATCGTTGTCACATAACCCATTTAAGAAGATGTGTGATGCACTTTCTGTCAATAAATCGCTTGTGCTACTGCAGAATGTGACATCGCCTCTGCCTCCACTTGTGCTTATTCATGACGGAAGTGGTCTTATCATTTCCTATGAACGTCTTCTCTGTTTGGACCGCCGTGTGTGGGCTATCAGCAATCCTCGGTTTTCTTCGCCTAATCCATGGCGCAGTGTAATGGAAATGGCTCGATACTACGCAGATCTGATCTTCAACGAATTTGAAGGACCTATAATTTTGGGAGGTTAGTACATCATACGTTAGACATATATCAGTTTCACTGACTTTGCGCTCTCTCAGGATGGTCATTCGGTGGTGTTGTCTCTTTTGAGGTCGCCCGCCAGCTGAAAAGCAGGTCAATAGAAGTTCGCGGACTGGTTCTTATCGACTCTCCTAGCCCAATAGATCATGCTTCTCTCACGGCACCGTTGGTCAATCAAATCCTGTCTGGTGCTGAAACTTTCCATTCGGAGTCGCGCAATTTATGCAGGACGCAATTTCTGCTAAGCACGCAACTGCTCAACGACTACGCGCCTCTACCGATGACGCAATCTGATGGTAGCCCCCGTCTGGTCTTTATAAAATCAAGCCAGCCATATATATCTTCTGACCAGACAGAGGTGCCGACATGGCTTTCGGATCGTCGTGATTCAGACCACATTACTGCAGGGTGGAGAACGGTATCGCCAGGTAGTTTGGCTAAGACTTTAGATATACCGGGCAATCACTTTGAGGCATTCAATCAAGAAAATGTGAGTAACAACCAGTTGATGCTCAGAGTGAAATGCTCAGTCGATTCTGTTAGATAGTTGCAGTTTCCAGTCAAATCAAACAGGCATGCCACATCATTGATAGTATGTAGTACGGCGGGAAGAAATGCAAAGGAAACGGAAACTAAGCAGTGAAAGGATGACCGTAGTGGGAAGTGAGTTAGCAACGTACATGTAAAGTCACTGATACGCCGAGGGTTAACGCACGTTACCAGTCCATCTTTAAAACAGTTCGCTTGGTGTGTATATCTTCTTATCTTGATATTCGGCTTCCACATTTGAATTAACACTTCGGTTGATTTTGAAACCAATCCTAACGAGACACCAATTTTTATTCTCTCTCTGCTGATACCTTAACTTAACGGCTATTTGACGTCGTCTAAGGCATCCAATAAACAGAATGTGGATAAAATTTGGGTACTGCGAGGAGTGCGGTAATAGACTTCTCAAGATCGTTGAAGTTCTCAATCAAATTGAGGATGGATGTCATTCACGGTGGAAATCATGGTACAGGAGAGTAGGACAGAATGGTATAATGCAGAGATAGAAGAACCTCAATTAGGAGGTAGATTTCAGTCAATCCATGTTGGTTCAACTTTGAAATGGGGCTTGGGTCTGTACTTCTTTCCCTTCTTTTCTTCAGATTCAGTCTCGTATTCGGCTTCCATCCTTAACCGAACGCTTCGGTGTACTTTGACTCCATTCTTTTTCTGCTTCGGAATGAACCGTGGTCGGCCCATGTTAGAACTACCGTACAATTGTTAGTGAATCAATTTTAGGCATTGGTACAATGGGACGCTAACCCGAAATAAGACACCCATTCGTTATTACCCTTCTGGTACCTCAGCTTGAGGGGCAACAGCTCTAATACCCACCATGGCTTTTTGATATTGAGCTGATCATATTTCGGCGACAGGGCATCTCGTAACTCTTCCTCTTCTTCAGACCCCAAGAAGGGTATTCGAGCGGCAGTTGTCTGAACATCACATTTCTTCTTCAAGAATTTGTGTATTCTGATGGGGATTGGATTCTTGGGTGGCCGGGAGATACAGTGAGAGCCGACGGGGAGTGGCGGCGGCCTAGGGATGACCAGGGGATACAAAGTGGAAGGGTCAAGACCAATATCCCATAAAGTGGCAGAGTTAAAAAGAATGCCGGTGTTGGTCTTGAAACACTCTCTAACCATCCAGCGCAAGGTAATTCGAGCCAATGAATGCCGAGTCTTGTTGCTCACGGAGCCGCCGCCGATATCACAGTGACATCCCTGTTCAACAAATATTAATTTAGATGTCTAAAAAACGACTCGAGATTTGAATAGATGGGAACACGTACCGCAAACCAAACTTCTTCTATGTCCGTTGTGATTTCAGCTTTCTCGGAATATTTCCTCTCCAACGCGTTGAAGGCCTGATCTTTTTCGTCCGCGTGTGATGGCGACTTCGACTTATGTTTCGGTATCTTTAATTTAGGAATGTTTTTGCCATTTGCGGATATTGGTGATGGACTATCTTCGCCGGCGCTGTTACGCTGGTCAGATGCAAGAATTGGGTCCACTCCGAGCTTCGCTTCCTCTGCGGTTGGCCTGTTCCACAAGTTCGCTTTGAACTTGGCCCGGCGCTCGTCTAAGGATACCGCGTGGCGAAAAGTACGCACGATAGTGTTTGAAGTTGTGAAGGGTAATCTCTTCGGGATCAAACCAACAGAGTCCACAGTATCCCTATGTAGCATATAAGCATATGTTAGCCATCAAATCCGACTACCATTCTAAAAAATATGCATCAATCGCACCAGACGCCAATGAATTCTATGGGCACTTCCACTGAAAACGCTTTCTTGAACTCCCCAGATTGTTCCCAGCCCACATCGTCTGCTCGTGCATACATTTTGTAAGCAAACGGCACTTGCTGATGATTTCCTGCAGGAAGGAGTCCGACTTTATGAAGCATTCCAGCAAGACTGTCCCTTTGTTAACTAACGTAGAGAGTCTCGAAAGCAGGTGTAGACTCACCTCCTAGCAGTATATGCTCCTCGAGAGAACCCTGAATTTATCATGAGACCGAGGTAAATGCGGGCCAAGAGCAAAGTACACCAACCAAAAATGCATATTTTATCCCCAGCAATGTCTGTATGTCGAAAATAGTCAGAGAACATACAAGGGTTGTGTATAGAATATACCATACAATGCTCCATTATGAATTCATAGCCACCTATGCATATTTGCTTGTTGAATACATTGCCTCGCAGAATAAGCCGTGAAACTTACTTATAACATGAGTATGAAGATTCCAAGCAAATGCTTCGTCCAACTTCTATAGGTTTGTTAACAATTTGATCAAGAGAATAGCGCAATTACAGCAGCGAAATACCTTACCTTTCTAAAAGACGAAGCTAACGGTGTTGCAACTTGAGGTGTCGTATAGGTTCCAATACCAGCCTAGGAATTCGAGATGTTTTCATCGGTTTATGGCTTACGCGCTCATGAGTCAACAGAACATACCTGATAATAGACCAGTTGCTTCGTTTTATCGTCCTTTTTGAGGAGAGAGACTAACTGAACGATGTTCGAATTATCAGCGTCGAACTGGTCGCCAGTCCCATCGAAGCAGAGGACTAGTGTACGCGCTTCATGGTCCGGAGGTATAACAGGAGGTACTATTGGACTGATTGGGACCTTCTCATCATTATCGAGAATTGTGCTCGTAACTGAGGCCATTGTGGCTTCTCTGATGTGCTCTGGTCCGCTGGTTGGGGTCATCGTAGGAGGGGCAGGGACCTAACGTCAGTGGGGATGGCCTCCAACTAAAGTAGTCTCCAGAACCGAATAAGACTTGTACTAAGTGGGCTGACGCAAACTCGGTAGAGGACATCGAAGTCGTCATAAGTCAGTAACACCTTGCCTAAATAAACCTAGTCGGGTGAGGGTTCAAAGAGCGTAGCCCGGAGGGGATATTCCCATCAAGTACTATTGATCATGAGGAGCGCCTAGGAGCGCTCAAGTGTAAAAGAAGGCTGGGCGAGCCAATTACATACGCAGAAATGATAGTGGCTTTTTACTTGTTACAATGAGTACATATGGTGCTTATGAGTAAATGATAACGTTACGTTCATTTAAACAATCTATTGGATTTAATTTTGAGTCGAGATCTTCTCGAGACCTGGGTCCTGCTATGTATGCTCGTCGCCCAACCGTATTGCGTGACCCACCTTACTTGACATTTCCAAGACTTTACTTATACATACCGATTAGTTTCAATAAGCGGTTTCGTTACAATGAAGTACATCGGGAACATTCCTTGTTACCGGCTGTATGTCCCTCGAAGTTACGATATTCGAGTCCATGACATTGATGCATTTAGGGAAGTACAATTATAATTATATTAAGGCTGAAAAGGAACGTACTCAGGTATAGGCAGTTATTTTACATGTTAGAAGAACGGAAAGCGGTGCACTATTTGGGGAAGCAAGTAGTAGAAATTGACTTCGTCATGTTGTTCGTGAAATTTTAGTTGTAAGCAAACTACAGCAGTCAGCCCACGTAATCAATCAATCGACCCAGATAACGTGCTCGAGCTTAAGATTGACCGTAGCAGGCTGGTATTTTCTGCCATCCTTATATGCGGCCTCTAGTCGCGTCTTCACGGTGCGGTGAATCTTGACTCCGTCTTTCCTTTGCCGGGGAATATGCCTCCCCCTTCCTAGATTCATGTGCAACTGGTTCTTCCATTCCCAAACCTTCTCATCAGTTTCCTTCTTTACCTTCTCTTCCTGGAAACGAAGACGCATGGGCATTACTTCTAAGACCCACCAACCCCAGCTCAAGCTGAGCTGGTCGTAGATCGGCGCAAGAGCATCTTTGAGGTCCGCCTCTTCCTCTGTTTCTGCGACAGCCGACCCATACAGCAAGTCATCAGCGCCCTGGGGTGTATTGGTGCTCGATGCACCCTTGGGAATGTCTTGGATCAAACACGTCTGAGCGTCGTATGTGTCAAGAGGCAAGGCAGGGGGGCGAGCCTTCACATCCGGATAAAGCGTCGTTGAATCCATTCCGATGCGTTTGAAACCGTCGATATGAAATAGAATGCCGGTCTTCGATTTGAAGATCTCTCGGATCATCCAACGGAGAGGTATCCGAGCTAAGCATGGGTTAGCTCCGTCTCCTACTGAACCTCCACCAATGTCTGCAAGGAAGAAAGATGTCAGGGACCGTAACGCATATTAGACAAAATTTCTTAGTCTTACCACAATGACAACCGGCAAACCAGACCTTGTATAAACTCAGCCACTAAAACATAGACAAAACGAAAAGTGAAAGCGTACCTCTTCTACATCTGTTTCCCTTATGCGTTGGGTCGCATACTGTAGCTCGAGTTCCCGCAATTTAGTATTCTTCTTCTCCGGCTTACGCTTAGCCTGAGGTTTGTCTTCCTTGTGGTTGTCACCATTGTCGTTCACTTGTGTTTCGTTCAATTTTGTTATCAACTCTTGCCTCTGCTTATCGCTTTCGCTGAGCGATAGCTCCTTATCAGTAGGCCGGTTCCAGTGATTAGGTTTAAACTTGGCCCGACGTTCATCAAGAGCAAGCGCGTGTCTGAAAGTCTTGACTACAGCATTCGAAGTTGTGAAAGGGAGACGCCTGGGAATTAGGCCAACAGAGTTTACAGTATCCCTGCGGACCGGTAAGTTCAGTCTATGAACGAGTGAAACTACTCACCATACACCAAGGAACTCAATATCGACATCAATTGAGAACGTCCTCTTAAAGGCATTTGACATTTTCCACCCATCATCATCAGCTTGAGTGTACATTTTGTACGCGAACGGCACTTGTTGGTGATTACATGTGGGCAGGAGTCCTACTTTATGAAGCATCCCGGCAAGGCTAATAATAATGGTCATAAAAATGTTCAGTAATCTCGGGAAAGGAGTACTCACCATCGTGCAGTGTAAGCACCGCGAGAAAACCCTAGTAGATAAAAAAAACGTGAGATAACATCCCAGGTCGAAATGGCATATACAAACCGAAGATGCATATCTTGTCGTTGGTACGATCTAAACATAATTAGTAAATGGTAGCATAAATCGATGAATTGCCTTACAATTCTGCATTAAGAATTCATAGCCGCCTAAAGAGAAACTCAATACGCAAAAGAAACCGGAAAAGGTCATTGCGCACCCATGATGTGAGCATCCAAGTTCCATGCTATAGCCATGTCTAAATTCTGTCCCATATGTATTAGTCATATTTCCTACTACTTAATTGGTATTTGATATTTACCTTGCTGATTGATGACATGAAAGGTGTAGCAATTTCCGGGGTTGTATACGTTCCAATACCAGCTTGATAGTAAACCAGCTGCCTGTCCGGATCGTCTTTCTTCAACATACTGAAGAACTCAACGATGTTAGAGTTCTTTAGACAAGAATAGATCAGTCATTTTCGATATGTGCGATCCGCTGTTGGATAGTAGAATACGCACGTCAGAGTCAAACCTATTTCACATAGTATCTTTAGCAAAGACGGGATAAAGAGCTATGTGTGTTATGCGTACTGGTCACCTGTCCCATCGAAGCATACTATGAGAGTACGGCAAATATTGCTCGGTGGAATGGTTTTGGCGAAGCCGAAGTCTGGGGAGACATCAGACACATTTCCATTGTTCGCAATACCAATCGCCAGTAGGTGAGACTCGGTCAAAGGTGAGGTGGAAGCAGGGTCAACTCCGCCATTGCCAGATGTCGCGAAGGCGGATTGGAGGGAAGACGACCAAGTTGCTGTCTGCGAAGAAGTGCTGGATTCCATGCGAGCATGCTGAACGGATTCGCTGAACGACATAGCGCACAATGAGGCGGGGTCAGTTGAGGATACAGGCACGTTCGACAAGGCAGTCACAATGCTTAAATACGGCGACCTTTGTTCGGCTTAAGGGTCGTAAGAAGTCGTTTGGCAGCTGTAATGGACCTTGTCGGGAATACACTTCCGCCACTGATGCTATTAATGTCCAATAGATGGGAAAGTGAAGAACAGAGCATCTTCCAAAATCAGTGATGACTTTTGACATGCCGGAGTGGAGACGGAGGGCCCTTGATTTATTGAAAGAATTGAATCTGTGTCGGCACACAGAGAAACCGGTCGCAATGAGTTTTCCTCCGTCTCTTCTTGCGGGTCCTCTACGGCCGCGCCATGAACGCCACTGGTAAGCTGTTCAAATGAAGCTGTTCAATTGGCATTTGAGATGTCAGTACGATATCTATAGGTAATCAGCACTCACCTTCGTTGTTCGCTTTGGCGCCGCGCGAGTTTCTATGTATATCAAAAGTGATCATATCCTTTTCATTTCTGGACGGCCCTCCCTGACGGTTTTCAGCTTCCCTTTCCTTAGGCCTATACACAGCCTATACACACAAGCCTTGTAAGTAAGGAGCTAGTCAGGAGGCCAAGAGTCGTGGTAGAACCCGGTGATAGAAAGATCAACACAAGCACTCGTAAGTGAAATCAACACAGTGAATGAATTCAGATTGAGCGGGCATGAATCCCTTGGAACTGTACTGTGCTAATTCATACCCGAGACAAGTGTCGACTTCGCTTGTCACTATGTTGATGTTTCATGTTCTGTGCGTCGGATATCATGAAGAGGCTGCGTCCGGTGCCTCTTCGGTATGTGAGATACGCGCAAGATACGCGAGGACTTTCTAAAATTCCGAACCTTCAGCTCGACTTCAGCTCGATCAGAAACTGAGATGGCGGCCTGGTGGAGGTTAAATCATGTTCTTACCATCAGTTCTCGTATTACATAAAGCAAGAACCTGCTTAAGTATTACGTGGATTTTCCTGTTACTGGTTCAAATACCCCGCCTACAACCTGCTACATTATCCTTGCACGTACGGCCGTGTAAGGATGGTATCCTCACAGCTATATATGCTGGGTTTAGAGATGGTTGGTCATCTCTTAAGATGGCTTTTGGCTGAAGTGGTTCGAGCGCCAGCACCCTCGTCCTTCTTTCAGTCCGGTTGACGACCGGAGTCGGTAATTGTCCCAAAGCTTCACACCACAAACGAAACATGAAGTGGTGCAGACCTTGCATAGACCTTTATTTACAGGACTTGATATCGATACTAACTTAGGACCTATGTGGGTTGCTTGATGCGCATTGGGTGTGCAAGACCTCTGTGCGATGGGAAATATCAAGCAGCAGTATCAAGCCGAGCCCTTTTTATATTCAACTCACTTCCTCATGAATCAGCGTGAGTTTGTTGCCAAAGGGAGCCCTACCACGGGGCTTCATCAATAAATTCGAGATAGCCCCACAATATTGTCTATCAAATCTGCCCTTCACGCTCTTCCTTTGCCTCAATTCCGAATCCGCTTGAAAGCATAAGATATGCAAACAATCCAAGTGACAAGCGACGTCCAGTTTGCGTACAGAGATAGCGGAGCGCCTCCAGGCGCAGAGGTCTATCATACTCTCGTCATCTTCCATGGACATACCTACCACAGTGGTACGAACAACAAACAAATCTATACGTTGCGCATATACCTAACCATCTTCCTAGGGGTGTTCAAACACATGCTAGCATCTGCCGCTTCACATCAGTACCGTCTAATCGCACCTAATCGGCGTCTGTACCCTGGTTCAACGCCTTACACTGCAGAAGAGGCCAAAGCTTTGGATTCGTCTAACTCGACCGAGGAGCTCGTAAAGGCAATCACTAAACAAGGGGAATATCTTCTTCGCATCGTGGACAAGTTAATCGTTGAGCAGAAGTTGCAGGATGTTACAATCGCCGGCTGGTCGCTGGGAACGTCGTTCATGAATGCAATAGTTAGTTCAATCAGCGATGCCGATACTGAAACACAAGCCCGGATGTCAAAGCATGTCAAAAATTTAGTTTGGTGGGGTAGGCATTAATCTTCAGAGTGTGATCACTTATTGATAAACTTATAACAGATCCGCCTTTAACTTGTCACGGGTTCGCTAATCCACCAACGGGTGGATGGATTCCTCTGTACGACGAAACTATCCCCGTGGATCAGAGAGGGCTAGCGTTCGCAAACTGGGTGTTGCAGTACTTTCCACAGAAAGACCTCGACAAGAAGGACTGCCGTACACTGGTGTACAAGGTCGACGAACCTATCAAACCCGCAACATTTGCGAATTTGCCTCTGGAAGAAGTACTGCAGCTCATCGACTTGTCGGCTGGTCCTTCTGGCGACAACCATCTTCCTGACTTTTATTTTCAATCAGCGCAAAGTGCGCTACGCCAGAGGGCGTTCTTCAGTGCGGATGTCCGGTCTTTATGGGGACATCCACAGTTCATTGTTATGTATGGCGAAGAAACTACTTATAACGTCATATGGGCAGTATGGAAATTGGAAGAAGAGGCAGAGAAGAGTGGCCTACCAATCGTTGTCAAGTCGATGCCTAGCGCCAATCACTTCGTAAGTCTACGCTTCTAGAATCTCTTGCCTTTCCTTTAGTAAATAAAGTACTAACATTTCATCTCGCAGGGAATGTATGACCATCCCGAGCTCTCTGCATCAATCTTCCAAAGCTTTTTTCAATGAAACGGTCTTCTGTATAATGAAATCATACTGCATTATAGTATTATTACATATTAAGTTACAAAGACGAAGATTATACTAGAATTTCCTGTAGGTTGGTTGTTTGAACTTCTCATACCCTTTGCGTTGTCAAGGGGGTGTTATTGTGTTCGTGCATCCTGCGAGACCATATGCCCTTATCAGAGTGGCGTGTGTGCCCAACAACGCCGTAAATGAAGAGAGCAAGCATGTAGAGCAGTACTAAGCATTGCATACATTTGTCAGCACAATTTGTGGTTGAACGAAGAGAATAATACTTACAGAGCACGAAAATAGTGACCGATATACCCTCCAGAGCCGTTATTTGGTTGCATACGCTCCCTGCTTGAGCTTTCAAAGACGCAATACATTAGCACTCGGGAAATTGCCTGATTCTACTAATAGTACTCACAAACAAAGATACTGCAGTCGGAATCACCGAATAGAGCGTCCCTTGCTTGGATAGTGAGGGCAGCTGTAACCACCCAGAGTACCCATAATACACCTGAAGCAGAGTTGAGGAAAATGACAAAAGGTAGTACATTGTTTACTTACAGATGATGACAAGATCCGTCCAAAGAAAGAGTACATGAGGGATTATAATTCTGTTCGAGGGACTTAGTAACTGTATTCGACAACTAACTTCTAAGCAGATGCAATACGTACAATGCAGGGAGTATTAAGATGGATAAAATAGACGTGATGAGAGCCATAACTTCATAGTTTGTGATGGCATGGGCATGGGAGGAAAGATTTGTCAAGTTGGCAGCGAGGCCCAACACGACAATGCTAAGGACTATGCATAACCCTGTTGCACATACATGGAGTTGAGAAAGGTGGTACATTGTATAAGCATATCGTGGGTTAACGTACCAAGTAAGAAGATGCGGGGAATGAGAAGTGCGAATGCCATTCTTTTCTTCACTCGAGGAGGCTGCGACGGAGTTCAGGTGTTCTGGAGATGCTAGGGAAGGTACTGCTTTGTTTCCAGCAGTAAGCTTCGCTTTTAACAGTTTAAAGGGGTGGGGCGAGCCATGACATCATCCAGCTGGAGGATGGGACCACACAGGTTAGAGGTATTATACTTAGTCGCCTTGACAAGACGGATCTTGAGCTGCGGGGCACTATGACGCTATGCCATCAACAGGCTGGTGCAAAATCTCCCAGATTACAGAAGAACGAGCGTATATGGTACACTTCCTACTATAGATTATTCCAGAAAAGTCATGAACCGCCGACCGGAGCTCATAGTACAACGACAGCGCGAGTAAATAATCGGAGTGTCAGGATCTTGCTAGTAGAACACCATCGTCCACTCCAGATTTAACCGAGAAAACTTTTGGAAGACCTGATGGAACAGAGGTGTATGCGGCATAGTGTAGTCCATTGATGTGCACGACTCGGAGTCGGGGAGCCTTTCAATTGCGAGGAAATATCCATTACAACATCAGGAAAGTTGGACAACAGGTCAATTAATCAACCTCGCAGCATCAGATTAGTATCCCGTGGGAACTCGCCGCAGACGAGCCACTGTCGTTCAACCTTGAACTTTGTCAAAACTTTGTCAGAAGTGGATCCGAGTTTGGAGCCATATGCGAGCAATTGTACAATACAGCACGTATAAGTTGCGTACATTTTTAGCATGCAGAGGGGATTCCATACTACACAGCGCGATGGGCAAGTAGTTGGGACTTGGTTGGGACATCGAAGCCGATCGGACATTCACATTTGTTCAAGTTGGATTCAAACGTGTGTTATTGATTGTGGTAACAAGGCATACAAATGACAGTTACACTGGGATGAAATATACAGTGAAACCCTCTACAGGGAGAAGCATATACAACCATTTCAGAAACAAACAAAGCATTATTAGAGAATAGAAGGTAGTAAAAAACAAAACAAGAGGCCCGGAGTCGTCACAAATCTTTGTTTAGCACGTAAATGCTTGAGTGCATTTTCGAATATTTCTTCGGTATGGAAGCAGACAGAAAGTCGTAGAAATGAATCCCTAGACCGCTGGAGCGGTACCAGCAGTGCCAGGGTGAACGTTGAGAGGTTGAGCATTGGTTGATTGGGTCATGGCAGGGCCACCCGTTACTCCATGATGATTGCCATAGCCAGCGCTATTAGAATCGCCGTAGTTATCTGCCCTGTCGTTCATCCTTCGGAACCATACACCTTGGTTGGCACCCCGATGGTGAGAGAAAGCACCGTGCAAGAGCAGGCCAAGCAGGTAGAGGAATACTAAATAGTTCAGCTGTCAAATAACGTCCGTATCCAAAAAACATGCAAACAGGACGTACGCAGTCCGAAGATGATGATGGAAAGGGCTTCCGCAGCGGAGAGCTCATTGCATGTCTTCGAGTCTTATTGTGGTTTCATGAGCGCTACTGTCTGAAAAGACTTATTTTACAAAGCTTACCACCCGAGAAAGTGCACTGCGTATTGCCAAAGGAGGTATTCCTTGCCTGAATAGTGAGGGCGACAGTAGCAGTCCAGAGGATCCACAAGAAGACTAGGTAATGAGAAAATTCCCCATATAAGTCGATGTATATCGTGAGATGAAGAAGCAGACTCACAGACGGTAATGAGTTCCGTCATCACGAATACAATCCGGGGAAGACAGAGTCTTAGTGGGGCCGTATTAACATTTACGTGAGAAGTGAATGGAAGCTAAAATACTTACAGAACCAGCAGAGTCGGGATGGTCAGAGCCGCAGTCACAATCCCCAAGACCTGGTATGCTTGGGTCGTAGAGGACTTTTTCAGTAGGTGGGCCAACAGGCCAATCACAGGGATGCTCAGCACAGTAGCCAGACCTTTAAGAATTTCTCGTGTCGGCGGCGTCGTGTGTGAGGAAAAATTCGGACGTACCTAGCATGAGGTGTCTGGGCAAGTGCAACGGCGAGGACCTGTAGCGGTTCATCATGAATATGCTTGTAGGTTCAAGGGGACTCTGCTTCGATGTGTAAAGCGGAACGAGGAGAATGCAGGATAGAATGCACATGTCAAGGCCTTTTATAGTCAAGAAAGAGTCAGAGCCCAGAGAAGCACTTGTTCGATTCGCCCAATAGTGGCGTATGGAATTGCATCATAGGAAATGTTGCCCTGGCTAAGTCGAGACAACTTTGTGTTGATTCGGAGACTTTTTATCTATCCCGAGACTGTGGTTGCCAGATTTAATGCGATTTGACCCCAAAGAGGTGCCGTCAGGCTCAGCAATTGTGAAACATTTTCACTCTCAGAAGCACGCCGACAGTATTCATCGTATACGTATTACCTAGCGCACAATGCCCACAGGATTAGACACACAAGTTTATGGCGGTGGGAATTCTGTATCTTAAGCAGCTTGACGCCTGGCAGAGACTTGATTCTAGCGCGACTCGAGCCAGAAGGGTGGGGCGATTCAGCTGTATGTTCTCAGATGTTCTCATTCCAGTGGGGCATCCAGATCATCAAGTATTGAATAGCAAGTTAAAATGGAAACACGCATGAGAGATGCAGGGAGGCGTGGAAGAAATGACGGACGGTGTGCGGTAGGCGCAACAGTGGGGCACCAGTGCTAGTGAGCGCTTGTGTGAGCGTATCACGCAGGAGTCAAGCGCACTCGGAACGTCATTCCCTCGATCATACGATGGTCACATTGCTTTGTAAGCTGGATCATTCCTGATCATCCATTGGGGCGACCTTGTCCTTACTTGGCCCATAATGATATTTTATGTGCATATCATGTGCATAACTTTTCCTAACATAACTTTGCCTAGCAAGGCCAAGGTTATATCTGGGTGGTAGTAAGAAGAGCGTATCTCAGCATTTTGGATAGTTTACTTGTCTAATCTTGTGCTTCCCAGCGTCGGGAACTTCAACTACTAGTATTATCATCAAATTTGTGGATTTGGCTCTTTAATAGTAATAATTGAATCCCAGAAATTCAATGGCAATGGGCACAATACTCGCTATGTAGTAGGTAATGTGAATTGAATATTTAGACTGAGTCAAGAAAGAAATTACTTGTATTGACGGAAACGCGAACTAAGCCCAATTGTTCATTTTACGCGAAGAGAGGATGTAGAAGATACAAGTAGGCCCTGCAGAGGTTATACTCATTACTAGATGGATTTTTATTGCACGGCCGCGGTATTATGATATAGGTTAGAGAAGGATATAACGCTGTAGCGCCGGCTGACACCGGCAGGGCCCGCTACTATGGTGAGTTATTTGCACCGCATTCTCACGCGCCCCCGCCCCCCAACTCGGCAAGCCAGACCACTCTCCATCATGCTGTACTTTGCAAAGATCACTTAAGTATACAAGCATACTTATATTTCTAACCAACTCTGTGAAATTCTCAATGAAATTATATGTATTCGCTCAATATTCACTCGATTTTCACTGCCATCATTCCGATGCTGATGAATTCCCACGCCTCATTTCCCCCCCGACATTCAAGTTTGCCCGCCCCGACTCAGAGCAACAAATTTGAATTTGTGGTTTCAATGTCATATAAGTGTATATAGATGAGGGCTAACCTAGTTATGTGTATTTTATTTGAAATAAATCAATAACAATAAGCAGAATGACCAAGATAATTTCCTAATGCTGCAACATCAAGTAAGTTTAGATAGAATTTACAGAGAATATAGCGTCTTCCTCACTTGATTCCAACAGTATATGTATTATATGTTTCATTTATGTATAATACACTTAAAAGTACTCTAGAATCTAAGCAGAAATCAAATTATATGTTGTGACTGCCTTACATCAATAATTTGAAATTAAACAGTGAAAAAATGCTACAAAATATATTTAGAGTCGATATTATCCAATGCTTACACAATAGGAACCATCTGAAGCAATTGTCTGCTGACCCATGAGTTAAGGCCCTCTGAGTTGGGGGGCGGGCACTCAGATCAGTCCGGGGGGGCGCGTGAGAATATGGTGCAAATAACTCACCATACGCTACCGAGGTGCTGCGCTGCACGCTGGATTTTTGCCACTGAGTTGTTTCAAAGCGTTAGCTGAACTTGGGCTGTAATTGGGATGTTACAAGAAATGTTTGTATTTCACTCACCACACAGTACACCAATATACAGTAGTAAGATGTTATATACTCTATATATTAACTTTTTAGATTTCTTTGAAGGGGAAGTGAAAAAATTAAATGAGGAAAAAAACAGCTTTATGAGGGGATAATTCGATGTCAACGTTGGGCTTGTATGACGCACTACTACAACGCTAGGGAATCACGGGAACCATGCGCACTTCAATCCGTTCACTACTCTTTAATGATTTAACGGAGAGACAGTGGGAAGCAGTCGAGTCAGTGCAGGAACCTTAAGGGGACGATAAAAGACAGGACAGCTCCAAAGCAACTTACAAATAGAAAAGCAGAATGAGGTGACAGCAGTGATTATTGATTCGCGTACGGTGAGTATAACACGTTCAAATTGACGGTGGTTATGGACGGAAGGAAGAGCAAAACCTTAGCAGTACGACGGACTAAGCATGCAGAGCAGTAGAGATGCCGTAGAAAGCAAGCGAGTAGTAGAGGACTACAGAGGGCGCAGAGCAAGAGAGAAGCAGCAGGGAGACAAGTAACAGCAACTACTGAGGACGCAGTGGAGGGGGCATACTAGACGGTCGACGATGAACAGAAAGATCTAGAACAGATTATATTATATAGAAGCATGACTATGGGAACAGGATAGACAAATAAAGGAATTTTGTGATCTTCTGCCAATTTTCAGAAAAGGTCGGTCCGCAAGACCCACTACCTTACAGGTAGCGGGAATAATCCGTTAATATAAGGATATCAAAAGACTAAAAATCTCGAAATTTGCGATAGCGTACTCGGCCAAAACTGTGAAATCAGCAGAAAAAACCAGTACCGGTATGCTCATTGACTGTCAGGTCTATGAAAATAATAGAACGAAAATCGAGTGATGGGAATATGTCAAGATGCTACACATTATCAAAAGTACTAGCAGTACATAGCAAATATGTTTCCCATACAACCCTCATACGTCAACAGTATTCACTCAACGTTACATAGATTCTTTCACTAAATCCAATGAATCCCGTTTTAAGTCCGGATGATAAATACAGGAAGGCTGGGACTCTAGATAAAAGTATCACTGAACGGGTGCGGTATTGTTAAAAGTCGCAGGAGCCGGTGTGGAGTAGCTACTCATAGGAATTGTGCCTGTCGGTGTGCCTTCTATGTCCCCAGTCGTGTGCGTTAGTGCAGGCAATGACGGTCCTTGAAGATCGTCTACAGTGTTGAGCCAAACCTCACTGTTTCCATCGCGAAAGAATATAACAATGGCAGTTAAGAGGAGCACAAGTATATATACCAGGACTGTTATTTGTATTGTTAGTCTTTATCTTTCGACGAGCGGTAAAGAAAACACTTACGCAGAATGAATACTGTGATTTCGAGGCCTTGTGTTGCCACTAACTCATTGCATTTTTGACGATCTTCGGCTATTACTTATAGGTGAACGACTGCTCGTTTATAATGGTTCAAATCGCATGACTTACAGAAGATGATGAAACTGCAGCTGACCACCAAATTGAGAACTACGTTCTTTGCCTTAATTGTCTGGGAGGCTGCTGCAACCCACAGCGCCCACAAGACCGCTAGCGGTCAAGATGATTAGGTAGTCTTCCGCTTATGTACACCGGAAGCACGTACTCAAGATACCCAATTCGACAATGATGTATGATAAAAAGGCATTTTTCCTTGTTGCAGAAACAACCAACCTAGAACCATATATATAAGTCCAGACAAAAGAATAAAAGGTCAGAACACAAACAGCAATGGGACCACTAGTAAGGTTGCTGAAGATATCAAAAGACTCAGTACTTCAAAGTTGTCGACTATTGGTCTTGAGAAGTGGGTCAAGTTGGCAGACAAAGCCAATACCGGTATACTGAGGATGACGCATAAGGCTGCAGTTCCACACATGAGTACACCGGCATATCATATACCGCATTTCAACAGACTTAGCATGAGCCAGCGGTATACTTGAAGGACACCTGCCATGGCGGAAAAGAGTTGCCTCAGTAATCAAGGGAGTGATGGATGAGCGCTGAGCGCTGTACGTCGAGGGGGAGAGAATCCTGGTGCAAATCGAGTATAAGCCATGGATTTTTATAACCTTGATTCCAAGGTACCTTCTCGATCACACGAGCCGGTGATCTAGAGGCAAGGGACGTCCAGCTGTGTGCGAGGTGTGCACTGGTATACATGCAGAGACTGACTCTCAACAAATAATGACGATCTGTCATGCCGTGTATAACATTAGCCCTATGTTGGCATGTCACCGTTGACATGCTGACAAGTTAAGAGCAGACGTGACTAGCTGTAGAGAACAATAATAGCAGCCACAGAGCAATTCACCATCCTTAGACCGAGAACATGGACTCCTTCCTAGTTCCTAGTAGCAGCGAGTAGATGACAAGTAGACGATATGTCCAAGATTGGTATTAACGTTGCCAACAGTCGTCGTTTTCCAGTATCCTGTTGACCGATGTTCACGGTGTGGTAACGTAAGGTTGAATAATCAACGTTTGACACCTGTCAAAGCCTCAAATGTGAGATTGAGGCGAAGAGGGGGAAAGGGTTTATTGTCGCCGAAAGCTGCCGATAGTTGTCGGAACTACACCGGAATTGACCAGTAAGTCAAATGCCGCGGACAGGCCGGGGACATATGAGCCAGCACAAGGCGGCAAGACGTCACTTAGCCTTCGTCTCAACCAAGTCATCGATCATCTGCTGCCAACACGGTGAGTATCATAGCCTGCCAGCAAAGCTCCAACCTCAGAGGTAGTGAATGATGAGGAATGATTAATGATGTTCAATTTAAACAGATCCGTGCTATTTCGGAGTCTGCAGTAGGTCTGCAGAGAACAAAGGAATCGTTTTATCTTGGTTTTATCCATTGACATTGCACCTCTGGTGCTCCTGTGTTCACTTCATTGAGGCACTTGGACACGCGCAAATCATTTCGCACGCACACATGTCGTTTCGTATAGGGATAACAGCGCCACCGAAGATACACGAACGTACAATCCCTTTGTATTACTATGTATATTCGGGGCTAGACATGTATTCTAATGTTCATATCGAGTCAATCTTGCAAGAAGTTACAAGGCCATGAGATTACAAAGATGATAATATACAGGACAGGCATCGTCTTCTGATCATCCAGTGATAAAGGCTGGGCTGATGATGATACTTTGAATACTAATATGGCCGGTTGGGACGACCTAGGGTCTGTGCTGGGATAACTTGCATAGCCACCCTCGAAGGCATCGAATCTTCCTGGATTTCGACACGGCTCTTATCGTATTGCGGCACAGGTGCGTACTGCACTTGCTGCGACAGCTGCGGCTGTGGCCCTGGATGTGTCGGAGGAGGAGAATATGTGGGTGTGACCATCGTCCCATTTGCCATAGGAATCGATGTGCTAGAGCCGTTATGCCTCGCTTTAGATTCCAGATCTCCAGTAGCGTTTACCATTTGTGGCATCCGTATTTGAACGTCCTTTATACTTTGGAACCAAACACGACCTCCAGCGCGGAAAGTCATGACAATGGCATATATCGTGAGGAAAAGCATGCACTTCAAGACTAAGTGTGCCTTTTTTAGTACAGTTCAAAGGTTGCGCATGCTCGTGCCACATACGCAATACAAATATAACCACCGAGAGCCCTATCATGGCAAAAAGTTCGTTACACCAGTGTAATATATCGCCTATGAAGTATAAGAATGTTTGATTTCCCCTTGCCTGTGCAGCACTCACTTGGAAGATCAGAACAGTTATCTAGGGGGTATTGAAACTGCTGCTGCTGGATAGCAAGAGCTGCAACGACCACCCATAATATCCACAACACACCTAGACAGATTCTGAGTTAGCAGCGTAACAAGCTCAACATATCAAATTCACGAGACAGACAAATTTGAATTAACTCTGATAAGATGTTTATCCAAAAGGTGTTCTTTCTGACTTCAGGAAGGACTAGCCTACACAATATAAGTGATAAAGTAAATGTTTCTCGAGCGGTAACGTACATTATTGGAATCGCCGTTAGTGTATAAACCGAGACGAAAATTCCCATGGGGTCGACTGAGGGGAGCGGACCGGGTCCATTTCCCGCAGTCCGGTGAGCAACCAGCCCAAGGAAGGGGATAGTGAAGATTAAAGAAAGACCTGTGTTATCAAGCGTAAGTAATGAAGCGATTCATCAACGCTGGGCTTATGCCTACCTAGCACGGCCGTCCGGTAAATGTAGAGGAACCCCATACTCAGTACAGAGTCAAAGAAAAGAGTGCGTGTGGAAATTTGTCGAGTAAGCCTACCCACCTGTACCCTCAAAGGCGTACTTTATAGCTGTCTTGACGCCTTCCTTATGTTTTCCAATCGGCGGCCAGCGCTGGCTTGTCGCGCCATGACATGACAGCTGCCGTGCCATCGAGTCTTTCCGGTATCAGTAGTGTTTGTGATGTTGTCTTGGGGATGACAAAGGTAATTCATGGTTCAAAGGCCAGAGGCCATGGTCGACCGTGAAATACACAGCAGGGAGACGACCAACTGCTAGTTTAAAGATGCACTAACTTCTCAAAATTTATCAGGTACTAACCATTACCAGAGCAGGGATTAGATTCTTTCATTGGCACCATATGAATCCAGGTAGAGTACAGTTATAAATCATTTTCTCTTGTTAGACACTTGATGGGCGCGACACGCACTGCTTGCCTAGCAGTAACAACCGAAGGTTATTGATAGAACTCGTAGACCTGTCGAGCGGTAGATAGGTCCGTTTCACCAGCATAGCATTTGAAGATAATCGTAGCTCCATCATGGGGGGAGAATGTCGAAAAAGGGCCATATGCGAGGTGAAGAATGAGTTTGAGTGTACTGTGCTCCTCAAAGGCTAGAGTAGTTTGGTTTGTGGAGCAGTTCAAGAGCAGTTGAGCACAAGCGAGGGTAGCTAGACTGACTATCATCTGTTTATTTGGTTTGTGAAGGAGACTAGATAGCCAGAGGTAGCTGTAGTTTTCATGATTTCTCTTGTATTTCTCCAAGATTTCTTTAGATGTTTGGGGAACCCTTTGTCAGATGTACCCACGCCCATTGCCGACCAACGGTAATGCTAAGTACTAAGTAGCCGAGACTCTTGACCTCCTCTTTCTTCTCTTCCGCCACGACGCATGCTGTGCTAATGTTCTGTTGCCGGCGTTCTTGTACCTGAGCTTTCTACTTGACAAAGATAGCTTGCGGCTCTGAAAAGGGATTGAGTCTAATTGAGTATCCAAACAGAGTTGGCTGCCAATATTAACTACCATTGCTGATTTCACATGTCCAACTCCATCTTGCCACTGGAGATTATAGACTATATCTTCAGCTTTCTCCGGGACGATGCGCATACTCTTCAAAAATGCGCATGCATCAACACATCTCTCTGTGCCATTGCAGAAAGGCATATCTACAACAACATTGTCTTGCACAATACTGGCCATCCATCTTACAGCGGTTATCTTTCGACCACGGGCCCTCAGCTTTCCAAGATTCTGTCCACAACCCCACATATTACTAAATACATCAAATCTGTTCAGGTCACCATAACGGTGCCCAGCCTCCTGCAATGGATAATGGCACGTTCCGTCAATGATGAGGAGATAGCACCTGCCTTATCAAAGTTAACTTATGTCGAACGCTTTTCTCTCATCGGGTGGAGAAATAGGGAGATAGCTTTCAACGAACTACACGTTAATCTTCAAGCCTCGATTTTGAATGTATTTCGGTCGTGCGCTTTTACCGAAATCGTGCTGAGTGGTGTTCTCCACTTCCCCCTATCCGCCTTAAAAGACTGTCCAGCACTGAAAAAACTATCATTGTTACGGTGCACCTGTATCTCAAGCGATGAACTTATCATCGACTCCGACGCGCGACCTCGTCTCGAATCGCTCACTATTCATCTATCTTCCTATTTATCTTCTCCCATGGAAGAGCTGCTATTTGCTACCCAGTTACATTTTGACATAACTTCTCTACGGCATTTTTCCGTTGAAGCATCACGCGCTTCGGACTATGCAAGTCTCGTCCAGATTCTCATGTTGTGCTCCCGGTCTCTACGCGTCCTTCAGATCAAATCTGGAGGAGAAGGTTAGCATATTGCCTTCTATGGTGGCCGCGTATCACATACTTATTGACATTATTTTCAGTAAATACAGGTTATGACCCGTATAGCGGAAGTGCCTTGGAGCCAGTTGATTCAGCTCCAGCGAGCCCGTTGGACCTGTCGAACATGCAATGCCTACAGTCACTTTCAATTACTGGTCGTTTATGGAGCTCTGCAGACTTCTGGATAAGCAGCACTGGCGAAGAGTCACTTGAAAGAGTCACGTATGATGCTCCCTTCCCTTGGCTTGCGCAAATATTGGAGAAAGCTCCAGCATCACTAACGCGGGTAGTGATCTATTTACTCTTCTACATCGATTCGTCTACTTTGAAAAGGATCGACTGGGCATTGCTGGCGAATGTACTGCTCCCTATAGCGCACTTGAAGCCTATAAACCTTCTTGTGTCTTTTGGGAGCACGAAAAGCAATTTCAGTATTGATCACCTTATGACGTCCCTGAAAGAAAACCAGCCACTAGCGGAACTTTGTCAAAAGGGTATATTAAGTATCTCTGCTGTACAGGATCCCGAGTATACTGCTGGCCATGGAGCGCACCTGTGAGCTAGGTGTGTATACCCTCCATGTTCTATAGCACGGTGACTAATCACAAGAGCTGCAGATAAAATCACTACTGAGATGACTTTCGCATTCGTAATTGATCCTCCCTTATCCGACAGGATTTTATGCATATACCTATAGTAATAATAAAAACAACTGCTACGAGCACATTCCTTTCCAAGACGTAGTCACTAGGTATCGCCTCCGGCGATTAGGCCTTGCTAGTCTGCTTAAGTAATAGGCTTGAGTAACAAATACTAAGACGATGTAACGACCAACGATGCGGGAGAGTAGCAGGCACGCCGCACAGCCAAGCAGAGTATTTAGATGATTTATATAGATAGATGATTTAGAAGGGATGCACTACTTAGTACATATGCTCTCCGTATAGATAATATTTGGCGATGTTTGATTCCAAGATCACAGACGATGGCGAGAGAAACGAGGTTGTCCGTATAAGATCGTATTTGGCAGTGTTTGATTCTAAGATCACAGACGGATGGTCAGAGAAACGAGGTTGTCCGTATAAGATCATATTTGGCAGTATTTGCTTCTAAGATCACAGACGAAACATTTGCACGAGAGTAAACTGACGACGAAACTACTATATATGGTGAATTCCCACCTCGGGGAACCTTACTTTTCAAGCAAGGCCATGACAGGCCATTGCTTGCACATGCTTCGCTTATTGCGAATTTGGAAAGCGGGGTCCCATCTGGTCCCATCAGTTTTTGGTGTCCATTTGGGCCATTTAATGTAGCATAATAAATTCTTCCATTTGGTTAAGTGACTCTGCACACAGACGAAGTGGCCGGGATAATTTGAGTCACTTTCTGACTCATTTTGTGATTCATAAGGCGCTGACGTGAGAAACTGTCAGTACGGTACGTCGGTACCATTCATCATGGCGAAATCAACGAAACGCGTCCATACAAGCAAACAACGCGTTCGTTGATTAACGCGTTCTAATTAAGACGCGCTCAATAATGAGCGTGAGAATTCTGTTCAAAATCCTCATTTTATTGGTTTTCTCTGCACAGCATAAAGACAGACACTTAAACCTTTACAGATAGAATAATACGCATTTTTAAAAGCTAGGTTATTTTTTTGTTAATGAGCTTAAGTGCATTAGAACTGCGGGAGAGGATAAAGTACTAATTCAGTGGCTCACCAGGAATGTAAGCAACAACAAACATCAAAAGCTTAGTCAGTGCACTGATAAAATTGAGCGCGTCTCGGATTCCTTCCTTCGCCTTGTTCCCCCATCAACCTTCCCTCTACCTACCCCATCCACTCATACCCTTCCTTCTTTACTTTTCATACCGCACATATATATCCAGTCTGCAATGGCGTATGTTTTCAAACGAGGTCCGTGATTTCTATATAACATCAGCTGTCACTGTTCGCTGACACAGACGTAGATGGGTATGTTGGGAGCTCGTTATGCGTGTTCGACGCGTTTATTGCGTTTCCGTTTACTGATCAATGCGTACAGGCGCAAAGAACGCGTTCAGTTTGACAAGGTATTGCAGACGCTGTCTCTCTATCGATCATATCGCTGACGCGTTCTATCAGATAACAGCTCGTATTCAGAAGCTATCGTACGGTCTTGACCTGAACTATGTGGATCCTGTGGAGTACGTTCTGAACACGCCAGGTGGTTGCCTTGGAGGCTCATTCAATTGCAGGGTCACACAGAAAGTAGTAGCAGGTGTATATCACGGAGTAACGACTGTGGAGCTCGACGTAAGTTACGCGCCAATGTGTTGTCGACTCTTTCTTCAACTTGATATTCCACAGAATCTAGCCGCAGAAACAGCCGCATATCTGACTACTAAGCATCCCGACTATGCCGTTCTCGCTGCTCGTATCGCCATTTCCAACCTTCACAAAGAGACTAAGAAGAGTTTCTCCCAAGTCATGAAAGATCTTTATGAATATGGTGAATCAGAATACCCTCCTCTTTAAGATCTTCTCTGATGCCGTTATAGTCAATCCTAAGAATGGCAAGGCTGCTGGTATGATTTCAAACGAGACGTATGAAGTTGTTCAAGCGCATGCGCAAACACTGGATTCTGCTATCATCTATAACCGGGACTTCAGCTATAACTAGTATGTCACCAACTACTAATTTCAGTGTCAGATATTCATTGTACCCTAGCTTTGGCTTCAAGACTCTTGAGCGCTCGTATCTGCTACGCCTCAATGGACGTGTTGCAGAGCGACCTCAACACATGATCATGCGAGTCGCTGTCGGTATTCATGGAAACGATATCGACCGTGTCATCGAAACCTACAATCTGATGTCTGAGCGCTACTTCACCCATGCCTCACCTACTCTCTTCAATGCCGGAACGCCTAATCCACAACTCAGTTCTTGCTTCCTTGTTTGCATGAAAGATGATTCCATTGAGGGCATCTATGATACGTTGAAGAGCTGTGCCATGATTAGTAAAACTGCAGGAGGAATCGGATTGAACATTCATTGCATCAGAGCAACAGGGTTCGTATTTCGGAATTTGTGACAAGCGCTTACTGACCTTTAATAGATCATACATCGCTGGAACCAACGGCTATTCCAACGGTATTGTCCCAATGCTTCGCGCATACGACGCGACAGCAAGATACGTTGACCAGGGTGGTAACAAGCGGCCGGGAGCTTTCGCGATCTACATAGAACCTTGGCACGCCGATATTTTCGAGTTCCTCGACCTTCGCAAAAATCACGGAAAAGAGCAAGCTCGTGCCCGTGACCTCTTCTATGCCCTCTGGATTCCAGATCTTTTGTAAGTGGCGCTAGTCTAGTCTTGGATGCCAGCTAAGTTCTGCTTAATCAGCATGAAGCGCGTTGAGGAAAATGGAGACTGGTCTCTCTTTTGCCCCAATGAAGCCCCTAATATGCACGAGGTTCACAGTGCCGAATTTGAAGAGTTGTATATTCGATATGAAAAGGAGGGACGCGCGCGTAAAACCATCCCCGCTCAAAAGTTGTGGTATGCTATCCTCGAAGCACAGATCGAAACAGGAGGCCCCTTCATGGTATACAAGGATCATGCTAACAGTGAGCACTCAACTTGGTACTGCTACTGGAAGTGGCCATATTAATTTTCGTATTTTCTAGGTAAATCTAACCAAAAGAATCTCGGAACCATCAAGTCATCTAACTTGTGTACCGAAATCATCGAGTACTCATCCCCGGATGAGACTGCTGTTTGCAATCTTGCATCACTCGCTCTCCCATCTTTCATCCACAACGGCGTGTATGATTTCCAGAAGCTGCATGACGTAACGAAGGTGGTAGCGTTCAACTTGAACAAAATCATCGACGTCAATTACTACCCCGTTCCTGAGGCCCGTCGCTCGAACATGCGACACCGTCCGATTGGTGTCGGTGTGCAAGGCCTTGCTGACACCTTCATGGCCCTCCGCATGCCTTTCGATTCCCCCGAGGCCAAAGCCCTCAACATTCAAATCTTTGAGACCATCTACCACGGTGCTCTTGAGGCTAGCTGCGAGCTCGCTGCTCGTGATGGTCCTTACGAAACTTGGATGGGCAGTCCCGCTCAACTCGGCCAGTTGCAATATGATATGTGGGGCGTCACTCCCACTGATTTGTGGGACTGGACTACGTTGAAAGCGAACATTGCTAGGCATGGTCTGAGGAACTCCTTGTTATGCGCGCCGATGCCCACGGCTTCTACAAGTCAGATTCTGGGTAACAACGAGTGCTTCGAGCCTTACACTAGGTGAGTAATATCGCACTTGACATGAAATTCAATTTAACATCTCTACAGTAACATCTATACTCGTCGTGTCCTCGCCGGGGAGTTCCAAGTTGTTTGCCCTTGGCTTCTTCGAGAACTTGTCGATCTCGGTCTTTGGGACGACAACATGAAGAACATGATCATTGCTCACAATGGCTCTATTCAGAACATCCCTACCATTCCTGATGATGTCAAGGCCATCTACAAAACAGTTTGGGAGATCAGCCAGAAGAAGGTCCTTGACCTTGCAGCTGATCGCGGAGCGTTTATTTGCCAGAGTCAATCTCTCAACGTCCATCTGCAGGCACCAACCATGGGCCAGTTGACGAGCATGCATTTCTATGGCTGGAAGAAGGGTCTTAAGACCGGCATGTACTATCTCCGCACTCGCCCTGCAGCTCAGGCTATTCAATTCACAGTCGATCAATCAGTGTTGAAGGATGCCAAAGCACAAATAGCCAAAGCTGCGAACCGCCCTGCCGCTACTCGCACGACTACCGCTAGCATTCCTACTCCTGCACAATCACCATCGCCTCCACGCCCAGTCGTCGCGCCTTCTACGCCTGCACCGGCACCTGTCCCCGTGCCAATCAAGCAGGAACCTGCCTCCCCTGTCCCTCTCAAGTTCCTGAACCGTAGTGCAGCACCTGCCTCAGTTCCCGTCTCAACGTCTGCTGCTTCAACTAGTCTGACCTCTTCGACGTCCTCGAGTTCGTCTGCATCGGACGAGGTAGTACCTACCGCCCTTTCAGGAGGATCGGTGCTTGACGACAGCCTGCGCATCCAGCTGTCTGCATTGTCACTCGACGACCGCACGCGCGCCGCCGCCGAAAAAGACCCTGAGTTTGCGGAAGCTTTGTTGCGCAAACATGCACGCGAGCTTGAAGACGCCAAGCTTCAGTGCTCCTTAGAAAACAAGGAAGCTTGCTTGATGTGCTCTGGCTGAGGGCCGTTTCTCCTAGCTGCTTGAATGCCTCGTTTCGCTTTCGTTTAGCTCGTTTGTGTTTTGGACTTTGTTGTATTTCTGCATCTTTTCTCTGCTCTCTTACATTTCATCTGCCCATCTTCTTGGATGATGATACTACTAGATAATCAACAGTAACAAAAACGTATGCCGTTTCTTGTTTTCATTTAGCTAATGATTGTACGATATGATGATAATGGATATATTCTGACTGAACCATTTGAAAGTACATTGAGACTGTTAGAAGGCTGATAATCCAGTAATTAGTATGTAAATATCAACTCGCTTGGATATGCAGTCGAGTAAGAGTTCCAGATCCATTCATTCTACATATAATTACATGTATGCCATTAGGGATATATTCAATATTATCTACATTAATGTAAAGTGATCATTTAGACTGCATTACCCGACAATCGCCTCGCGCTGCGTCGAGTCCATTTCGTACTCATCATATAACATGTTTGTACCTCGTAGCCGCATCCAACAAGAAGCAAATAGAGATGTGTAACAGCTTATAGACGCAATTTGCCGCTCTGAACACGTATCCGGGCCTGGTCGATAGCACGATAGACGTCGACAGCAGTAGTTGACTCGGACGAGACCTGCAGAATTTCTAGCAGGGTGGGAACGGCTGAACGGGTTAGCAGAAGCTCGTTCTTGTCGGAGTCTGCCTTTGGAGGTGGCGATGAAGCACCAGGCGGCGTGCTATTGGAGTCGGGCGAACGCGACGGGGTAATTGGGGGCAGCTGCGGAACATTCCCCCCTTTCGGTAGTTTGTACAGCGCATCTAGAGAAGAGCTTGGTTCGGGCAACAGAACGTTGTGCTGCAGCAGGAGGCCAAGATATTGAGAGGCCTTGTAAGCTATACGCATATTAGAACTACAGCAGTTGTATGAAATGGAGAAAGAACGAACCACGATAATGGGACCATGACCTCCAGACACAGAAAAAGAATGGCAGATTAGGGATAATCGCTGGCTATAGTGGTCAGCAAGAATGGCATAGAAAAAAAGAGGAAACGTACGGATTAGCATGAATGGCGCGGTTAACGGAGCGACAATTGCCCAGATGTACATTCCGCGACGGTGCCGCGGTATACGATGCAAAGAGTATGCGCGTAGCTCTTCGAGAGATTCTTCACTGGTGAGTTGGGAAGATGGATAGATAAGGGGGATCTAAGGGACGAAATGAGTTCCACTATTGCGAGAAGACAAGAAGACGCGCATGCGGTGCGCTCACCTTCGGAGGCTTTTCTGGCTCTTCGCGCGATAGTTTCAGGATATGCGGTCCGAGGCGGGGGTCGATACTCTTCAGCGCGAGCTCCTCAAAGTCAATTCGGTCTACAAGGCGCTCGCCCATAGTGTGTACGCGCAGCCGCCATCCGCCCGGAGCCCTACCGAAGCTGGCCCAGGCATGAGTTGCCTTCTGTGTTGTCCATTCTACGATACCTGCCTGGCGGATCTGAGCCGGCCAGGCGCGCCAGCCTGCGGATGTATGCGTTTCTGTCGCCCGCTGCTTGCCCTTTTCCTTGAAAAGCTGGAACTGGTAGTAGGTCAGACGGGTGAGCTTAGATGAGCTCGTGGCGGAGGCCGGGCGGGTAAGGGGGATGGCAACAATGCGCAGCTTTTGCAGCGCTTGAGTAGACATAGACTAGGGGAAGACTGGAGAGTGGGGAGCGAGATGAGCGAATGTTCTTGGGGCTCCCGTTGCTGAAAATCAAAATAGCGCGCGTAAGTGCTCGGCGCCACTCACGTGCGACTGTCCTACTATGTCATTCTTCTAAACAACTTAGCAACAACTTAGCAAGCCCCCTTATTAGTAGTGTGGGCAGCGTCTTGCCGCTACACTCAGCTTTCAGCTTTCATACTCAAATGTAATCGTGTAAGCATGGGGGTTATATTATTTCTATTGTCGTTCTGCAGGCTGGAAACTGAACTGAAGTACCATCCATTAATCTATTTAATTATGTAATGAATTTGCAAAGATTTTATTGGGTTTATTTGGACGCGTCGCGTTTTGTGAGTGTTGGCCCGGGCGCGTCACTCCTCCTTAATTACTTTGTTCACACTTGGTTCACACCGTCTCCGCCAACAACATGCCTAAACGGCAGCACTTTGGAGAAGGAGATCCATCTCAGGCTTCAACGAAACGCGCCAGGACCGCTGATAGTGAAGAAGAGGAAGTAGAACCCACGCAAACCCAGGCACGTTCACGACGCGATCGCGACAGGAAGGGGAAAAAGCCCAAAACAGAAGACTCGGACGGAGAGTCGAGCAGCGAAGAAATCGACATTTCCAATTTTCAAGACCAGGACTTTGATGATGAGGAATTTGAACGCGTCCACGGCGATAAATTGAGGGCACACCTGGAACGGAAGCAGAAAGTGAAAGTTCAAGGCGTACGTTGACTCTGTTTGCTTTGATAAGGCAAGACTTAACCTCTCGTATAGGGTGTAGCCGACCATGGTATCATTGAATACATAGAAATGCACCAGTTCATGTGTCACAAGTACCTCAGATTCACCTTCGGCCCTCAGATAAACTTCATTATTGGTACGTACTTGTTGGTCTTACCTCTGGCTGTCAAGTATTTTAATGCTGATGCCTCTTAGGTCACAATGGAAGTAAGGAATACCGTCATTGTTGCTGGCCTGAATAGACCTCTGACGCGCTGGAATAGGTGGGAAAAGCGCCGTTTTATCAGCCATCACCGTCGCTTTGGGCGGCAAAGCCACTTCCACAGGCCGAGGTAGCGGTTTGAAATCTTTCATCCGCGAAGGACAAGGGTACCATTACTGCATATACATTTTCATGCATATACACTGACATATTTACTGCATAGTGCCTCTGAAGTCACAATCCATATCAAGAACCGAGGCGAGGAAGCTTTCAAACCGCAAGAGTATGGCGAGACCATCGTCATAACTCGTAAATTCACGAAAGAGGGAAGCTCTTCCTGGAAAATTAAGAGCAAGGATGGCAAAGTCATTAGCACAAAGAAAGACGAACTGGCCGCCATTTGCGATCACATGAATATCCAGGTGGATAATCCAATGAACGTGCTAACGCAAGGTACTACAGTTTCGTAAATCATATATTTGGAAACTTAAAGAAATGACTAGATTCTGCAAGACAGTTTCTGAGCGCCTCAGCCCCGCAAGACAAATACAAAGTATGAAAGTTACCCTTATCTACTAACAGGAACTGATGTCAAATACAGTTCTTCCTCCGCGGTACTCAACTAGCTCAACTCTCTGAGGAGTACATGATGTGCCTTGAAAATATTCACAATATGGCCAAACTGCTCACGGTCAAAAAAGCGGCAATACTTGACCACAAGGCACGATTGCGCGAAGCTACCACCCGCTATGAAGAAGCAGCAAGGGCCCGCGAACAGAAACAGAAAATTGTCGACTTGAAGAATGAACTCGCTTGGTCTCATGTCGCGTCTAAAGAAGCTGAATTGGAGGAAGCCATGCAGAAGGTAGCAAAGATGGCGCGCCGTTTACCAAAGATCGAAGAGAATATCGCAAAAGCAATTGTGAGGCTTACACCCATCTTTATTTTCATTTACTATATCTCCTTTCATAGGCTGAATTCGAGGCGGCCAGCGCATTAATCGCAGAGTATGAGGCAGAATCCAGGCAATTGGGTGAGATCGACCACCTCAATACTCGCAAGGCCGAGTTAAATGCGGAGCTGCGCAGCAATAAACAAAAAATTGCAGACTTTAATGTACGTCCCTCAAGCGAACTTTCTACTTTATTTTCTTGCTAACCAGTTGTTGACCATTAGCTTGAGTTCAAACAAATGGACTCCTCCTTGAAAAACATAAATAACCAAATAGAGGCGTTCAATAAGCAAATTCTCGAGGAGGCTCGAAGGTTGGAGGTACATACACAGGCCAAGCGCGAGGAGACCCAACGTAGGCTTGAAGAGGCCAAGAACGCGGTTGCCTTGCCAGAACGCGAATTGCATGACCTTATTCTTGAGCGCAAACAAGTGTCTGTACAGGCAGATAAGCTACGCGCAGAGGGCGAGAATAAGGACCGCAACAAGGTTGCAATCGAGAAAGAGATAGCGGGTTGCGATGGGATGATTGAAAATGCCCGCCGTGCGGAGACGGATGCACTCATTCCATATGGCCGAAACATGAAGCAGCTTCTGGACAGGATTAAAGGCATGAGGTGGCATGGTGACGTGCCGCTTGGTCCGTTGGGCCAATATGTCAAAGCGAAGGATCCAAAGAAATGGGGCGAGATCTTGCGCACTACTCTGGGCCAGTACCTCCTTGCATTTGCTGTAACAGATGCGCGCGACCGTGCGCAGCTGAAGAAGATGCTAGTGGATAGCGGAAAGTAAGGGCCGTATCCATTGGTGAAGGTGCCGTATTAATCTTGATTTTTTTTCTTACAGTGGTCATACGGTCATTCTTATCTATGAGAAGGACCTGTTCGATTTTAGCAATGGTGAACCCCCACAGCATTATAACACAGTGTTGCGTTCGTTAGAGGTAACTATCTATGGAATGCAGGCAGTCACGCTGTAATCTAACCAATTTACTAGATATCCGACCCATACGTATTGCGCATCTTCATCAATCAAGTGCATATTGAAAGTCAAATTCTCGCGGACACTCGTAAAGAGGCGCAGCAAATTCTTTTCAGCCTGCGAAGCGGTGGTAGTGCTTGGACTTTGGACAAGTTCAATGTTCGTGTATTTGCGTGAGTGCATGATGGTGTATTTCCATTGTCAATAAATTTCTGATCGAGTCAATTATAGTGAAGGAGGTGTTTCCAGTTCGCCTTTGAATGTTCGCCAACTGCCTGGAGCAATGAACATGCTTCTTACTGGTCGTGATAGTGTCGCCGAAATCAGGCATGACTTTCATCCATTGACGCTTTGGTTAAATACTAATCGTGCCAACCAGGCATATATCAGAGAAGAAAGTGGATTTGGAGAGGCAGCATCGTGAACTCTGTCACGAAATAGATGGAATCCGAAGAGAATTTATGCAGCTCAAGAAAAACATTGATCAGGCTAACGTAAGTCGAGTCCCTCCACTTCACTGACCTTATTCACACTTTGGTATATAGAACAATGAACAGCGTTTGAACCACCAGCTAAGGAATGCCAAGTCACACCTGTCCAATTTGCAACAAGAAGCCAATGAAGAATTACCTGTTGGTGTACAGGGACTGGAAGAGGCGAAGCAGGTACATTCCCTGAATCGGGGTAGCAAAAAAGAAAACTCTCATTAACGCATGTTCTCACTTTAGGAATGCATCGCTGAGAAAGACAATATTAAGCTACAGTTTACTCATGCTATGCAACAGAAGTCTGTGGTAGATGAGCAGAATCGCGCGTTATTGCTACAGCTCAACGAGGTCAAGAAGATGATAAATGAGTATGACGAGAGACGGAATGAGATAGTGGTATGAAAGTGTCTAAATCTTGATCTCTTCATATTATGCTAACGAACGCTCTAGGCTAAGACTAACGTACAGGTAGAGAACAGGGTGAATGCCCAGAATTCACGAAATCATTATGCGCAGAAGCTGGCAGAAGAGAAGAAGGTGGTTGAAGAGGCAGAAGAAACGGCAAAGATCGTTGAGGAGGAATTCCAGGTCTGTTCTGACTGACTTTCTGCTCAACGTTGACTCAATTTGTGTATCAGAACTGGACAGTGAAGGCGGCGGAATTTTGTGCACGGGTGCCTAACCCGCGCAAAGCTGCAGAAGTGAAGCGTCAGCTTGATTCGGTGGAAAAGGCCCTACATGAACGAGAAAAACGACACGGGGCATCAGTGGAGGAAATGGCCGCGGAGGTGAATAAGGCTACCGAAATTTTAGAGAAGGCACAGCGAGAGCTGAAGCAAATGTCTATGCTCAACAAGGTAAGCATTTTTTCTACCCACCACGGGTTTCGACGTATTTAAGATCACCATTATTTTTGACAGGCACTAAAGGCGTCGCTAATTGTTCGTCTCTCGCGATGGCAAGAGTTCCGGCGGCATATTGCTTTGCGCTGCAAACAGGTGTTCCAGTTCCATTTGTCGAATCGTGGATACTATGGCAAGATTTTGTTTGATCATGGCGCCCAGACACTGCAACTCCGAGTGCGTTTCGAGTCTTCTAAACTTTGGTGATTAAAATAACGGGTCAATAGGTGCAAACGGATGATCAGCTTCAGACTCAGGCAACGGGCGACAAAGATCCACGTTCACTCAGTGGAGGCGAGAAATCGTTTTCAACGATTTGTTTGCTTCTCTCCCTATGGGAATGTATCGGCTGTCCACTTCGCTGCCTTGGTACGTTGATCAGCTCTTTGTTTCACATTACAGCATTGAGAAACTCCCACTCACAGACGAGTTCGACGTGTTCATGGACGCGGTGAATCGCCGCATCAGTATGAAGATGATGATCGACACGGCCAACACCTCAGACAAGAAGCAATATGTTCTAATCACACCCCAAGATATGACGAACGTTGCGTTCAGCAGCAGTGTTAAAGTGCATCGTATGACGGACCCGGAGCGGGGGAATGGCACGCTAAGTTTTGGCAGTTAAGGGTTATCTCTCTTGGACTGTCAATACCATTCTGGGTAGTAGAAAGTCGTGCTTCCCTCTTTATATCCTATTTGTACATAATGAATTGTTCTTTAAATTTGCTGCATAATAAATCTGTTGTATGGTACATACTCCTCATCCATGGCTACTGGCTTTCTGATCCACTTCTACTATAATAAAAGACAGCACCCATCTTTTTTGAACCCGAGGTTTCTGCTTGACTGCCTGATTTTCTTTCCCGTTAATACGCATGGCCACCCTACCCTTGAGAAAGACAAATGCAAAAGGGTGCGGCCAGAGAGAAAGCCTGTGCAATGGGAAATGGCAAGGCGATATTTATGATTACAGACCTCCCTTTGTAAACTGACGCGGACGTCTCCTTGACGTCTCCCTTCACGACAACCCTCTTCAATTTTTAAATTGATCCGCCTACAAGTTATTACTTATACTATCACTCTTAAAATGATGGGTTCAACTTGGCTGCATCAAATTCGAGCATTGAAGTAAGGACACAGCTACTACAATATGCAAGATCACACTCTCTGTACAGGTTTACTTATCCATGTCATCAACTCAAATCCCAAGCACCATTCTGCCTTGATTTACCCCCGAGCTGCTTCAGTGTCCGAGTTATGATTAGACACTGTAAGAGGCCTCGGAGTACTAACAAACTGAAAAATGCTTCCCGTTTTCAGAATTTCTCCGCCTCCTTACTGAATTTTCTAATGTATGAATTCAATAGACTGTTGTATGTATTTAAATTAGAAGTGCAAAGCACGCACACGCTCTAGTTCATAACAGTGCTAGGTGAAGACTGTCAAGTGGATGAGCAGGACTCGTTACCCTAAAGCAGTACAACAATTACCTTATTTAGATAAGTCTCATACCATGCGCGTCTACCTTGACAGCTTGACCTTGACTCTGACTCTCGCTACGCACCGACAGTGTGGTACGAGCAGTCTGTCTGTTAGATTGTGTGCGTAGAATTGTCACAGATCATTTTGACAGGAGGAGATAGGCTCCTCAGCTGTGCGACATGCCTTTGGTTTTGTTACATTCTTCATATTGGAAAAAAAATCTGTACATTAATCTACAGGAGGAAAGAAGTCCATCATATCAGTCTGTATTTTGTCTCGAAAATCTAACGTCGCCTTCCATGCGGCTTCCATGCAGATGGAATCCACATCAACCTCTTCCTCAAACATGTGTGGATTGTCCTTTATGGCTTTCAACACGCTCACAATCATCATGGAACGATTGATCAAGTCAAGTTTGGCCGGCTTGATCTGTATCGTGCCCATTCCTGAGCTTGGTGTTACATGGTCGGAACCCTTGAAAGTGCAAATGAACCTCCAAACAGAACACCAGTCGTACTCGCATTGCTCTATATCTCCACAATTATCGTCGTGATCGAAGTCTGGAGGATTATCCTGAACAGTAAGTGCAAAGACGGAGACGTTGTGAAATCCTGAGAGTAGCCGAATTCTTTGTTCTCTTGAAAGTAGAGATTCCCGCTCCCATGCCTCTCGCCCCTGAAGCATCATTGCTTGATATGCAAGACCTTGAAGATCGCGGAAGCCCAGACGTTCGGCCGTCCTGAGTGCAATAGCCACATTTTTTCCGTCTCCGATAGTCCCCCGCCATAGCTGACGGACTGTTTGCAGCAAGGCCGCATCGGAAGTCAGCACCGCAGCCTCGCTTACTTTGATTAACGATTCCATAAAACCGGGCAGATATTGTGGGTGGGCAAGCAGTTTCCGGATAGTGTCAATTAGCCATTTCTCTGTCGTCACGAAGTGGTATTTATGCGCCATCCGCAGGACGTCCACAAGCAGGTCCACTTTGCCGTCGTGCGGCGCCATGGCAGACGCGATTTCTTGAGGCCTAGTGCGCATATACTCTGCATGAGAGCCGCCAGATATTCGAGAATTGCTCTATGCTTATAGGCCACTCACAGAGCGTATAAGCACCAGAGCAGAGCACGGAACTCGTCGGGTGTATCGCCCAGGAGCTGGATGGGCGTCTCGTCATTATGCCCCTCTTGGAGAAAACCAACGTCCGGGTCTCCTTGCATGCCTGAATCCACTGCAAACATACTGGCAAAGATAGAATCGTCTCGGGCAAGAATGTGTCGGTGCACCTGAGCGTCGAAACAGGACTGTGTGAGCAACGGAAGCGCGCGCATGGACTAGATACAAGGTGGATACCCTGAAAAGCACGTCTGATACGCAGATTGTCACATCGGCATTGGAAATGTAGTAGCGCTCGTCTCTTTCGTATGTCGACACAGATTGCATATACAATACAAGTCTCCAGAGGGAACAGAAAGGGCAGTTAGGATTGGATGGGAGTAGCTAGGAACAGTTATAATGTTAAATGTACTTAGAACGAATCGGACCGTACCGCGGCACGGTAATCATGACCGGCGGCGACCGCATGAGAACTTGAGAAGTGACAACAAGTCACACATTATAGAATCGTGGAGGTTAGAACTAGTTAGAACTTCAGAGCTTTAGAAATTAGAAGTCTTACCACTACTTAGAACAGCGGCGACAGACTACATAGTACATAGATGAATGACATTATCATGTTAGTAGTTACAGCTTACCAAGTTACTAATTTGTAAAGATGGCTTTAAAAAATAACTTAGAAACCGTAACAAAAACGTACAACACCTCGGTCGCAGCCTAGAGGTGCTACCAGGGTTCGAACCTGGGTTTCGGGAATTTATTAAAGACAGGGTCGACAAATATCAAAATCCCGAGTGATAACCACTACACTATAGCACCTTAACGTTGTATCGGCCGGGCACATCACCCCGCCAGCCTGTCTGGGCGAAAGCAAACCTATGTAACCAAAGAAAAGATTGTCGTAAAAGGGGCTTAGAGATACATGTACTCAGCCAATGAGAAAGTTGTTGCGAGCCAGACGTTCTACCAGATGTAGAATATCACCTGACTGGGTATTCTTCCAGAATTACGGCGCCGTGACTGTCCGAAATGGGTTTTCGCAGAAAAATTTACTAGAGTCGTGTACAGTCGAATATGTCATAATGCATTATGTGATAATGCATAATTGTCATAATGCATCGGTTTTGGATGGGAACCAACTTGGTGGGCGGGGATTTATGCAAAAATTGTCATATTGAATAATGCATAAACTTTTGGAATGCATTATGCATTATGACATACAAAAATTGTAACTTAATTTGGTAGTTTGGTAACAAATTTGAACATGTTCAGGACAATCCATTAACAATACTATGTACTGGCAGACCATCGTCATGATCACTAGTTCGTCACCCTCAAATATCTCAGCCTCCACTCTCTCTACCTGCTTGAAACTTTGTACATATCATCAAATAGCCTTAGAGACCATGTTTGTCTTTTTTTGAGCTGTATTGTTGAGTTTTGAGGGAGATATTTTTTGGCAGGACAGTCACTCCGTCGTCACATAGTTGCCGATTCGGAACAACGGAGTTTCAAATGGCATTACGGCGTACGTGTGAACAACGTGTCATTCACCCCAGGAACCTGAGGTTTTCAGGTGACCTGAAATTTTCGGAGAAAATCAGAATTTTATTTACAGTATCAAACGGACCGAAATCTTGAACAAAAGTAGTAATTTTAGCTTGTATGAAATGACACCTTAGATTAGAAACTTAACTAGAGTTTTATTGCTGGCTGAAATGACGCACAAAAATTTCAGTTTATTTGTTACAGAAAACAGAAACAATAACTTTAATGTCAGTACAAGTTTAAGCTGGACAAAAAACAGTGATTTAATGCAGACTGAAAACCCAATCAAAACTTAGGTAATGAGTCAATGATTTAGCACGACAACAATTGTGTCGAAAGCTATTGTTTTCAATGGTTCTAATATTATCATCAATACTTTTGTTTTTTGACATACTTAAATTAGTTTTACAATAGATTAATAAAGTTTTTGTTCTACAAAAGACCTGAATGTCAGGCACAGTTTCTACATGTTGAAAACAATAGCTTTCGACACAATTGTTGTCGTGCTAAATCATTGACTCATTACCTAAGTTTTGATTGGGTTTTCAGTCTGCATTAAATCACTGTTTTTTGTCCAGCTTAAACTTGTACTGACATTAAAGTTATTGTTTCTGTTTTCTGTAACAAATAAACTGAAATTTTTGTGCGTCATTTCAGCCAGCAATAAAACTCTAGTTAAGTTTCTAATCTAAGGTGTCATTTCATACAAGCTAAAATTACTACTTTTGTTCAAGATTTCGGTCCGTTTGATACTGTAAATAAAATTCTGATTTTCTCCGAAAATTTCAGGTCACCTGAAAACCTCAGGTTCCTGGGGTGATTAAACAAAGTCGCGTCCCGTCTCTCATCCTGGCACGCGCGCTGAAAGTTGCCAAAAATGGTACTAATCAAGAGCTCACAAACCGTATTCAGCAACATATTTCAGATAATGAAGCAGTACTAATCACGGATGCTCGCTTTTCTGGTCTATATCACAATTCACGTCAATCTCGAAGATTGGCGCAAGAGCCAATACTCACTAACACTTTAGAGCTGAATAATCACGTACAGATACCAACTAATCATTATAATCACTATCCGCAGTTCCCAATTCCTTCTTACAGCCACAGTGCTTTATATCACCCTTATAAGGATTCAACTAATAGCTATTCTAATTAAACTAGTTGATTATTTATATGTATATAGACATGTCTAATACTCTAATATATACATCGCTTAAGTGATACTCCTTACTAACTGTGACTAGGGCATTTCCAAAGCCTCTTGAGTCTTGACGAGACAGCGATGAGCAAGCTGTCGGAGATTGAACCACATGTTCGTCATTCTAAAAATAAGTGTGACTTGATGTGACACTGACGAACTAATGATCATGACGATGGTCCGCCAGCACATAGTACAGTCATATCAAAGTCATATCAATATTATATCAAATCTCCTTTTGTTATTCCGGACATTCTCTTAGTTAATGTGCCAGCAAAGCAGAACTTGACCGTGATTTCTTACTCTCCCATGCCTGCTGAGCGAACCGAGCGTACTCGAAAACCCCGCATTGTTCCCAAAACACGGCCTGATGTCAAGCGTCGAGGACCTGCTGCTAGAAATACACCAAAAACATCGGCACGGCCAATAGACAAGGAACGTCGTAGCAATCTCACATTGAATGACTGGCTGCAAGTTTTTCAGTACATTAACCAGCACCCATCTGCCTCTCAGGCTGAGATAGTTGAATATTTTAAAATTCGTGTGGAAGGAGCACTTGTTTTTACTCAAGGAACGCTTTCACCTTTGATCTGTCTGAACGCTTGAGGAAGCTGCGGGCGCATTTGCAGATCGAGGAGATAAAGAAAGTAAAGCAGAAGACGCTCGACAGTTGGTTCTCAAACGGGAATGTTACGGTGTCACATTAGTCACACATGCGTTACATGTATCATATTGCATATTTGTGATAATGCATAGACTTTTGGAGGGAACGGACGCTATGCATTATGACATATTCGACTGTATATGTCTAGACTGGGTACGAGCCTAACTGATGCCCATCAAGCAAGCGGGCAGGCCTTTTTTTCAATTTTTATTTATTTAAATTTTTGGTAAAATTCAACCGTTACGGTGGGCGAGCACTGCCAGCTTCGTTTAAAATGTGGAGCTGATGTGATGGAGCTACCTCCGGCCAGTTGAGCTTGGCTGTTGCCTGCCACGGTTAGCTCCGACTCGGCATGTTAACGGCACGCGTGTTGCCAAACGTCGTGGTAAAACTATAGTCATATCGCAGTGGGTCCACCCGCACCGCAAGCGCACATAGTGCTGTATGGCACTACTACACTACATGTAGAATGGTACTATGTAGAATGTATTCCTCATAGCAAATATAATCGGATATATTTCGTCATTAATCCGTGCTCTTAGGTTCACATAACTCACGGCAGTTGGAATACTGATTTTTTCCGGTTGTGTTGGGCATAGGATACAAATTTGATGTAGATTTACTCCAAGTCAACGTGCAATGATACAAAAAATCCTGCTTATACTCTCTATGATACAGTCAGCTCCAACCATGCTCCTTAACATGATGAAGTACATCCACATTATCTTTGAATATATCATTTAGGATTCACAATATCCATCATGGGTTTTCGTGCTTAATTTACATGATAGTGACTAGGTACTGGTGTACTCTCCAACATCATAGCTCAGTGCAGAAGCCCAGTGTGGAACTCGAAGCTACTAAATGTCAATTTAATGACATGAATCAAAAGGTAAATTAGGGGTCTGCACAACGCGCGCTCAATGCACGCCTGCACAACATGTAGTTACTTGGGGCGCACAACGCATTCAATCCATGCACGCACTCATCTTGCTTGACACGCACTCAAGAACGACTACCGAGAGCGCCGGTCTCGTATTCGGTACATGCCTTGTATGTGCCAGTACGGTGTGCCGTCCACACATGCTTGGCGTGGGGCCAACTCCGAAACGAAATGATGGAGGAGCACTGCAAACGAAGCTGGCAGCGCTCGCCCACCGTACCGTTAAGTTTTAACGTAACTTTTAAATAACTTTTAGTGTTATACATTTTCACGAAACGCGACATACGTAACATGGTATACTGTATACGTATGCTATACAATGTACATCTGCAGACTTTGATTGCAAAAATTCGGAAGAAAATTTACGCATTACTATACAGAGCGTGTTCAGAGGTGCTACCAGGGTTCGAACCTGGGTTTCGGGAAGATATCTATGAAAGTCAAAATCCCGAGTGATAACCACTACACTATAGCACCAGATGACGAGAGCTTTATTTTGCCGATTATGTAATGCTTGCAAAAGGAATGCTTGACGCTACCGCAATGCAACCGTTCGTTAAGATATGACTTCTGCAGTCCCTACTCATGCTCATCACACTGAATACGCCGAACCCGTTTTGCGCGCGCCGTCGCCCGCGTCATCGGTAGGAACATCGTACGGCGCAGACCAGACATCGTACAGCGATAGCGAGTTCCAGCTCTCTCAAACAGCGTTCGAAAAGAAATGCCACGAGCAGATAGGCCTGAACCATCCTCGCGATGAGGAGAAGGCCGCTCAAGACGACCCTCTCCTGGCGGTGAAAGATTCCAACGGACGCCTCGTGCGGATTACTGAGAGGAAGCTGGACCCAACCGAGGAGAAAGGTTCGTCTAGCCTCCTGGACGCCCGACTAAGATGTGCTGACTACTTTCACCTACGCGTAGCGTTGCACGAGCTGGTCATGACGAAGCTGCGCGCCGAGGTGGCGCAGCTGCGGGAGAACGAGCTGTTCGAGCAGATCCTGCTGCGCGGGTCGAAGGCTGCGCTCGATGTGCAGCCCGTGACGAACGACATCGACGCGCTCATGCGGAGCATGATGGGGCCTGGGCTGAACCTGAGCTCGGGGCCGCATATGGGCAAGATTACGAAGCCCGTGGAGCCGTCGAGTAGGCCGCCCGCCACGACGGGGCCTGACATTGCTAACGGACCGTGGAACGACTTTGGCGAGCCATCAGAGACTGAGCGACGGTATTCTATCATGTCCATGGACAACATGCTGAGTGGCACCACCGCTGGCAAACGGAGTCGTAACGGAACTGCTAGAAAAGTATGATTATTAGAAGAACGATCCCATTCACCAACGAGCCACCAAACATAAGTTCACAACGACTCTCGGGTTATCTTAGTCCTCTAGCAGCGATTCCTTGCATTCTCTATGGTCCTGCAAATGGCGGATAGCGTCTGTCTGCCGCCCCCTTCCATCTTTAGTTGGGGTGGAACGTGCAAGTGTTATAGGACACCAACAGGAAACGAATACATTCCCAAAACATTAGGCTTTGCGAACGCGCCCTATGTGTTAGTCCGCAATTTGGGAAGTTTGAATATGCAAGGCATCAATCATACAAGATATGCATGTATAGATACAAGAAGGTTAGTAAATATAGACGATGTTACAGATTCTGTACAAAGTCGCAATCAGTCCTCTGCAAAGTCTCCAGGCTCCGAGAAGTAGTCAGGCAGCGATTCTTCCACCCGCTTGATCATATCTCCAATCGCTTTCTTTGCATTCATGCGACAATCATGGTGCATATATGTTGCGCTCCCCCAGCGGTCGTAGTCCTTTTGCACAAGCTTCAACCGTCCAATAACGTCCGCAAGCCCGAGATTCATGACGGGATCGCTCCGCGTCTTCTCCTTCCAGAACTCTAGCCACGACTGAGTACATCCCTGTTGGTGCCATGTTGCGCTACATGAATGCGAATGCTCAAAATGCAGTGGGGTCATCCGCATACGGTCCCACGTCGTCGTAAGACGATAGTAACCAGCCAGTAACTTCAGCTGCTGCGTGCGCGTGATGACCAGCCGCCCCGCTGTGTCAACAGTGCCTTCGACTGTGCCAGGATCACCGCCGATGGCCTTCCGCACCACAGTCGCCTTCTGCATTACCTCGAGGTATGCCGCACCACGCAGGGTGCGGAGGTTTAGCTCATCCGCAAGCTTCATCGCCAGGTATGCATACTGCACTGAGTTGCTCATGAGCTGCCGCAGGAGTGCTACCATCGTGGCGAGGAGACGGTCGTGCTCGCACAGCTGCGCGAGCCGGATAAGACGGGTGAGCATCTGCGATGTATCCTGTTGGCCAACGGCTTTTGAATGCGGCTCGGATTCTGTGGGATTGGGGCTTAGGATCGGGGAAGGCTCGCGCTTGACGTAGTCTTGTATAGCATCCAGGGCCCAGGTTTCGAGAGATTTGAAAGAGTATTTGTGCGATACTTTTGCGATGTTGATGAGATGATTGACGTTTGATGTTGCCATTCGCAGTTCTGGCGGGCTGCAGCAGGTTTGCATATGGTCAAACGTTAACTGCCTTGACTTACAAAGCGTATAATGCCCATAGGAAATGGCGGAACTCCTCCGCGGTATCGCCTGAGAGCATGATGGGAACCTCGTCCGAGCTGCCTTCAGATTGATTATTCCCCTGCGGTAAAGAAAACATCGATCCAAAACTTGAAGAATCTCTGCTTAGAATAGATCGGTGCACCTTGAAGCGCCCAGGCAACGATCACAAACTGCAATCAAAATGTGGGGAAACTGGCGCACGTTAAACAGAACATTGTCCACCAGCAACACACAGCTGCCGTCCTCAAAATAATAGTTCTCATCGTGCCCCCTGGCCGTTCTGTGAGCTTGCAGAGCCCTTTCGGGGGTGGAGAATGTCGACGCGCTCGATGGTCTCTGTGCGGGGGCACGTAGCAGAGTGCTCACACTGCTGTCGTTGATGTGCGGCTTGGACATCTTACCTGGAGGGCCAAGGAGGCCCGGGGGGTCAGAATCAGATCGAGCACGCTTGCGGGGCGTGTTTGATGGACCTGCCTCTGGCGTACTGGTTCTTGGCGCAGGCATGCAAATGCGAGATATATATGGCTGGTCAAGCATATCCTCTGCTGCCGCCGGTACGTCCCCTGCCGCGCGGAGGCCACTCGGCACGATGTCACTCATATCTGCAACTGTCTCACGCCGGACTTGGAAATGTGCCATACGTTACAACGCTCAGGATGCGTCTATTCTCAGGTTATCTCCCTATCTTCAACGTCTTACCAATACGCGGAGTGCGCCTGAGCCAACCTCGAGATGCCCTTCGCTGATATTCTACTGAACAACGGCAATAAGGTCACTCCTGGTTCAGCCTTGCTTCTGTTACTTACTCACCAGGTATTACTAGATTCCCGCCATAGCTTTTGGTTCGGGAAGTGTTAATAAGGGCCATGATATACATCACTACATAGAGCAGGCCATTGACACTGGATTCAGCCACCTCGACACAGCGCAATGTAACTCTATATTCTTCGACACCATAATTGTCTGGACTAACAGGCGTGTCTAGATTATAATAACCAGGAGAGCCTTGGGATCGCTATCAAGGAAAGTGGCCTCAGCAGGTCCGACTTCTTCATTACCTCGAAATGGGGATTTGGGAACATACGCGACGCCGTAAACGAAAGTCTAAGCAAGGTACTTTACTCATGCTCGCTGTTGCCATCACACTCTGCTAACTGCGTTTACAGATTGGTATTAAGCAGCTGGACCTCTACCTCATACATACTCCGATGGCAATTGAGAACGGTGACTATGAAGGGGCCTGGAGAACCTTTGAAAAGATCCAGCAGGATGGCCTTGCCAAGTGAGTTGCGTTAACGTAACAATCGTGCCGAGTAGCCCTGACCCAACATATAGAAACATAGGCGTCAGCAATTTCAGCATCAGCGACCTTGAGAAAATTAACAAGATAGCGAAAACAAAGCCTGTCGTGAACCAGGTACGTCCAACGTTTTAATATGCTGAATTACCCACTTTATTCTCAAGTAACAAACTACCTAGATTCGTTTACATCCGTACAACATCTCCGAGAACGCTCCCTTACTCGACTATCACGCCAAACACGGTATTGTTACAGAAGCCTACGGAAGTCTTGCGTGAGTTTATTGCTCTCGTCATACCTCTGACTACATGTTGACACTTACTGTACATTCAGTCCCATCACTACTTTCCCTGGAGGGCCCGTCGACAAACCGCTGAATAAGGCTGCTGAGCGGTTAGGTATCACACCTACTCAAGTCATATTCCTATGGGTAAAGGCCAAAGGCGCAGTGATAGTCACGTACGCATACAATTCACTTGTAACTTTAACTCAAAGTAACCCCACCTTCTTTAGAACAAGCTCTAATAAAAAGCACCTGGAAGAATATTATGCCGTCGGCGACCTTCGTGAGCCAATGCACATTTATCCAGACATCCCTGTTCCTGACGATACCATGAATTTCTGCAGCTGATTTAACAGCGGAAGAAGTTGCGGATATTGACGCGGCTGGTGCAAAAGGCCCTCCAAAGTCTCTTTTCCCTCAGGCAGTACGACCTCCAAAGCCAATCCTGGCACGGGTGACCATATTTGCTGCCATCGCAGCTCTGATATATCTCTTAGCATTCTCTGCGAGCGTGAGGGGATATGCATGCTAATTGTCCTCGTCCATAAATAGTGGGGTACGGTCAATTACAGGCTATTATATTTGGAGTGTCATACAAAAAGAGTGTAGAGCATAGCTTATAACGCCTCTTCATATCTGAAATTGACATACAGTATATAACGCTTAATAGTTTTCCAGTCACTCCGCTAGTTATTCAGAAGGCTGTTTCAAGTTGAGAGATAACGCGCGCGAGTCAAGTGTTTGTATGCGTTCGGTCTCACTGAAGTACCCTGAGTGATGTCAACTTCATAAGCATCTAAGGAAAAATGTAAACTCACTAGGACTCATATACAACCACACAAGCGTTCCTTGAACGAAGTGTTCGAGAGCCCTGTAATATATACCGACTTGGAAGTCGACTTCCTCTCCGAATGATGGGAGTCTTTTCTTATAATCAAGATATTGATCGACCCGCATTTCCAGCATTTTCGCTAGTATGTCGACGGCGCCCTGTAATTCGACATTGTGCTCGATCATAACGCAACAGACCAGATTCTGGAAATCGTTATCTGCCTGCTCTTTCTGTGGAACCAGTTAGTCGCGGTGTACAGAATCTTGAGGGCGGACGTACGTTGAGTGAGCATAAATCCTACCGAGTCAATTGTTAGATACCTTTTATGTTAATTTATAGAGGTGTAAACACCTACATTAGGCCAGGCCATGATATCTGCAGTTGCATCCGACATAGCCTTTACGATGGGATCCTCGAAAACATAATCTGGAATTTCGAGGTCCAAGGAATATTCGACCATAGCTGATGAACGGTATTAGAAGATGTCAATGTAGCACCTAATAATATGGATTCGGAAAGCGTACCTTCGACCAACGCAGCGCCTATGGTAGCTCTTCTAGAGAGAATGAAATCTTCAACAGAAATCGATTTGTCCTCGGAGCGACTACGCGACTGGTTTATCTGGGACTCGCTGAATGCTTGGTATGCGCGTATAAATCTAATTTATGGTTCCAGTATAAATGTCTGCGCTATAGCACGGGCTAAGGCATACCGACCTTGAACATGCACCAGGACTTGCTGTAGCTTTAATGCGTCGGAAAAGGCTGATACAATATTATTACTATCCAAGTTGATAGTTGGATGGAGGAATTACTTACTTGTGGGTCATGGCTGCATATAGGTGGGCAGGCGGTGGGGCGTCGATATTATATAAAGCCTGTCTGCATATGTTGACGCTTGCCAGGACAGAGTCCGGGTCGGCTTGCAGGTCACCTTCGTCCGAAAGGTCGTCTATCTATAAGTATACAAGTTAGTCACAAATCCTGTGAAAAGATATCGAATATTTCAGCCATACAGCAAAGGCCCAATATAAAAATGTAAGACAGGTCTCCAGGTGCTGAGGATCTGCTTCTTAGTGAATATGATTTGACAAGTAGTATCTCCAGAGCTGCGGCGGGCGACTATTCGGGTCAACAGTTTATGTGCGCTATTTGCGACGCTGTTAACAAGGTTTGAATGAGACCTTCGGAATAGGCGCCAACGGTAGCGGGTACGAACAAGCCGAAGGATGCAGACTATACAAGCTCGAAGCCGACATGTGCGGAGGGTCTCAGGCAAGTAGTTGAAGTCCGAGGCCAAGTTTCATGGCAGTAGGTTCAAAACGAGCTAGTGCACTATGCAACTTGCTGAAGACGGTTCACCGGTTTATGGAAGAGTAGCTTCTGTAAGTTTCACGAGTGGCATAGATCATGGTTTGCCAACTTGGTAGAAGTAATCCAACTGAACACGAACAGAAATTAGACTAGTATGAACTGGAGGTTAAATTCAATTGAACCAAGGAGTGTGGAGGTGCACGAGGACTTGCGTGTACAACTTGAGCATGCTTCAAGCACATATGTGGTGTTTGGGGAATAGAAGCTCGACTCGCTCAGCTTCGCCGAGGAGTGCTCTGGAGTGTTGGAGGAGTGGTGGGCTATTTATTGCCTTTTCGTGGAGACGATCAACACGTATATTGTCAATTTATCATCCTACGTGATCTGCACTTGATTTGAAAGGCCACCTGTAGGTGGGTTGGACGTACCTACATGAGTCATGTTTGAAGTCATATAAATATTGAAGTGCAAAGGTCTGTTGGCAGAAGAGCTACCTGTACAGACCAAGAATCCCCTAACGTCAGTCGCTCAGCACCCACTGCATAACCACGCTCACGACTCACATTCTACAAAGCCAAGGCAATCGACCTCATCATGTCCACCCAGATGCAGCGACATAAAACAAACAACCCTTACGAGGACAAGTTTGGCTACTCGCGCGCCGTGCGCAAGGGGCCATTCATCTTCGTGTCCGGAACAACCTCCATCGACACGACCACGGGCAAGGTCCTGTCCCCTAAATCGGCCTACGATCAGACCATAAAGATATTCGCCGAGATCGTGCAGGCCGTTGAGGCGCTAGGAGGGGCGAAAACCGATGTTGTGCGTCTGCGGATGTTTGTGAACCAGGAGAAAGACGGTGAGGGCGTGAGCAAGGCACTGAAGGAAGTATTTGGTGATGTCGCTCCCGCTGCAACGATGATTTTCGGGGTGAGCTTTGTCAGTTCGGATATGAGGGTGGAAATCGAAGCAGACGCGGTCGTGTTATGAACGACCAGTATCTCCAGCAAGTCACCAGATCATGAATGATAGTTCTGACTTCAAATCCAAAATATTTAAACTTGATTGCTCGACTCAATGTTACAGAATCTATGAATCAAGATTCCAAATAACGGGACTAGTTTTGCGCAATTAATTTCGTTTATGTACAATGCAAACGCAGAACAAGTTACAGTGAAAACTATGCTATGTCTGGTCGTGCGTAATTTAACAAAATGTCAGTGAAAGTGAAAAACATGCAAGGTCAAGAACAGCAATCAACGCAAAAGAATCATTAGTGTACAAAGGAACGAGCCGGCTTCGCATTATCCCGTGGGCCGCTGTCGCCTGCATTCTCTTTCAATAAAAGTACACAGAACCCAGCGATGGCAAAAATCACGACGCTGGTGTAAACAGGAATGGTCCTATCCATTGTCAACAATATCCCTCCTAGCAATGGAGCAATCATTCCTCCACTATCCACCAGGTCAATCAGCCGCAACACAGTATATTAGCAATCAAGAACTTACATGCGTGATAGCGCGGAGGCGATGCCGCAAGCCGTCCCTCGAACTGAGAATTATCAGTTATCGTGTACCTAGAAACCAAGGAAGAGTAGAAACGTACTTTTGGTTCCGAATATTTCTGGGGTCCATCCATATAATACAGCCCACATGGCCTACACTTTATTAACACCGAAGTATAACGTGAAAGCCGGTTATGACATACCGATGCACTCAGACTGATACCCACAGTAGTCAGTCTTACTGCCCACGTCGAGCTCACAAGCGCGAAAGTAAAGCAAAGTAAAGCAGTAACAAATGTACTCCCGGCAAGGGACCATCTGCGACCTAGGGATGATTCTACAAAATACGCGCCGAGCTTATGTGTGGATTAGATGCGAATTAAAGACAATGTCGATTAACACACCAATGCACCAGGACATCCACCCACAGTGAAGATTGCCACATCCCAGAGACTTTCTTCGACTGTCTGTTCCTTCCCCGGTCCCATTCTCGTCTCCAGGAGTTTCGGAAGGAATACATTGAACATTGTAAAGGCTAAAAACAGTACATTAGTATTGTTGAAGATTTACAACGCACAATGGCTTGCGGCTCACCTAATGACATCGAGAACCATGCTGCCCAAACCAAGATGGTGGTCGTTAACCATTCCGGAGATAGTACCATTGCTACTCTCTTCCACCAAGCTGTGAGTGGACGCCTGATGATGCGAGGAATTGACCGGTGAACTCTCCGCTCATATTCGGACGATATCCGCGAGGCAGTCGAGAGACGTCTACGGGAGTCCGGCAAATCATCGTCAAACACAGCGCTCCCTACATTAACTTTAGATGGAGCGTCGTTAAAATCAGCAGATGCTTGGTCAGCCTGAGGTGGAAAGGCATGTTGGTCAAGTACGGGAGTCTCCCCGGTAGCCGCGTACGCCGTGACCAATGCAGGCCGTGAGCCCCCTCGTGGCGGACTGGAAGTTCGGGAAGAAAGATCCAAGGATCCGCTGGCTCTGTCCTCGATTATGTTGGCAGCAAACACGGTTGTGCTGTTGGCGCGGTTACGATTTCCGGCACCAGGGGAATCATTTACATCATTTGATTTGTCAAGCGTTGCATCTTCTATGTGAGGATAGTGATGGTCCCGAACATCCGCGAGCTCAATGGAGAGGTCGGATCCATTAAACTGGGAGATCATTTGCAATGATTTGAGAGCGTCTTGAGGACGCCCGGCGTGTACTAGATAACGCGGCGATTCATGAAGGCGGAAAAAGAGCATACGGGCAATAAACATGAAAAGTGTCTATATTCAAGTTAGTCATGGTCAATGGGAAAAAGAGGCGACGTACTATAAGTCCGAGCGCTATAAGTAAGTATTTCCATCCTTTATTTTGCACATCAACATCACAAGGGATGGTTGAACATGTGTTTTTGGGCAGGATAGCTAACGCAATGAAAGCAGATAGGATAGCACCAAAAGAGAAAAATACTGATAGCGCTGTGACCAAGTACTGTTTCTCTTTGGGCATGTGCTCTAGAAGGAGAGTGCCATCCGTCGGCATAGATCCCTACCACTTCACCGTTAGTAAGCGCTGCTGTAACGAAGGGGCGGTGACTCACCCCAACCGAACTGCCCAGGAAGAATAAAATAACGCATAGAGTCTTGAAGGAATTGGAGAAGGATGCGAGGAGCCCAAAAATAGCAGTGAAGAAGAGTGTGGCATTAAATGCAGTAATCCGTCCCATAACGTCGGAACCTGAATAAGAAGTCAGATTGAGCAATAACGCGTTATTCGGGGTATAAATGACGCACAGGTCCCCCAGCCCACCGCCCCTACCATCATGCCAGCAAAGAGCGAGGACGAAAGACTGCCAATGTAATTGTCGGGGACTGTGAAGAGATGAGTGGAAGTGTGTTCGGTGGCGAAGCTCGATGACGTACCTGAGTAGTGTTGTTGGACGCGGGGAAGAATAATAGCAATGGCTTGGATCCACATCTACAATAGCGCATATAAGAAGGCATGTTAATTAGCGTTGAATAACGACCTACATTGTCCGCCATCCATCCTAGGAAACTAAGTTGCAGACACAGAGTAAATTAAAGGATTGTCGAGCACTGCTCACCAAAACCACACAGTGAAAGCAACGTCCACTGGTAGCTCCCCATCCCTATTCGATCAATGGTTTTGTCCAGCTACATACGACAGTTCAGTTTCAATGAGTACGGACAACCTTGCTGTTCTGTGCATACCGGTGTCCGACCATCAAAGTTCTCAGTAAGCAACGGGTCTTGCTGTTCGACATCCTCGTCGTCATCGGGGTAGGACGCGTATCCCATCGGAGGCTCAGCGGCGGCAAAAGAGGGTAAACGAGAGTGTTGTGGAGCCATTACATCTGATGGAAATCGAGTCAAGGTCAAACTCGGGTAAGGTACTGAACGTTAACGAGGAAGCAGTGCTACTGAGCGGCGGGCCTTTGGTCCAAGTTTATACCCCTGGTGAACTTTATTCTAATTCCGGCCGATCGGCATTCCTGACTTGGCGATCTTCGTCGGCAACCTGCTCAGTAGCTGCTCTGACTTGCTCTGAGCACTGAGTAGTGATCCTTTTAACTGTTGACTCATGCTAGAGCAAAAAGTGTCTCCGAAGATCCACTCATCAGTGCATCAGGTCCAAGGCTTCTCATTGATGCCTATAGGAGGTAATCATTGGCGATATGAGGGAATTAATCGCGGTAGTCAGTATTAAGAGGCACATTTCGTCCACTGTCTGGTAGCTTCTAGCAGCCGTACTACCTATTAAGTGCTACAGAACGCAAGATGCTCCCGGCATGTTCATTGCATAGAGACCATATCATTATTAAGCTACATAGAGAGTACGCTATGTCATCACAGGAACAGAAATACAGTACTTTGCGCAGTCTCAGTCTGGTAAAACGAGCCTATTGCTCATGTCCACTTTGTTCGTCGAGCCTATAAAGGTAGCGGGTTGATCGTATCATAAACATTCCGAGGCATATCAAGATTGATGAGAGAGAAAAGAAAAGAAAAGGTCACACTTAGAAGGGAGAATAGGAAGAACTGGATAAATAGGGTGAAGGTTTGAGGCAAAGGCAAAAAGAAACGTGCAATATCGATGCGGAGAGAAAGAACCTAATTCATCTGGCAAGGACCATTACCCTGTAGAGAATGAAGAACTACGAAGAAGTCAGCGCAAATTCGAAGGAAAATAGAAGGTGAGCGCACAATAAATGTTTTGAGGACCGCGTCCCGTTACTTGGTGGGAGGCCAGATGTCGGTCACCGTGCGCCTACGTTCCCTCCCACTCGCTCCAGCAGATTGATGTAGAATTGTGGTGGCGGCACTCCGATCAGCTGCGTGGACAGCAGTTGATAGCCTCGTCCCACTAGCGGTCATCATATCGCGTTCATCACGCTCACTAGGCAGAGTGCCTAATGATGCTCGCGGCGCCTTCATAATCGTCCCTTTCCTCTTAATGTCCCGCTCAGTTTCAGAGCCGGATACAGAACGCATAATGCTGTTGGGAACAACACTGCTGCTAGGTTCCGCGACAAAGCTACTTGTCGAGCTGGTCCGCTGCCTTTCCCCATCGATGTGTTGCTGGTGAATTCCATTGAGCGTAGCAGCAACAGACACAGTCGTAGGACGGGAGAATGTGACCTGTGAGCGCGCTGACCGTTCAGAGTTCGTGCGAGCGAGAGGCGCAGGATCAGTGCCCGAAGTGGACACAGTGTGGGGACTCAGAGCCGTGGTGGGATTACTTGGACTTGTGATTACTGGGAAAGGCGACTTTTCTGCTCGAATTGAAGGTCTCCTACGATCATCTTTAATAATGGAAGCAACTCTATCACCGGAATTGTTAGAGGTCGATACGCTTTGCCGCCGAGCTGATTCGGACGGTAGGCTTGGCAAAGGTTTCGGGATTGTGATAGGGGTTAAAGTCCTTTGGCGCTCATTACCAGACGGGCGAGTCTTTGACGCAGGCGTTGGCGATGGCGTCTCGATGCGTTGTCCATGTACAGTTTCCTGAGAGTCCATAGTGGTCAAAGTGCCGGGTCCTTCCTTACCCATTGACGCATCGAGCTTCTGTTCGCGCTGCTCGCGAGGAGTGAACAACCTTCTGAAGGTGCCCGACACGACGTTTTTGTCTCCGGTCCGGGAAGTAGTAGCAGAACTCCTGAGACTTGACTGGGAGGCAGAAGGCGGGGTCTCCAATTGCATTTGTTCTCTATCTCTCAGTCGTTGGAATGTGGCAGGCGATGCCCTAGCAAGCACGCTTTCTGACCTTGTGGCGCCATCCAGCCTTCTGAGAGCTTCCTCTCGATCACGTTCCCTGTCGCGCGGCGCAGGTTCCCAGCTATGCCTTGACGCGACACTTTGTCTACCGCTGCCACTCCCATGTTGCGCATCGGCTTCGTCGTCAGCCAGTGTCGCATTACGTCCATACACAGAAGGAGAGCCCATTTCACTGGCCGTAGCACCAAGGTCACGCATAACTCTTCCCACGCCGAGGAGCAGCGATGTCAAACCGCGTACAAGCTCGTCTGCTGCCCTGCTGCCCTCCCTATAGTCGGACGCAACTCGACTCCAGATATCAATGATATCCTGCTGAGCGCAATCACGCGTTGCTGAATCAACTTCCGCTGCGACTTGCGCGTCGAGAGCTCTTGCGCTTGAGTGCTTCAGCAGGTTTACGAGTCGGTCTGCAGCATATACGGCCCCTTGCGCGTTCCGGGAAAGGTCTCCATGGGCTGGTCCGCCTCCGGTACTGCTATTGAAAGATGCTCCCAATTGCGGCGGCAGTTTCGCTAGTTGTGTCTCAAACATAGCCAAGCTTTCCACCAGCAGTCGGGTATGTTCAGCATTAGGAGTTGACAATGAACTGCCTGCAGCTGGCGTTGTGTATCTTCGCGTGCTACCGTACGGGCTTGCAGCATTAGTCCTTTCCAAAAGGTGAGCGGGAGTGGCAGGCGCAGGCGAAGACGTATGTGCAGGAAGTACACTGGTGCTATAACGACTCAATGACAATGCAGCGCGTTCGGGAGGAAGCGAATCACGTTCTCTCCTGGAAGTAAATGTATCCCCGACCTCCCGATCCCGTATAGCAAGAGAATAAGAACTTTTGTGTGCCCTTAAAGGCGTCTCAGACACCCCATTCCGATACACACCGCCTTCATCGTCACGATCCAGGTACTGATATTGAGCCATAGAAGTAGAAGCTCGCGTGGGTTGTCTGTCTCTGTCCACGCCGTTGAATACTCTTCTCCGTCCCTGATCTAGTACTTCTTGTGGACTCCAATCGTTGACCCTCGATCGGTCGGGGAGAGCTTCCGTCTTAGCGGTGAGCGGAGATACCTCTCCTCTGCTTCGATCGTCGTCCTTCCTTCTGCTAAGTCCAGCTGCTCGCAGACCTTCACCTAGGAGACTTCGGCCACCAGGGCTCCAACCTGCTAGGGCGCTCTCTGCACTACCGCCTCGAAGACTTTGCCTCCTCTCGCGCCTATGAAGATCATCTGTTGAATGAGCTGCTGCATAGTGTCTGTCGCGCACAGTAGCTGGACTTCGGAAGTCATCACTTGACCAACGATGTCCAGGATCGCCGTTCCGCCTTGTCTCGCGTAATGTAGAAGAACGCCCTACATTATAAGTAGATCGGAGCGGTGTTACTGGCTCGACATTCTGGCGTAGCAAATAATGATAAATTAAACACGCCACAGCAGAAATAAGTTAGTATATGCGCGCACCTTCCTTGCAGAACTTCCCGGGAGAGGACCCGGGCTCTGGTCAATCAAGTCTGACCTGAATTCCCTTGGAAGAGCACTCCTCCTCCGCCCGCCTAGAGGACTTCTGCGAGACGTCGCGACTGCCGCTAAGGCGCTTTGTGTAATTAGGTCCCTTTCGCTAAGAGTTTTCTGGCGAGAATGGGTTCTCGTGCCAGTAGCCGTCCGCAAGTTGTCTTCGTCCACATCGTCCTCCTCTTCAAAGTCCGTAAGTTGAAGATGAGAGACACTAGCCACGGATACACGATGACGTCGGCGATTAGACGGACTGGAGCTTGAATTAGAGTTGGAATTAGAAACTGAGGAAGCTCCTGAGCTTCCTACAGCGCTCCGAGCCTTGTTGGGTGAACCGGGGGCGGACAAATGACGATAGCGATGGTAGGGACTGCTGGTCTGGGACGCACTTGGGGGCGGTGTGCTGGAGCGGTTTGAAGGATTTTCATTGTTAGGAGATGTCTGTGAATATGCACGAGAGCGGGAAGAAGAGTGAGAGGAGTGCGTGCTTGTGTACTGCGTGGTAGATTCCCGCTCCGTTTCCGAGCCAGATCTCCCCAGTTCATGGGCTACTTGGGGCGGAGTGTCCGGAAGGGCGCGAAATTGTCTGGGCGCGTTTGAAAGGCGAGAGGAAGATGCAGAGTTTACTGATGGTGCAGGCGAACCGTTATTTCCCCGGGAGGGCGAGGGAGATCCAAGTCTAGAAAGTTTGTCCAAAGCCTTATGTGGCGATAAAGGAGCGAACAAAAGTCCAAGTATATAGGTGGCCATTGTGGTTGGTAGACAAAAAATGAGCGGGGAAGCAAATCAGACAAAGGTGTCACATTACATAGAAGTATGATTACATACCAGCCTGTTTCGTTGCGCCAACGTCCGTACTCTGTGCAATGCCATAACATTCTCACTTGAGCCCTTCGATTTTTCATTTCTTCTGTTCATAAATTTAAGATCAAGCCTTGCTGTGTCGTCCCCATCTGGATTGCTGTCGTTGTCGTTGTCATTTGTTCTGTCATAATTATCGTCCAAGTCACCATCCGCTCCTAGCCCATCATGGGTCACATTGCCCAGTCGACTGCTGCTCCTGCTATTCAGCTCGTTATTACTACGCGCACCTACGGTTTTTTGACTTGAACTGGCGGTACTAGCACTGCTGTCGCTATGGAGAGATATAGGCCGTTCACGGATAGTTGCTGGATCGCCCGTACTGCCGCTACCCGTCGAGTTCGTTGCGGGAGGAGATGGTAGGCCTGTCTTGACCGACCCTACACTTGAGGTTGGGCTTGGCGGTTCAGGGAGGTCGGGAAGTGCAGGAGGAGTTCCCTCGATTAGGCTTGGATACGCCGAAGAAAAATGCGGCGACTGCGTGAGCTCCTGCAGGTTTGGGCTGGTTGAAGTCTTGCCTATGTAAATGGCGGAGATGGGTCGTCCTTGTCTGGCCTTGATTGCTGGCCGTGGAGGCATTTAAGATGTCGGAAACACTAACCCAAGTACGCTAGTGGATTTTCTCTCGCTAATAACTCTGGTCGTCACGATCTGAATGTGAAAGGAAACGAAGGGATTCGAAAGGATTGTCGGCGCCAAGTCAAAAGGTCAGTTAGTCCGAGAAAATTAACAAAAGGCGTGGAGAGGACTGGACATCGACCGCTGCAGCGACGGGCCAGCAGGAGGTACGGAGCAAGGGAGGTGACGGTCGCCTCGGGGTCGCTTGTGTACATAAACAAAGTTAATGAAATATTTATCTCTTGTGTCAACATTCATGATCTCCTTGTAGGCAACCATCGTCAATACGTATGGTTGCAGCTACCAATGTTTTACATCGAATACAGGTCTCTCCCCTTTATACTCTTCTCCGGAGCCTTTTCCTGGAAGCTTCTACGTGTAAGCTGCTATTTTGTTGGATTCTCTTAGCTAAGTAGTTATTGATTAGTAATTAACAGATTGGATCTCCGCTGTAAAGTGTTGACTGTCATCCACACACTTGCCAGCATTAGCTTACCTCTCCAACATCATGCTCGTCAACGACTGCCAGCTTTAGAGCGGAAGCGTCCTGCAAAGGTCACATATGATCGGAGGTAAATAAAATTATCATAATGACAATTATAGACTGGCTGTGCCTCGCAGTAACTGCAACCCAATTGCCGACCTGCATCGTTGAAATAAGTCACTGACGGTGAACTTTGGGTGGACTTCTGTGTGCGAGGGTGCCTTCAGCATTGTCATCGAGACATGCTTTTTATATGGGGTTTGTCTATTATAGCTGTTCGATGAGCTGCCTATCAACTTATCTTGCTTCTATCTATGGACAGTGCGAAGTCGTGGTCACGATAAGATTAAACGTCCGAATCACTCGAGGCTTCACGGTTGATTCATGTCCTAATAGACTGCAGTCTTGTAAATGCTATCAATCAACGAGTACTGAGTCCTGACTTCTCTAGCGATCGACGCTGTTGACGTCAAAATTGACTAGGAGCCTATCACCCACTCACCTCCGCAAATTTCTCCATAGCACATATCACTGAAGCGGTATTTTGAAACTGCATTTTGGTTACCAAAATCCGGCATGCTGTTCTCATGCCGACTGGCTTTCTATCGTGGCGCGATACTATTGATCTACTGAGTGCTTACCCAGTATTCATGGCTTGCTTTAAGGCTTTCCCTTAATGACTTCAGAAGGTAGTCAAATCCGACACGGTTCAGTTAACGAGAAACACATAGAGTGCTATCTCGGACTACTGTGACAGCTAGGGCAACGAGCGCAGCGCTGATTCTCCGTCAGGCCATATTCACGGTGCCTTTGCTACCTCAGGCCCTCATTCCCGCACTGTAGTCTTTGGCTTCTGTTGTCACTCCGATCTCTCCGCGCATCTTTTCTGTTGACTTACGGCTCCTCACATACTCACCTAGCTCCTTTCTGGGTCCCTCAATTAATGCACCTCAGATTGCGCCAATCTAGACCACTCATCCTCCCAACCCGCGCCACAATCAGACGAAAAACCGTAGCAGGTTATACCTGTTACACATCTGTCGCCGAGCTGCTGTTCCTCATCCCCTAAGGTAACTTCTTTCCTGACACCAGCGATCGCGTGCCGGTCGCATTCTATTAGGGTACAGAGCATGCTCTGCTTTCTCGTCTAATTTTAGTTGATATACATCTACTTGCTCTGATACAAATGTTATTTACGACGAATGCTCTGCCCGACATAGACATTTCGACTACACCTTTACTAGGGATCCGCATTCGTCTCCCACTGGACGGGCATCGCTTCACGGTCCGCCTACCTACCGACGGGCAGCGTGAATGACTCGCATCTTCATTCCGCTCTATCTATCTGTCGCTCAAATTTCTGTCTCCCAGGATATGGCGTGCTTATCACACTGGGTTCATCTTCCAGCTGTGCGTGCGCCTCAAGGTATGTATCAAAGAAAACGCCGCAGAGCATTACACATTACACAAATACCACCCAGCCTGAAAATCGATGAGATATGAGATCATACTTCCCAAATAGTCTAATTAGCATCATGTGTTCCTTGAGCTGTTCGCTGCTTAGCGCCTCATGGGCGGGCACCCATCAGAAATGTTCGGGAATGTCCTAGTAAGTGACCGCACGATAACTCCGTAAAGCATTATCTGACTACCGTTAGTGACTTCTGTCTTTCCATAGATGAATTGTGGAAGGGCAGAAGCGTTCAAGTAGTGCTGTAGTATATTAGGGCCTGTTCGGATGAGAATGTGAGTTGAGAATGCCGCATTCTTGTCCAAATAAGCAGCATATAGCTCCTAGTAGTGCAGATCATACCCAGTCTCAATGCTCTAGTCCACGTCATCCTAAGCCAACTTGCACAGTGCAAATGAATGACCCGCATCAACAAATCAGCTTGAAGATCATCAGCCATACGTTTTTATAGATCATGGTACACACAAAACAATATTAGGCGGTACAGCAAGCTATCAATCAAATGCACTGCCGTTGCAAAATTAGATGTTAAAATTCGCTCATTCTTAACAACCGGGAAGTACTGTTTATACATATACCTATCCGTACAAGTACAAATACCGTGATTGAGACTGCAAAGAGTATGGCAATACTGTTTTAGTATCTCCTGGAGGAAAGGACAGCATTTATATCTAGCAGTGGTATTGAAAAAAGCCAAAAATGGTTAAACGTAATGTATGAAAGCCTTGAAGTGAATATTACCTTACTTCTGCGTCCGTGTCGGGAAAAGGGGCAGGGCATTAGACGGCCAGGAAGCGAAGACGTATTGCAGGGTCCAGAGTACTACTTACACACCATTAGTTTGCGTCATGAGGTTTTGGGGACTGTCTCCTAAGCATTTATCCGCAATTGATTTCTAACCGATACAGTGATCTATTAGAAGACTGCCTACCGAGAGATAGTTTGAAGGCGCGCGTACACCGCAGCATGCTACTCAATCAAACCAGAGCTTTTGAGAAAGGATGTCTAGTCAGGTTCGGGACGGTTGGACTGAGGCATTGCGTGGAAGCCAATGTGAGAGAAAAAAGTCGCACGGAATGAGAAGTACGCTGTAGACCCTGGGCCTCCTGGACTTTGGATAACTCTTGCATACCGCCTCGTGGCGGGAAGGTGTGGCAATTTCTGCGGCACTTAAAGGCTCTGGAGACTTGACGGCCGGCCCTTTGAGATTGTTCACCAAGGACCAGCCGTCAAGCCACTGGTTCCTGCCTGTAACAAGGTATGATCAGTCGCTGGTATCTCGAGTCTCTTCAGTCGGGTACTTATCTAGAACGTTTGGGATCGCAGTCAACTCTCCGGCCTCGTGGACGCGTCGAGGTCTTTTAAACAGTCCCCATCCACGATTGAAGAGCCCCAGACTGGAGTGCTGCCTATCACCCCTCACAGAGTATCTGATCGGGATGTTCAAGTGGAGGCGATCGAACAACAAGATGAGCTACGAGCCAAAAACGCCCAAGTTAACGAGTGTTTCGCTTCCGGACGAGCAGTACGTACCAAAGTTTGATACGAGGGTGCCTCGGCCGGACGCAGTATCTGGACGATCGAGAGCGCGGACTATGTCTACGCCTGGGGGCGATGTGCACGGTAATATCGTATGCGACTTATCAGATCTCCTCCGTTCAAAGTTATATTTGCAGCGCCACGGCCGATTCGACCACACCCTTCCCAGGGCGGTTTCTTGCCAGTTATGGAATCGGGTGACAGGACAAGAAGGGATCATTCGCGCGGTCCTCGTGTGCCAGTGGGAGGTACGTCCTTTCTTCCTCCCTCCACCACCTCCCCTCAGACGAGCGGGCCAGTCCCTTCTGCCGCCTTTTTAGAGGAGCAAATCCGCCGCAGCCAGCAAGAGATCGCCCCTTCTTCCCGTTCTCACACACCAACCGACAAAATGCGTAAGCACCGCCACCCGTCGCTGACGCTCACTAACGCAACCTACGCGCCAGACTTATCCCCGGTCGAATTCGTCGACAACTCGGACCCCAAGCGGTCGCGCGACGCCACGAAGCGCTACGGCACAAAGGTCTCCTCCCGTGAGTCCCGTCATCATATCCGCGAGCTTCTGCCGCCCACTCAGCCCGCCCCCGATAATCAGACCCGTCAAAGGCTTACCTCGACGACCTCAATGAGCAGGCAAGGCGGGATCACCAGCCGCGGCATGCCCTGGTGCCGTCGCTCAAAAAGAGCAAGTAGCTTTTAGCGCAGTCACCATAGTACAAGAAGATACTGACCGGGAACAACAGCCAGCTCACGGTCGCGCGAGCCTAGCGACAAAGAGCTTGTTGACTTTGACAATTGGAAGGCGGTTCCTTTAGATACAGATCGCTACGGTAAGCCGAAGATATTCCTCGATCGACGACCCAGTCTAATACTTGCCATCAACATAGAACCTAAGCACGCCGATCGTAATGGTGATCAGACTCTATTGCATCTGTCGATAGACATTGCTGACCTCGATCGACGACATATCTAGCACCTCTGAAGCCGGCGCTTAAGAAATCCTCAGCTGACAAGCCAATATTGAAGCCGATTCTGAAATCGATAATGAAAAAGACGGACCTTATGACCGATCATAAATCTAAGAGCTATCACTCGGAAGCTAAAGGTTACCATTCTGAAAGTGAGACTCGGGCGAAGCACGAAGGTTTGTGTATGCGTACCTTATGCATACTATAGTCTTATCATTTTCTAATCTTTAGACCGCAAACCTATAAGAGGTAAGTGGATAATGCGTATGTCACCTGTTCGCCATTGTTCAACCCAGTATTCAGTCGCCGAAGTCCCTTCAAAAGCCTTCCTAGAGGAGCAGAAAGAAAAGCTTGAGCGTAAGAAAGTCGTATTTGATGATAACGGGTGACTGATCTTGCACTAGAAATTAAACAAAGAGGCTGGGCCTCCCGTCAACCACCTCAGGCTCGGCCAGAACTCCGTGCGTTCTTATCCTCTGCACAAACTACGCAGATGACCAGACAAAGCTCAGGTCCGGCGCCGTTCGGACACAGCAGCTCAAGTACTACTCCATCGCCCACCGAAAATAGTAAGCCGCAACACAGTTACAGATGTGGAGTAGATACTCACTTTGATACAGTATTGTATGATCACCACGGTCGCCCTCTGGTACGGGCGCGCCGACAGAGCTTTACCGACCATAGTACACCCATATCTTCCAGCTATATGCCAGCATATATCAAACAGGAGGGACCGATGATGAGTGAGCATGCTATCCAATTTTTCCTGTTCAGTGAGCTGATGTGGGATTCAATGAAAGCCCCTAGAGCTATTCATCATCCCATGATTGACATCCCAGCAGGACACGGAGTCCTTTCATGGCCCCTGGTGGAATACTCGCTGAGAAAGCGGGATCCATATCCTTTGGTTACATTCGATGCGGGATTCAACCCTCGCGATCTAAGAACGCCCGTGAAGGCACGGAGAACCTATCACTCTACCGCCCTGACTAGGGAGGAGATGGATATCCCCGTCGTCTATGGGATGATGGTGACCGAGATGATCATCGTCAACAAAAAACTGAACCTTTGGCCCATCCATATCAAGAAGCACAGCAACTGGAATACCTTGCGGGTCATCGATGTCTTCCGGGCGATCTACGACACATATTCGCAGCCGTTGACCCCGCAGGAGCTCCGCCATTTCGGCGAGGACTACATCCGCCGCTGCCAGCCTGCGTTTGCACAGCGCTGCCAGGATAGCCCAGAATTCAACCACATAGAAGAACGGCGAGGCTTGCTTCGCATTGATATGCTGCGCGGGCGGCGTTTATTCAAGGGCCTAGTCCCTGTCCCAGGTCGGCCATACCACTGGGAACTCTTTTTCGACGACGGTCGATAAATTGCTTGGTTGTTTGCGACCACTACTTTATTGCTTTCCCCGATATCTTGTTTTATTGCGGCTTTTACTTTATTTCTCTTTCTTACGATGGTCTGTACGGTTCTGTTTCTCCCATGCTTCACTTGCTATGCCTGGCCTTTCCCTTCATATGTCACATTGCTGTGCTAATCAGTGCCGTATTGATTACGAGAGTTACTCATCTTATGGACTCCTCCTAGCTACATGCCCCCCTTCGCCTATTTCCGTACCACTGCCATGCCACTCACCCCTCATTTTCGTATACCCCCTGCCCCATCTGTGATAACGCATACTTACGACCTTTACTCCATTCACGACCACATCTGTAATCCCCTACACGCCGCACTATTCGCTCTGCTGTCATCCTTGCTGGTATCTATGTGTTAATAATAATCCTCCGCCATTCAATGCTATGCGTGCTGTTTACAGCGCATAGAAGACGCCTGAAAAAAACCTGCTGTACTCCGTGTGAGAATAAGGTTCCAGGTTAGAACGGATGCACACAAATGGGGTTGTATGACTTGAGGCTAGCCTTGAGCGAGAATGCCGGAGGTGCATCACTGTACACAAAGCCTGTACGCACCATGGCCCTGCTGCAACACAGTTGTGCGCATGGCCGGCGACTTCATTTTGCCTGCGAAAATCGATCTTGTATGTTCGTAGATGAATTGCCATCGAGATCCACGAGGCAGCTTGTTTCTCCAGAAGTTCTTGAAAGAAAGTGCTCCCCCATTGCCAGTGGCATGATCATGATCGCCAGATGTCTGTTCGCCCGCCAGCAATTGTCGGAAGAATTGGAAGCATAAGATATGATGCACCGCAAGGTCTGATGATATGTCGACATAGGATGAATCATCCTGTCGTTCTATATATTGCCTCACAGCTGCAGAGCCCAAGCAGCAAGTTCGGGCGTTGAATGTTCGTCATTTTTTAGATACTTGATGTCCGGAGGTGACTACCCTGGCGCTATACAAAAATGACGCGGCTTATGCGAACAATGCAACATCAGGCTGTCAAGCCTCGCGCTAACGACACGCTCTGCTTTGCCTCGAGGACCTGGATAATCTGGTGATCCAATTAGGAGGAAGAGATAGCGCCCAAAATATCAACAACCTTCGCATCTGCAAGACCACAAACTCACTGTGCGTCGCATTTAGGGTTTGAACGCTACGCCCCTGAAACATTCCGTCGCGGCAACATGCAAAAATACGCCCTCGAAATGGGGTCAAAAGGAAGTGACCCGTGCCCGGCCGCATTCTGATTGCGATAGCCATGAGAGCGTCGATGCTCGAAGGGCCATACGGGGAGTCGGGGCATTTGCTGTGACGGTGTTCACCGGGAGCTGCGTGTAATTTGCAGTCCAGGACTAGGGAACCCTTCCGCACATATTGGAGTAAATTTGGGCCTTGGGCTCTTTCCATGGGAAATTTTGCGCTGGCACGAACAAGCAAGTGAGGTTGAAGCAAGGGCATCTTCCGGCCGTCGAGGGCGTGTCAACTACATTCCGTCCCGGCGGAAAGCACGAAATTCAAAACCACCATTCAGCGAAGGAGCAAATCCAGTGTGCGATGGTGGGGGAAAGGAGGAAAGGAATATTGCTGAGCTTTCCATTAAAAGGGTGCTAAGACGCAGGTGGAGGTGACTCATTCCAGCTCATAAAGTAACTGCTCAGGGCAAGCTCAGGGCTCGGGAAATGGAGGTCATGAAACCCTAAATTGGGACATCGGCTGCACGCGGCGCGCGTCATAGGCGGTCAGGCGCCCAGTCTCCCCAGCTATACAGAGCTCCGCTGCTCTGCAAAGTCACCTTTGTCCGACTCACTTCCTGAGATAATAAATATACTATCTATTCACAAATAATATATACTGGATGCATGTATACTACAAGAATTGTCGAAGAAGAAATGGCTGCTGGGGACAACTATGCGTTCGTAATTGTTGTACAGTCGGCAGTGCAACAGAAATGATTGCAAGGTATAATATTGTGTTTTCTTGAGTTGGTTCAATGTCGTAGGCATAATTAGAAACTGCGGTATGTGCCGCGGTAATCGACAATGTGCGAGCAAATTGCAGTTCTGGGAACTGTGCAAAATAAGTAATGTTGTATAATTTTTGAAGAAGATGTATACTCACATTACTGTAAAATACAAGTACGATTTGAATGCATGCAAAATGGAATAAGGATGAGATGCCAGAAAGGAATGGTGATGAGAGATTATGTGAGATTGTTGTGCGACAGGGAGGAATCCAATGAGAGATGGAGGAGAAAAAGGAATGGAAATGAGATGCGTAAAGATGAAAGAAGATACAATTTCAAGATTTTAGGAACCCAGGGCAACCACTCCCTCGTCCCACTCTTCCTTTGTGACGTACCCAACGTTTCGGCATACAGGGCATGAAACATCCACCCGTCCGTCCTCCTCGATCGCATCTGCACCGCGGAGAGCGACTCTTTCTGCGCTCACTAGGCAAGCACTATGAAAACTATGTTCGCACACATGCGCATCGGCCTCGGCTTTCTCCCGAATAACGAGCTGCTTCATGGAACCGACCACTTCGCTGACTTTGTCGCTGAACGGCTCTTCGTCGGTTGGCCCCAGGCCACAGCTAACATCGAAGCAACGTAGTCCAGCTTCACGCTCGCGTCTCTCGATACGTTGACGAAGAGTGGGGCCAGGTGCAGGTGGAAGGGACCAAGCAGGCTTGGGGCCTTCATGGTGATGCTGACGAGGACCAAACATGGGGAACCCTCCAAAAAGGCCGTCGAAGAGTCCGGCACCACCAGTCATGAATGGTGGTAACGGTGGCACACCTGTCGCCTGAGGTTGAATTGGAGGCGGTGGTTGCCAATCAGCAGGTGCATTCTGCGATCGAGGTTCCTGCTCTGTTGTAGCTTCTGGAGCAGGTGGAACAGGTTGCGCAGGTGCGTCCCCGTTGTCGCCGTTCTGTCCACCTGGAGCACCGCCCATGCGTGCAAGTAATTGAGCAAACGCCTCGCCTATGTTACGGCCCGATCCAGCAGCGAAGTGAACACCATTGTTCAAGCTGGCGAAACCGGGAAGCTGAGGTGCAGGGGGAGCCTGCCCTTGTTGTTCCTGTTGAGACTGCTGAGGCTGCTGTTGCCCATTACGAGGGTTGGCGTTGCCTTCAGTATCCCTGGGGTTACGCGGCATCCCAGAAAACATACGGAGCATTTCCTCTCTGAATCTCATCCCCTCGTCGATACCATCCTGATCATCGAGGTCATCGTCATGATCGTCAGGCATCATCATTAAAATATCCTCTTCCATAGAGACGCCTTCATGCTGATGAGGTTCGCCTGCGTGAGGATTGTCACCGCGACCTTCCTGGGCACCAGGTCCACGAGGGTCGAAGATCATGTCCATTGTGACTACTACATCCGCTCTCATACCAGGTATACCCAAGTCAAGACCAGGGATGTGGAAAGAATTAGTGTTACCAGGCTGAGGAGGATGGGGATTGGCGTTTGCTCCGGCGGTAGCGTTCATAGGAACTCTTGGGACGAAAGGAGGTAGAGCACCCAGGCCAGGAAGGCCAATGTTGAAAGGGAATCCACGACCTGAAGGAAAGGGCAAGTCGGCTACATTAGAAAGTGAACTCGTAGTGGAACAAATTGGAAAAAAGCTACCTTGCCGTCCTGCGCCTGTATTGGCGTTCGTAACGTTGGAAGGAGCGTCAGCATGTACATTTCGGGTACCTAGATTGGGAGACGATTGGAGAGAGACAGGATCCAATGGAACCGGTGAATGAGAAGGTCGTCCAAGACGGGCAAATAAGCGCGCATATTCACCTGCCATATCAGGGGCCGAACGTGGCCGAGGTTGCAGTTCCGGCTCTGCAGCCTGAGATGTATTGGATAATGTTGCAGGTATAGCCCGGCTTGGTCCTGTAGCAGCATTGGCGGCTAGGATTACAAGATTATTCAGCAAATGATTTATATGAAAAAAAAATTGCATACCATGTCCAGCTGGACTCGTTTGACGCGCATGAAGACCGCCGAGAGGGAAAGCAACGGGAACGGGAATCGTAATAGGAATTGAGGTAACGTTGATTGCAGGCAAATTTGTTGCCCCATGCGGCTGGGGATCTGCTTGCTGTGCTTGTTGTGTCGGCGTTTGCTCTTGCTCTTGTTGCTGTTGGCGCTCTTGATGAGCGGGTGTATGTCGATTAACAGTGTCCGAGTAGAAACTAGTGAGCCGCCGCAGAAGTCCATCACGAAGAGCATCGCTTGTGTTATCACCTTGAGTTTCTGCAGGGGGGACTGTGTTCGCAGCATGAACCTCCTCCGTAGCATTGTTAGCCTCACGAGGGGTATCCGGAGGATTAGCGCCTTGGGCCTCCCTTGCTGCCGCAGCACGCGCTTCACGTCGCTCTCTTTGTCTATGCTGCCAGGAAACATAGGTCAAGTTATCAGGATCAATATTGAATCGGCATGTCGGACATGTGGTTTGACGCGGGCGAGAAAACCAAGGGATGAGACATTCGGCATGGAAAACATGAGCGCAAGGAAGGGAGACGATTTTAGGTTGTGCGGAGGCAGAGGTGCTTGGCTTATCATCCAACCCCTCCTGCGCCTCCGCAGAACCAAAACCGATCCCATCTGTGTCAAGTAAACGAT